>OX638093.1:11299377-11930377 GCA_951804965.1 Horisme vitalbata | reverse complement strand
AAAAGTATACGTGACGTTAATCAGTGTCCTAATTATTATCAGCGCCCTAATTACGTCTATTGTCCAGTATGGCTGCCCTAGACACGTCTTCGTGAAGCCAGTACGGTTATACTTACTTGGTACAACCTAGCATAAGGGACGGTTCTCAAGTTTTGCTAAGACTGAAAATCAAAATCAATATAAAAATGCGTTTTTTTGTAATAGTGTGTTTGTTCCCAATATTCATACCAACGTACATACATACGCAACGTATAACATACAATTCATACGGACTAGGGTGAAACTTGGATTATGCAAGGAGTATAAAATCTCCAAAACAAAAGCACTACATAATATTCATAATTCCGTGTTATAAAGAAAATAGTAAAATATTCCGTTCTATCAAGGCTACATTTGAGAGCGAGAACTCCGTATGCGAAAACTCTGAGTTCTAGTTTGATGAAGTCTATGGCGTCGTTGGCCAAGCCGGGACTGTTCTCAAATTTTGCCATGACTGAAAATCAAAATCAATATAAAAATGTGTTTTTGTTTTAATAGTGTGTTTGTTCCCAATATTCATAACGGCTGACGGACTTGTGTGAAACTTGGAATATGCCTAATTTATGACCAGAATTAATTAAAATAAAAAGACATTACAAAGTATACAACGAGTATGAAATCTCCATAACAAAAGCACTTCTTATTATTCATAATTCAAGAAAATAGAATTTTCCGTTCTATCAAGATGACATTTTGAGAGTATACGAAAATTCTGAATTCTAGTTTGACGAAGTCTATGGCTTAGCCCAAGGTCTGCCTGAAACGCAGAAGTTTGCGGGTTTCGCTTCTGCAGATCATGCAAACACAAATCTGCAGATATTTGTCTCGGATCTGTGTGTTTTCTATGTATAATAATGGTTTTTAAGAAAATATTTAAGTATTAACAGTCATGTCGCTCTGCTTAGTAAATATCCAGCATTTTTTTTAAAGATGAGTTAATGCGTTGGTGGGACAAGGTTGATGCCTTCAAAGAAGAGGGTGGTGGGAAGTGGCTCGGGATAGAGATGTTTGGAAGTCTATAGAGGAGTTCTTTGCATGCAAAGGGAATAGAAAGGTAAAAATAAAAAAAATATAAAAAAGCTAAATCTAAAATGTTCTATCAAGACAGCATTTGAATGTGAGTGCTCAGTGTACACGGTAGTGGTACACACGTCGTCCGCCTCATTACGGACACAATAAAGAACCTTCGTCGCAACTTCAAACAATGAACGGTCCAGAATTCATTTTACCCCTGTCTCGCTTACCGTCTAGGGTTGCCGACTAAAAAAAACAATATAAAAGTAAAACAAACATGAAAAAATCATCATGACATAACGATGACGATCAACGGTTACCTGGCAGAAATTGGTTCCAGCGATAAGAACACCATTGTTAACTACTACCCTTTTTTTAAATATCATTGTGTTCCCTTTTTAAACACTTTTGTTGGACTCTTTTATAAATATCATAGAGTATTATATATGTTTCACGCACTTCAGTATTTATTATTTCATCCTTTCACAATCAGATCATATTGTATGTACTTCATATAACATGTTTTATCCGTGGTGGTTCTACCTAAAAATTAAAAAAAAAATGTATTTTCTTGTACAGCAATTCTTTTGAGGACACTATTATGTAAGGTATAGTCAGAGAAAATTAAAACATAACATTCAGTAGAAAATGACGGGTTATGAATCCACGACGTCTAGATTAGTAGTAGAGCCACCATGGTTCCAAAGCTCATATAAAAGAAGTAAATAAATAATTACTGTGATGCTGATTTATTCTTTTTTAATACTTTATCATTCCTCCGACCTATTCTTCTTACCATTTTGCCTATATAATTGTGCAGTATACCGATCCTTGTGTTTTTTTCTTTTGTATTCAATAGCCTAAATCTCATGTGAATATTATTTCATGTTTTGTGAATTATGGGTAAAAAAAAACTTCTCTCTTCTTTTTTTCCTTTCTTATTAGCCGTCAAATTTATGCCTACTCCTTCCATTCTATGATCTTTGACACAATCCATCCATCTCATTTTAGTCTTTCTTTGTTCGTACACCCAGTCACTTTCTTATTCATCTCTCTTCTAGTCACATGTCTTTCATCCTTCACTCTTGACCTTTTCTGTCACAGGTGCCACTCTCAGACCAATTTAAAATTTTATCATTATTTTATAATAATTCACTTGTTTCTTTAGTTAGCTCAACATATTTTTAAGCTTACTCTTCCAATGAATTATATCTCAGACTCGGTAGTACATGATTTCTCAATAAAATATTTTTTATCCAATAAGCTAAGCTTATGCTATTACGCTGCTTTTGAAATAACTATATTCACAATTGCACAATGTATAACAAAGAAAAAGTTTTTTGTGTTTAATGTCCGACAAAGTGTTGACAACCCTATACTTTATGTCATCTCTTTCTTCGGTTGCGTTTTTCGGAAGCTTCGAATAGAATTCTCTGGGCAAATTCTTACGTTCTTTTAAGATTTTTTGCACCTGGTTTTGGAAGTTAAACTGAATTTAACAATTTTGCAGTTTACATTTTAAAAACTAGTAAAACGTAGATGGAGTGTTTAGAGTTACTTAGCTCTGTTAATCGAAATGATCTCTGGGAGATGGGCTTTAGCGCCTCCCGCAAAATAACTACCAATAACAGAATTAGCCTATTCAGTCTACTGCTGGACATAGGCCTCACCTATAAAAAGGAGTTTCATCTCGCTAAATGTTAACATGCAACCATGTGATGTAAGGCAACAGCGCTGGTTTGGTTGAGTAGTTTAAATATAATGTAGCAGTAATAGCTCAACGATACTGTATGGTATGCGTTGGAGCTATTAACGTGTTTACAGAACAAACAAGTTCAACATAATTATGTGCACATAAACATTGTACCTTGTACATTGTACCTACGTGCTGTTCGAATATTGCTGTGCAAACTTATATGAATTTTATCAACATAGAGAGTAATTAAAGAAAGAAAGTCATCATCATTTTCCTGCCCTTGTCCCATGCTAGGCGGGGTCGGCACAACATGTTTTTTTCTTCCATTCACTTCTATCAGCCGTCAAATCTGTATCCACTCCTTTCATTCTCAAATCCTCTTTCACACACTCCATCGATCTCTTCTTCGGTCTCCCTCTATTCGTGCATCCATGCACCTTCATATTCATCACTCTTTTAGACACATGACTTTCATCCCTCCTCATGACATGCCCATACCATGCTAGTTTTCTTGCTAGACTTGTTAGACTTTCAAACTTCCCCTGATATATCTTATACATTCTCGTCACACCGCACATCCATCGCAACATTCATTTTCATTTTAAATCACAGAGGTTATTGGTGAAAATTGTCTATATGGTTCCACCGTACCTCAAGAGAAAAAAGAAACCCTTATAGGATCACTTTGCTGTCCGCCCGTCTGTCTATCTATCTGTCAAGACCCTTTTCTCAGAAGTATCAAATTGAAATTATTATCGAATGTAAAGGTCAATAAATTTTGATGCTGTTAAAAAATCCAACTTCTAAGTTGCCACATATTTTGTCGCTTCATGGGAATCAAAAACTATAGCAATATTTAGCCAAGAAGCAATGTCATAGAGCACAAATAACGGGAAAAAATCCGAAAACCAATAATTTGAAGATACATAACGAAAAACAAATATTTCAAATATATAAGTATACACGGAACCCTCAGTGCGCGAGTTCTACTCACACTTGACCAGTTAATTATTTTAAAAGAACTCGATGACTTTGGTTTACACCTCCATACTAAAAGCACTCGGCAAAAACCCTCTGGTTCATCAAAAACGATTCAAACGCTCGATATTTCCTTCGGTTTTCGAATGATGATTCGAATGGGGCAATTCTGGGATCACTCGATATAATATTTCACGGTTTTTATTCGTAACTCATAACGTTTTTATGGCTTAGTGAACTGTGCGGCGTGGTTTATAGATGGCGCTTTTCATATTTTGTGACGACGTGCTCGTAAGCGCTCGTAAACCAATATAACGTAGTTGTCGTTTTGTTAACAAGTCGCATGATTTAGATGACGGCTGAGATTACACGCTACCGTATTCATAGTTCTTATTTTAATGAATTAAAGAAATTTATTAAATCACACGCGTTGCAGGGAGAAATCATTCCTGACATGACTTAGTGGCCAACTCTAGTGTCGGAGTTTTCAGGCCGCCCAAAGGCCGCCGACATGGCTTAAAGCATCGATATATACTGTTATTGGCTTAGTAACTGAAAAAGCCGGGACAAACAGCTTAACGTCCGAAGCACGGAAGCACTCAGATCCAAATTCCACTAAACAGTCACCCAACCTAGGAGTGATTGGGTGGAGGATTGCGTAACGAAGATAATCTGCTAAGGACACCGAAGTGAGCCACACCACGAGCGCCAGGCACAGATATTTGTTCAAAGCGCGAATTACCTAGGTAAAAACTTCTTGGCCTCAATCGTTTGTGACATCTAAATCCTTCAGAACCTGTCCTGTAATAATCTTCAACCTATAGACGTCCACTGCTGAATATAGGTATCCCCCAAGGATTTCCACGAAGAAGGGTCTTAAACCTTCTTCATCTACCAAATATCTGCAATTTTGCCGATGTCGTCAGTCCATCTGGTGGGTTAATAACAACAATTTATTTACCACTTAAAAAATCTAGAGTTTAGTATTCAGGCATACTACTTTTATACACTCTTATACTCAAATACTAACGTACAAACTTCCATATTGATAATAGACGTGATCTCTAGATGTTACATGCAAAATGGCAGTTGCACTCTGGCATGTTATTGTCTCCATGGTCAAACATCAAAAGATCATCGAAGGCTGTCTGGAGGGCCCTCAGCGGCCCTCAGAAACGGGGCCTGGCGCGCCGCCAGCTTTCCTTGTATCAATTTGAAATCCCCCTTGTGCTTTGTTTTTCCGTACAAAACCGGAGTTTCTATTTCAAAGCGTTGACTTTGTTTTTGCTCGTATCTTATCTGAGAACTGCGGTTTTTTTTAACATTCTTAGATTGGTAAGGATTAGACAAAAATAGATTACTTATTCGGCGATCCACGTGCAAATACATTTTTTTATATAAATAAATATTGCTGGAAACGCATTTCCCTAACGCATACCACGCGGCACCACGTAGCCCCAAACTATGCAAATATTTGCAAATCATAAAATCATTTGTCGTGCGGTGGAAATCGAACCCGTCTTAGGCGGGCTTTACTCACAAAAGTCGTCAAGCTTTTACGAGGTTTCTTTCCCGATTGTGACAATTTCGTGACAGCAAAACTGTCAAACTGGACTCAATATTTCAATGATTATTTATAATTTTTAATTTAGTTAATTGCAGATATACGAATCAGTCAAGTTAAAATATTTTTAATTATCAGTTACTTATAAAATAAACTAATAAAAATAGTTCAAGGCTAAGTATATCTGTCTGCTAATCCTAAGTCTCATTTATATAAAACTTTAAATTAATAATAAACAATTAATTTAAACAAAATTTCAAAACTAGCAATTTTATTTTTTAAATAGCGGCAATATCTAAAGGTGATTACACACTAGCTGCTCCCTCAAAAATGATAAAAAGTGGCTCTTAAATAATGCAAATAAACCTCATAATGCGCTAATAACTTCACATGTTACTTCAACAGTTTTTAAAAGCACATGCCGGCAAAAAGCTGCCCCGTAAATTGCATGTAATTTTAAAATTTCCGCTACGCTTTCATTACAAAATTAAGCTTTACACAATGGCTGCAGGGTTGAGATTCGTGTGTTTGTCGTTGTCATCACTGTCTTACGTTTATTAACGAAATACGTAGATGTCTTTTTCCCGCGCTGGGATTAGTGAGCGGAGCTAACGAGTGTGTGTGCGCGGCCTTATAATGTAGCGTTTGTTTTTTGGAATATTTTCGGCCTTTTGTTGGTGTCGTGTTGATTTTGTGTTGAACCTTTTGTTGGGCATAAAAGATAAATAAATAAATAATTCTGGACATTATCGTACTCATGCCCAAACTAAACAGAGCTTGTATATAGGAAACAAAGAAATTGATATACTACTTATATTTTTTTAAATACATACAAAAACCACAGACCATTATTTGCAAATAATGCAAACATTTGTCTCGTGGCGGGAGTCGAACTCGCAACCTTCAGCGTCTCAGGCGGGCCTTTGCCCGCTGCTCCAAAGGGTTCGTCAATAAGGATTATCATAATCCTTTACTCCAGAATTAGAAGAAAAGTTGCCTCGAAAATAACTCCGTTATATCAAAAACAAGCTTAAAATAAAAATAACAATATAACTACAAACAAAAATACTGTAAAATATGACTAAGTAATATTTTTGCTAAATAAAATAGCCGTTATTATAACTGTATTTAAGTTTTTTGAACGCATCGCCCGAAATGAGGGCTTGATGGAGAGGCTTGTAGTGCAAGATAGAAAACGGACACGCGGCCAACCAACTCGCTGGAAGGTGTCTATATAAGACCTACCCAGATTACCATGGTGCAGTATTCTTGGAATGCAACTAACTGATACACAGAGCCAAAGTTGCAGCTCTGAAGGAAAACCGAAAGCGACGACCTCAATGAGGACACCAACAGCACAATCACGATAATTCTGCCAAAAGTGAAGGACTGAGAACATAACATAGCTCAGTCGGTTTAACTCTGCTAGATCTGCCTCTTTAGCACCAGGTCGCGGGTTCATTTTCCGCTAGGACAAATATTAGTGTGCTGAACATAAATATTTGTGCTGTGTCTGAAAATCATGATGTTCTTCAGTCTCTGGTACATATTACAGTTTCTGCCAAGTTTCAGATCAGTTTCACATATCCAATGTGTGAGATGTCCCATAAAATTAATTTTGTGTAGAATCAATTATTCTTGCAACAATAACAACTCACCCGCCAATAAACACAACACCAGCCTACCACAAAAGACAAATCAATTCACTGCTGGATATAATATACGGCTCCCCTAATAAGAAGGGGGATATACCCATAATCCCCACGCTGGGCACGTGGGGCAAGGATCACAGGGCACAGCTTCTCGCATAGCCGACGTTGCTGCCCATCGGCAGTCAGGGAATTTGGCTGCCGTAATCAGCCGGCCGCCAGAGCCTAGTTTGTTTTACAGCAGGCCGCATCAGGGTTTGATGAGGTTGGCGTGAGACCAAAGGTGGCTGTTGGATTCCATTACAGCCCCGTTTTTTGCAAAAACTAACCTAATTAAACAAAACTAACCCTGTACTTTTCCCAGTTCATTTGGTACATGGACCTTGTTCCACATATAAAATGTTGAGGCAATCCGACGGAGGAATCAAATACGCATTACGGCCGACATCGCTATCACCGGATGTTATGGCCCAACTTGTCTCATAAAACCTTCTGCTTTTTTCTACGTATTTATTTTATTTCGAAGCCTTCGAGTATTACAGCCTTCTTTTGGCGAGGTGGTTTGTATTATAAATTATTAATAGTAATAGGAACATAGGGTCACTTCGTTATCTGTGTGTCACACAGCTTTGTGGAAACAATGCAAATGTTGGTGTTTTTGGTGATTTTTTTAAGATAGGGACAAGAAAAACGACGTAACAAAGTAAAAAAAAAAACGTATTTGACTACTCTCCACAAAATTGTAAGAATCAGTCTACTTTGAGTCTCATTTTGACCACATCTTAGAAGCCTAAGACAAAAGTGGCTTTCTAAAAAGAAAAAAATAATGGTGTAATTTTACAAACTCTAAGGACAATAACTTGGGCCCCGCGTTCAAAAATTAGAATCTCTATGGCTTCTGTAATCCAATCCACGGAGTCGTATTGAATTTGTACAGAAGAAATATTCGTGGGACAGAAATTAGGACAAAAAATAATCGTAAAAATTTACCTTCTAGAGGGGTCGTGAATTTGATTGTTAGATTTGATTTGAATTTTTTATGGAGATATTTGCTCGGTTCAGTCCCTAGTTTATTGTTACTTCTTATAAAATTGTCATAACAGAAGCACGGCAAATAGAATAACAAATTATATGCAATTGACAATCTAAATCAACAACAACAACAACAAACAACACCAGCTTAATAAGTCCACTGCTCGCCCCATCGTAGTCAATCCATCATCATCATCAAGTCATCGTATCTCCAGGTCAAGAACTTTCCCATATTTAAATGAAGGCGTTTTATTATAGTAATTTTTAATAAACCTACAATTTTTACTATATATAATAATTACTAAATTAAATTAGTAACGTCATGTAAAATAACCAAAAAAAGATTGAACCGATATTAAACCGTAGAAAAGGCAAGTCCGTTATAAAAGATTAAGAAGCTCATAAAGCAAAACATAAATCTGCCTCTGGCAGGCTGCCAAGTCTTCATGCTATGATGATGCTTCGATACTTTATAGATAACCCGTCAATGGACACCACATTATTGGAAATGTTACAGAGCGTCGAAGATTTTATAAAACAGGATAGAGGAGTTGAACTGCTTTTTGTTTTCACGGTACCTACCCTGCTCACGTGGTACCGGTAAAAGTAGCCTATGTGTTAAGCGAAGTCATAAACTCTGTATCTATCAAATCAAATTTATCAAATAACCACTCTATTAATATTATTAACATTATAATTCATTATCTGTGCTAGGTAATCAAAGGCACATTAGGCACCGTACAAGAAAGGACTTTTTATGGGGGATTGTGAGCTTCTTAAGTGCCTACAACAACAAACAACACCAGCCTATATCAGTCCTTCAAACGGCCTAAAAACTCCGACATTAGAGTTGGCCACGAACTGAAACGAAGAAGAAGAAGGAGACATGGGCCTCCCCTACTAGAATGTGGTTATGCCCATAATCCTCACGCTGGGCAAACAAGTTGCGGATCTAAGGACACAGCTTCTCGCACCACTGGCGATGGTGCCTGTTGGCGGTCAGAGGAATGTAGCTGTACTCGTATTAGTCTGCGCTATGCCGCAATCAGCCGGACGTTAGAGCCCCGTTTGTTAGATAGCAAGGTGCATCACGGGCAGGTTTGCTTGGGTTCCGAAGATGGAAGTTGGAGCCCCGTACACCTTTTATGTAACGTTAAAGAAGAAACGAGACGCGAGACCTTTTTGGGAGAATAATCACTGAATTTTGTTCAAAGCACGAACTCCTAAAATAAAACTCCGTCACTCCAAAATTATAATTCCTTGGAATAAATGAGTTTTTTCTTCAATTTCATTGGCATTGTTTAAAAATTGGCATTATGCTAAAAACCCCATTGCTCTCCACCTTCTAAATACAAACTAAATATTAGTCGAGAGGTGCATTAACCGAGTTGCGACCTGATTGGTGGTCGCGTACAAAAGGCGAACTCCCATTGGCTCAGCGCCAGAGCTTTTGTCGACATACATTGAAAATTTTCTCTCGCCACAACGTAACTGTTACGCAATCGGTCTGTCTGTTTGTTCTTAGTTTCGATGTTAATGACTCTGTGGGAATCCATTTTTAAATTTCTCTACTTCTTCCATAATGACTTCTTAGTTTTCAATAGTTATTGCAAATATTTGATGTGTTTATTTGATTTTAGTGTATATGAATTAGTAATCAAAAACAATATCTGATGATAGATGACAGTAATGCCATTGAAAATTTAAATTATGTACAGTTGCTAAAATCTTGCTTTTTTCCTTATATATTATTCCATATACTTATGCCTTCGCATCTAGTCCATAATTTATGTATAGATCATCATTGGAAGCTTTCACTCAATGACTGGGACGCTTTAGTGTCTGGGACATGATTATAAGGATTAAGATTAGCATCACCAATACCCATTCCCTCAGCCTAGTCAGATTTAACCACACAAAAGACTTTAACAATGCATAAATTAAATCAATTAAAAACTAATAATACTAAATAACTAATACATACCTAATTAGAGTTAGATCACCCTCAGCACGAAGCAATGCCACGTGGGAGAGGTGATCATACCAGCTACAGTTTGTAGGATGATGTTGGGACTGCCACGTTTCTGCAGTGCATCAAGGATGTTTGCAGAGTATGAGACGGATGGATTTCATGCAATCCTCCGTAAGAAGACTGCATCCCTGATGCGCAGAGTGCGTGACAGCCCCAACACCATCCTACAAACTGTAGCTGGTAGGATCACCTCTCCCACGTGGCGTCGCTTCGTGCGGAGGGTGACCTAACTCTAAGTAGGTATGTATTAGTTATTTAGTATTATTAGTTTTTAATGGATTTAATTTTTGTGTGCCTATGGATTACGTTGTCCGAAATAAAAGAGTTTTGTTAATTTATTTAATACGTGTGGAGCTGACTAAGCCGCAGGTTTCCTCTCGATGTTTTCTTTCACCGTTTCGATTACGTGGTATTGCGTACACAAATCGGAAACAAAAAATCTTTTAATGTACGGCCGAAAATTCAACCCACGACCTTCGAAGTCAGCGTACAACCCACCAGGCTAGCATGGCTCACATTCTCAATATGTTAACAGAACTGGGTATATTCATAGATTGTTGCCGAGCAAATTATTTATAGCAGTAACTTTTTTATTTTCTTCCCCATCTTTGAATATTCCTCAATATTTTGCCTGAAACCGATATCTCCATAGATAAACAATAAAACGTAACAGGCCAAACACAATATACGTTTACTTCCGGTACGTTATCTTTACTATTTTGTATCAAAACAAGTCTTTTACGAAGGTTCACTTCCGGTATGATTTTTGATTTTACGGGGCAGGAAATGATCGACATATCCGGTTAGAGACAAAAGATATAAGAATGTTTTAAAAGATATTAATGAAACATAAAAATGAAGTTACAATATGTAGGTATTTTTGTGATCCATCTTAGACCACAACGTTACCTAACATCAGGTGAGTTCGTGGTCGTCAAAAGCAGGTCCACCCAATGTAAAAAAATAAATTTCACTTAGCACTCTTTTACACTTCTAGATAGGTTTAATACCTATCTCTATCTAGAAGTGTAAAAGAGTGCTATAGTAAAGCCGACCGTTGACCGAGTGGTTGGTCAAATAACTATTTCGTCCGCCAGCGCGTTGGGTCGACGACAAAGCAAAAGTCGCTCTCCACTACTGGATAAAATCGCAACAGTAAGTAATTCGGGACTGAGATGTAACAAGATCATTATCAATGATCTAAAATGTAAGAAGCATAATTTTGATGATCATAGAAAAGTTGCAAGAGTTTTACCAAAAGAATTATTGAAGTGCTCTTGGCGTGGCTAACATCAGTGTTTGTAGCATCATCATCATCAACTTATCATCTTGGCTTAGCAATTCTCCACCCGGCCACTATTTGAATGGTTGACTGTTTACTTAACGTAGTTTCGTACTGGGGGGGTAAAATGATGAAAGTTTTTTGAAATATTTTGGTGCATGGACAAGATTCAAACCCACGACCTTTGAAGTGAAGGTATACCCAACCAGGCCAGCATCAGTTTCGAAGTTAGGATCTACAAATTTTGTAACTAAGCTGACAATTAAAAATTAATTTATGTATATCCGCGTTTAAGATAATTCCACCGCCAAAGGTAAAAGGTAAAAAGGGGAGAAATATATTTGATAAAATCCATATTAACGCGAGTGAAGCCACGGGCCAAACAAATTGCGTAAAAACGTGGTAAAACCAAAAATCCAGCCTCCCAATCACGCTAGTTCTAACACAGCCCATAAACATTATCAGGTCAAAACAAAGCTCTGCCCATTTATCAGGATACGCGTTATTCTGTCAAAGATACTGCTTTTTATTTATATCCATGTATGTACCAGTGACCCTCACAGAGAGTTATTATTTTCTGTTTAATACGTGTTTTATAACTTGTATTAACAATAGTAAGGAGTTGAAGGCGAACAGGGTGGTCTTTACCCATTAGTGTAATGCTGTTAATAATCAAAAAATATAATAACCAGATTATGTAAATTTGGATATAAATTTTGTACCTAGTGTTGCGTTCATTTGGGTTTTTACTAATTTACTTTTTAACCGACTTCAGAGAAGAGAAGGTTTACAGTTCGTTGGATTCTTTTTATAAGTATCTTTCACGATTAGACAAAAACAAGACTTACTTTTTTGTTTGAAATAGTTTACTTTCCCATCGGTCCCATTTTTATCAGGTCAGGATCTGATGATAGCGTCCTGGAGAAATCGAGGGAACTCTTCAAATAAATAACCTATAGCGACTTGGGTATGTTTTATAGTAACTTGTAGTGCATTTGCTCTCGAAAAACACCATAATGTGAAGTGGAACTGATGATGAAGACCACAGCTGATGGGATGGCCACCACAATTTCTGAGTCTTTAGTATAGGTAAGTAAATAAGTAGGTATATAAAGTCAGTTTAAGTTTTATACAAAAAAAATACTTGTACTTGTCATTGATTAATTGATTTTCAGCCGATCAATCAGATTCAACCCTACGAATTGGCGTCCATAACAGCCTCAATACAATTGCTCTTAAAAAAACAAAATAAAAGCTAGTATGCAACACACAAAAACCTTGTCAAACAATACAATTTGAAATGAAAACGTTTCATAGAAATAATATTCGTTTTACATCAAGTGGTGTATCCGGATAAGCCGCGAGATCCTTCAATCAGAAGGGATTACAGGCAGTGCAATGGTACCGTGTGTTTCACAAAATAACTGCGTTTTGAGAAAACTCTGTGTTTTAGACAGATAAAAAGATAAAAACATTTATTTCGGAACAAATGATAGTGAAACAAAATTAAAACATAACAAGACAGATATTAAGCTACTATACTAAGTACCCAACATTATCATAATAAAGACACGAATAAAAAGTAATTCGTTTTGTATACAGCGTTTGAGATCGTCGGAGTCTTGAAATCCAGAGTGAATCGGTTCCTTCTAGGCAAGAGTGCTCCATCTTCACCTGTTTCAGGTGTGATAGTGGTCAAATTCTTGACTACTTGAACTAAAAAAGTGATAACTAGGTTGTAAAATCCAAGGGGCATTCAATTCAAGATTAAAATATTTATTTGCTATAGTATAACATTATTTAGATCTTGTAGTTATGTAAGTACCTACACGCAGGCATTGAAATATTATGAGTTGTGATACTCTAATTTCTTCAGGTAATTAATTAAACATTATTAGAGACATGTTATGTTATAAACGCTTTTTTATACAGTGGGTTTAAAACTTGTCACTTTGCTGTCGAGTTATAAACTTATCAAATTACAGATGATCTACATTATGCATTTTAGTTTAACAATGTAAAAGTGGTTGGCAAAAAAACGCTATAATCTTATTCAAACGCTTCTGAGGCAGCCCTAGTTAGCCCTTCCTAGTTGATTATGCTGATTTTACGGCTGGTATGATGATGTTGGTTATTTCAACATTAGGAGTGTCAGTACTGACAGTAAAAATATGAAAGCTTTTATCTTGAGTTTAGGTTATCACAATTTGTAAACAACCATTTACGAATCAACCCCTCTCCCCCACCTCCTATTGGGATAACATATAAATCCAAACTAAACCTATAATAAAAGCTTTAAATAATATTCCGTTGCTGGGTTAACATAACAAGCCTTCGGCCCGCGGCTTCGCTGACATATCCGGATAAAGAGTACGAGACATGGTTGATAATACTTAAAATGTCTTTGATAAGGAGCTCAAGACCGTTCTTCGAGGAAATCCTTGGGGAAGACCTACGTTCAGAGACTACTGAACATAGATCTTGTATATGATGCTGATGATGATGATGATGATGAATATCTTGAACAATTAAGATAATTATAATGAAGAGTTTTCTTAAGTATTTTTTTATCAAATGGGCTTTTGAACTCAACCTTTTTTTCGTTTAAAATATAATTACTAAAATGAAATTATTTTCTCATCTCAATAGTTTTGATAGTTTCAAAGCGTAATTAAATTTTTGTTTAGAAAATAAAAACTTAATTTTAATTTAAAGTTTAATCAAATGCAAAAATTGCGGCGCCCGTATACAAAACGAAAGTGCAAGCTTCGGTCCTATAAATGATACACTCACACATCTGTGTCACACTTTGTTCTACGACATGTAACCTAATAAGCATAATAGGTATTATAAATGTGAAAGTTTGTGGAGATAGATGGATGAATGTTTGTTACTCGATCACGCCAAAACGGCCAAACGGATTTGGATGAAACTTGGAATATCCATCGTTTCTAATCTAGATTAACATATAGGCTACTTTTAATCTCTGACCACTGGCTGAGGCCAGCTAAGTTGCTAGTAACTCTGCCTTCTGAGCTGCAGGTCGCGAGTTCGATCCCCGCCCAGGACATTTGTGTGGTGAACATGGATGTTTGTTCTGTGTATGGATTTTTAATAAGTGTCTTTGTATGTTAATCAGTCTCTGGTACCCATAGTACCGGCTCTGTCTAGTTCGGGATCAGGTGACCGTGTGTGAGTAAGAAAAAAAACTGGGTACCGGGCGGGCAAAACCACAGTCGGAAGCTTGTACTGACACAAATATGGCAGTTTATTTACAAATTTGTCTTTACCTTACAAGTTTCAAGAAGCTCAGTTTATCTCAATATTAATCTCATTACATCAACACATAAATCTCATATTTCATTACAAAGTTTTACACAAAACTTGTGTAAACTTAGATGCTTACCTTCACTCATTTCTCATCTTAGAATCTGCTTAAGTTTAGGTTTATAACATATAATAAGGTTAATGAGTGAACATGTGCACGTCGGAACTTAGTTGAACTGTCAGCTTAACGCTGTTTTGCTAAGAGAATGCATGCTCAAACTGACGGGTAATTAAACCGAGAATATGTATGCCAAAATGCATTCCATTTAGCTATCGCCAGTGGTTTCGTTTGCTTAGTACCCGGCTGGTTTCTAGTGTTTAACGCTTTGAGTGCTGAATAACATAATCCTTCATGTTCTACACCTCCGGAATAACGTGGAGTGTCATGTCCGAGGCCGGTAGTCAATGTGTTATAAAGTAGCCAATGTTAGTCCTGATCATAAGAAAAAATTCAGCGCTCTACGTTCAGAAGTAAAAAGGAACAAACATAAATCTTTTATTTAGGCATTTGACAATTCGACATGAAAATCGACAAAAGAAGCGGTAAACATATATAAAAAGTACATACAGCTGAACATAATTAACCTCCTTCTTTCTTCAAAGTCGATTAAAATTTTATAAATTTACGCGATCAATTATTATTTAATAGATAGTAGTTAAAAGTTTTTTTTGTATACTAAGTTAGCAATCTAGCATACGGTCCTTCTAATGGTTAGCGGTTGCCGTAGCTTATTATCATTTAAGGTAGGTCATATAACATACATAAATATACAAAACATGATAGAGGGAAAAGTAGAAAGAAAGATATATTATGACCCACATTAAAGAGAAGGAAGCTTTCATTTTGTATAGGGAAGTAAAGGAGACTGCTTTGGAGAGAGGATGGAGCTGCATCAGTTACGCCATCAAGAGCACAGCTCATAAAAGGATGACTTCAGTAAAAATTAGAGTCTGCATGATTTAAGATACTATAAGATGATTATGTCAGATATAATCAAAATTTTCTGATACCCAAATACCCAATACTAAAATTAATATTTAAAACTTGTTTCTGTACGCGGCTTTACTCGCACGGTACCCAGATAAAAAGTAGTCTATATGTTATTCTGGAAGAGGATGCTTGTACCACTTTAATAGTACTTACACCTCGGACAATACACAAACTTACCGTCTTATTCATAACCGATACATAAACTTCAGATAACCAAAACGGCGTTAGAATAAATAATAAATAAAAATTCGCGGGACATCTCACACACAGTCAACTGATCCCAAACTAGGCAGAGCCTGTACTATGGGTACCAGAGACTGATAAACATACATAGATACTTATAAAACACCCGTCACAGAACAAACATACGTGTTCACCACACAAATGTTTATGAATCGAACCCACGACCTGTAGCTCAGGAGGCAGAGTTACTACCAACTGAGCTATGAGGCTATTCAAATAGAATATCAGGTCACCTCTTTTTATTTACATTTAAATGACAGAGACAAGGTTATTTTTTTGAGCGTTATAATATGACATTTGTTTATAATTATGGGAGCTTACTAGCCTCTAAGTGGATTAAATTAAAAAAAAAACATAAAACATTTAGAATAAGATAGAAAAAGAAATGAATTAACTTATATTACTGTGTAAGAAATATCATAAATCTCTTAATTATTATAATTATTAGAATAAGTTATTATTTAATGTAATGTAATAGGCTGTGTTACAGGATGACAGATTCTGTAATCCTGAGATTTAACTTTATTTTGTACCCGTTTATTTTGTTTGAAAATAAACTTTTTGTATTTTGTATTGTATTTTTCGTACGTTATTCTAGGTCTAGAATCACATAAGAAACAATTCAGCTCAATCTGTTCAGAAGTTTAGAGTAATAGAGAGACAAACATTTCACATTTTACATGTTTTCATTTCACTTTTATATTTTAAAATCTTTAGCGAGTGTCCAAAAAATCCTTTCTAAATAAAATCACTGTGAAATTTTTAAAATTCCTCAATTTTAATCTTTTTAAAGCAAAATTTTACTGATGTAGAGGGTTTTCTTGGCGACTCTCGAAGACTCGCGAATGAGAAAAAATCCTTTGTCCAATTAACGCATTAGCATGTTACTGCAGTTAAAAAAAGTTGTAAAAGGTTCTGGGATTTTTATAAAAAAACGTGAAGTTCTAATTTACTTTTCGTTTTGTAATAGAAAAAATATTACTAAACATATTCTTATTAATTTAAAAAACTTACTTCCCATTCAGGATATTCACAGATATTCCTAACAAATCATAATTAAGAATTTGTGAGAAATATTTGCATAAACATAATATAAGTTTATATGAATATAAAAATCCTTTAAATCCATATAGGGCGCAGCCAGAGGCAAAATTCATCAAAATAAATTCCATCAATATCACTACTACTTTTATACTACATTTTAGACATATTTTTATAAATAAATTATTAGGTAAACTTATGCATTAAAATATCCTGTAGTAGTAGTATTTTTGGTATTAAACAAAATAAAAAACAATTAAGCTTAAAAGATAATTCACATCCTAAAAAATAATTGCCTTCATTCACACAGTATCTAAGACCCTCGTACTCTTAGCTCCGTAGACCTTCGTAGATGTTTGTAGCGCCGTAACATAGAGTAAGTACCGTTCAGAGCCCAAGCATTGGAAAATCGAAAATGTTTTTTGAAAGGTTTATTTAGGTTAAATGGAGGTAAACAGACTTACGCTTCGCGTTGTGGTAAGCCAGGGAGATCCATTGTTGATGAATTTAATATGTTGAAGGTTTTATTTATGAAATATAAGGATCATAATTATTCCTAACTGAATTTTTACTCTTAATTAGTACTCAATAGAAGAAAGTGTTCTCCGGGGTCTGTAGTAAAGATGGGTGTGCCGCAAGGGTCAATACCTAGACCATTTTTATATTTAATCTACATCAACGACCTACCTTAACTTGTGAGAGACAACCACGAAATTGTATTGTTTGCGGATAACAAGCCTCTTTTATATAAATTAAAGCGATGGCAGACCATTTTGACGACGTCAACAATGCAATAGCGAAAATTGTCAACTGGTTCGATGTAAATAATTTATTACTGATCGAGATAAGAGCCAAATGTATAATATTTATATTACCACATGTTAAGCGAGTTAAACATAGCATTAAATTAAAAGATGAAGATTTTAATCTTGTGGATACTACTGTATTTTTAAGCATAACTTTAAATAATAAGCTCCAATGGGGCGCTCACATAGATGGGTTGTCAAACAGACTCAGTTCTGCAGCATACGCAGTCAAAAGAATCAATCAAATTACTGACGTAAAAGCGGCTAGACTGGTTTATTTCAGCTACTTCCACAGCACTATGTCGTACGGCATTTTGTTGTGGGGGAATGCTTCAGATATCAACACCATATTTGTGCTACAGAAGAAGGCTGTTCGTGAAATTAATAATATGGGCCCCAGAGAATGACTTCGAACTAAGTTTAAAGAAATAAATACTCTGACAGTTCTATGCCAATACATATAAGAAAACTTAACGTGTTAAAATATCAAACTGTTTAAGAAAAATAGCGACAAATATAAAATTAACACTAGAAATAAAAATAAACTAGCTGTTCTTACTGTAAGGCTCCATAAGGTTAGTCAATCTTATAAAGAGAAATGTGTACGATTTGTTAATAAGATCCCAAATGATATGCTTAATTTATCTGTAAATAAATTCAAAAATGTTGTTAAGCGTAACCTGTGTAATAAAGCTTATTATTAAATTTCTGATTATTTAGATGAAAGAAAAAGCTTGGGATGAAACTGTCTCCAACTCCCTCAAAAACAATATAATAGTTAAGAATATAAATTGTAACATGGACTTTAAATAATAAAAGCCAAGCAGAGTTTCTTGCCAATTCTTCTCTGTTTTGCGTTGCGAATTAGTGTAGATTAAAAAAAATTACAAATCAAAGTGTACTTTACAGTTCTTATTGAATTATAAAATTTTGACTGATTTGACTATGAATAAATAATATAAATAATAATACTTAATAATAAAAAAAAACAATAATAACGATAAAGTATCGATAATATTGTTTTTTTTTAGAATTTCATAGTCACTATTTTATTTTTGTTATACATGAAAAATAGAAATGTAATTTTTATGAACATAAACTTTCCTATGAAAATAACCATAGAAATTAAAAATTTACAATTCAAAGTGTACTTTACAGTTCTTATTGAATTATAAAAATTTGACTGATTTGACTATGAATAAATAATATAAATCCTAAAAAAAACAATAATAACGATAAAGTATCGGTTTTATTGTTTTGTTTAGAATTTCATAGTTACTATTTAATTTTTTTTATACATGCAAAATAGAACTGTATTTTTTATGAACATTAACTTTCCTAAGAAAATAACCATAGAAATAGTTATAATAATTTTGACGGTTAGTTACGAGCGATGCGTTGCTTTTCATAGTCTATTCCAATGGTCACAATTTTTGTGTCTAAGAATCTTGGTCTCTGCACGTTACCTACTCTACACTCGTAGCGTTATAGTACCGTAGATCCTCGTAGCTCCATAGCTCGTAGCATTGCATTTATTTCGTTTTAGAATCCAAACGCTTTGCCCAACAGCTTGGCAACGGTAAAGCGTAGGAATTCTAAAACAAAACAACAGCATTTACCAGGTGTCTTCTTCTTCTTGATGACGTTATTAGATCCTGTTCCGGACACCAGTAAACTAACAGCTAAGATTTTTAAAATTGCTTAATTAAACAAAATTCTTACTTAAGACACGGCTTAATATTTCATTTGTTAGCTACAAGTATGCATATATTATATGCATATAAACTGTGAAGTTTTGTGCGTAAATGCTCGACGTTTTGTCTTCATTCGAGCAAGTTTAGCGTCTATGCGGGAACTTATTAAATGCACATGAAAATTTAGCTCAGCGATGCTCTATGATACATGGTCATCAAGCATGTACGCACGTGTGGATGCACAATTAGACCACGTTAATTATTTAATCACGCTAATATTATTAATGCGAAAGCTTGTGAATGTGTGTTTGTATGTTAGTAATTCCCAATGGGTGTGGTTGAACCTTGGAAAATACGTAGTTTATGAGCTGAGGCCTTATTTTGTAACTTAGTTGCACACTGAAATGGTGGGCACTGGACCTTTATTTCCAAACTAAGACATTTCATCTGACGAAATTCAAAGAACGTAAATTGGCAAACTGCCTCAGTTTGTAAAAACAGGACCGATGGTAATCATTTCAGTGGGAGTTACTAAATACGGCATCTGGATTAACACAAAGACTAGCTATTATTCTGGTAATACGCGAGCGAATCTGCGGGCTGAACAAGTGGATACTACTGCTTTATATACTATTCACTCGTGATGTGGCTTACTTCGGTATCTTACGCAGTGGCTTAAATGCAAAAAACACACCTTATTACAAAGTTTGCGTTAACTATATTTTTGTATGAAAATATTTTTCACCTCTAGCGGGAAGTTTTTAAACTTTAACATTTCCATACAAAAAAAGATGTAGCTAACGCAAACTTTGTAGTAAGGTATATTTTTCGCACTCAAGCCACTGATCATAAGATAAGCAACACTCCGCCCAGTCACTACTTGTATGGGTGACCGTTTAGTGGTATTTAGATTATTTCCGAGCTTTGGAAGGCATGTTCAGATGATGGTCCCAGCTTTTCAGTCGTTAAGCCATGTCAGAGGTCTTCGGCCGGTCTAAAAATCCGACACAAGAGTTAACTATACTATACTAACTGCCCACTAGCATATACGGACTTGATTATTTGTCAAATGAAAAACTTACCCTAAATAGGCATTTTCAAGTTATTTTGTTTTCTAAAACTTTTTTCATTCACAACCTCGTTTGACTATGTAATTAGGACCTGCTTTGTACATTAGAGAAACGGTTTGCCTGTTGATGTTTATATTCAATTAGGCAAGATGGCTGGATTTGTTTAGCAAAAGCTTTTAGTAAGCTAACGTCTTAAAGATATGGTGTAATGAGCTTATAAGTGGATTCTCTAGAATTAGCTAAGATTTTTCATATACACGCTTATTTACTATATTTTATATCAACAAAATAGTAAATACATATTACAAAATAGAGTAACAAAGTTTTGCGCCCACTTTTTTACTATGCACTTGTCTTAGATTCATCTTTTTATTTATTTTCATCATTATTATCCACAGTCTGAGATTATCCACTTCTGAATATGATAGGCCTCCCGAAGTTTGTGCCATGCACCACGATCTTCTGCTAGTTGCATCCACGAGCGCCCAGCGATGCGTACTATGTCGTCGAACCATCTCGCTACTGAGTGCCTAGTGTGAGTTTTTTTACCTGCTCCATTGCATTTGCGTTTACGCAAATTTGTATGGAAAGGAGTCAGCGCCAAGCGTTTTTCACTAGATGGCGCTACCTCGATTCCATATAAATTTGCGTAAACGCAAACGCGATCGAGCTGGTAAAAAACTCGGTATCCACACTAGGTATCCAGGTCTTGTGACGTTCTTCTATCTGTCCTCGGCCACCAATAATATTATTTCCTCTCTTAAATTTTTCCAAGCTTGCTTTAAGGCCTTGTAGGCCGCCGATTCAAGACAAAAGTTGTTGTTCGCGCTTCGCTGGATTAAATGAGAACAGGGGCTCAATTACGACGACTAGCAAATAAGTTTTAGTAACGTAGACGTAAAATTTTGACCAATGATAAAGTGTGGATTCAAAATAACGCTTTGTCATTGGCCGATATATTTCATTACACTTACTATACATTAGCTTGAAATATTCGATAACACCCATTACATAGAATATTACTAACCCAGTATAAAATCTTATTATTATTACAGTGTAGTATTTTTATAACCCTAACTGACCTGTAACATGTGTTGCCAATAAATGATCTTGTATCTTGAATTCTAGTATCCTCCTGTGTTTGTATACTTATTTCCTATTATAAAATGCGAAAGTTTATGAAATGTGAAGATGTGAAATGTTGAACCTCATTCACACGTCAATAATAAATAATGCTGGACACTATCTCATAGCGTCGTCTACCCCTAAACTAAGCAGAGTTTGTATTAGGAAAACCACATGACTGATATAGTGCTTCAATACATTTTTGTTGTCAATACTACATACTCATTAGACATAGAAAACACCCAGGCTCGAGACAAATATTTGCAGAATATACAAATACAAATTACGATCTTCCTCGCGTCGAGAATTGAACCCGCAACCTTCTGCGTCTCAGGCAGGCCTTTTCCCACTACGCCACAGAGGTCTTATACATATAATTTTAGATTTGAATTGCGATATTATTCAACTTCTTATCCGGGTACAACGTGAACAAAGCCTTCATCATCAGCCTATAGCAGTCCACTGCTGGACATAGGCCTCCCCTAATGAGCGCAATTGCGCCCTGTCCTGAGCTGAACAAAGCCTTAGGCAAAAGCTAAATAATTATAGGATAAATGTTATTATTATAAATTATCTAACTAACTCTCACCTGTGCAATAAAACAGCGATGCTAGCAGGAAATACGACATACCTGTAAATAAAAAACCTTGGTTAAACAAAAAACGATAATTGGTAAATTACTTCTTTCTTATTTATATAAACAAACCCCAATTTTATAAGTTGATAAGATTTAAATCTTAGACCGTTGGTACTTATCTATAAAGGTCAACGGCCACTTGTACCGTCCGCAAATTACTTCGCTAAACGAACGCTGAATTATAATTATAACTGGCTGGTACCGACAGCGATATCATCAGGACTGAGATGTAGCTCATAATTAGCAAAGCTAGATCAAATATTGTAATCAACAAAAACTCAAAAGTAATCGTAGTTAGATATTTTTAAAAATTAAAATTTAAAACTGGTTATAAAAATGTACATAGTTAGATCATTAACATTTTTGTTTGATTTAGGTTTATATATAATGTTACCTGTTTATTAGTAAGGACCATCTTATTTTTTTTATATAAATGGTACTGAATAATGTAGGTAAATAATTATTTAATGTATATTAAAATAAATAATTAATTATTTTTCTTGAATTGCTTTTATGTAATACAAATAATACGAAACCAAATTAAAATAAACAAAAAATATTTTAACAAGCTACAATACAATCTTAATCTCACGGGATATCTGAATTTTTGTAAAAAAAAAAAATTGTTTGTCAGAAGCTGTGCCCTGCATACCAAACTCGCATGCCCCGTGGGCATTATGGGCATATCCTCCTTTATTAGGGGAGGCTTATGTCCAGCAGTAGACTGATAAAGGCTGGTATAGTGTGGGGATGTGGAAGTTTACCAGCTTTTCGCGTAGCCTGTGGCAAACCCCAGCAAGACTCGAACCGCTCCTTTATGTAAGAGCTGTAAATTTAAGTGTCTATAGAGATAATTCGCGTCAACCGTGATGAGTTTAAATTTTTATGCCCGTTTGAGGCTGTAAAGAGGTAAATTTAAGGGAAAGGTTCTTTGAAATTTTGTATATTATCATTTTTAATAAGTTTTCGCATAATTAATTGAATAAGGCGTGACTTTGCGGAAATCCATTACAAGATATTTATAAGATGAAATATTTAGTACAAAATCCGCTAACTCTATCTGACGAGTTTCATAAAAACTCAACAGAAATTCGACAAAATTTTGCCTTCCCCATAAGGCATCATCAAGAAACGAAAGACTCGCTGTCCACTTTCGGCACACCGCAGAACTCCGCCAAACAGAAAGTCAAAAAAGAAGACAAGTCTTTTAAGTTGTTGCAAGACCTGCGTTGCTTTAAATTTGAGTACAGAGAAATAATAAAATGTTGTCAATTAATAAGTTTATTATAGTTTTGTCTAATGCAATGTTAGTAACCCGGTGAGTGAGTAAAACATATTTATATACATTTCGTTGTAGCTACGTCCTTTACAAACAGCCTCACGTTGACACGTACTACGGCCGGCACTCGACAAGGTGCATTCCTTGAAAGCATTAAATAGCTTTGTTGCAGGTTCATATTAACTTCAAAAACTGTTATTATCAAAGACAGTATTATATTCTATGTAGGTGTGTATTTATAAAAAAGTATATAACAAAGTATATCAGTCATGTCTTCAGTCAAGCTATATGATGTTTCGTGAAGATGTCGAGCATTTATTTATTATTTATAAAAACAACAAAAAATGGTATACACATTGAAATATAGAAGCCACTCTCAAATACATGCATTTTCTTAGAAACATAAACATAATCAGGCATTTATTTGTTACTTTAACACACACAATAGTACAAATAAATAGATATACAATACTATCAAACTTGGATTCAAGGTGTGATCGTGGCCGAATCTATGCCATGCGTAACTTTTTTTATTGACGTATCGGGACATTCTAAAATGTGACTGTAGTTTATTAGAATAAAAACATAATCTATGTATAATAACTATGTACCTTTATACATGCCTGTACCTACTTTATTCATCAAATCCTAACTCGATCGTAATCATTAGAGGGGAGAGAAGTTTATAATATAAGTTTTGTTGAAAAATCTATGTGAGCTGTTATTTTATAAGGTTTGATTTATATAATGCGGGGAAGAGTGTGTGGTCTGTGTTATAGTCTATGGTCTATGTAAGAAATAATTAATCTGTGTTAGGGAGCTTTTGAAACGGAAAATAAAATTATTAATTTAATTATTGGTTTCCATTACAAATACAAATACATATAACTTATTCTGTCACCATATTTGACTGAAAATGCCCTTCTATCTTGACTAAAGTTGCTAAGAAGAGCAAACGTAGGTTCAAAAACAAACACGGTATTAGGTACGGAGTATGAGGAGATAGCGAGTCGCAAGACTTAAGTATAAGTATAGCTATAAGCTAGATTTAGGTCTTGGGTTTAACGGAGTTTGCGGCGGGCTTAAACTGAGCTCGTAATAATCATAAGCTCTTGAGCCGAGAATAATGTTTATGATTTTAGTTGCCAACTCTTGTCAACCGTATCTATTTAAGAATTATTATAAAAGGTATAAAACTAGCGTCGAGCTCAGGACAAGGCGCAATGGCACTCATTAGGGGACGCCTATGTCCAGCAGTGGCTGCTATAGGCTGATGATGATGGTGATATAAAACTGTGATGAGGCATTTTCGTAAGTAATAAGTTAGTAGATGCGTGGTTTGGCGCCCGGTCACTACTTGGATGGGTGACCATTTAGTGATATTTAGATCTGCGCGCCTTCCGCGCTTCGGAAGGTAAAGTAATATAGTTCGTTTTTTATAAAAAACATATAATACGTAGAAAAAACCCAAAGCCGAGTCAAATATTGCAATAAATACAAACTTTTGTCTAGCGCCCGAAATCGTGCCCGTAAGTTTGCTTACGAATTGGTGTAAATCAAAAAGTTGACGATTCAAAGTGTTCCCGAGTTAAGGTACTAATTGAATAAATATACTTTTTCTGAAGTTTGAATTTCTACATCTTAGACGGGACTTCACCCACTGCAACATAGAAGTCTCACCGGTACAAAAAATAGCTTAGCTCAGGTCAGAAACTATGTACATTACAAGTTTTATCCAAAGCCCTTCAGCAGTTACAGAGTTGGAACAAAGAAACAACCAAACTTTCATATTTATGTTATTAGTGTTATAGTTTAATTAGGATGTCTGTAAGTATATGGGGGGAGACCTTTGCCCAGCAGTGGGACGAAACAGGTTAAACAAACAAAAGGGTATTAGAGTTGGTCACTAGCTCAAATTACGAAAAAAACTTATAAAATAGCTACAGTCGTATCGTAGAGTGTAAAACACTGTAACGACTACCTTATCCCACGCAGTATTAGCAAGTGAAAACGTACGGAAAGAAAGCCCGAGTGTTATGAAGTAAGATAATAAGCCAGAATTGGATCTTCATACATAACCGTAGGTGGGCGGTACGTGCCCGCAATACCAACTCCCGGGAGGCTCTACCGAAGGCTCTCGAGGAAATAAAATTAAGGCACTTAATAGGCTTTGAAACGTTTTGTGGAGTTCGGATAGTATTGCTACAATTAGAGTTCGATATTGTTTTGGTTTGTTGCAACGAAGCGCTTTGCTGCAACTTTTCTCCTTAGGACAGCTAATGAATGGAATGCTCTTCCCGCGTCAGTGTTTCCCGATCGCTATGACTTAGGGTCTTAGTCTTCAAGCGTAGAGTTATTAAGTACATTCTAGCTAAGCGTGCTACGTCGTCGACCGCATCTTCACTTACCAACAGGTGAGATGGCGGTCAAATATATACTATATACGGCCTATAAACTATAAAAAAAAGAGTCATTATCATCATAATTTAGCCATTTTCGGCCCACTGCTGAGCACAGGCTTTCCTTTCATTATGCCACTTGCTTCGATCCTGCGCTAGTCTGAGTTAGGTACCGCCCACGGTTTTTTATATCGTCGACCCATTTCGGTCCCCTGTTTCTATGAGTGCGAGTAGTTTATTTTAAACAGCGTTCAAAAACCCGCGGCTTCCCTCGCTTTAAATTTATATTTCCTTTTCTTTGGAACTTTTTCTGGATGATAAGTATGCTTTGTACTTTTCTGTACCCCTTAAATGAGAAATTCCATGATGATCGGTTAAGGAAAGCGTAACAAACAAATAAACTCAATTTCGCATTCATAATATTAAATGTCCCGCGACTCTAATCATGTAAATAAATAAGTTAGTTGAGGAACCAATCAATGGTAAGTGCACCACGGGTAGTTGAGGTTGGCTCGGGTTCCAAAGATAGAGGATGCGGTATGATGTAAAATGCGTTGCATTTTGAACCGACTACGTTTGAGTTTTATAGAGCAGAGGAAATTTACAGAAAACACAGTGGAACCTCTTACAGTTCTTTGCATCGATTGCGTAGTATTAGTACTAACAAGTCAGTGAGTTAGTTAATCAGTCCGACGATCCATCAAAAATAATATAATTTTGATATAATACAACCACAACCGACTTAATAAATTATTCTCAAAAGTACCATCTACACTGTTATAATAGATAAAACAAACTATGAATTAATTAATTAATTAATTCCTTAATTCTAGCTGACCCGGCGAACTTTGTTCCGCCTTAAAGGCAATAAATAAGCAGTTTTTTTTTAATTGGAAAAAATACAATAAAAATTAAATACATACATTAATCATTCATAATGATTTCTGTATTTTAGTACATAGGTTGCTCTTCATTTAAGTACCTTGTGATACACGACATTTTTTGTTTTATTATGAGGCGCAAAAACAAACAACGCAGATGGTCTTCCGACCCGTGAACATGCCACGTATAATTGACCATGGGAAAAACATGAATGTTCTAGATTTAAACCACAAACTTTTAAGGATTGGCCTTGTGATTTGTTGATGGTCATGGCAAATGCAAGAGGTATCGGAAATTGAAGTCTTTTAAATTAAAACGGCATATCGGTTGGGATCATCGGTATCCTCGGAATGAGAACTTCCTCACCTTTGAATTTTCCTATCATTATGGTAGCGTAAATTACATTGTTCATCAATTTTCTAACCACCAAACGCGTACCGTTGCACAGTTTTGGTTGGTTTATGTTTCGAAGCATGATTACTACGGAGCCAACCTTTAGGCGTAAATTGTGCGGTGGTAAGCCAGGCACGTCCAAAGAGTTTAAAAATTCAATTGGATAGTTGGTGGCTTCATCTTCATTTGTGACGCAGTCAATAGATTTGAATGAATGCATTGTTCCAATGATCTTATTTTGAATTATGTAGTTTAGGTCATCTACATCTTTATTCTTAGCCGCTAAAATTGCTCGCTCACTCAACCATTCATTATTTTTGTAGTTAGAAATAATTTCTGGAAATACATTGTTGATAAGTTCGTCTTTTGATGAGACAAAATTACAGAAATTATTTGGAAATGATATTAATCCGCACGATTCATCGACAGGTACTTGACCATTACCGATAGTCAGCAATTGCTCAGAGAAATCTTCAGCAGATGTATCATTAAGCAATGTAACTCTCATGTTTGTTGTCAGTTGCAGTTTCTTCACATAGCGCCATAGATTTGACGATTTGAGGCAAGCGTTTATTTCGTCGGCAGCCGTAGATCTTGGAATTACTGGCAGTATTTGGCGGAAATCCAGACAGTAAAATCATTGCTCCTCCAAAACATCTCGATTCATTGCGTAAATCTTTTAATGTTCGGTTAAGTGCTTCTAATGCACGTTTATGCGCCATTGTGCATTTGTCCCAGATGATGATTTTCGATACTAAAACTTTGCCCATTGCTGAGTGTTTTGCAATATTACACGTTGGTTCTTCAATAGTTTGAAGATTTAACGGTAATTTGAATGCTGAATGAGCCGTACGGCATCCTTCTAACAATGTGGCTGCTATTCCAGAAGAATACATCTGTCATTATACGTTAATTACATTGCTGTCATTTGCGTTTTGTTATTCCAAGTTTCTTACAAATATCAAATTGTCATCCATACGTCATTACACATCTGTCATTATACGTCAATTACATTGCTGTCATTTGCGTTTTGTTATTCCAAGTCTGATTCTTTTTTGTTATACCACGTTTTATAATGACTGACTTTTTCATGT
Source organism: Horisme vitalbata (assembly GCA_951804965.1). Classification (NCBI taxonomy): domain Eukaryota; kingdom Metazoa; phylum Arthropoda; class Insecta; order Lepidoptera; family Geometridae; genus Horisme; species Horisme vitalbata. The sequence continues at coordinate 11,902,110 of OX638093.1, read as the reverse complement.
CAAGTCACACGGGAATGCTGTCGAACGGGATAAAAAGTATCCTATGTCCTTCTCCTGGCTCTAAACTACCTCCCTGCCAATTTTCAACTAAATCGGTTCAGCCGTTCTTGAGTTATAAGTGGAGTAACTAACACGACTTTCTTTTATATATATATATAAGGAAGGGCTAAAGGTAGGGTAGGGGTAGGGTAGGGGTAGATGTAGGGGTAGGGGTAGGGTAGTTGTTGCGGTTGTTGTTCTTTTATTCTCATTGATTGCTTTTTTCTATTTCGATATCTTTTTTGAATGTTTCATTAACTTCGATACCCGCTTTGAGACAGGACAACGTCTGTCGGGTCAGCTAGTTTATTTATAAAAGTTACCTCGAAGTAAATTTAAGATGTAAATTGGAGATTTTTAAGAAAAAAAGGAAAAGTATTTTCATCATCATTTACCAGCCGTGGCGGTCATTACCAGCCATATAGTATGGCCTAGGGGCAGTCTCACTGACACAGAGAAGGCCCGATACTTACAAAAATGTACGTACCAATTTTTGCACGAAAACAGTAAATAAATACATTTTGCAGCCTAAAAACTCCGACACCAGAGTTTAAACAGAGTTACAACGCTCGTAGTTAATTGTTAGCTCACAAAGAAGAAAAACATTTCTACTGTAAAACGTTAAAAAATAAGCACCATTCAAAATCTAATCCCTAATTTTAGTACAATGAATCACCGAGCGGCTCAAAGCCCTACATTTTAACCGGCCACTAATCCAGCCACTTTTTGCTCCTCATTAACGTCGAATTCCCGATTATCTGCCCGCCCAGGAACTGCACTTTGGGCGGATAAAGTTATCATCAACGGGCTACCACCTCCCGAATAATATAACGATTAACGTTTTTCTTCAGAGGTATGGATAAAGGATAGACTTTTGAAGGAGTCAACTGTCTGAGAATCATTTCTATTATTAAATAGAAATGCTACTTTGATAGCAAGTATTAACTATCTTCCACCTGCGGCTTCGCTCACGTGGTACCGGAATAAAAAGCTTGTGTGTTTATCCAGGTCACAAACTATGTATATTCCAAGTTTCAGCCAAATCCGTTCTGTAGTTTTTGCGTGAAAGAGTAACAAACATTCATCCATTCATCCATACATACTCACAAACTTTCGCATTTATAATATTAGTGTGATAAATTATAAAATAAAAAAATATACATGTCATTTAATATATAAAATATATAACATACCAATAATAATTTTAGTTAACATTCATATTTTAGAATCTCTTCCGTGTCTTCATACGATAAAGTAGCTAGCCATTTCAAAATTTGTTGCTTAGCTTCCCTGACGGATTTACATTTTAAGTTTTACGCAATGACTCGAGATGTTTTGGAGGAGCAATGATTTTACTGTCTGGCGATTTTCGCCAAATACTGCCAGTAATTCCAAGATCTACGGCTGCCGACGAAATAAACGCTTGCCTCAAATCGTCAAATGTATGGCGCTATGTGAAGAAACTGCAACTGACAACAAACATGAGAGTTACATTGCTTAATGATACATCTGCTGAAGATTTCTCTGAGTAATTGCTGACTATCGGTAATGGTCAAGTACCTGTCGATGAATCGAGCGGATTAATTATTATTATTAATCATTTATTTCAGAAACAAAATCCATAAAATTAAAATTAAACATTCAAATAATTACAAATACTAAATTACACACACAAAAAATAAATAATAAAATAAAATCAATTTAAGTGGAGCCCATCATGACTCGCATCCACTTATTTTGGAACGGGCAGTCAGCTCGTGCAACAATCATCTGCAGGATGCCGTTGCTACTGCCTCGCACACGCTGGAGTAGGGAAGCGGCTTTTTTACGAATAATGGCATGAAAGCCGTCCGTGCGCGCCTCCGCAAACATCGCAGATGCGCTGCAAAAGCGAGGCAGCCGCATCAGCATCCTGAAGATGTTATTATACTGGACACGCAGAGAGTTGACAGTCCGCTGGGTGTGGTTCAGCCATAAGCTACTCGAGTAGAAGGACTGGCAGTAGGCCTTAAAAAGTGTGATTTTAACTTCCCTCGAGCAGCGTGTGAACCTGCGAGCAAGCATGTTTCCCCGGACTGCCAGCGCTCTGCGTTCCCTTTAATATCATTTCCAAATAATTTCTGTAATTTTGTCTCATCAAAAGACGAACTTATCAACAATGTAATAATATAAAAAAAACTGCTTATTTATTGCCTTTAAGGCGGAACAAAGTTCGCCGGGTCAGCTAGTAATAGATAAAACAAACTATCAAAAAAAACAATCAAACATTGAACCACCCTGAACCACCCCTAATAAAAAAAGGTTCGACAATTACGTCAAACTGAAAAAAGTCTAATCCAACAAGACACCCTTTTGACACACGGTAATAAGGAAACGTTTTAAATTGAGGACGAAAAAATCTTGAAATGTCTGCAGGCCTCGGGACTCTCTATGTAGAAAGCGGGTTACCAGCGCTGAAACAGGTTTATAGGAGTTCGTTATGACCTCCGTGGCATCTATGGCCTCTGATCGTGAGGCAGCCGGGAGCAGCGCGAGCGTGGGAGGGAGGCTGTCAGCCTGCGGGAGGTGGGAGGCAGCGGGCCCTGCTTCTCCGGCAGCGGGATTTGCTGAGCGAGGCGGTAAGTATTGATACATGGCTACAATGGCAGTTTTCACATCTGGCGGTATTGTCTGGTACCTCACCGGGGGAAGGCCCATCTGGGACGCGGAGGTTGCGAATTCGATTCCCGCCGCGAGATAATTATTGCAAATATTTGTCTAGAGTGTGGGTATATTGTGGGTTATGTAGGGAGATATTTACAAAAAAAAAATGTATAAATCATGTAGTCGAATTGAATTTAAATTGAATTGATTTTTTTTAAAACAACAAACATTATTTGTTTGCCCATTTTAGCATCAAGCATGCCCCGACCTGGTAACACTATAAACACGTCCATAGTTCCCCTGAAACCGGCGTCCGAGGCAATTTGGACGAGATTAAATCCGGGCCCGGCCGGGCGTGCCGTCCCGTCTCCGACGCCCCGAGCCACGGGAATTATTACTAAACAGGAAGACATACTTCTTATTATTGAAGAGATCTTGTATCTGTTGAGGGTGTTTTGCGCGAAAATTTTAAACAACTTTTTTATACAATTTTTTTTTTTTGTCTTATATTAACGGTGTTTGATGAGGCTCTCATGGCTTAGTTTCTTCAGTATACTTAGCTGATCATCTTAGTAAAGCAACACTACCCGACCGGTTACTACTTGGATAAGTGACCTTTTAGTGGTATTTAGATATGAGCGCTTCCGTGCTTCGGAAGACAAGTTAAGATGTTGGTCCCGGTTTTTCAGTCACTAAGCCATGTAAAAAGCCAACATCAGAGTTGGCTTTTTATGCATACGAAGAAGAAGAAGTGATGTTACGATAATATTGTTTTATAACTCTAAGCAATAGTTCACTTACCATGAAGGTAGGTCTATACTCCATTATTTAGTTTATAATCTGTGAAAATATTTTATCCCATCAGAAAATTTTAAAAGAAAAGAAAATCTTTGTAAAAATCTAAAATTTGCATTGGAAAGTTAAGCTAAGTTACCTAATTAGTGAGTAATAGTTGGTCTTTAAATAACATTATTTAACTGATAAACTTAAGCTTTCGTAAACAAGATGTAAAAACTTGAACGCCGACGCCTTCAAATCCCCAGAAATGAACAACTTCGCTTAAGTAAAACATAATAGATTTTATTGTAAACCAACATAGAGCTTGTTAAGCTGAGCAAAGCAGAGCAAGCTGAGCTATTGTAAAATGCTTGGTGATTGTATAAATATTAAATAAATAGTCATTTATTTCAGATAACACACCCATATGTAAGAACGCATAATAAAAATACAATTCACATTACAATTCAAATAAGACAATAATTATTTAAATAAAAAGACATAAAAAATGTAAAAATGCATATACATATTATAATTAATTAGGCACAACTCTGCTGGAACGTATTCAGATATATGATCGATTGTTAGCCTGTCGGGATGAAAGAAGCTAAAGTGCAATCTATAAAAAAATGTGCTATCCGTTCACATTACCAACGATTTATCGTTATGTCACACGATAGCGTTCACATGTTTGCTACTGCTATCAGTCTGAATAGACAATGGACTAACATTTTTTTACTATTTAGCACACAATACATTCTACAACTTAACGTAACATGTCAAATTTGGACAGAGTATACCAAAAAATCGCACGATGGTATCAGAGTGACATACAACGTTTTTAGACATATCATAGAAGCCCGTGTTGACTCTTTCCATGCCGTCCTGAGAAAGAGATGGCCTCGTTTATGTCCAGAGTTGACATGTCTAAAAACGAAATTATCAGGAGTATGGCAGATCGTCTAATCATTTCAGACATGTAGAAACGATGGGTGGCTATTGCCACCTAGAACTCTATTTTTTTTTTTTTGGACCTATGTTTAGTTAGTTCCTTTGTTTTTTTAGTATGTTATTGTATTTTTTGTAATTGTTTGTGTGTGTATTTATTTTTAAATATTGTCAATGGATCTCGTGTCTGAAAATACAGATATTTGCATTTATGAAACATGCTTAGTTTGGGGCTGCATGATGCTGTGTGATAACGTCCAGGATTATTTATTTATTTATTATTTATATTTAATTTAAATTTAAATTTAATTTAATTTAACAGCTACATCAGAATTCTGGGAGTGAAATAAATAGTAGGTTAATAATATTTGGTGGTATTTGGTACCTAATATACAATTAGACCATTGCATTGTTACCATTCCTAGTATAATCCGACCCAAATAAAGGAACTACATCGCTACTTGCAGCCAACTTCAAGGGGACATAAATCCTTTAGTTTTTGTGTAGAAGTGTGTCACCCTACTATTTCTTGTTTTTGGTTAAGCAACACTGGTTGGATGGGTGACCGTTTAGTGGTATTTAGATCTCAGCGCTTCCGTGCTTTGGAAGGCACGTTAAGATTTTGGTCCCGGCTTATCAGTAGTCAAGCCATGTCAGGGGCCTTTGGGTGGCCTAAAAACTCCGACAACAGAGTTGGCCACTAGCTCATTCGAAGAAGAAGAAGAAGAAGAATAAAAGTACAAAACAGCAAACACGACCTCTACTCAGCATTAATGCCTTAAAATTGTCTAAATTAATTACAGATGATATACTAAGTGTACCTTGTTTCCTAATAGATTTTTCGAATTGATATAGTGAATTGATTTCATTTAGATTGCTTATTTTGTTACCGTTTCGTAAAACTTTTTGCAAAGATTAAGAGCGAGACCATAACACTGCGTTGCGAAAACGAATCGCAAAAACGACGTCAACCGCAATGCTACAGTTTCATCGCATACGGCATTGTACAAGAAAACTCTGACCATCAATTTAATAAGTATGTCATCACTTACCAGATTAGATTAATAGTGCGGTTATTGCCTAGAAAATTTTAACGATACGTTGTGCGATTTCGTAGATTATTGCGATGCTTCGTCGCACCGCAGTGATGTAGCCTCGCCATGACTTCATATTTTTCTATTTTGATTTCTCGGAAGTTTTAAAACTTTCACATCTGTTCCTGAAAATAATAAACAAGTGTGCCGTTTGAGCATCGGAACAAGATTTTTGCTAAACTTCAGCTAAAGTTATGTTTGACGATCAACCAATAAAAATAGTACAGCGAAAACAGATGTGTCATTTCTATGTGAAATGTTAACAAATAATGTAGTGTTACTTAATGTAGCTGAATGTTACTAAGCATAATTGAATTTATCAAGCATTTTTAATGTGCAAGTTAATTTTAACTGACTTTGAAAACTAGAAGAGCTTTTATTGTTATTGAATATAACTCACTATTTTTTTATGTTAGTTATTGAGTTTTTAATAGTTACGAGTACCCAATGATTTTTTCTGTATTCATCATCATCATCAGCCTATATCACTGCTGGACATAGGTCTCCTCTAATGAGCGCCATTGCGTCTTGTTGCTGACCTCCAATGCATCCGTAATCAATTTTCTGTATAATAAATTTTCTGTATTATTTATTATTAATTGTTTCTTAATGTTGCTGCTAGAATAAATCCAGTAAATATAATCCTTTGACTAAATAAAAAAAAAAGCTGAAACTTCGTGTTAGATTGATAAATCAGCGGGGTGATCGGCTAACTCTGTTGCAAACAGAAATGATTGACACCGATCCTGTTTTTACAAACTTTGACATTTCATCTATCGAATTTCAATGAACGTCATTTGACAAACTCACAGTTTGTAAAAACAGGACCGGTTTCAATCATTTCTGTTTGCAACAGAGTTAGCCGATCACCTCGCTGGCTTTATTGCCGCCAAGTGTTTCTGCGTCATCAAAACAGTCCCACCAACAAACAGTTCATAGCGCATATATTTGCATCGTCTGAGCAAGATAAGCCGCTTACGATAATGTAAGCCGTACGGATCTGCGTGGTCACATAACTATGACACTGTAAATGTTTCTTCAACAGTGCTGCTCAAATAGTTTATAACTTCTAGCCATCACTATTTGGAAGCAGCCATTCAAAGTAACACACATCCCCTTGGGTGTAAGGGGTTCCGACCTCCATCATCCAATCAACCGCACTTGACCGTTGAGTACTCTGCGAGCTGACAAACAGGCCTCTGGCAGCCGGCTGATTGCGGCATAGCACACCCTAACACCGGCACGGCTATATCTCCTGGCCGCCGACGGACAGCAGCGACGATAGTGTGTCGCAAGTCCTGTGCCCTGCGATCCCCGACTTGCATGCCTAGCGTAGAGAGCATAACCGCCTTCTTAATAGGGGAAGCCTATGTCCAGACTGATGACTGTCCAGACTAGTGTTGTTGTTGTCCATCACTTGGTCAGATTTTAAATTGTCAGTAACCATTAAACTTTATCTGCATACTTGCGTGCTAGGAAAAAATTGCATTGTTCTTAGATTTTTTAACAATAAAATATTTGTAAATTGACTGATATGGGCAGATCAGCTCCTATGAGAGTTAGCGTTTAGATTGATGTTTTTGTTTTTTTTTGCATTAGAAATCCTTTGTACCTGAATTGATGCAATTTTACCCATTACTAACTAGGTACATTAGAAAAATAATTTGCGGGACAAACTCAGTCGCCATGCGTTTGTGTCACAAAATCTCGTAAACGGCTCACGCAATATCAAAAATTTTAAATAATATTTTTTGGTGATTGTGAATTCCGATTACAAATCAATTTGATCAATTTCAAACAAATCAATACGAGGTATAAAGTTCACCAGTTCATGTAATTTATGAACTGTAATAGTAGTTTCCTGTCTGGATAATAAGGCGCTATTTATTATAGGTTCTCTCAGTTCCGTAACCAACCATAAAACACAACGTCATAATAACGTAAAACACACAACCCAATGGGCTTTCAACACAGCAAATATTTGTTCGAGTAATGGCAGTACCGTCGAAGGAAAATAAAATACAAATAGATGGGGTATGTTTTGAAATAACTGAATGATTTAATATGTGATGGATGCGGAGATTTTGAGGTTAAAGGGTAGCGTACACGAATTGTTTCTAGCAGGTAATACAGTATATTACAAGCTTTTGTTCTATCCGTCTGTAATCAAATCTTGTTTAATCTTGTTTAAGTTATATTTGACTCACTTCCCGGTTTCTGATTGAGCTGAAATTTTGTATTAGTATGAGATAGAACTGATCTGATGATAGAGCCGGAATGTAGTCATGGAAACTCTGTATTAAAACGACACAATAGTGTTTTGAGTAATCAATAATTTTAATTATTATTTATTTTAAAAAAAAATCTACTCTATCCTACTCATAGGCAAAGGTCTCCTTATTCATAATATACATTAATATAAAACTTAACATTTGTATAGTTAAGTTATGGTTATATATAAGTCATGTTACCTTTATTGGGTCTATATAAGTCTACTTTTTCTATTGGGAAGCCATTTTTCTCCTTCGGATGGAGGCTATACATTAAGAACCCGCACATAATCCGTCTATACCTAGGCACGCTTCCTATGCCAAAAACTCATTTTGAAGTGTAAAATAAACAAATTTTTTTTGGTTCTTTTTTTAATCAGCATTTTCTGTTAGTATATTGCTTTCTTCTCTTATTTTTGTTTTCAATACTTTTCTTACACAAAATCGCATTTTGAGGCAATCATTCACAATCAAAGTAATGTACCAAAGTTTTATAATAAAGGGGAAGTTTGAGAGGAAACAACAGCCTTAAAATAAAACGACCCTTTCCGTTGTGGACATCTTCACGTCCTAATTCACACTATACGTAGTCTTGAGTGTATTAAAACTAGTGGTGCCCCGCGACTTTGTGTGCGTAGAAGTTTTGCATTTGGGGGTTGAATTCTCAGGAAATTCTTTTTTAAGTATCTATATTGCAAGGAACATGCCCGCTAAATGGGCGGAGTGAGTCTGGCTAAGTTTTAAGCCAGATCTCCTACAAAAACAATGGCCAACAACAGGAGTTCATTTGTGGAAAAAGAAGTCCACCTTAATACCCTCTAAATTGCATAACCCTCTAACCTATGCTAACCTATTTTATACTTGTGTGTGCCTTACCTAATTTATAGTATTTTTTTGCCTCATCTTATATTTCAAAATTGCAAGGTTATAGGATTTTAGAGTTAAACGCTACCTCCACGAGCGAGTGTATCGCTGCAATGTTTTCGGTCCTGTCACTTCATTCTAAGACAACTCTATGAACGTGTACGGCGTTACGGCGATAGTATAGCCATGTGGAGACACGAGAACATCGCCGCGATAACGCTCAGATAGATTTTGTTAAAGTTTTATATATTTCCATTATATTCAGAATCAAGTCATAAGATGATTTATAGTTGAATTTCAGATGTGTATTATTATTACGCACAAAAAGTTATTTCGTTGAATAAATTAATATTCAAACTCAAATCATCGAAAGATAATCAAACTCTAAAAGCAGTATACACTTTGTACGATATTAGAAAATAAATTTTAATTAAATTTGGAGTCTTCGAAAACTTCTCAAATATATCATTTCCGAAAGAGCTTTTAGATTTAATGAAAACCGAATGTCAAGTACACTGGAGGCTTTCGTTAACTCTCGTAAATTACTTCGCGGCACCTACTTGACTATCGCAGCACACATTTCAACTGACAATGAACGGGACTTAGAAATTACCAAGGAAATCGACGATCTTTAAAAACTTTCTCAAACGCTCCACTCACCTCCAAATTAACTGGAGCTAAAAACGGACTTCGCTTGTGGGTGATAAAGTGCAATTTGGGTCGCTTTGGGGATGCCACTTGCACCACTGGGACCACCGGGAGCTCTTACTAAAGTCGTCTCACGTTTTGCGCCATATTCAGGGCTGCCGCAACGTTTATTATTCAATAGCCAAATGTAATAGACATGTTTGAGTGTACTGACAATGCAGATGTTGGCAACATTTTGTAAAGGGATTTGTAAGAACGGAAGATTTCAATAACTCAGATTTACGTTTGTTGGGTTCAAAAGTTTGACGTCATTGTGGCTTTGTGATGCATATCGGAAGGAAATGTGAGATCTCGAATAGAATTGAATCCTTTATGTAAGGTGGTCAACTGACCTGCGTGTCGTGGTTTTATGGGGTGAATTGGATGATGACAAAGATCGGGCTGTTTTGATAAACTATACCCGAACTGAGCTATGAATAAAAAACAATGTGACAGTTTCTTTGTACAAAATATACTTATTAAAAATCAGTATCGTATCGTGCCTTAGACTCACAAAAACTCGAAAAAGGCTCATCATCATCAGCCTATAGGTGTCCACTGCTGGACATAGGCCTCCGCTAATGATCGCCATTGTGCCCAGTCCTGAGCTCGACGCATCGAACTTCTACCAGCAGCCCTTCGCAGATCGTCACTCCACCTCGCCGGAGGGCGTCCTACACTTCATTTGCCGAGCCGCGGTCTCCACTCATGAACTCGTTTACCCCAACGGTTATCAGTTCGGCCAGCCCACTGCCACTTCAGCTTGCTAATTCTCTGAGCTATGTCGATAACTTTAGTTCTATGTCAGACAGTATCGTTGCGGATTCTATCCTTCAGAGAAACTCCAAGCATGGCTCGTTCCATAGGTCGCTGAGTGACTTTAAACTGGTGGGCTAGGCGTACTGTGAGTGTCCATGTTTCGGCTCCGTATGACATGACGAGCAGGATGCACTGATTATTTTTTGTTTATATCACCTCAACACTGGAGTGGTTTTCCTCAATACTGTGGTGATCTGGGAAAAACCCAAGAAACAGCCAAAAAATAGAAAAAAAACTTGTAGAAAACCGAGAGCGAATCATCGCCGATGAGCCTGGCAGCTAGCCGCTCAATCGGGTCCAGGGCCTCAAGTTGGTACTTTACCGAGCCATTTCATCTCTAGCAGTTCATCTAAATCATATGAACTTCCTGTTTTTTAATATATCTTTAATATTAATAACTTGATTATTTTAGTTATTGGATTTCAATCTGAGTATTTAAGCTCTTTAAAATAAATTCAATTGTTTTTATTCAGTTCAACCACTGAATTTGAGATTGAGTTTGTTATTGTCCCTGAACCAATTAATACGAGTGCCACAAACGGAGCAACGTTGTTTCCTACATCCATATTAAGGGGAATGGGGGTTGGGGATATCTCATTTTATCCACTCACCCCCAAGGAATGGTAACATTTATGGAATTACCCAACACTTTAGGGGTAAATATTTTAAGCGCTGGTTGCAATGAAAAAATATAGTACGTACCTTTAAGTTACAGAGGACATAAATAGGTCACAAATCTAATGATTCAGAAAAATAAGTACGAAATTTAATACTGCATATTATTAAGTCTAACGAACCATTACTCAGTCATAACACACAACTACTTAGATTAATTTAAACGGGCTCAGTGGCATACCTTGGGAGATCCCTACATCCAGCAATAGACTGCTTCAGGTTGATGATAACAATGATGATGATTATTATTATTATATTCTTTGATTAAAAATAATCAATAGCGAATAAAATTTGTTACTTTGTTAGGATATTTTTTATTGATTACAGTTGAAAAGAATGAAGAGAGTGTGTGTAAGGAGTATGTGTTAAAAATACATTTATATACAGTAATTGTTTTTTTTTAAATTGTGGCCCGGTATCCCTGTTATCGTGACTTAGTGTGAGTGAAGGGGGACAAAAATAAGTAATTTTCCGTACTCCCTTTTTCTCTACTCTGTGTTTGAGAACCTCTGTGGCGCAGTGGGCGAATGCATGCTTGAGACGCAAAAGGTGGCTAGTTCAATTCCAGTAATAAATGTTTGTATGATCTGCAAATATTTGTTTTGGATCCGGGTGTTTTCTAAGTCATAATTTCCCTGCCCTTATCCCACTCTAGGTGGGGTCGGCACTACATGTTTTGTTTCTCCATTCACACCTATTGGCTGTCAACTCTGTTTTTACTTCTTTCACTCTCATATCCTCTTTCTCATAATCCAACCAGCTCTTCTTCGGCCTCCTTCTACTCGTACATACAATTACATTCATATTCATCACTCTTTTAGTCACATGGTTTCCATCCCTCCTCATCATATGCCCATACCATGCTAGTCTTCCACTCCTCACCTTCACAGGTGCTACTTTCAAGCTTCCACTGATATACTCGTTCCTTATTTTATCCATCCTTGTCACACCACACATCCATCCATCTTAACATTCAAAGTATTTACAAAAAAATTATCTATGTAAGAAATCAAGTCATGTTTTCCAATAATACAAGCTTCTTAATTTGGGGCTAGATAATGCTGTGTGACAGTGACAAATATTATTCATGGGGACAGCATTAACACGTTGACTGCGGGCCTTACGCTCGATATCAACAGTTTTGTTATTCAACACTAAATAAATAAACAAACGTCACTGAGCATTATACACTAGACACTAGCACGCAGCTAGAAAAGGACTTAACATAATTATGGGCGATATCGACAGTTGTGTCACTGAGCACTCAAAGTGTCAACAACTATTTTTCTTCGTCTCATTTCAATTTTATTGAAAACGGCGCAAACTTATCTTCTTAAACTGACGGAAATAAAAGAAATAACCCAAACCTAAAGTCTATACAAATTTTACTCCTTGTCAAGCTACCTGTAAATCCTTTCAAATTGAAGGTAAATCCCCGAAATTGGAAACGACATTACCCCATACCAATTAGCTTTAAACGAATACTACCCACTTTGGGACTACCCACTAAACAAGGTGGCCAGTAGTGCCTCGGTCTCATTCAACTTTATCTTTGTACTCAATTAAGGTTAGAGCTAGTTTTGCACGAAAGTTCGGCTTTGAATTCGGCCTGTAAAATTTTCACTAATTCACTGATATAATCGGTTAAATTGATATATAATAAAGAGAACCTAACATTAAATTATGATACCATTAAGATTTTAAGTAAAATTAATTGATTATAAAATAAAAAACTCGACTCAATTGATTTGGTGAAAAATCACCAATAAAAATCAAAGTCTTTGAAAATGGTAAATGGTAAAATAAATAACAAAAATGAATATATATTTGTCAAAAATACGTATTCAGTCTACCTCCACTCTGATCATTGTAATGCCCAAGTCGCGTAATTATGTAATAACTTGGCTCTTTTAGCAACTCAGAATAAAGAATATTAACGTGAACGTAAAAACATTTTCAAAATACAACCGAATTATGAATCTTTTTTGAAACTGGTTAAAAACTTTATCAAACAGAAGATAAAATAATAATAAATCCTACCAAAACATGATCAATTCAACACTTTTAAAATATTTGGTTCTATTTTAATATTAGGTAAAATATTTGGTTTTAGTTAAACGGCGTAGTACCGTTTTCAGCAAGTTTCGGCCTCAAAGTTGACCTCCAGCACGTCCCTAGTTAGGGCTTGTTTGGTGTTTTGCACACTATCTGTAATTGTTGGAGTGCCGGTTAATTATTGCCACATCGGGACCCGCAGTGATTGTGTTTAGTTTGGGGGTCTACATGTTGTGCTCGCAACTGCCCTCGATGTTGGAAACTTTCGGCTCATTTTCAATTGTGATTCCAAATTTAGGACTATATTACACCTTTTGGGAAACCTTTTGGGCTGAGTACTAGCTTTTGCCCGCAGCTTTGTTCACGTTAAAAGTTATTTTTCTATCTTCCGGGAGCAGTACGTTTTTGATGAAAGTCTATGTCCTAGTCTATACCCCTGAAAATGTATACAAAATTTCATGATGATCGGTTGAGTAGTTAAGACGTGAAAGAGTCATTAACAAATAATTTCGCATTTATAATATTACTACCTGCCGCTACTCTCACGTGGTACCTGACCAAAAAGTAGCTTAAATGTTATCTCAGGTCTCAAATTATATTTAAGTATTCTAAGTTTCATCTAAATCCGTTTAGCCGTTACGGAGTTGAGTGGAAACAATCATCATCACAACACACATACATACTACACACACAAACTTTGGCATTTAAATTAATAGAATGGTTATAATAAATTAACAAAACTCATCAACATAAGCAACCTATAGAAGTCCACTGCTTAAATAAAGGTCTCCCCTTATTCTCAAAATTTGATATGAATCATCACGATACATACGAGCGTATGCCTGCGTTAGCTCGCGTGGCGCCCAGATAAAATTCTAGTTTAGAACTAAATGTGCAATAAAATTTGAGCTCGATCGAAATTTTATAACATTATCTATGCTAAGTAGGAAGTTTGAAAGAAAAGCGGAAAGAGAATAGTCCGAATACTTATTTAGAACAAAAACTTCGACACTGAGGCAGCAAAAGACAGAGGCCGGTGGCTTTCTAACGTGTAGGACGTAAAGACCCGCTTTGCGGTCGATGCGCCAGGATAGTAAGAACTTCGACAACCTTTCCTAAGACTGACTAAATTTATATTTATTTATTGCATACGAGTACAGACAGTACTTTTTATCTAAGTAAAGTATCATTATTTAGTTCATAAGTACGTGACATGAGATAGGGTTGTCAGGTCGCAGAAATTTAGTTTGACTATTTCCTCAGCAAAATCTTCATAGATCTTTATTTTTTGCATTATCTATACCGTAATACAAGTATCATTAACTTTTTTCAGTGACCTATATCCTCTATAATCTATAAAGTTCTTCGCATCCTATACATCGTGTTAGAGATGATTTCCCCGGAGCTCCACAGCCATTAGGAGGGAGAATCGCATCCAATTTTTATCATCCACTTACGTATCTGTTTAGGCTTTTTGGTAGATTGCCTCATTGCGAGTGGTTGCGGCTTACCGCCAATCATTTGGAGATTATTGCTAAGAGTAATGTGGTGAATATTTTAAATATAGTATAGAGCTCTTTATGAAGGGCTCGTCCGGGGAAGTACTACTACCAGGCCTATTTCAGGCTGTGTTTCAGTTTGAAGGGTGTGGTCATCGGTGAAATTACAGGCACATGAGGTTTATTATCTTCATGTTTCGAGTTTATTGACGCAAGTATTTGCACACGTACCACACATGCGAAACCTACGAAGCGATATTTTGTTAAAGTAATGGTTACCATTTCATAACAGAAGATTGTTTGTTCCATCTTCAAGTATCATCTAGGTAGTATATCATGCGATTCCTGTAATACAAGCTCTGCTTATTTTGGGGCTAAATGATGCTAAATGATAGTGCCCAGCATCGTAGATCCAGAGAAGTTTGACAGTTGTTTAAAGTTTAACGTCCAATAATAAGGTGGTGGCATATACCGGATATCTATAACACGATTAATTGATCCCAAAGAAGGCGGCAGAGCCTGTACTATGGGTATCAGAGACTGATAAACCTACATAGATACTTATAAAACACCCAGACACAGAACAAAAATTCATCTTCATCACACAAATGTTTGTCCTGGGCGGGAATCGGCAAAAGAGCAAAAGGGCAAAGGCAAAAGGGCAATAAACATATTTTTCGTGAGAACAGGTGAGGTGTGTTATAAATTTAACTATGGTCCAGGTCCACTATTGGTGGACTACGGAAAGCTCCGTAACCAACTACTTAAAGCTTCCATAGCCAGGCGAATGAATGATGTGCCCACCAAAATATGTGTAGTTTTTGCCACCAGTCAAACGCTGGAGTATTATCACGTCTTGTTGAGATTAAAAAAAATATTCTATAGGTTGATGGTGATGATGATGCATCCCACTAATATTCATGCGAAAATTTGTGTGTGTATGTGTGTGTGTGTGTGTGTCTGTTTTGGAAGCTAGTTCTTTATCCCACTTCAGGTAGGTTATAGGCAGGGAGATGATGATGGTGATGATTGTCTTTTCTGCAATTTGTTTTAACTAAATCACAAAACTGTTGTACACAAAGTTTATATATTCCTAAAGTCATATCACTTACTTTCAAACTTCTAAGAAACCCTTATGCCTGTGTCTATTCTTATCTGGAGTATGACAATGCACTATTTTCAAGAACGTAGTTTCTTTTAATTTCCCCTGGCACAAGTTACTTGCTACTCCTGAAAACAAGTTTGAAAAGACTTTGTTACTTATCCAGATGACCTCCAAATGGCTACATTAAACTCCAAGTTTTTGAGCATCCCAACTTAGTACGATAAAGTAAGTTATGATCATAAATGCACACAATTTATAATGAATTGTGAAGCAGATAAGTTAGAAAAGTAGGTTCATTCAATCAATTCTAGAATTTACCAATTATAAACAGAAAATGGTTTTTACGACCTCGTGGGCTTGTGCCCGCCTGAGCCGCAAAATGTTGCGAGTTCGATTCCCGCAAACAAATGTTTGTATGCCAATATTTGTCTCGAGTCTGGGTGTTTTCTATGTATGGAATTTATTTACAAAAAATATATATAAGTGTATATCAGCCAAGTGGTTCTTATAATAAAAGCTCTGCTTAGTTTAGGGCTAGATGATTTATGTGATAATGTCCAGCATTATTTATATATATCCAAAAGTTACTTGTGTGAGAAGCTGTGCCCTGCGATCCCCAACCCGCATGCCCAGCGTGGGGATTATGGGTATATCCCCCTTTATTAGGGGAGGCCTATGTCCAGCAGTGGACTGATATAGGCTGATGTGGATGTGGATGTGGAAAAATTACTTGACCACTAACAAAATTGCTAAGCAACATTTATTTTTAAATCGGCACAATACGATTTGGCAGAAAGCGAAGCAAATGCAATATCTCAAAACAATAAACCAGGAGATTATACCGCATTTATAATGAACCAGGCCCGATTTCAGCTGACGCGGTGAAACCAATCGAAAGCCTTCGGAATAGGATCCCTGCAAATCGGATGGAAGATCGGATAGGCGTGGGAAACAGCTTGGCGGCCAGCCAGAATGTATTACGTGGCGAACGTGACGTTACACCAAAGTAAATGCTGTTAGTATGTCTTCGCAAGATGCTCATTTGGAAGGAGTTAAAAATTAAAAATATACACTTGAACGTGGTTTGGCTTGTAGTATTCTTTTTTTATTTTTTATGATACCTATTGATGGAACTAGCACATGGTGTTAAGTGGTAACCATTAACTACTACAAAGTATTGGTTCATAGGTCACGGATTTTAGGAACATGCTCTATGATGCAACACCCTACGTTCATCAACTTAGGCATAAAGGTGTTAAGCCCCCTTCGCCTGTAATTTCTCCATCATCAATCAAACAATCAATCATTTATTTATTTGCATGAATATATGGACAAAAGTTCTTATATTATAATATGGTAGGTAGGATATAATTGGACATACTAGTCCAATTATATCTTACCTACCTTGATCAGGCGTGCAAATTTTCAATCAAATTAATAAAAATCTAACCTAACTATAATTACTTATGAAAAAAAATTATAATACAAATTGAGTCAAAAATAATTATAATTCTAATAACCGACCTTATACTTTAAATATTCATTCATGTCATAAAAACAATGCTCCAACAACCAGATCTTCAATTTTCTTTTGAATAAATTTGAACTTAGTTCCTTAAAATCATTTGGTAATTTGTTGTAGATTGTAATGGCGTGATGGTGAACGTTCTACTTAAGGCGACTATACATGTCAAACCTCCCTCTCGCTCGCACTATTCAATATTTTTGAAGATATAAAATTACTGAATGTAGTTATGCAAAATAGCAAACCTTCACGGCCTAGAAAATAACAATACAAAGGTGCAGCAATAATATTATTTCCTTCAAACAATATGAAACCTTCTTCGTATATGACCCAGTGACCAACTCAAACAAAATATATTTTTGAATTATACTCTTTTTATACGTGGTGCCTTAGTGAGATGTACTCCGATATTCTCTGAAGTTCGTGAGTGTGAATTTCAGCGGTACCAATGTTTTTTTTTATTTTGACAAAATTATGTACAACGGGGCGGCTATTTGTCAGTGCATTTTAAATATTTTTCCAGTCTATTTTTGAAGGAGTTCACTGATGGAGCACTAACTAAGCTTATTCCGGTCGTCTACAATACAGTTGGGCAAAATGTGCTTTCTTGGATTGCTGTAGATGTTAGTTAGTTCTGGTACATTATAGTGCTTTGTTAATATTTTGTATGTTTCAATTATGTGGTTAGACCAAGATATTTGAGTATATAGGTCTAATATATTTTAAAAACCACTACTTATAAATTCCTTTTCAAATAATATTCAGATGACAACAGCAGATCGTCGAAATCAATATAAAAATAACATGTACCCCGCAACTGATCCAAGATGAATATTACCCTGTGAAAACTACCACAACTACCCCTAAGCTGCTCACAGGGCTGATAGAAACTACGATGTCAGCGACACCCGCCCCGGGCGAACAATCTTCCATGTTAGTTTGCCCCCTTTTGCAAAAATGTGGAGATAGGGTAAAAGTTTGAGAGACGCATGTAGTCCTGTTTGTTTTGTGTTACCACAAGAATAAATCTTACAGTGCCTTTCCACTAGTCAATAAACGATGTTTATGAAACAGGAGTCTAATCAAACTAGTCAATCGAGCAGTCACATAACTGTCATATACGTCTATGTACTTTCTTCTTATAAAGGTGGTGAGAACATGACTCTTGACTAAACTTAAACGATCAACGAGTCGGATTATGGATTACGAATAAAACTATTGAAATCACGAAATTAAATAAAAAAATATGAACGCCTGCTGTTTCTAAACGGCCAGAGATATGAAGTAAATGATATGAAGTTTTTGGTTTTACAAGGTATGATTCCTTCTTTAATCCCTACAAGGTTTGGTTTTAACATCACGGCTAGTTTACGAATTAAATAAAAAAAAAACATTTTCTCTATTCGACAAATTGGTTTTACTTGAATACGGGAAGGTATATCAAAAAACGTTTACTATAAAATAGGTTTAGTATCACTCAGACTCAGACTTTAATTACAAAAATCAGATCAAAATTCGGACTTACACCTCTTACTCCCTGATTTCATGAATTGGGACCAGTGTGCGCCATGCTACTGGTAGCTGCGGTTGTGCCAATAGCGAGAAAGCGGTACCCGCGCTTCGCCCGCGCAGCGCCCGCGCTCCGCCCGCGCAGCGCCCGCGCCCCGCCATCGCCACGTCATCTCAGTATATCTCACACCCCACCTCTCTATACATTTTGTATGAAATATCAAAGAAGCCACGCACGCACCACCACTGTTGTATTTGACCCTAAAAGGACAAAAATCTTTATAGATAACAAAGATGATTGTTCTGTGTCTGTTCGTTTATAAGTAACTATGTATTCAGCCTATAGTGCATATTACTGGCTCTGCCTGCTATGACATCAGCCAAGCTAGCGTGAGATGTCTTGTATTATATAAATTTATTATATTTGTTCTCAAAAAACTAGATCTATCAATCGGCCAAGAAAGCGATGGTGGGACGAGCTTAAGACTTTCGAGAGAAGATGGTGGGATATCTCGAAGAATAGAGATGGTTGGCCAAATTTGGGGGAGACCTTTGCCCAGCAGGGGGACGATACAAGTTGAATAAAAAATATATCAATCGCTGCATTTATGAAAGAGCATCACTTGAAAATGAAACGACTGATTTGGCTGTTTTTTGTGTTGTATTTGTCAGGACAAAGTTTTTAGAGATATTTTTAGGAAAATCTATCTTTCCTTCCTTCTTCGTATGAGCTAGCTCCTAGCAAGCTTCCAGCTCTAAAAGACCATCAGAAAAGTAATATATAACCCGGGCGACACCGGGTACAAACAGCTAGCTTATAATTTAAGTTACGTAGAACGAATGAGGTTTAATTAAAAATTACAATGCAAACATAACATAAATTAGTTTTGTGGCCATTTGCATAACATGTTCCATCCATAACGCCACATTCCGAAAGCTCCCATTAGCAAAAACGTTATTTTACATTAAAATCTGCTTTTAAACTCATTATAAACCTGAAGTTGATGTTCTAAATACTTTCTAATTACGCCAAGCCAATCTCAGTTCTATTAATTAAAACTTAAGTTCATTTTTCAGTTAGACTCGGGAATACCTAGATGCTGTCTGCTTTACTCATTACGTTTTTATAATTACATAATCGAGCTTGTTGCTTGGCAGCTGTTGTTTAGTTAGCATATTTTCATTTAGAAAATATAAGCAAAAAAACTCCTGGACGGACAGACCTATATACGGTTTGTGTTAGCGCTACGTTTTAAACAAGAATAATATAACATATACCGTAGAGAAAATTGCTACTTCGAAAATTGAGATGAGTTACAGTAATTTATTTTTGAAGGTCTGCTGCAAGTATTCTTCGGGTAGATTATAGGCGCCTATACAAAATTTGGCAAATGACTTAGATACGACAAGAAGTCATATCATTGAAATTTAATAAGGTGTTATATTTCACGGTTTCACCTTAAAAAAAACGAAATCATGACTTGTTGGGTTAGTGTTCCAATAAAAGTGGCGGTGGGCTTGACTTGTCTTACCAAATGCTGACTGCTTACAAAAAGTGGGCATGTACCGAATGCTATATTTGAGCTTGCCTCTATAATAACCCCCTACAAAAGATACCCAATAGATTTTCGTACTGAGCAATAAGTATCCAATCGATATTGAGGTAAAAGACCGACATAATGGTGTCTTTTTTAGCAAAGTTTTTTGAATCATCTGTTTATATACATGATAAGAAGATAAAATATCTATCATATTTAATTGAGTGATACATAAATGTTCAATAAATAAATGCATTCTTATCTCTCTGAACTTTTAAAGTAAATAACCCATGCTATTTTAATCAACATAAGAGATTAAAAACTGCCATTGTTCTGATAACTGAAATTTTCCGTATTAACAAACTGGTTAGAACCGGACAATACTGGGCGATTTAATGAGTTCACCCCCATTCCCTACACCCACCTTCCCCCTCTTACGGAAGGGGCGAATGAGAGGAAATGAAATCCTCAACTTTCGATATTTACACGAACTCGTTTTAAATACGGATAAACTTTGCTTTTTGTTATAAAGTTTGTAGTTATGTGTAAATAAGTATGTATTTTCACCTAGGTATAACATGTAGTTTAGCTTGCGTATCCTGCAAAAAACATCTAATTTGATATTGTTTAGCTTGAAGGCGTAACTTAAAAATAGTACTAACGTATTACAATTCGTTTTCGTATTAGATTCAATATTAATCTATCTACACTATCAAATATTTAATTGGTTTTTTGTTTGCATTGAATAGGCTCCAAAACTAGTGGACTGATTTATAAAATTCTTTCACCATTGGGTGGTTGCTATGCCCCGGGTGACATAATATTTTCAAGAATCTAGGGATCCTTCCTAAAACTTCAATAATGTAACCCGTGGTGTACAAAATTGACCTAAAAATTCCTTACATGACATGCGCTGAAAAAAGTATTCATGATAGCACAAAATAATGTAGGTACTTAAACTTTTCAAAAAACTGAATTATCTACAAAAAAATGTCGCGTCAGCATATGTCTACCTATTATAGTTAGGTCACAATAAGACTTCTTTTATTTTAAAAATTTAAGTGAAATGCCGGCGCTAGAAAATGCTTTTTATTTGTCGCTTGGTATTAATCCTTATCAAAATAACATTACTTAATATTCAAGACTGTTTCAATAACTTTATATATTTTTTTAAATCATTCAATTCGGACATTCCATTCGAGGATATCACGAGTTTAAAAATGCAAGTATTTGAAAAAAGTCACTGCTTACCCCGCTCGGCTAGAAACGGGTACGGAAGGGAAGCCAATATCAAGAAATAAAGTGTGTACGTGTGTGAGTGTGTGTGTGTTAAAATTTATATTTTTTGTAATTTCTATTAACTACCGACGGGACGGGCCGCTAGTTTATTTATAATGATACTATTTGGTACAATGACTACTATTATGTTAATATTTACTATTTGTTAGATGATCAATGTTCAAGGAGTGTAAAAGGCCCTCATCTTCGGAACCCAAGTCAACCTAACCTGCACATGGTGCACTCTGCTAACAAACGGGGCTCTAGCGGCAGGCTGATTGCTGCATGGCTCAGCCTAAGTGGTCTGCCAGAGATATTCACTGCACTGACCGCAGATGGGCAGGAGCGGCGGCAATACGATAAGCAGTGCCCTGCGATTCCCAATTCGCATGCCCAGCGTAGGGATTGTGGGCATATCCCCCTATCTTATCATATGAGGCCTCTTATTAGAGGTTATGGGCTGGTGTTGTTGTTGGTCTACCATTATAACAAACCAGGTACATCGATTAGTAGACTAGAAGGCCCTTTATATATTTAAATTTTTAACGCGAGCGTGGGGATTATGGGCATTTCCGCATTATTATAGGGTAGCGGTGGACTGATATAGGCTGGTGTGGTGGATGAAAAACCTAAATAATAAGTCCTTGGAGAGTATGTTCCCTCTATGTCAGGAACATACTCCTTGCGCAAGAAACGATTTCCTTGGTTGATTTTGTTGATGTTGCATTACCAAGCTTTTGAAAAAGCCAACACAAATATATTTTGTATAACTCGTCAGAGAAGAAGATACGCGAATTTGTGCTAAATACTTTATTTTGTTGAATAAAAGTTTGTCTAAAACTGACAAATCCTAGTTCAGTCTAAATCTAATCTACACTGGTGCATTTTACCAAAGTACAATAACCCCGCGCAATTTGTGTTATTTATACTAGGCAATGGATTATTCAACAACAACTCGCAGCAATAGTCACCGGCAAACGAGTTTCAAATTAATTTCAGAGTTGCTTTGTGTCCTTCGAAATCCAAACTATCTAGGACAAAGTGAAAGGAGTGAGATGAAATTTTGCTTTTTCCGTATCTACCAAGTACTTTTGCTATGCCGTATAAAAGCGACGGGAAAATAAAATGTTTCATAATATTTTAAAGCGAACTGTTTTTCTTTACGCCAAAACTACTTAATAAAGGATTAAGCTGAACTATTGCACATTGTTTTTTTATGATACCTGAAGTTGGAACTATATGATGATAAGTGGTAATCATTACTTACTTACACCCTAAACGGAAACACAACAACGCTGCTTCAAAATAAAAATAAAACACTTTCTCTAATGACGATACAAAAGGACATTTGATTTTATAAATTTTGAAGATTGCGGGTTCGATTCCCGCCGTGGGACAAATGTTTGCAGGTTCTGCAGGTATTTGTCTCAGGTCTGGGGTTTTCTATGTATGATTATGTATGTATATAAAAAAAAAAAAATATATGTAATATATCAATCATGTCGTTCCCATGATGCTGTGTTATCACACAGAATCGTGTTATGGGAATTCTCCACACAGATACTCCAGCATTATCTACATATATAAAAGAAAGTCGTGTTAGTTACACTATTTGTAACTCAAGAACGGCTGAACCGATATGGCTGAAAATTGGTGAAGAGGTAGCTTAGAACCAGGACATAGTATACTTTTTATCCCGTTAATATTAAAAGTAGGGGTTTAGGATTAAGAGTAGGGGGAGGGGAAGGGCTAAAGGTAGGGTAGGGGTAGGGTAGGGGTAGATGTAAGGGTAGATGTAGGGGTAGGGGTAGGGAAGGGTAGTTGTTGCGGTTGTTGTTATTTTATCATCATTGATTGCTTTTTTCCATTTCGATATCTTTTTTGAATGTTTATTTAACTTCGATACCCTCTTTGAGACAGGACAACGTCTGTCGGTCAGCTAATTTAAAAAAAAAAAGTTACCTCGAAGTAAATTTAAGATGTAAATTGGAGATTTGTAAGAAAAAAAAGGAAACCTCGTAAGTACTTTCATCATCATTTACCAGCCGTGTCGGTCATCACCAGCCATATAGTATGGCCTAGGGGCAGTCTCACTGACACAGCGAAGGTCCGAAACTTACAAAAAGATACGTACCAATTTTTTCACGAAAACAGTAAATAAATACATTTTGCAGCCTAAAAACTCCGACACCAGAGTTTAAACAGAGTTACAACGCTCGTTGTTAATTGTTAGCTCACAAAGAAGAAAAACATTTCTACTGTAAAACGTTAAAAAAATAAGCACCATTCAAAATCTAATCCCTAATTTTAGTACAATGAATCACCGAGCGGCTCAAAGCCCTACATTTTAACCGGCCACTAATCCAGCCACTTTTTGCTCCTCATTAACGTCGAATTCCCGATTATCCGCCCGCCCAGGAACTGCACTTTGGGCGGATAAAGTTATCATCAACGGGCTACCACCTCCCGAATAATATAACGATTAACGTTTTTCTGCAGAGGTATGGATAAAGGATAGACTTTTGAAGGAGTCAACTGTCTGAGAAGCATTTGTATTTAATAATAGCTTCCACCTGCGGCTTCGCTCACGTGGTACCGGAATAAAAAGTAGCTTATGTGTTAATCCAGGTCACAAACTATGTATATTCCAAGTTTCAGCCAAATCCGTTTTGTAATTTTTGCGTGAAAGAGTAACAAACATTCATCCATTCATCTATACATACTTACAAACTTTCGCATTTATAATATTAGTGTGATATATTATAAAATAAAAAATATGCATGTCATTTAATATATAAAATATATAACATACCAATAATAATTTTAGTTAACATTCATATTATAGAATCTCTTCTGTGTCTTCATACGATAAAGTAGCTAGCCATTTCAAAATTTGTTGCTTAGCTTCCCTGACGAATTTTTTATGTCTCTAAATTTTGAAACTTTGTTGTAGGCATGCAATTTAATATAACAACCCAAACGTTGTGAAAATTTTGTTTGAACAAAGATGCGTATTATTTGATGTTATCTTGTCTTACGACTAAACAGTTGAAACGCTCGTGTAGCTGAAGCTAAGCACCGGATTTTCTGTTGAATTTTTAATGTATTAGCTGAGGTTTCGACGCCCTCGGAGGCTGAATTTTTCTGATGATTAACGCTTGGATTTCTACGAGAATTTTAGAAAAAGTTCCGTTCCCTTTGTATTTTACTTTGATAAGTTCTTAATATAGATCTCTGGAACACACATTTTCATATGAATATATTAGTTGATATTATAATACCCTACTATTAGTTAGAGATAATAGGCATAGACGGAAAGTCCTGCGACCAATAACTAAATGTAGACCTCTGAGGTGCAGTGAGGCGAAAGCTCGCCTGAGACGCAAAAAGTAGCGAAGATGCAGAAGTTTTATTCCCGCCGCGATACAAATGTTTACCTATATGATTTGCAAATATATATCTCGGGTCTGGATGTATAATATAACCCTATAATATTTATGCATTTTTTTTAAATACATAAGGATAATCTCATATACAAGCTCTACTTAGTTTGGGGCTAGATGATCCTGTGTGATAATGTCCTACATTTTTTTTATTTAATAAGACAATAAGTTATCATTTAAGTCATTACGTTTATCAGTAAGCGACGGCCTCTGTGGCGCAGTGGGCGAAGGTCCGCCTGAGACGCAGAAGGTTGCGGGTTCGATTCCCGCTGTGGGACAAATGTTTGCATGTTCTGTAGATATTTGTCTCGGGTCTAGGTGTTTCTATGTATAATATGTATGTATTTACAAAAAAATATATATGTGTAGTATATCAATCATGTGGTTACCATAATACAAGCTCTGCTTAGTTTGGGGCTACATGATGCTGTGTGATTACGTCCCGCTTTATTTATATTATTTATTATTTATCTATTTAAGTTGATGATTTTTAATACATATTCATCTCGAATTATATCAAACTATCAAAAGTGACAAAGTTATTTCAAGTATTTCGTTTCGCTCAGTAATTTTTTACATTTTATACAATCGCTCGTACAATAAGACTTTTTAAATTTCAAAATCACTTAAAAAGTAATTATTTGATAAACAATCAAAACAATTTCCATTCTCATTTTCCTTATTAAAACAAAAGTAAACGCGGCTTATTCTCCTTTAAAAATGGTGTTAATAATCTCATTCTCGACCATCAAAATATTAACAGAACCGGTATTATCGTTAACCGTCCATAAATGCCACTAACAGACGTCTTTAGCACAAACTGACAAATAAAAAGACACTCGACTGTAAAAGGTGGCCATTCGGAGGAAACCACGTGAAATGGTAGTATTATGTTTATAACTGCCATCAAAAGTTCGGCAAGACGTGATACTGCCTTATACGAGTACGGTGGGCTGTATAGTGTAAGTGGTTAAATTGAAAGTTGACGTATTTTATGTTATAAAGATGACCTTAAGTTAATTCTTACTATAATATATACATTTTATTACTATTATTTTCGATTTAAATTTTTACTTTATTTTTTTTGACCAAAACGCATGTTGATGTCAAAACGCGTTTGCATCGCTCGTACGCTATAATGATTGAATTAATAAAAAAAGATATAACATGATAAATATAATATAAATCAAAAATTGTATAGTAAAGGAAATATTGACAAAAAACTGTTTTTATTCACCAATATAATGGCTCGAGTAGCAAAGATACATGGTGGCAAAGTAGAAGTTCAGAAATAGCACCTCCAAATCTATAAAATAAAATCTATTAAATTACCAAATGACTGTAGTAGTTTGAAACGTCATAACGATGCTTATTTTAGTAAAATTTTGTACATTTCGTTAAGCAAGGTCTGCGTGGCATCACAATTTCAATTAAGCTACCATTCAAAAACAAATCACAGCAAAACTATGTACATCTTATTGTTGGAATTGGCGTAACGCCAGCCTTCGTTAAAGCCTATAACGATGACACTCTCGAACGGCCGTTACTCGTTAGGTATCGAATTCGCGACTCGTTACAATTGTTATGTAAAATGTTTTTGTTCGTTAGCTGGCGTCGATTGCTGGCAATCGGAATTGGTGAAAATATTACCCTTTTTGTTATCTAAAACTTTATTGATAGCGGTCAATGTTAATGCTATTTCTTTATTAATCGGTAACTAGCTTTTTCCCGCGACTTTCCTCGCGTTAATGTAGATTTAGTCAATCCATCTAAAAATTATTCCTCATAAAGGACATACCTGTATAAGTGAACAGTATATATTTTTCTATTTAGGGCCAGCTTTTGACCTCGAGGCTTGCGTGGGCAAGGATTAGGTCGACGATGGGGTGAGTTTTTCCAGAAGATGCTTGCTGAAAAACTGCAGCTGATTCCATATTTTATTCAGTATAAATAATGTTTGGAAGCGCCTAGTCCTGTTAAAATAATGGAATAACAACTTGAAAATGCTCTATCCACAACATATTACGCCATAGACAAGACAAGATGAATCATTGTTTTAGACATCCCGGAAGGCGATCTCCAGTAGCTTTTTATACAGGCTTTTAAGGTAATTCATCAATTGTCAGCTGTTTCCGACTAACGTTATATTTCGTCAGACTACGCGTATTGATAAATTGTTGGCACGTATTTTGGTATTTTCATCGTACCAAAAGTGTGAGTTTAAAAAAGAACTATACCTAATCAAATATTCAAATCCATTCTCATAACACTAGTCATAAAATTCATGGCGCAGGCGTTTAGGTTTCTTTTGAACACGTCATTGTAGCGTAGATGCTAACCATTTTCGGCTTACCATCTGCCATTTCTGAATAAAAGACAGCTTTTGCTAGACGATGGTCATCATGACCAAATTTGGCCTGACCAGCCATATTAGTGCACATTTACAGAGACAAAATAACTAGGTCACCGTCATCGAAATCCATGAGGAGGACTATTTACTTTATCAATTTAAATGTACATACCAAATAAGAGAGGGTTACATGGTAGCGTGCTGGTAGCATTGCCACGTTGGATTATTTATTACCATTTTGCATTATCTTTGACCACAAACTCAACATTTAAAAAAGTTGAGTCGATGTTAGGTATATTCAAGGTGGTATACTTAGAATAAGTATGAGAAACATGTTATGATATAATGTTACGATACAAATTATAGTTAAACACATGTAAATTCACCTATATTTATTTATTTATTTATTTATTTTCTCCTTACTTGATTGTTGTTAATATATAATTTATAGTATATACTATTAGTATGTATATAATATTAATATAAGATATAATAATATTTTTATTACAATTATATAGGCTTACTAATTTATCTAGACAGGGGGTGGCATTAATTTGCATTACATAAGATGTTAAAATGTCGAAATAGATTTAAGATCAAAAGTCGTACTGAGACCTAAATTATAATTTTTCTTTTAATCGTTAGCGTGGTCCTCACGATACAGGCTCGGCCTAGTGTGAGGTCCGACGATAACACTTACTATAGTTTATTTTAAAAACCTTTCAGCATCTACATTGTCTTATAACTTAAGTTATAGCTACTCAGAATCCACTACTTATTTGTTTAAAAGACTTGACTGTTATTACTGTTTGTATCCTAGCATAATATTCACCTATCCTTATTTACTGGCGGTTTATTTCTTATTATGTAGATTGTGTTTTTGCTGTGAATAAATGTATTTTTATCTTTTTAAATTATTAATCAACCATATTATTTTTGTGGATACATTCACACCCTCTTTCTAACTAATAGCGATGATGTTATCCCATATCCCCGTCTCTCTTCCGCAGTCGTAAAGGTCCAACTAATTTCAAGCGAACATATATTAAATCCAACTTCATTAAGCATTGAACAGGCAATAACAGGCTGAATTAAGCTCTCTTTCCCGGCGGTGAGCGGCCCCTTAATGATGGTAATGAAGAAAAACGACCACCCCTTAAGTTCAGTGATAATGTGAATTAGTTTCTGTTTGCTTTAATGCGCCATTTTTTCGGTAGAGTGCCTCCTTTGTAACAAGCTGTGTCTTAGCACCTTGTTTTAGCTTGTTTAGTCCCCAAAACAGGGGTTTCAAACGTAAGAAATGTTTCTAAGTCGGATCTAACAGTGAGAATTGAGCTGGAATTATTCTATTGAGTTTACTACCTCTTAAAACCATTTTGTTCACTGTACATATCTCTGTGGCGCTATGGATAAAGACCCACAAGAGGTGCAGAAAGATCGAATTGATTTCTGACGCGAGAAATGTTTGTGTGATTTGCAAATATTTATCTAGGGATTTCTTTGTATAACTGTATGTATTTAAAAATAAAATTAAGAAGTGTTCTTAAATCTGGTTCCCATAATACAAGCTCTCTTTAGTTTAGGGTTAGATGATGTTGTGTGATAATGTCCAGCAGAATTGAGCATGTCCATGATCGTTGTATCAGAATAACAAGAAAAAAATATAATGGGCTCCGCGCTAAATGATGCCTGTGTTGCGAAAGACTGAAAAAACTATTTACAGGAACTATTTTGTGGCGTATAATACGAAACGACGTAAAAAAATGCAACATTCTAAGCTTTTGAAATCCAAGAAATCCGTCGACAAACTCTCAGAGTCGAATCGGAAACTTTTCAATCATTTAAAATACTCTTATTTGTTGAAATAAAAATGTCACCCTCTTTTGGGAACTTTGCATGATTAATTCCGGGTCTGTTTTGTGGTACATTGGTATTGGTATACTCATAGCTGCTGATACTCAAGACAGCAATTGAGATGCATGGAGAAGCCCTCGCCGTGTCACTCGACATCTCGAAAGCTTTTGACAGGGTCTGGCACGACAGCCTTATAAGCAAACTTCCATCCTATGGTTTACCAACTCGCCTGTGTAACTGGATATCTGACTTTCTGAGGGAAAGGTCGATACGAGTAGTGCTTGAAGGATGCTCGTCCGACCGATTGGCTATTGATGCTGGGGTACCTCAGGGGTCTGTTCTTTCTGCAACTCTTTTCTTGCTGCATATCAATGACCTGCTTAAGCCCGGCATCTTTGGGTATGCAGATGACAGCACAGTTGTAGAAAGATACATGTCTAGTGCACGCGCAAGCAGAGAGGAGATCAGTTCTCAACGTAGAGATATGGTGGACCGCATGAGTCGGGCTCTTGTGGCTGTAGGAGAATGGGGAGAGGCCAATCTAGTCCGATTCAATGCTAGCAAAACTCAGGCTTGTTTGTTTTCTGCTAAAAGGAGTCCACTAAACCTGTCTCCTACTTTCCGGAATGTATTCATACCAGTGACAGACCACCTCGAGCTTTTGGGTATCCACCTCACGGCAAACCTCAACTTCGGCTCGTTCATTGAATCCAAGGCCAAAACTGCGGCCATGAAACTGGGCGTTCTTAGTAAGGTGAGGCGGTACTTCACACCAGGACAGCTGCTCACGTTGTACCAAGCGCAAGTCCGATCGTGTATGGAGTACTGCTGTCACTTGTGGGATGGCTCGGCTAAGTACCAGCTGGAAGCCTTGGATTCGATTGAACGACGCGCCATAAAACTCATTGGCGATAACTCACTGGCAACCGCCAAACTCCATAGTTTAGAACATCGTCGAAAAATCGCTCGCCTCTCAGTGTTCTATAGGATACATTTCGGAGAGTGTGCGCAAGAATTACACAATTTAATTCCCCCATCACCATTTCATTATCGTACAACCAGACGCACGGAATTTCGTCACCCATACACGGGAGACATTCCTCCTGCCCGCACGAAGCGCTTTGCTGCAACTTTCATCCTTAGAACAGCTAAGGAATGGAATGCTCTTCCGGCGTCAGTGTTTCCTGATCACTACGACTTAGGGGTCTTCAAGCGAAGAGTAAATAGGTACATTCTAGGCAAGCGTGCTACATCTTCGACCGCATCATCACTTACCAACAGGTGAGATGGCGGTCAAACGTAAGCCTATAAACTGTAAAAAAAAAAAAAAAAACAGGCGAGAATCCTTGAGGATCAAGGTTTTAATAGTAACGATCGGACGGCACCCAAATCGATGTTTATATCAATAACTAGAGGTTGGGTGGTGCGCGAGCTGCACGCAGCTCGCGGTTTTGGCGTGCATTATAAAGCTATAAGACAGGATTTTGAAGTGAAAGAAGCAATCAAAGAGGATATCGAAGTTGAAGAAGCAATCAAAAATGTTAACTGATGTGGAAGAAACAATCAAAAAGGATAACCAAGAGGATGATGCTATAAGAGATGAAATTGATGTTAAAGAAGCAATCAAAGAAGATATCGAAGTGGTAGATGCTAATCAAGAGGATATTAATGTAAAAGGAGCAATCAAAGAAGATATCGAAGTGTTAAATGCTATAAAAGAGGATATCGATGTAAAAGAAGCAATAAAAGCGAAATCGAAATCGAAATCGAAATCGAAATTGAAATCAAACAACAACTACTCTACACCTACCCTACACCTACCCTACAACTACCCTTTAACTACCCTACAACTACCCTACAATTACCCTACACCTACCCTACAACTACCCTACAACTACCCTACACCTACCCTACACCTACCCTACACCTACCCTACAACTACCCTACAACTACCCTACAACTACCTTACACCTACCCTACAACTACCCTACAACTACCCTACACCTACCCTACACCTACCCTAAAACTACCCTACACCTACCCTACAACTACCCTACACCTACCCTACAACTACCCTACACCTACCCTACAACTACCCTACACCTACCCTACCATAACCCTACCACTGACCTTCCACTACCCTACACTTACCCAACACCTACACCTACACCACACTTTATATCTAAACGATTCCACAAAACAAAGAAAAAAAAAGTTTTGTATGAAGTGGTGAAAAATTTGTATGGGATATTTTTTTTTTTGTATGGACCCCTAATTTTTTTTTTTTGCTGAGAAGTATATGAGTTACATCAGACAGGGGGTCATCAAAAAATTTACGATATGTAAATATATTGAGTGAGATGCCATAAGAATAGTTTTTGTTTGTTCATTCCAAATTAGTTTTTATTTTAATTCCAGAATGTATAGATCAATAATCGGTGGTAGTCAGAGGGAAGTACAAATATTGTGTTTGGAACACATGCCTGCTTACTAAGTGCACAGTGCTCACAGTCAGAACACATAAAAAACAGTTCGCTCCCTAGAACAAGTGTGTTTTCAGCACTGATACACTAGACACTAGCATAATGACTGCTGGCCTCGCAGCAGCAGGTCGGGTAGCAGCTCGCGCCCTAGAGCAAGTGATTTTTCAGCACTTAAAGTGTTAGGTACTGAATAGTAACTCTATGCTGTGTGGGAAGGCCAGATAGGAGATGAAAGTTTGCATAGAGGGGAACCAATTATTTTTCAAGTTACGAGAAGGGATATAATAATTTATAATATATATACATCATCATATATACCTAGCAAAGCGGACCCAAAATGCCTGGAGGAACTATTGGTCCATTTGCGACTTGATGAAAGGAGATCTTCTTCTATCTTTCAAATTGATGGACGTATGCATCCTCCCCGTTCTCATGGAAGGTGTGCAGACCTGCAGAACATCCAAAAGTTTAAGCTCAAGGTTTGCCAACGTGCGATGGAGCGCAGCATTTTAGGAGTTAAGAGACTTGACAGCATTCACAACACCGAGCTATGCTCCAGGACACAGATAACCGGTGTAGCAACGTAAGCTGCCAAGCTGAAATGGGACTGGGCTGGTCATGTCTGCCGCATGTCGGGAGACAGGTGGGCCAAGTTAATCACAGAGTAGTGCCCAGACACAGGGCGTCGACGTCGCGGCAGGCCGCGAACGAGATGGAGGGACGAGCTTGCTAAATTCTGTGCCGAATGGACCATCTTAACACAGGAGAGGGATAAATGGAGATTGTGGGGAGGCCTATGCTCAGCAGTGGGACACTGAAAGCTGATAATAATAATAATATATATACATATATACCTATACTTTTCAAATGGCTGTTAACGTGGCGAAGGGTCGCCAACGGAAAAGGGAGCAAGAACAGGATCAAAAAAGGTAGCGGAAGTTGGAGTGGGAACGGGAACGGGAACGTGAACGCCCGGTACTGACCCGGACCTAACCTGGTAATTTAGGTAGGTACTTTTTATTCCATACATAATTAGGGTTACACGCAACATAAAAAGCAAAAGTACACACGCAAACGAAGTTGCGGGCGGGTCAGCCAGTATCAATAATAAATTCTTTCTTAATTTTAGGGCTGCCACACACAACATAATGATGGTCTTAAAGTATTTAGAGTAAAGTTTTGCATCACCTATTCGAATTTTAAGTGTAAGCCCAGACTTCAGGGAAAATCACCAATTTTGAAATGAGGTTCTCAAGATGACAACAATCCAAATCACCCCCTTTAGGGATAACATACGAATTCTAAACTCACCCTGTATTGTCTACTCCTAGATTATTTGATTATGCAAAACAAATAAAAATCTACGACCCTTTAAATAAACGGCAGTTCTTAATTCGGCGATGTACCAAGTGCATATTTTCTGTATTTCTTAGGATAAAATACACAAATACCTAACAGAACATGCATTATTAATAATAAAGTGTCCTAATTAAAGCACAAACAGACGAAACTAATTAAGGACAAAACGCTAGGGGTGCTAAAATATTTAATTGTGTGAACTGGACACAAAGCGAGGTTATTCTGTAATCAGGACAACGCGACTGTGACATAGTACAGCTGATACAGTACTGCGCCAGCATAGAAATTACAGATATACTAGATGGTATTCGTCAAGATAGGTCGATACACTCGACCAAATAAACAATAAAGTAATAACTCTGATTTAGGTTACAATTCTACTTATCTTATGGTTTTATTGCAAATGGTACACTATTCACACTGATAATACTATTCATTATATTAATTTTTTACTCGTGAGTGGTTACCTATCTATAATATTTAGAATCGCCGTGATAGTAGTAGTTAGTAGTTACCTACCTATAATTATTTAGAAAGCTTGACTAAAATGGCTAGACCGATTACATTTACGTTTTTATACATACTTTTACTATAATGTTTTTGATGTTATTTATGTATATAGTAGACAATATTAGGTTTGTAGTAAAAAATGTATTTTTGACGAGTTTTTAATGAAATAAATTGTATTAATAATAATGCTGGACGTTATCACACAGCATCATGTAGCCCCAACTAAGCAAAACTAGCAAATGTTTGTCCCGCGGCGGGAATCGAATCCAAAACTTTTTGCGTCTCAACTTAAAATGTTTAATTTTAATGTCTTAATACAATAAGTAAAAAACATATAGCAACCACAACAATTTTTATGTCTAATAATTTACACTTCAGGTTAGCTATACTTTGGTGCTGTGTTAGCCAAAATATGTATTGCACGTTTATATTGTATGTTATGCCGCTGTTAGCCGCGATAATGAAACAAAAATTAGGCAGGTAATAATGGTGCAATTGGGCATGCTTCAACCGCAAATATGCTGTTAAGCTGGTTTGTGTTTAGCATTAGCGACGACATCGCGTGAATAAATAATGGTTATACGTTAGCATTACAAATTTTGTGTTTTTGACTCATCATCATCATCATAATTGTTCACAGCTGGGCATAAGACTAATGAGCACCACCGTGTCCTGTCCTCAGTTTGACGCATCGAGCTTCTACACCAGACTTTTGCAGATTGTCACTCCAGCTGTCTGAAGTTGAACAACCATTGGTGTAAATAATTTGTTGAATGGAGGCTCGGCAAACGTAGTGTAAGTCATCTTCCGGCCAGGTGGAGT
Organism: Horisme vitalbata; assembly: GCA_951804965.1. Lineage (NCBI taxonomy): Eukaryota > Metazoa > Arthropoda > Insecta > Lepidoptera > Geometridae > Horisme > Horisme vitalbata. Next base: position 11,867,964 of record OX638093.1, on the reverse strand, counting down.
GACGATCCTGCGAAAGGCTACTAATAGAAGTTGGATGCATCGAACTGAGAACAAGGTGCAATGGAGCCCATTATGGGAAGCATATGTCCAGCAGTGGACTGCTATAGGCAGATAATGATAATGAGGTATGGGTCTCACCATTGAGCACCCGATAATACCGTAATAGGCTACTAAGGGTTTAATGGTGTACCCACAGCAACCAACTGGTATAATCTTATCACGTCTGTTTTGTAACATCTCAAGGAGATTCCGACGATTTCCCATCCAATAGCAAGTCCCGGAGCCATCGCTTCAGATATTAACCGGGAATTATGCAAAACCGCATTTTATAATAAATTTTCGCGGCAAAACCACTGCTGGATTAGCCTCGTCAGCTCCAAGATGGATAAATTCTTCTTTCATTCTGTTTTATTGCGTTTTTCAAAGCTCTGTGCTTTCGAGGGGTTTGTAATTTAAATTATTCCATTATGAAGGCGTACTGTCCTTTGAGTGCTGATTTCAACTGCTTATAATTTACTTATATTTATTATCAGCTTCTGCCCACGGCTTTGCCCTCGTAGTACTCGATAAAAAGCCTATTTCATTTCATTTATTTTTAACTGTAGGAACATAGGAGAACACTTAGTTAGTCATACTATATATTGTTCCATCGTCTTGAACTAGAAATGTGCAAAATTTCAACCCGAAAAAAATAGTTTAGACGTGAGGGGGGAAAATTCACATTTCACATTTTTTTACAAAGTTTCACCTTTATAAATATTGAAACTATTTTTCTTCTCTAACCATGAAAGTGGCATTGCGATATGTTTATTTATTTAATAATAGGGATTTTTGTGATGGATTCGCCCAAAAATACCACCATGCATATATCTGTCATGAAACCGCATTTCTGTTTCGATTTAAAGGGATAGCGTAGGTAAAGTGGTAGTATACCTTAAAGTACCCTAAAGTAGGTAGTGTACCTTTGTGCTATGTTGATGGATTCAGGGCGCTGTCCATTTTACAGCTCATGGCCCACCTGATGTTAAATGATAACCATTAATAATAACAAAGTATTACATAGTAGATCACACAAGTTTGGAACGTGCTATGAAGGTGTTAGGCCTCATGTGCTTAGAATGCCACCGGCAACCTTCATACCTAAACACAGCGATGTTTCTTCCAAGGCAGACACTGGAATGGTGGCAGTACGCAACCGTAGCTGGTAGTAGAGTTCTTTGTGGAGGGCTCGTCTGGGGAAATACTGCCAACATGCCTATTTCTGCCGTGAAGCAGCAGTGCTGTGTTTCGGACTGAAGGGTGTGGGTGCCGGTGAAATTACAGGCACAAGAGGCTTGTCCTTAGAGCACGCTCCTAAAAGCGTTATCTACGATGCAATACCTTGTGATAGGTAATGCTTACTACTTAAAATCAGGTGTATCAAGTATCAAGGTATGTACTTATTCTATCTTCAAGTACAATTTAAAAAACCGAATGATAATGAGATCTTCAAAGAGCTATACTAAAACATACGTTACCTATGATGCAACTTTGTTATTGTCAATAACCTTCAAATGATACTAATTAAAATAAAATATATAATAAAATAATAGTCGAGGCGCAAAACATGTTGTTGTTGAGCAACCGCGTCTTAAACAAATTTTTATCTTATGTATATCTTTTCATCTTATGATAAATACAAGCTTTCACCCGTGGTTTTGCTCGCGTAATACCCGGATAGAAAGTAACTTATATATTTGTTAATCCTGGTCTTGAACTACATTTGTGCAAAATATAAACTAAATCACCAAACAGTTTAATAGTTTTGGCGTGAAGGGGTGACAATCATATAACATCTTTTTTATAATTTTTCGCCTTAATAATATTAGTAGAAATTATAATTAAGTTGTATAGTATATGTCACGTGGTAACAGCAAAATGTCAAACAATACTTTTATTACTTTAAAATATAGCCCCCGACAGATGAGCGAATGCGATAGTATCCTGGCAGCCTGATGGAAGGCGAAGTCGTATTCGCCCAAGAAAGTGTTGGCGGGACAAACTCGAAGCCTTCGAGAATGATTTTATATCTCGAAGGATAGAGATGGTGGGCAGAATTTGGGAGAGACCTTTGCCCAGTAATGGGACGGTGCAAGTTGTTTAAAAAATCACACTAACACATAATATTATTTTGTGAGTATGGATGTATGGATGCATGGATGGAATTTTTGTCACGCTTTCACGCAAAAACTACTGGGAAAAACAAAAACGGATTTGGATGAAACTTGGAATATACATATTTTGTGACCTGGATTAACACCTAAGCTACTTTTTATCTCGGTACCGCGCCTGCGAAACTGCGAACTGTGTAAAGGTAGTTATATTATAAATGCAAAGGTTTGAGTATGTTTGTGGTCGCTTCAATCTGTAACAGCTGATTGGATTTGGCTGAAACTAAATATACATAGTCTATGACATGGATTAACATATAAGCTACTTTTTATCTGGGTACTACTCGAGCGAAGCCGCGGGCAACTAGTATTAATATAATATTGAAATTATATCAAGGACACACATCACACCCTTACTTTTGATTGAGTATGACCTCAGCTTTGGTACCTCAACTATGCTCAATAACCTATAATGAGCTAGAATCAATATTCGCATTACCTCGGTATAATCCTGACGAAGTGAAAAGCTCGCGTTGGCTCGCGGCCAGCGCTCCGCTCAATTAGTAAAATGTTCCAGTACGACACATAGACGTGTTTTATTCTATAGAAATTAGGTTTCGTCTCCTTTAAATAAGGATGATGGATAGAGAGATAGATGGTCAAGTAGTATGGCAAATTTTACTCATGAAACTAACATGATTTCTATTTAGGTACTGGATTTTTCAGTTAATGTTACCATCGGTGCTGCACCGATGGCGATTCGATTAAATTTTATATTTCTTTATTATTAATAGAATAGAAAAGTATGCATTGACCCCCATCTGTCTATCAGTCTCAGCGTTATGTCGGTGACGCGGGGTCAGACCGCGGAGACAGCGCGCTGACTACTGACTGCTGACTATTAACATTGAGATTGAACTAACAGCTTATTTTATGATAATTGAATATCATATAATATATAATAATATACTTAGCTTTCGTTGATTTAAAAACGTTTTTCACGTTTACAAGTAAACTTATTAAGGTTTTCTTCCTTGAGATCAGAAGCTTTATGATTAACATCTCGATTTGTCTAAATTGCAGTTATACTATTATGACTAAATTTCAATACGACTATATTATGTAAAGACCAAATAGTGGTTTATTGTTTTATTCCATTTGATAAAGGATTCCAACCTTCATCATAAAGGTTGATAAGGTGTTGATGAGAACCTGCCTGTGGTACACCCTGCTAACTAACATACAGCCTAACACCGGTACAGCAACACCTCACCGCCGACGGGCAGCAGTGTCGGAGGTGCCCTGCGATCCCAAAAGTTATGCCCAGCGTGGGGATTATGGGCACATCCCCGTTCTTATAAGAGGGGCCTATGCTATGTCCAGCAGTGGACAGATTATAGTTTGGTGTTGTTGTTGTTGTTGAAAATCAATCAAATCAAAGTGTTGTCCATGGAATCCAGGTAAAGCTTTTATAGGCAACTTTGAAACCTAGTAAATTTACTTTGTCCAAGCACTATATTTTTAGAAGCAAACCTTGACAAAGTTCTAAATAACCTAATAGAAAGAAAGAGGAAGCAATGAAATGGGACATTTATTTTTTGTCTCATATATTAAGTTCTCGCAATTTCCGTACAAAAGTACAGCGAAATGAATTTATGGCGTTCAAAGGTCGATACCAAAGTCGGAAACAAAATAAATTTCGCTCGTATATCATTTAACAAGTTCATTTCCCTGCTTTGATTTAAGTTCTATATCATTCTCTGTGACGCTTTAGGCTTGGTGTTCGTGGTTATTTTAATTAAAATGTTGTTTATAAAAAGTCAGTAACTTCTAAAACTTACTAAGCGCAATATTTATCTCTTTGATGAGGTCACATCAGATTACTGCCTAAACCTTATCAAAATGCTACGAGATGCTACGACAAGGCTACTTGCAATATTTTACCATACATTAGGGTTTGGAATTCTTTTAACACGTTGGCTGCTGACCGCACACATGACGCTCGAGGAGGACGAGGACTAGCGGAATCACATTTGTGTTGTCAGCACTCAAAGCGTTAAAGCAAATATTTGCTAGTTTTACTAGACTTCGCTTTATGTCTAGGTCTAGTCATACACCTTAAAAACAATAATTTAAAAAAACGGACTTCAAAAACAAAAACTGCAAAATTAGAAAGTAAAAAATAATTGCATTTCTTTGTTTGTACAACTAAAAATCAACCTTTTTTTCTATCATTTTATCCCGTACGATCTATGCGTTTACCACAGATACCTACCTGTTATTTTTGGAGTACTTCCTTCTGATTTTTAAGCTCCTATTATGATTAAAAACATTTTGCTCAGTGCTTTGAAGTAGGTAATAGCACAGAATAGAAAAAGGTAGGTATACTCCTAGTAGGATTTGCAAATTAGAAAACTTTCATAGTTTACGCTTTCGAGCTAAATTTTAAATTTTTTTTTTCGATAATTACCTTGAGTGACAAACATTGCAATCTGCAAGAAGATTACATTACCTACGTTGAAAATTATGAAAGTTTTCGTATCGTGCAACTCATATTCGGTGTACAGTAGTGGGTCTGGTAAAGTAAAAGTACAGTGCCACCAGCTCTTATTTAAATATTAATGGTAAAATGTCAAATTGCAAGCAAAATAGTTAAAATTCTTCAATAAAAATCGTAAAATCCCTATTCAATCAATGGGAACCCATCTTTCAATGCAAAATTTAAATATTTCTTCGATTTTTGCAATGCCAAGATGGCGTTCTAGATTCTCAAGCAACAAAACTCACTACAAACAGGGATGGATCACGGGTTAATTTCTCAGGGGGCATTAAAACCAGAATTTTGAAATATCCGGTTTAAGAATTATTAAAATAGATTTAAAGATACCTATTTTAAAGACTACAACGACAATTATAACTTTTTATGTATTTGTTTCTATTATTACTAAATTCAGTAGCACCCGGCCAGACCAACCGTTTCTTTTCTTTGCTACCTAGCACAGATCAGAACAGAATTGAAACTGGGTTCATTGTCACACACACACACAACCACCACCTAGGCTTCCCAACACGTCCAAAAAAGATTCTCACTCACATCCAGTAGCTTTTATTAAATAAAAAAATATTTCCGCTCACATACACGAAAGGTTTCAACATAAGCAAGACTTTTTGTGTTTTATTTATTTGTACATGACGTCGATGTTCAATCTTTAAATTGTAAGCATTGTATGACAAAATAAATGCAGACAAACCTCAACTTTTTTATTTGCGTTAAGTTTATAAATATTTTGGTATTTGTACCTTACCTAACTCCCTACTTCGACTTTTTCAAGGATAATGAATTGATCTGCATTGCCTTATTACTTTGGCAGGAAGAGCAAAAAAAGGAGTGAAAGTATTGGATTCACCCGTTAAACTAAACAAAAAAGATTGCTGTGAAAGTTTTTCTTCTAAACGAATACAGGAAAATTAAGAAAATACCCAGAACATTTTTTGATTTTTACAGAATCTCTGGAATCATTTCACAAATTATTAAGCAAGAAATAAAATAACAAGAGATTTTTTAAATTTAGTAGATAGATTTAGTATATTTTTTTTCGTCGTAAAATTTCGAGCGTCAAGCTCAGGACAGGGCTCAATAGCGCTCATTAGGGGAGGTCTATGTCTAGCAGTGGACCGCTATAGGCCGATGATGATGATATTATTTTTCGCAACTCGCAAATACTACTCGCAAGCCTGCAGTTGCGCGCCTGAGTACAGATTCTTCATCTTATATATATCTATGAAGATTCTGTACTCAGGCGCGCAACTGCAGGCGCACTGAGGAAAAATCGCCGGTACCAGGTTGAAAACGGGCAGTGTGTGACGACATACGGAGATAGTACGTAAACCACGCCTCTTTCTTACCAGCCCAAACGTTGTGATCGGCGATGTCAGCCGGTTGCTTGCTTACCGGGCGTTCTTAGCATCGATAGGTGTGTAACTCGAGGTATACTTTGTATTGAATCATTGCTTTCCGGTTTCTTTCTCTCACGGGGCTCTAGTGGCCAGCTGAGTATGGCACAGCACAGCCTTACACCGACCAGCCTAGTTGTTGCTGTTGTTAATTCAGGAAACAATATTATATTCACCATGAAAATTATGACAGCATTGTTACCCCCGTCTGGCACCTCAATCCGCATCTCCTCCAATTAAATCCCTCTTCAAGAGGGTTCTATTAATTAAAATCCTGTCCTCAAGAAGCCTGGCCGAGTCACTTGTGATAATCTCTAGAAATTATTCTCTTTGATTGTCTATGAAACGCTTACGCCTTGATTCATAATTGCTCAGATTACGGCTGATGACTGCTGCTCGAATGCGACCAGTGGGCTTGAGATCAAACGATTTTGAAATTATTTTGTTCTTTTGATATTTTATTTTACATCAGGATAGCTCGCTGGTTTTTAAAAAATAATGATACAAATTACTGTTTTTTAATAAAAAAATTGTAGATTCAGTACTTTTGCATTGAATGAAACGAATACTAGAAAAACTAAAAATCTTAAAATAGGGATAAATAAAATAAATAAATGTTTTCGAAAGAATTCATATACTTATCAAAGTTAAGGAGAGGTCGCGTGTTCTCTCAGATTTGATGGCTACCTAAAATATTTAAGGAGACGTCAAACGTCTAATTAACCTTTCAGTATACCGTTTGGAACATAAGTGGTCATTTAAGTGTAACTTAAATCTGTCATCCTCTAATTTTAAGTTGTGATCTAATTATCGTTTCGGTTTACGATTTTGAAGGATAGTCTGTTAGGTAGTTAGCACAACCTCAAATATTTAAGTAGAGTTTCAGTATTTGGGCGTAATCAGGGCGAGTGAACGCGACGCTCTCCGTGTCCCATGGATCAGTTACAAGAATATCAACGTATAATATTTTTTGCTGTTGACTTCGAAAACATATTGAATACTAGCTTCCGCCAATAGCTTCACTCGTGTGGTAGCTTCTGTGTTTTCCAGGTCATAAACTATGTATATTCCAAGTTTCATACAAATCTGTTCAGTAGTTTTTGCGTGAAAGAGTAACAAACATTCATACATCCACATAAACTTTTACGGTTTCAATATTCGCAGGATAGGATAAAGCGTTCTGAGATTCAACCTGCTCCAATAGATACATATTATTTGCTGCAAATAAATAAATATTTATTTTGGAACCGACAGACAGGACAAATAATTTAAAAAAAACTGGTTTTTAAACGTTGACTGTCTCACACATGACGCACGTCCTGCAGCTGGTTATATTTTAGCACTCAAAACGTTAAAGGGACAGAATTGAAGAGGCTGAGATAAATGTAAACATAATGAAGTTCTGCATTATAAAAACAGTAGAATACAAAGATCAACCCAACATCATCATTACCGTCTCCAACAGTACAATAACGAAAATAGCGACGTACACGCGTACTCTTAAAATTACAATGAGAACGCGAACCCGAGAGCTCATTACCCCTGCCTACGGAGGCATTAACATTGCCCACATCAAAGCTACCAGCGTCTAGTTATTCATAGTACCTACTGCACAATGACACTTGTACTACCACATTTATATTCAAAATTTTGGGAAACAATAATTTATAATAATATTATGGTAACATAACATAAGTTTGACAACCTCTGTGGCGCAGTGGGCGAAGGTCCGCCTGTGACGCAGAAGGTTGCGGGTTCGATTCCCGCCGCGGGACAAATGTTTGCATGTTCTGCAGATATTTGTATCGGGTCTGGGTGTTTTCTATGTATGATATGTATGTATTTACAAAAAAAAAAGTATATTATGTAATATATCAATCATGTGGTTCCCATAACACAAGCTCTGCTTAGCTTGGGGCTACATGATGCTATGTGATAGTTCAGAATTATTTATTATTTATTTATTATAACTGTAAAGAATATCCAAAGAGATAAGATGTGCCTACCTAGACGTAAGTATAGTAAGTAGCTAAGCTGACGTAAGCTAGTACTAGCTATAGTAAGTAGCCCCTGACTATAGAGTGAGGGGCAAGATAAACGCACCGCTTCGCATTCGCACAATCTATTATTTGGGGTTTAAGGCGTTCCAACCTCCATCTAAGGAATCCAAGCCAACCTCGCCTGCCCGTCGTGCATCCTGTTCAATAAACGAGACTGTGAAGGCCGGCTGATTACGGCATAGCACAGACTAACATTGAATTCACTAACTTTGGCACAGCTGAATTCACTAACCACCGACAAGCAGCAGCGTCAGTGCTACGAGAAACTGTGATCTTCGATCCCCGACCCGCATGCCTAGCGTGGGGATTATGGATACATTTTATTATAGGAGGCCTGGACTAAAACAGACAGGTATGTATGTGGGTAACCTGCGTAATTAAGCACGATCTTGAGCTCTTCGCACTGACAAGGGCTCATCCGGTGAAGTTCTGGCAACATACCTACTTCTGCCGTGCATTGTTGCGTTTCGATTTGAAAAATCTGAGTGCCAGTGAAATTGCAAGTGGAATTATGAGGCTTTTCACCTTCATGCCTTAGGATAATTGACGCAGCGCTGGACGTAGCCTTGTGAGACACGTTCCAAACGTGCGTGTCCTACGATGCAAATTTTGTTATAGGTAATGGTTGCCACTTATCATCAGGTGGACCAGGTGCTTGTACTATCTTCAAGTATTAAAAATTATAAGTTGTAAGTACTTTACTGACTAGGGAAATTGTAACATGAACAAAGTCATAAACTTAGCCAGGGCAGTCGTACTTACCCCTCGGGCTTGTGACCTGATAAAAACTGCATCTGTCTGACTGGCTATAATTCAATCACAGCCTAAATCATAAGTCTTAGAGACTTAAAATTTGGAGAATACCTACGTTCCTTGTATAGTATAAGAGTGCGATTTCCTGAAATTCCGCTCCGAAAGGGGTGCAGCGGGAAAAACCTCTAAGCGATCGAAGTCACAGGGTGCCCTAGTAATTAATGTTGTTTTTACTTCACAACTCATTGAACCCACCTTTTGTGCCCCCCATACATAAAGTTACTGGCCACAGTACAGTAAAGTCAGTAGGAAAAGGGGGAAACGGAAGCCGTCGCCCGCAATACGCTTCCGCCTTCTATCTGCTTTTATGCAAGCCCACAATGTAGCGAGAAACAAAATGGATTTTTATTGAATCTTGTTATTTGATTTACATGCATGAAATGTTAGGAAAAGGCTGCAGTTTTCGTTGTATTTGTTGTGATAAATAGCTAATACTAACCTTGCATTATTGTTCATGTCTAAAGTCCTTTGTAAAGGTGAATACCGAGAACCCGTACCAATTGGGTCAAAACCAAACGTATCCCATAAAATTTAATATATTTATGAATGCATTAACATTTTCTTTACTTTTACACACCGACGGGATTAATAATCAAGTAAAAAAATATTTTGTTGATTTGGTTTTCGCCGCACGCCATCATTTGACAGCAACAACCAATGATATATACGTTAGGTCGCGGGTTCGATTCCCGCTGCGGGACAAATGTTTGCATGTTCTGTTGATATTTGTCTCGGGTCTGGGTGTTTTCTATGTATGATATGTATGTATTTACAAAAAAAAGTTATATGTGTAGTATATCAATCATGTGGGTCCCATAATACAAGCTCTGCTTAGTTTGGGACTGCATGATGCTGTGTGATTAAGTCCCGCGTTATTTATTTATTTATTTATTATGGCAACAAACATTGATATAAAAAGTTTCTATGGCAATAACCTTCATTTTTAATTACTTATACCGTAGAATCGACTAAAAACTTATTGGAGATTTTTGTGACGCACTCACTTTAGTCTTAGTATTGAGCACCATACTTCAGACGGCATTGTCCTTTCAATCTATGATAGATATATGCTCTTTATACCTTTATATTGTACATAATAGATATCATCTATACTTCCGTAATTAATAGATGATTGATTTGAATAATTGATAGGTACCCAAGTCACATGCTCATTAAGATTACTTTTTTTGCTGTAGCTAACATGAAGAACTCAAGGATATGCTCAAAATGACAGGAAAATAAAGAGAAATCTTTAATAACACGTTGACTGCGGGCCTCGGACTTAACGCTGCGTACCGTGCTCAAGGAGTTGATCCAGCAAATGCAGCGCAGTTGTGTAATTCAGCGCTTAAAGCGTTATACATTAAAGGTTCCGCCCGCGGTTTCACTCGCATGGTATCTGGATAAAAAGTAGCCTATGTGTTAATCGAAACTATGTACATATATTCCAAGTTTCATCCATAACCGTTCAGCCGTTACGGAGTTGAGTGGAAAAAAACATACACACACACTAACTTTCGCATATGTTAAATGCGATATGATGTGATTAGAGTGATGTGAATACATTACAAAATACAAAAAATACAAAATACAAATTATTTTCATCATTCAATCATTATTCATTATTCAATCTTTCGAAAGAAGTGCGTCTTATTTCGTGATAAAACGTTAAAAATATTTTGATCATCATCAAACTATATTTTTTGACGTATGGAGGCTAGAGGCGAACTCTGGTTTCGGAACTTAGGCCGCCCATTGGCACGGCTCCGACACGGCTAAATCCCACTATACTACTATATCCTACTTCCTATCCTACCTCCCACTAATATTATAAATGTGGAAGTTTGTGAGTATGAATGTATTCCGATGAATGTTTGTTACTCTTTCAAGCAAAATCTACAGAACGGATTTGAATAAAACTTGGAATATACACATTTTGCAACCTGGATTAACACATAGGCTACATTTTATACCGGTACCGGGCGGAAGCTAGTTTCAAAAAAAATATTAAAATGTTAACTAAAGAATTACAAAAAAGAGTAAGCAAATTTTGAATATCCCTGCTAATATAATATTCAAAACTTAAGATAAATTTAAAACTTTATATTACGAGCCCATAATAAAAACCACCATAACGCAAACCCCCCGCGTCATTACTCTAGCATGCCCAAAACCCCCCATAAGTAACAATTCGTGCATACCTACTTGAATATCCGTAAAAAGGCCATTTTTCGCAAGAAAACCAATAAAATTTTGTGGCCCTGTAAAATCCAGATAATTTACTGCTAATAATTATTCTGTGTCACGGGCAGCCGTATTTACGGGTGGCATTACAGACTGAATATATAACGGAGCTCATTACGTTTTTTTGGCCGGTGACAATAAATAGTTATTGGTTTAAATTGGGCCATTTTCTTGTTAATGTTTAGTTTTAAGCTTTTTTATGTGATAGCTGACAAACTTGGGTGACCTGGGGCTAATTTATCGAGTCAATCCTACTTTCTACTAATCCTATTCTATCCAGTTAGTCCTATCCCTTATATCCTATCCTAATAGGTGGGTAAATATAAAGGCCGAAAGTTTGTGAAACGTGGTTATGTGAAATGTTCGTCATAATATATAGTTCTATACTTGAAATAACATTTAGGCTGATTTTAATTTGGGCTAATTTAAAATGAGCCCCTCACAAAGACAGACAGACGCTTTATACATAAAAAAATTCGTTTACCTACACACAATAACCAAGTTTAGGATAATTGAGACAAAGTAAGTTTTAAATATTTTAAGTTCTAATAATACATATGTACCTATTGATCTCTTAGTTACCATAAGTACCTACTACTTAGTTATTATTATTATTATGAATGTTGTGTCCACCTGTAATTGGTTTCTATATCAGAATGAAAACTTTGTCAGTGTAACTCTACAATGTATTGATATTTAAGCTGTTGGCGTTCCTATTAAATAAATAAATAAGTACTTCATGATAAAGTACTCTTTCTATAAATGACAAATTGTACATGAATGCTGTATTTACTCGTCTCAACTATTACATAAATCATTTTAATAAATCAATGTTGTAAAAATCTCACGCTACTGATGCTGAAGTTGGTATTACAAATCTAACAATAAGCTTTGTATCACTCAGCTTTGAATTTCCCGCGAAGCCTCAAACTATGAAATGTAACAGTTAGGTAAGTTTAGAAACTTTGAGGATTTTCTAGAAAACTCCTAAGAAATAATACCTGGAATAGAATATAAGAGTGCGAATCTAGTAACGCTTGGAACGCCAGCTCTTGAATTTAAAAGTAAGTTATGACGCCTATCAGAATTGTAAAAACTTTAAAAAGTTACCCTTGATGAATATAGTTTTGGAAGGGTTTACAACATATTCTAGAACGCTAACTAAAAGCGAAAGATATCCTCCTCAATATTATAGGTATGCACCGAAAACAATATCTGAAGAAAAAAAGTGATGAATTGCCCTCCGGCCAGATGGGGAGACGATTTGCGAAAGACTGCTGGTAGACGCTGCATGCGTGGAGCTGAGGACGCCGTACAATGGCGCTAATTAGGGAAGGCCTATTTCCAGCAGTGGACTGCTATAGACTGATGATAATGATTATAACGATGAATAGATTTGATCAACTTTAATAAAACAATCTAGTTTTCGTAGCATAGCTTTGTGTTTCGGGTTAGCATCATATCATCAAATGGAAATTTAATACGAACGTGAACGGTGGTTAAACGGTGGATATATAAGTGGTTAAAACATATATATATATATATAAATTCATTTTCCTGCCTTTGTCCCAAGCTAGGTGGGTCGGCACGACATGATTTTTTCACACAATCCATTCATCTCTTCATAAACGAGTTTTAGCTCTAAAAGTAAAAGTTAATTCCCAAAGATGTGCAAAGAAAATACTTCTATAAAATACACTACTAAACTTCACTCAATTCAATTTCGAGTAGCGCATCCATTTGAGGTCTGAAATCGTCATTTCGCCCAACAGAAGACAGTACCTACTCCATCCAATCCCACAAGCTTCTCCGACCGTCTGAAGCATCTAAAACTGATTGCCCGCATTCGGTTCAATCGCACGGAATCTCTTTATACTTATGTATATGAATTCCGGTAACACCTTGATTCAATAAAAAACCTTCGGGATAACAAGATTTCACCTTTTTCTGCGTTAAAACTAGCTTTTGTCTGCAACCAACGAATTTACTTACGATGTCATTGTGAAACCTAGTTTTTCTTTATATTATTTGTAAATTCTTCAGATATCTATTTACTAGCTTCAGACTACGTTTTTGCTCGTGGTCTAGAATAACATAATTATGTGCAAAAGTTCCACCACCACACCAGCCTATATTAGTCCACTGCTGCCCGTCGGTGGCCAGGGGATTTAGCTGTGCCAATGTCAGATGTGCTATGCCGCAATCAGCCGGCCGCCAGAGCCCGGTTCGTTGTTAAGCAGGTGCAAAAGTTCATTGTCTTGTATTTCTTATTTCACAAAATTTACCTTTATTCATCATCATCATCATCATCATCAGCCTATAGCAGTCCACTGCTAGACATAGGCCTCCCCAAATGAGCGCCATTGCGCCCTATCCTGAGCTCGACGCATCCAGCTTCTATCAGCAGCCTTTCGCAGATCGTCACACCTGGCCGTTTTTATTAGCATACAAAAATCAAATCACTTATCAAAATATACAGATTTGTATGACTCATTCAATGTATTTAAATCAAAACTTTCACAGCATACTATTAAAAACAATAATTGAAAACCTACTTTAGTAATTAAATACTTTGGATGTGTACCATACTAATATAGATACCTAATCCCTCTACTTTTTATCCTAACGATTTTATTTATATCTACCTTATGCTAATTATTTTTCTCATTAGTGGCATTATGTTTTTTTTTGAGAAATATTTCTTTGAACATAAGCATAGATTAGTAAGATACAGTTAGCTCATGTAAAAGGATCATCACCATGAGGATCCAATGATGTTGAAGTAAAGGATCACTAATTTCTCATTTCACGAGAATTTTTAATAATAAATTGTTTATTAATAAATAATAATAATAGATTCATTTCTTTGTAATGCATTATTTCCAGTTCTAGTTTAAAGATGAAGATCGGAGATCATAGGAGATAGTCAGAAATTCTTTGTTTTATTCCATAGAAACGCAATTAAAATGCATATTTATAAATTTTGGCTGAGTAGCATAGTAAATAGAAAGCTAAAGAACGAGAGGGAAGGGTGCCCAAAGCGCTGGTCTGACCAGGAATAGTTGGAAACATTGGTTAATATCGCCCTCCAACATTGCAAACACTATGGCAGAAGAGGAGGAGAAATACTATTAAAAGAGTCCGTGCACGGAATCACGATCCTCAACTATGGGGAAACGATTGAGGAGGAGTAGCATAAAGTGAAAACTTTTAGACTGACATGGTATGGGAATGTGAAGAGTAGGGTAAAAAGGCATGTGAATGTAAAAGTGATGAGAATGAATGCATAAGTCATTAATATATCAAAGAATAGATGACTGGAATGTGTGAAATATGGTATTATTATGAGAGAGTGCACATTGAGTTGACATCATTTTGTCATACAATGCTAAAAATTCAAAACATTATTCTAGTACGATAGGCAAATATCTGATGACCCAATAGAAAGTTAAAAAAATCTTATCATATTTTCATTAGGTACAAAGCCTTTTAACGTAACGAAATCCTGACAAGTGAATGTAGCCGATCAAACGGCGAGACAGACAGGCTGACGTACCATTTCAGAAGAAAGCCCATCACCTGCGGCATAACAAGATTCCAGCCCTTTTTATAATAAAATCTGGAGTCCAAAGGGCCGGATATCCGGACCTTCATCGAAGTTTGTTGCTCAATTAGACAAAGAACGAGACAAGTATTCCTCAGGAACATTAAAACCTTTGATGTAAGGTTTTTCGGCATTTGAATTTTTCATTAGCGTGCAAGTATTTTGGCTCTTTGTTTCGTGTTTTTATTTGAAAGGGTTGCGAATTATTAATTTGTTCCGCCTTATTGTTTTCTTGAGATGTTTCTGAAATATGTTTGGAGAGCTCTACTACAAATAGGGCAAAAAGTTGAATAATATTGCGTGAAGATCTTTTGTAATAAAGATCTTTTCGAATAATAACGTAATATTTTACCACGATAATCAAATTGGTTTGATACAAAGCGTTTCCATAAGATACATTAAAATATTTTTCGTTTGTAATTTGAATATAAGGTCTCCTGTTGGTATTATTAGAATAAACAAATATATTGTTAGAGATCTAAAGATACTTCCATCCATTAATACAGTGGGTAGATGAAAATATGAAGCCAGTTTTCAATCGCGGTTTACCTTCAGACTTTTAAATCCAATTACCTACCTCGATAACAATCGGCACATGTCACAACGAGAAAAACTTATCAGCGTTAATAAACTAAAGTAATTTAATAAATTTAAATATAGATTTAGTAGGCATTATGTTAAAGTAAATATTATAAATAAATATATTATTGTTAGTGCCATAAGTTCAGACTGCACTTCTGGGAATGCGTACTGAAGGATAGATCCGTGCAGTTCCGGTTGTGGATCCAACTGTCTTGCTAATAATGGTTTTGTTGTGACTTCTGTTTGGATTGCTGTCTGCAATCTGCTGCACCTTTAATATGAACGGTGCCTGTAAACGATTTTTAAGAATTTTCATCGCAGTTTGGACTAGCGCATGCAACGGTTCCAGATCGAACAGTCAGCTGCCGCGCATTTAGATGTTTGTTTCGGAGCGAGGGTTAGATAGAACAGCACGTGCTTTTCGCTTTCCGAACTTTTCCGAACTTTACGTATAGTAGACGTAGGTAGGCGTGGTGGTGATAAATCGATGCGTTATCATTTTATCATCAACAGTGTGTTAAGCAACATCATTTTATTTTTAAAATTTTGTTTTTTACCCGCTACATAAACTGGGGCTAAATTGTCTCATGGTCACTTCCCTTTCTTCGTATTGATATTTGACAAATTTATTGGATTAGTAATTGAATTTTCACAAGCTTTTATACTGATAAAAATTGTATTGAAAAAGCTTCCCCTAACTTTGGGGCAAATTGAAAACTGACAGATGCTGTACCGTGAACCAAATTAGTTTTTATTGTTGTTTTTCAATTATTTTTAAATTGGTAAATGATTTGAAATTTTTTGAAGATACATTAACCCTCATATAATTATGACTTTTTGTGGCTATGTCATTATTTTTCATATTTCATAATGCAGCTAATAATACAATATGATCTATTTCAACCCAATTTTATTAGTTGGCACTTTTACACGTCATATAATCCTATTCTGTGAGTAAGATTTAAATCTATAATAAATTAATTTTCAAGTTAATGGCTAAAGTAGTTAATAAATAATATAAATAAATTGTAATCGGGGAAAATAAAAAGGGAAAAACATAAATTATAATCGTTAATGTAAAGTGTATAAAAATCCATAGACATATTTTTTAAAAAATAATTAACCTGCATCGTCCCACAGGTGGCCAAAGATCTCCCCCAAATTCCGCCAACTATCTCTATCCTTCGAGATATCCCACCATCCTCCCTCAAAGGCTTCGATTTCGTTCGCTAACGCTTTTTGGGCCGACTACGACTTTGCCTTCCATTGGGCTGCCAAGATGTTATGGCATTCGCCCACTTGTCTGGAGGCATTCGGCTATTATGGTCCGCCCAGTCTATCATTGGAACTTATTGACCTAAACTATTAGTTTTATCCCAGAATTTCTACAAAAATAATTGATCCGTACTTCAGTTTACCTTAAAAGCTCAACTGTTCTCCGGCAAACTTAAGTGGAGCTAAGTGAAGTCCAAGTTATTCAAGCTGGGCGTGTCTGCAACTTGGCCGGCTAATAAAATAGACTAGGCAAGGTAGCGTAGAGATTTTAAGTGCAACTGAATTCTTAATTCAGTAAGTTTGGTTTGGATTTATAGCAGGTATTTTTTTTATGGGTCGGAAGTGATTAAAAACCTCTTATATTAGTCGCAAAGGTTTTGCTAGAATGTTTAATATATTTTTTGTGCTCCACTGCATCATCAGTTTCAGTTGCAGTGAGTAGGAAGTGTCTAAAGACATTACGGATTATCAAAATTTGGTCAAAAGTAGTGATTTTAATTTAGATACTCTCTACGTCCTACTGTTCTTGTAGACTGAAAAACTATAGTATTTTTCTGAACTATAAAGTCCCTACCTTCTAGCTTTGATACGCGGCTTCGCTTGCGTGATATCCGGATTAAAAAGTACCTAATACTATACTACTAATAATGTTATTCCTGGTCTAGAATTAAATTTATGTTTATTTCAGGTCAACCCGTTCAGTTTTATCATGAAGAATAAACAAACATTGTCCAAAAATTTTCACATCCTCACATATTTTCACAAAGTTCACATGTATTGTTTTGGTGGAATGCGAACTAAAACCGATATTCAGAGATTGGGTGTAAAGGGATCACGACACCTGACCCTGGTGGTGCCTACAAAGACAGGGCTCTGACGGCCGAGTAATTACGGCATAGCGCAGCCTAACACCAGCACAGCACTGCCAAATCCCCTGGCTATAGCTGGGCAGGCACGTCGGTGGAACGAGAACCTGTGCCCTGCAATCACCAACCCGCATGCCCAGCGTGTAGATTATGAGCATTTTCCCGTTCTTATAGAGAGGCATATATCCAGCAGTGAACTGAATAGGCTGGTGTTGTGAGATGATGATACCCCACACATTAATATCTTCAATTAGAAATTGATACTTCAAACTAAATTCTAGTTAAACAGCCCCGTAAAATATTCAACCTTTCTAAACACGACCTGTATAACCTTTAATACCATTAGGGCCCACGATTACAATAGGTCATAATACGCGGCATATTGAGCCTAACCGGGATTTGGTGTGTCCACGGCTTTATGTAATGCGGTTTTAATGTAAATATCGGATAGAAATTTATATTACGCGACCTGAATTTGGAAATATTATCCGGGGACTATTCTGGACATTGTAACCCTAGTTTTAATACGAAGTGTAAGCGATTAAAGTATTACAGGAATTAATGGGGTGTACCAAAATAAGGACGTTTTGCGTTTTTTTTATCTAATTATATGTTAAATATTTTGTCGTTTAATACTACTGGTATCGATTCTGTTTTATAATTCTTTGTCATCGCTATCTATAAGGACAATGGTCACAGTAAGACGAGCTTAATATTTTATAATGTCCCAAAAAAACGATTCAGGCGTGATTTGAACCTGTGACCCATAAATACCGGGACGAGCTGGGCCGAGCACCGTGCTAACTGCTCGCCTTGTCGAAATTTGCAGAATTTGTCGAATCGCGAGGTCATGGGTAAGCGTTTGATATCATCATCATCAGCCTATAGTCGTCCACGGTTGGACATAGGCCTTGCCTAATGCGCAATTGCGGCCCATCCTGGCCTCGACGTTATGACTGATATACCTCATCATCATCATCATCATCCGCAGCCCGATTTCACCCACTGCTGGGTATAGGCCTCCCTCGACTTGTGCCATCCACCACGATCCTGCGCTAGTCTAACTCACGTACGGCTCGCGACTTTGACAATGTCGTCTGCCCTGACTGATATACCTACTAGTTATAAATTTTACATTATTTTTTGTAAACAAGTAGTTGTCGCTTTCTACAACTACGTATTTAGGACGGTAATGTTAAGTTTGTTTTAAGAAAATACACAACAGAAGCGAAACCAATATATCACCAGCTTGGGCTTTCGATAAAAAGTTCTTGAAACCCTATCCCCGATCATCATGATATCTCCATCAAAATTGGTCCAGGAGCTAAACTGTGAAGTCTCGCATATAATATTGGATTTATAATTAAATACCTATATATTATATTTTAAACACTGAAGACTATAAGATATTGCCAACTCTGGTTTCGGAATTTTTAGGCCGTGACAAAGATTTATTGACTTCATACTTTCCAAAATAAAATATCGAATAGAAAAGTGTTCTTTAAGTCATTAAATCTAGACAGATAGATAGATTAACTATTGTACGCACCACCAAGAAAAATTACAAAAAAATAATTTGTTGTTGTTGTGTTATGGTTGTATAAGGATCATAAGTGTATCAGACATCTTACTGAATAATACGGCATTGATAAAATACAAAAAAAAAAGGTATGTGAAAACATTTTTTTTTGTCTGATACACTTATGATCCTTATACAACCATACTCTTTCGCAAATAAAACATTATGATTCTGATTCTAAACAGTTAAACAATCGGAAATCTTACCGCTTTGTTCACTAGTTGAGCATGAGTAACTATCCACCCGGTCACTCATCCAAGTAGTGACTGGACGGATTGTTGCTCAACAAAGGTAAGCTGCGCCGCGAACGTTCTCATTCAGAAAAACCGTGATTAAATTTCGTAAATTTTGAGTTAGCCTGGAGCGCTTTGACTATAATCGATAAATATGATTTCGATTGATTATTATCGCTCTGGTTATAAGTGTCCAATGATATTTGAATTTCGGATTCAAGTTATTTTGCCATCAAATCAAATTAGAAAAATCGTTCTGGATCGTTGAACATCTGAAGAACTTCGGTACAGTCACGTTCAAAACTCGAGACATCGATTAGTGGCACCCATGCCGCGGCCCACACCCAATTTGTACAAAGTGTCACTTACGATAACTCGACCTGCTAATGGGCCATCACGGCCGCTTAAGGACGTCCTACGTTTAGGACGTCTATGTACGTTGAGAGATTTAACTTGATGAAAAATGAATATCTGTAAAAGATTTGTTATTTATATCTAAAATACTAATGATATGCACTGATTTTTTATTAACATAAATTTTAATAAAAAAAATTGTGCATATCATTAGTTTTTTAGATAAAAATAACAAATCTTTTTATTTTACACAGGTTTTAGAATTTTAGGTATTCGAATTATTGATTGTTGTGAATTAAACTGAAAATCATGTCTTTCTTTTGTACCTTTTTAGATCCTTAATATACTATGACATATTTTAAGGTAGTTAAAGTTTGGAGACAGAGTGACGACAGGTGGATAAAAGCGTTAATAGAGCGGTGGCTGAGTAATAGTTATGTAGTTATTAGAGGACGTCCACCGGCAAGATGGGACGAATATATCAGAAAAACTGTAGGTGGCACCTGCTCAAACTGAAAAAATTTCAGCTGAAAAGATGATGATGATGATGATGATTAGCTATAAAATAAATCTAATTCTTTTTCGCAAGCCCAAACATAAATTATCAAGGCAATAATAAATACTCTTCTGACTCACGTCATTTCCCTTTTGATAACTGAATAACTTTTACCCAAAAAATTCCGTTACTTTTCCCTTTAAAAAAATATGTTCCTCCTTATGTTATGATTGGATAAGAAACCATACATCGTGTCTTCGATTGCTTTTTGTGAATAGCTACGGGTGAAATATAAATCAACATTGTACATCAAATCTTCCATCGTCAGTTAAACACTATTATGGAATGAATACTAGTACTAACGTCCAAGATAATGGGCGCTTTGAACAAAGCTTCTGCAATTTTAATAGTAAAGTAAAGTAATAGCACTTGAAATATGAAGATAAGCAAATGTCAAAATTATCAAAAATTAGTGAATTCATCCATGCAGAGCTGCTGCGATTTAAATTTCAAACATCTAGCAAAATTATAATCAGACATTGTGACAGATTTCTGAAGACAATAGCATCATGTGCGCTCATACGAGTTTTCGGGTTAAATGACATCACATGATTCATTAGACAGAAGAGGGGATAGGGTGGTAGGGGGTGTCTTCACGGACAAAAGCAAAGTGCAGAATAATGTCACCCCCTGTTGAGAGGGGAATGGTTACATGGTTATTTATTTCGTCGGAGGTTGAGAATATGTAAAGGAGGTTGTAAAAAGCTGGGCATTTTATCGTGGTTATTGGACAATTCGTATTTGCGACGAGCACATAACCTACTTTGTAAGAAAGGCATGAAATGGAATATAAAAACTTTTTTGGTTTGTGCGAATAATGCTGTCGTAGGGTTTTTTACAATATCGAGACAGGAACTTAAATTTATAGAAAGTAGTTTGGACGACATCTGAAGCGCCGTTTTTACTCTCAATGCTCAACCTAAGAAAGAATTCTACTCATATTAAGAAGGTGAAAGTTGTTGGATTGTGAAATGTCTACCACGCATGTGACGCAGAAGATTGTGAGTTCGATTACCGCCGCGGGACAAATGTTTGAATTATTTACTGATAGTCTCTGGTCTGGGTGTTTTTATTTATATTATGTATGTATTTACAAAAAAAAATATAGGTATCATATCAGTCATGTATTTTCCACAGTGTCCAGCATTCAATAATAATATAAGTGTAACTTTTAGTGTAAGTTTTGATGTCCTTGTGCTCCTCTAGTCTTAAGGTTGGGCGCTGAAAATTGCGACACAGTTCATACTACTGCAACTCTCAGCGTCTCCACTGTATCTTGTTCTATGTAATACTTATGCCAATAAATAAATAAATTGAAATTGAAAAATATCAACGGGATATTTACTGTGATTTGTGAGCTCTATTGTTGCGTGATATTTTGAAACAGTTGCATGCGCCATGATCACGGGACAAAATGAAGTCTGTGCGAGTGGGTAGTTACTAGCAGACAAATCGATCTTCCCACTTTCTCAGTCTTTTATTTAACGATACCACTACTACTGGTTTCAATGTTCACAACCATAACAGTTTCAAAAGTTGTGTCCAGCATTATTCTTATTGTTATTTTAATTAATGTTTGTTCGTCCTTCATGGATAACCTAATCGATTCAACTGAAATTGAATTTAGTTCTAAAGCAGGAATACCAGATAGGCTACTTTTTATCTTGTATGTAGCACGCGAGTGAACCGTGAACTGAAGCTTGTTTCAAATAAAAATGGCAACAACAATTAGACGCATTGTAAAATAATGTATATTTTGTTATACCTAAGGTTCATCCAAATTAAACTCTTTACTCCATTTAAAAATGAAGATTCAATATTGTTTTGGTTATAGTCTCAATATTATGGGGCACATTGGGGGAGGCCTATTCCCAAAAGTAGAGGAAATCTGGCAGTGGATGATGATTCTGAGTCAAAAATGAATTCTAAACAATTACAGAGCCTGCCCTTTCCTATCATAACAAGGCGTCACGTAAATGTAATTTAATACAATCATTCTAAAACCACGCGGCAAAGAAACGAGAGCACTCCAAAAGGCTTAATTGTTTTCCCCGAATTGGATGGCCGCCAAAAAACAAGAATGGACCCAGCCATCGCTATCTGGGCCCATCGAGCCTGTAATGATTAAATTGTTTTTCTGCCGCTCAAATAATTACAAGTTCCCTTTCATTTTTCAAAGGTTTGGTGCGTTGACGTACCAAGGTCGCGGTAATTGATAGCGCTTTTAAGGAAGTCTTACTTATTGTTGAGGCTCATATTTTTGTGGGCCCCGAGAGACAGCGACACTCGATCTTCTTGGAAATTATAACAGAAACTATATCTGGATTCCGCTCAGTAAATAAAAGCAATTCAAAATTAATAATATTATCAATCAAGTTTTGTAAAAGTAACAGTTATGAATAATTGAGTTTTTTTACCTATTTCGTTCTAACAAATTCCACAACAAAAATTTTCAAAGTTCTCCATTTCCCTAAAAAATTAAATCTTTTTCTGTGAAACTAATAATAATGATATTTTTTTGATATTTTTTGTGTTCATACATACAGTGGAATTAATAAGTTTTCTTTACAGTATATTTTTGATGAGTTTACTACCTAAACAAAATGAAATAATAATAACGCTTGACATTATCACACAACGTCATCTAGCCACCAACGATGCAGTAATAAAAATATATTAAATGTAATACAAATTAGATTCAGGGCAATTTTTTCAATTTTCAGATGATCCAGTAACTAGGTAGCTTAGCTTATATTTTTTATAATAATTAATAATGCTGGACACTATCACACAGCATCACGTAGCCCAAAAGCAGTGCTTGTATTATGGGAACCCCATGACTCATAAATTACATAGATACATTTTTGTAAAGACATACTTATTATACATAGAAAACACCCAGACCTAAAACAAATATTTGCCGACGTACAAAAAGTTGTCTCGTGGTGGGAATTGAACCTGCAACCTTCTGCGTCTCAGGCGGGCCTTCGCCCACTGCGCCACAGAGTTAGTCAAATTATAATGCTCGAAGATGGAACAAGCACATAGTCCACCATTACCAATAACAAAAATATGGAATCGTAGGTCACGCATGTCAGAAACATGCTACGATCAAACACTCTCTGTCTTATTCCAAAACGAAGTCTGAGTTTAAATCTGACATTTTGTATACAAAATACCAGTTTTAAACCTATTTTGTGTCTATGAACATAGGCAAGATAAATTCGAAAAATATAAAATTACGATTTCTATTCTAGCGGATAATGGTAAAGTTGAGTCATGTGGGAATTTAGAGGTAGCATTGAATATGGTGATTGGACAGTGTTAAAAGTTAATTTAACAAATCCATCGAAATCTGCGTTCTGGCACACAACTGTCTGACAGCATAATAAAGCATCCAGCCCACTGGCGTACCTGCCCCGGAGGACGGAGCAGTCTAGATTGATTTAGAATTTATTGGCAAAACGCTCTGCCAAGGCTTTCGTCTAAGATCGTCCATTTATCTCGCTCCTCGTTCTTCGCTAAAGGAAAATAGAAATGTACACGGCGCCATTTTGAATCGATGCGTTCGGATTCTGCCGAAGTTGAATGCATTTGATTAATGGATTTGGGAGAAGGAGCTTGAAATGGTATTACAAACGCTGCTATTTGGCTATTTGTTAGAAATACTGGATGGTAGGCTGGAGAGACTCAAAGACTACATTTACCCATCATGTAGTCTTTGAAAATAGTCTTAGAGGGAGGCTCTTTGACAAATAACAAGCACACCAAAAAAATTTGACGACACAATTTAGTAACAATTCTTAAATAAATAAGTATTATGAAATTATTAATGATAACCTATATCAACAATTTTTACAAAACTTACGAGATGATGTTGATTAAAATCATCATCTGGAGACCAGCATATTTACATACCTGAAACAAAATAATACAAGTCTATTACTTTCTGTGCTATTTTGTTATTCGTTGAACAAAGGTTTTTTAAATTATATTATTAAAATATATTCTCATTTTGTCTGCTGGTAGAAGCTGGATGCGTTGAGCTCAAGACAGGGAGCAATGGCGCTCATTAGGGGAAGTCTATGTTTATTTTATTTTATTTTTATTTATTCGGGAAACAAACAGAACAATAAAACTAATAAACTAAAAGTATTATTAGGTCGATCTCAATCCAACAAAGTTTCCACTATTAAGTAAAACATACACGTGAAGAAAAGGTGGAAAGGTTTAGCAGTAGACTGCTATAGGCCAATGATGACGATGATGATGATGATGATGATGATCGTATTTTATAAAAGCTAGCCCTTATAAATTCGTAAGTTTTTGTGTGTTTGTTGTGTGTTTGTTACCTCTCAACTCTGTTATGGGTGATGAAATTTGGATAAAACTTGGAATATGTAAGTACATAGTTTGTGATTCTCTACTTTTTATCCGAGTATCACACGGGTGTAGCTATAGGAAGCCAATCTTTATGGTAGCTGAATATGGAACAAGCACATGGCCCACCTGATGTTAAGAGGTAACCATTACCTATCACAAAGCATAGCATCATAGGTCACGCATTTTATTTGAAGCATGAAAGTGATAAGCCTCTTGGGCCTGTAATTTGACCGGCATCCATCACACCCTCAAACCGAAACACAGCAATAGTTTAAATATAACATAAATCTTGTTTTATTTTACAAGTGAAAACGTCATATATTTTTCTATCCCAACCGCAATTGAATTCAACAATGTTTGCTGAAAACTCAGCATCCAACAAGGTCTCTATCAAACCCTCTACCGCTGCATTAATCTCTCTGTGTTGTTGTATGTTGAATTACCTACTTATATGAAAGAAAATTGTAGTTGGAATCTAAAAATACTTGAGAACAGTTCTAGTATTGTAATAAGTAGAAGTGTTGTATTTAGCATAATTTGATGAAAATAAGAGTTATGGAAACTTTTTCATTTTGCTACTGCTGACTCTGGTGTCGGAGTTTTAAGGCCACGCTAAGGCCTCCGATATGGCTTTATGATTGAAAAAGCTTACTTCGGTATTCCTAGTAGATCATCGTGGTTAAGCAACACTCCCGGTCACTACTTGGATGCGTTTAGTGGCACTTAGATCTAAGCCCTTTCGTTCTTCGGAAGGCACATCAAAATGTTGGTCCCGGCACTTTCAGTCGTTAAATTATATCGGCCTTTAGGCTGCCTAATAACTCCAACACCAGAGTTGATCACTAGCTCATACGAAGAAGATTTAACTATTTCTTGTTATTTGTGGGATCTGGATGCTTATAGTCCGAGCCAGTCCGTGCATTGCTTTATTTAACAAAACACAGTCCATAGCGATGTGATTTTCCAACTCAGTGGCTCCAATATTTCGCGCCCGTGCGAAACGCGACTCTCAAATCCGAAGCCCATGAAACTGTTTCAGGACAATTCTACTAGACAATAGAAGCCATTTTTCAGCCTTACATTTGTACCTGAATTGGTTGATAGCCTTTATTGCCATCAGACACGGTTTAAATTGGAGCAACCGTGTTCTTTTCGAGTTATCGTAAGTCTTTGTTGCGAGGTAGTATGGTTCAAAATTGATGGAATTGTACTACTGAAATTTATTTATGTTTTTGAATTATATTCATGTAGCATGGTTATGTGGTTTTGCGGTGTGAATATTTTTGGAAAATCTGTAAACAAGTTCATCATTTTATCATTAAATAGCATGTATAATTAAAAGCAAATATTATTGTTCCGCATTTCTGTGAATCACTTTTAGCCCAGCCCACACTTCTCAGGATATTATACATTATACAGAATCAGAGAGTTGAGAGAGAGTACATTGATAGAGAGAAAGAGAGAGAGAGAGAGAGAGAGAGTCTAAGAATATGTTCCAGGTATTTTTCAATTCTGAAAACAAATTTTCCTTTTTTTGTTTTTATTTTTAGTGAAAAAAATGACGGGATATTTATAAACCATATAAACAGCAACCGCATAAAACAAATTAAAGTTTTCTTCTAAATTAATAATTTTTATGTACATACTTTAAGCTATTTGTTTTTAAGCCAGAGTAAAATAGTCAAACGTTATTTTCCCTTAGTCGTACGTAGTCTCCTCGAAGTTGGCTGCAAGTAGCGACGCAGTTCTTAGGGTCGCATTTTACTAGGATTGGTCAAATCGTTTGCTGAGCCTACCTTCGGTGGAACAACGATCCGTTGTGCGTACTGTATATATCGAAGATTTCATGGGTCCAATTTCCATCCTTGATTAGTATAGGATTTGTTGAATACCACGACTCTGCTTATACCTAAATGCTTTTTCAAAGGGAATACTTGTCAGTCGATATACTTAGTAATTAGTTACTCAATATACCAAGGAGTCAGCATTCAAAGGCATAGATAGGACGACAAAGGTTTCATTCACCATTGTCAAGTAAGAAAGTATTTGTTATTGAAGTATTTCCTTTGAAATAGAACAGAAATCTGATTCAACCTCTTTCTGTTATTTCTTCTTAGCAATAAGACTCGTTAAACGATATAAGTAGCCAATGATGGTCTAAAGGGGTTCCAGCCTCCATCTTTGCAGAGTTCTAGCCTCACCTGCCCGTGTTGCACTCTGCTGTATAACAAATGGGGCTCTGGCGGCCAGCTGATTGCGGCATAGCGCAGCCTAATACTGGCACAGCTAACTCCCCTGGCCGCCGACGGGCAGTAGCAATGGAGGTGCAAGAAGCCGTGTCCTGAGATTCCTAACTCGCATGCCCAGCGTGGGGAACATGGGCATATCCCCCTTCGTAAAGGGGAAACCTACGTCCAGCAGTGGACTGAATAGGCTAGTGTTGAAAGTTATATAAATATAGTGTTAAAATGACAATGTGTATTCAAGTTTAATTAAACTACGTTTGGAAGAATGGAGAGAGTGGGAGGAGGCCGTTGCCCAGCAGAGGGATATTGAGGGCTTATATTAATAAAGAAAAATAATACTAAAAACGATGTTTACGATAATATGCGGGGCATAACTATTTGTAGAAATTCAAGAATTTTGACAAGACAACATTTGTTGGGTCCGCTAATATTTATAACCGTAGTCAAAATACTTGAAGATGGACCAAGAAGATAGACTAACTTTACAAATAACAATGTATTGCATCGTACCTCACACTCAAGAACGTGATCTACGATTCAAAGCTCTGCATCTATCAACTCGAGGCATGCAAGTGATAAGCCTCATGTGCCTGTAATTTAACCGGCACAATTCAAACTGAAACTCAGCAATGCTTCAGAAATAGACATGTAATACCACAAATGCACTAACAATATCAATAACGTACCACAATAAGCCTAAGATCCTGTGATCCCATTTCTGATATCCTAGTGCTAGCGGCATTCACAATATTTGCCGTCGCTCGGTGCAGTTATATAATTGACGTGAGGGTTTATCTTCTGCTGAGAATTGACGTTCAATAGATTGCTAAGAATTTCTAGCTACTAATGTAGTTTTTTTCCTGAAGTTCAACTCCTACAGGGGTGAAGAGGGAAAAACCAACGCGGTCAAAATCGTAAGTCGCTCTAATCTAAGTCTAATCTTAGTCAAATAAAAAATTATATATATTAGATTTTATACTGTATAACAAAATCATTAGACAGGTTGCCATTGTAAAACTTTTATACAATTGAACGCAATATTACTTATTTATAAACTAAATCAAAGTAAGTAACTATTTTCATAGTTTCAGTAAAATCCTTACTCGTAAAGTGTGAGCTGTATAAAGCCGGTGTTGCCACAAGCCGGATGAGCTGACACTGTCGAAGGATTATAATGAACGAGAATCCCCTTGACGCACTAGCAACCTGTACCAACGTGGTGCAAACAGGGGTTTATTGACCATCTCTCGCTGGGCAGTAGGCACACAAAGTGCAATTTTAACTAATAATCTTGTCCGTGTTCAAGAATCAAACTCAAACGTGAACTCAAACGCCTTGAAGATAGACGTTTTGACAGATTCTCAGTTGTGAAAAATGTCTAAAATCTGCGCCTAACCATCTAACCCTAGTAACCCATTTCTTCGGTTATCACCGGTTGGATATGTGACCGTTTAGATACATAATGTTTCATACAATTTACATCAGTATCCATACATCGGAAGGTACGATATGATGGCTTTTAGGTGGCCTTAAACTTCAACATCAGAATTGGATCACTTGAATCGCACATTTTGAGCAGCTTCCGCCGCGCGGCAGAAGCTTTCGCTTTGACGCGGCTGTTTATCCGATCCACCGATAGTAACCCATGTTTTACCAGTAAATACTAGTAGTTACCTAACTGGCTCTCTGTCTAGTAGCTAGTAATTGACAGCTATTAATTTACATTACAAAATAAAAAAAATGATTATATTGGTTTGTATTGGAATAGTAAGGAAAGATGAAATAACACCTTGGCTTTTAAGATTTTTCTTTATGGAGAAGGAGGTGGTTTAAATTTGAAAATAAGATAATTTAAAAATTAACAAAATATTTAATATGGATATTGGATTTAGATATTTATTTGTTTCGGAAGACCAACAGCTTATCTAGATATATCGAGAAAATAACAGTACACAGTAATAACATTACAATACACATACATAACATCGACGTCTCGATACAAATATTTTTTTTGTAATTAACGGAAAACTGGATGAGGACCGGACTAAGCATGGGACCGGACTGAAAAGAGTGGTGTGATAAAAAGGATGTCTATACTCAACAGTGGGTGTTAACGGGCTTAATTATGCTGTTAATGATGATGAAACCGAAAACCAGGTATGTACCACTTCTCACTCTATGTATTCTTTATTTTAAAGTACCTTTAAACGCAAGTGCAAGTCACTTGAATTATCCAGCTAGTAGATATACAAACAGATCCTTCTACCCCACTGGACTACCCTGCAGGTCGCGAGGGTAGCTGCATCAAGTAATCCGGGCAGTTGTTACGCAGATCCAGTTAATCCGACACCCTGCTACATGAAGGATTAGCTGGCGCTTATCTCTAGGCGAAGCTTACCCATTTAAAATACGTTTGGATATCATTTTGTCATTACAACGTGCTAATTGCTGCAGAATTATTATTATGATTTCTTTTTGTGCAATTAATTGATAACAAAACGCAACTAATTTATGAATTTATGTTTTTTTGCACAATTAATGTAACAAAAAGTGGGCTGGATGCTAGGAACATTTTCTACCATTATTTTTTCTTCGGTTACAATCAATAATGACCTTATGAAACAGAAAATATTATTTTTATTGTCCTATACATAACAGTTCTATAAACCTCAGACAGCTAAAATGGCGTTAAAATATCATGTCACCTATATTTTTTATTTACATAAAATGACAGGGACAAGCTCTTACTTTATCGAGCCCACAGATATAGAACACAATCTCTACTTTCTTATGTCCATCTAACATTTGCTAGAAAAGGATGCATACTTTATCTCAATGCGATTTCTGCGACTTCGTACCAGGGTATTTGTATGAACCTGCATAGAATTTTGTTCGAGCGCCCTGATACGATTAACTTTTTGATCTAATTTGAAGTCGCATTGATGTATGTATGCGTCCCTTTCTGACTGATGATATTGAACATAAGATAGTAGACATCAGCCATGTGACTTGATCTTCAGAACATAGTGAATTTTATTTATTTATAAATATATATATTTTTTAATTTAGGCTTTATCTAGCTCTCTTCTATATCTGTGATCGAGCCGTTATAAAATGACATTTGGTTATGAATTAGGGGGTTAGTCTATTCGCTAGTCCAGATGGGTGATATACATTCGAGTTGAATCGCGTGATTGTTGCTTGTATACAATCGCAAGACTAAAACTCGCGCTTAAATTGCCCATCGGGGAAGGCACTATAAATACAATTAACCGGCAATGGCGGTTACGAATTAAACAAAACATTACTGCCCTTCTTACGATAAACTGCGTATTACTATTCCTTTCATATAGGTGAAAATGACAAGGATAGCTATAACTTTAAAGCGGTAAAATTAAGTTAAGTTTAGAAAAGTGAACAACAGAATCATTATTTGACGAAAATTAGTTATTAGCATTTATGTTAATATATAACGCGGTATGTTTTATTACTGCTATGTTATAAATTGTGAATAAATAAATAATAATAATATTTTTTTCACCTCAATTAATGCATCATTTGATTTGTTTAGCTTAGTTTTTGTCAGATTTTTAGGTACCATACTTAAGACAAGTATGGTACCTAAAAATCTATAAGAACCTGGAAGGTGCTTAACAGTGTCTAGCCCACGTCTAGCCCTGACGTCTTCAGGTAATAGTACCGTGATCAAGGCTTATTGGTTACCTAGACATGTGGTTATATAGACCAAACGATAAATATTACACTTTTTTACAAAACACAATTATCCATGCCTGGCGTGCGTGGCGATAGGGATGTCGACTGAAAAATTCTAATTAGTCCGTCATTTACATTATTAGAAAATATTGGACACGTGTTTTTTCCACATCACGGCTTAGTACACTATTTACCTAGCCGTGACGTCACGAGCCCCCACTCCCGAACTTTGATGCTCTTTATTTCCGTCAATTGTGTCCTATATTTTTTGTTGATAAATCTGATGGACTTATTAGAATAATTATTTTTTACCCAGTTGTCATGCCTATTCATCCCAATAATTCATCGTAAATTGTAACGTAATAAAAAATTAAAAAAAAGAAAAAAACTGTTTTTCTAATAAAAGGTTGGAGGTAACCCCAAAGACAAAGTTATAATAAGTTGGGTTACTCTCCAGAGTGGATGTAATTGTACGTTACACTGTATTTGTCTAGGTTAGATGAAGCGATGAAGCAAGCCTACACAAGAAACTGGACTGGTAACCCAGCAGACTCATTTCATGCTTCACACAAAATAATTAAATTACCTGGATAAGCAAAGTCTTCAGAACAGTGAACCTTTAGATCAAGGACCGTTCCAGCAGCCTAGCTGTCCGTGAAGGAATGTGCGGTGGTAAAATTAAACAAAGTTAAATATATGAAAATTGGACTTATATTGAAAGCAAAAGAACCCTCCGACCCCGTAGAAAACACTTCTTAAAAGCTATTGGAGTAACACTGACATTTAAGTCGTACACTTAAACTTAAAACTTATATTAATTTTGCTGTAATATAATATAGCGAAAAGACGGAACGATTGTTTGACTAAATCGTCCGGGGTAGTACGTTGCTAGCTAGGCAACGACTCCCTTACTCTAACTATCTACCAATTTAAACAATTACTTATCAATTTAAATAGTATACAAATTCCTTGTGTAAACTGGCGGAGGTTATCACTTGCACCGAATCATGTACTTTGCGTTTACCGTCCTCAGGACAAACTTCTCCAAATGTAGTGGAAATACTAGGTTCAATTTACCGTCGTGACAATAGACAAAATAAAGTTTTTGTGTGTGACCGAAGCACGTTCAGTTTACCGTCTTATGAGGACAAGCATTCGGGTCACATTTGAAGTAAATGAGATTGTGATCACGATACCGTGGAGTCCCGAGCGAGGATACCCAAATGGAAGCTGGTCCAGGTGTGCTCGGCTGGTGTTGCGTTACATACGCTCCGCGCGTCAAGGTCAGGTTGGGGTCGGGTTGTACGCCGCTAAATTTTCATCGCTTCTATTTAACCATCCGTAACCAAAAAACCCGCTGTAAAGATACAACGGTGACTTTAGAAAATGAAACAAATGAGGTTACGATCGCGTGCCGCCAACACGACAACGCGCTCGTTCGAAATCATATTAAATATAAATGCAGCTAAGCGGCCACAATTAACGAGAAGACAATCACTGCGAACTAACCTTTTTACGGGCTTTAAAATATCCTGCCATTGTATATGGACGAGGATTCCGGCCGCTCCGCCTCGCAATCATTTCCAAAAGGAAGCCATCTTCACATCTCCGTCGGAAAGAAGAACGTCAAAAATGACCGAATCAATCACAGAGAAAGCATTGCGTTTCGTTATCACCAAGTTTCACTAATACATATTCCTTGAACTTGACTTCTCAAACAAAATAAACAGAAAAATCACAAAGCTAATAAAAATTACGTTTCGTTCTTGTCAAACCAGAGAACAAACTTCTAAAGAAAAATCGATCCATCGATCTAGCAAACGACTGATGACAGTACAGCGTATCTGTCGACGTCAACCTCAAACATGAAATACCGTCAAGCATGAAGTTATGTCAAACAATTGCAAAAGCTTCAAAACAAATGTAAACAAAACAAAACAATGAATGGATTTCAGTTTAGTGAAGTAAATAATCACCAAAAATGCTGAAAAACCAACGCGAAAGTGAAAAAGTTGTGCTAAAAATGTAGCTACGCTACAAAATTGAAAATGGCTTCTTACAGTCGCCATATTGGTTTTTTAATTGCATTAACAATAAAGTTTATGACACTAGTCATCTAGACGAATCCAACGAAACTTATTGAAAAATCCGTTTAGCCGTTTGGGCTCCAGCGACAGCTAACAATACACACAACAAAAAATTTTGGCAGTTTTCAATTGGAGACTCTATCTCACTATAAACTATATCTCGGTGGAAACATCAGAAGTAAAAATTGCTTATTAATGCCATAAACCGAACGGCTTATAAGAAAAAACATGTCGATTTATGCCTCTCATAAAACTCTTTGTACATTAATCTAGACCTAAATGCCAGATAATATTATCACGTATAAATCACCGAGACGGTTGCGGCCGCTTAGGGCATGTCTGGCTCTAGAATAAAGGACGAGTTTAATAGACGCGGCTATCGGATTCGGACCCTATTATTGTGATAGTCCATTGATTTAACTGACCCTTTGGGTTACTTTGGCGTAATTAGGACGTTGATTATATGGGCTTTTTACCCAACTAAAGGATGGATTGTGTGGTATGTTATAAAGGTGTGGTTTTGTAGGTATATGGTGAATTTGAATCGCTGATTTTGTAAATGCTCAGATTTTATTCCAAAGTAATGATTAAAGAGAAAGGCTTTAATTCAAATATAATTCTGACTTTCCATCCGGTAGCATAGAATTCATAAATTCTGATTTGTACTATTGTTCTTGTTGTGTAGCTTTTATAGTCCAAGTTGCTAGTCCTTTATATTTATACAACTAAAAATTAATCTTAGACGTTAATCTAAGCTATTAATGTATGCAGCTTCAAACTGTCTACGCAGGCATTTTAGGCATAAATATGCTTGAACCAGACGCTTGCAATGCTATAGGTATGTCTAAAGTTTATGATCGGACCTCAAAACACGCGTCTAAAACAGTTTTATATCTATGTTGGGAGATATATTTTGAACTTTATATCATTTTATGGCACAAAGGATATCCTACCTGCAATCTCAAGAGCTCTTGGAAGGCCTCGCAAAGATAACCCCTTTTCATTAAGGGTGCTTGTATACGTCTGATGTGAGTGCCACTTACGATATACTTTAGTTTGCTTCATTTATAGCGATATTTTATGAACAATCCAATATGGCGGTGAAAGAACATTTTTGAGCGCCATTGCAACATTATACATAGAACCTAATGAGTAAATACGTATTTTGGCGATACAATCGAATAAATCACGGGTACAATCAATTTATCTTGATGTTGATTGTAATTGCTCTGCCTCCTTGAGCTGCAGATCGCAGTTTCATTATCCAGAACAAAATAGTATATATATATACTTACAGCACATCTCACACGTGATTAACTGATTTCAAGCTTGGCAGTGCTTATACTATATTACAATGTACCATTCATTAAACACAGAACAAACAATTATGTTCACCACCCACAATTTTGTTCTGGATAATGAAACTGCGATCTGCAGCTCAAGGAGGCAGGAGGGAGGAGGAGGGAGGAGGCATATATATATATTTATTTTATTTACGTTTTTTAACAGTAAATAGTACTGCTTAGCCCCCGTGGCAAAGCGGCTTCAAGCTGAGATGGAACCTTTTTAGCCCAGGCCTTTGCAGCGCAGACAACACCTGCACCTACCGTTTTCGCTTAGCTTGTAGTAGTTACTAGGTAGTAGGTACTTAACTAGATTTAGTCACTTATACCTAACCAGTTCTTGTCTTAATATATATAAATAAATATAAATTATTAAATAAGTTCAGTATAATAATTAAAATATATATAAATTATTATTTATAATGTCACATTTGTATGCTCCCTACTTATTTCTATTGCCTAAACTGTAAGTCTTGTAATTACCTACCTACCTTATTATTATGTGTTTTCTGTGCTGTAATTGTTTGTGCTGAATAAAAAGTTATCTTGCCTTATCTAAATAAAAATCAAAGTAAACACATAATGTTTCTTTAGATCTAATGTCATTAATGGCAATGTATTTTTGTTTTTAGTTGCTCAATCAAATTTGAACCGAAACCTTTGTTTCGTGAATTCCGGGTAGAAATAAGGATGACTCTCAAATTAATAAGTAATTACAAACTTGGATCTGTGATAATCGTCAAACTATCTTCTCGACAACTAGAAAATAAATGCTGTTCGTTGGAAAAAGCATCACTTGAAAATTACGGCTGAATCTTTTGGCAATAAGATTTTTAGAGAAAGAAAAAGTCATCCAGAAAAGTTGAAAGTAGTGGGCAAAATAAAGATTTACATACAAATAATTCTTGTTAAGCCATGTTGAAGCCTTCTCCTTCTTCCTCAATGCATGAGCTAGTAACTCCGTTGAAGAAGAATGTCGGAGCCTTCGGGTGGCCTAAGCATTCTAACACCCGAGCTGTCACTAATTCATACAAAGAAGGAAGGAATCAATCTGAAGAATTTGGACAGGATAACTAACCACGGTCAGCAAGTACCATAATCATTTCACAAACAATGAAAACCCAAATAGGAACTAAGTAGTAAGTAGGTTACAGTGAGTTGATTCAATTGAATCGTATAATGGAACAAACCAAGTAATTACTAGCAGTATCAGGTGATATTACGGAGGGTAAAATTGCCTCTACCCGTGCACCAATATCGACTAGTTGGTAATATTGGCCGTGCCGGTTATATCGGCCATGGCGGTAATATCAGGTATAATAAGGCCTTGCGGGTTAAGGTACTTTCCGGTTTGCATGTTGTATACCAAATACAAAACAAAAAATTACAAACATATGATATGAGTATATTATTCATACAGTAACGAATTTGTACTAAAAAAATCTGCAGGAGAGTGGTGACTCGTTTTTTGTCAGTTTTCAAAACGAACGTAATCTCAAATTACTACACTGGGATGTCTATGCCTGTGTAGTAATAATAATATGATAGATTGATAAAAAATATAACACTTATTAGACTCATAATCCATATCATACATAGGCAATTGAAAACAAACAGTAAACAATGGAACATCTTGTATTCTTGTAAATAAATCCTAATCTTCTACGCATATAAAAAAGAGTAGAGCAAATAAAACTGTACATATGTTTTTACAGCAAAACTGTATTCAGTGAAGCAAAAAAGATAATTGAAATAGTTTTTGATCGAAAGACTCTAAAAAAAGAATTGGCGCGAAAATACAGAACGGATTTGGATAAATGTTATAAAATCTGATAGTTTACCATCTAACTGGGTACATAAGCTACATTTAATTTTTCTACAATGTCTAGAAGCAGAGTAATAAACGAAAAACAAATCATTCTACACTTCATACATTCATATGGCGGACTTACTAGCTACACTTTCAAAACTCTTTAAGACGTCCATGACAGGTTGCGTAGCTGGATAATGTTTTTGTACATTACTTTTACCCATGCTTTTACATAGAAACTTTATGTTTTTCTTTTATAACAACAACAACTCTAGCCTATATCAGTCCACTGCATAGGTCTGAATTAAGAAGGTCCATAATCCCCACGCCAGGCATGCGGGTGGTGGATCGCAGAACACTACTTCTTGTACCGATGACGTTGCTGCCCTTGGAAGTCAGGGAATGCCTATGTGCCGATAATTCGCTGCGCTATGCCACTATCAGCCGACTGCCAAATCCACGTTTATTTGATAGAATATGGAGATTGGAATCCCTTACTCCCCTTCTATTGTAAATAGTTGTAATATATAACAATAGAATTCACTTTGTATTATTTTCCTAGCTTTCTCTTCCGAGAAACAAAAAGGATATTGATCCTTTACAATATGTTCGTTTTGAAAATGCAGAAAATAAAATCTTTCACCAGTATAAAGTTGCATAACTTTTTCGTTAATGACCATGAATATCGTCATAGTCATCTAATGAGCTAAATTTCAGCCCAATGCGTTAAGAATTCTTGGGTGAAGGAGGAACTTGTACATGGCCCTGATGTTAGGTGGTAACCATATTTTACTTAAAACAAATTATTGCTTCGTAGGTCATACATGTTTCAACGTGCCCTACAATGCATCGCTCTGCGTCCATCAATTTCCCCCATGAAGATTGAAGCCTCATGTGGCTGCAACTTCACTTGCACACACCCTTCAAACCCACACCCTTCAAACCGAAACACAGCAATGCTGCTGCACGGTATGGCAGAAGTAGGTATGGCATGAGCTCTACTACTTCTAAAAATATATTTTGTCATTTCAGTCACAAACTTTAACCTTTTATTAGTTGGATCGATTATCATTAGAGTAGAGACAAGTATGTAAGCGCCGCTGGAGCTGACCAAGCACTAATATCATTTCCGCCGTGTAGCGCCACGATTAGCGGAATCGCTGGTAATTACCCACCGGTCGCCGATTCTATTACCGTTCGGTTTACTATAACGCTCTTTAAACTTAGAAATGTGTAGATCTAGATAGAAGTTTTTAGTGGTAAAGGAAATAATTTTAAAAAATGTATTTTACTAGTTTGTGGCCCCGGCGTTAATGTAGTTTTGTCAAATGTTTTACGCCACGGGAACAGACGCTCGATCACAAAGAGTAGTGAAAGAGTATTTGTATCGTAAACCTACAATTTTGGAAAATGACAAAGTAGGTAACTCTGAATAATTACAATTTTGTACAATGAGAAAGTAACTCTGTTACCTTTTAACAATAAATTGAGGTATATTGAGGAAAGCGTGGATTCAAAATAGGATTTTGTGGATGGTAAAATTTTTCCTTATGCTTAAAATCAAGTCAAGTTGAAATAATAGTTGATCGCTTTACAGTACTGTGTTTTTCTGCGCCCTGACCACGTATGTCATGATGATCGGTAAAAAAACTAATTCGTGAAACTGTAACAAACAAACAAACTCAGATAGCTTATTGACCCAGGCGTGACTTTGTGAATATCCATTACAAGATATTCAAAGACAAATATTTGGTACAAATTCCGTTAACCTCTGACGAGTTTCGCAAAAACCCAACAGAAATTTGACAATGTTTCACCTTGCCCATAATCATCATCAGGAAATGATCGTCTCGATATCCGCCTTCAGCATTTGTCTTTTGTAACAAGCTCACATTGGCGTTAACTAAAATATAGCACTAGCGTTTGTAATTGCATGCGAAATGCGCATGCTGTGATACCCTTTAATTACGGGTGCACTGAGACTTTTATATGTTATTTTGTGTGTGTGGTGTTAACCTGCGTTGGGTGTCCTTATAAATAAAATAAATAATAAATTGTATGTCACAATCTGATCAATGGTTTTGGAACGCATAGGGGACAAACATAATTTAAAAAACATTGATTTTTATTTATATAGATTTGTTAGGATTAGAATTTAAAACTATCTTGAAAAGACTCAAACGGAGGAGCTGTTTTGAATCCTTTCTTGGGGCTTCAAGTAAGTTAACTTACAAAAAATATACTCACCCGGACTCAGCCGAAGAAACTGCATCTAAGCCCGAGCCAACCTCACCAACCAAAAGGGGTTCTGGTAGCGGCTGACTATTGCATAGCGCAGAATAACACTGGCACAGCTAAATCTGACCATCGGGCAGCATTATGGCAGGCCAATGCCCAGCAGTGGGCTGATATAGGCTGGTTATTGTTGGTTGTTATATGTAAATATTTGTCTTGCAGCAGGAATCAAACCCGCAACCTTATTCCGTCTCATTCGGCCATTCTTCTATTACGCCAGCGAGATTGTCAACATAAAAAATAAGAGACAGTATCACTTCCTACTCAGTAATTTTGTCACCCACCGCCAAACTTCCGCAAAGTCTACGCGAAACTACAAAATTTCGAAGGAAACCGTTAAAAGTTCGTTAATACTTTGTAAAGTTGGACAAACTCGATACATTTTCACCTTGAAGCATTTCTATAGAAATTCCCACTGAAAAAACATGAAAGGAAATAGCAGGAACTAATAAATCTTTGAGGGTGAAACAAAATTCCTAGCTCATAAGGTATAAAATAGACTTGAAGCCAAGTTACGTGAGTTGAATAAAAATTTCGTTCATAGAAACTCTGCTTTTACAAAAAGATCTATTTGAACTGGACTACTTGAGTTTGTATAGTTGTAAAAAGTGATCTACCATCATGGTTGTTATTCCACCGAAACTTAAGGGTTGAAGATCTGATTTCTGTCACGTTACCATTCTTTAGGACTACAAGATAATTTTTTTTAATGTCATTACTTAATTGTAAGCCTACTCCATCTAACCATGTATCCATTAGAAAGTGGTAACTGACGACTGGCCTCTTTCACCATCACTAAGTAACATCAACGTGATAATTGCTGGTTAAAGGGATAAGTTCGCTAGTTTACGTTACTAGGAGATTGTGAAATAGCCTAAGTCATTTAAAGCTGTAGTATGTACCTACTTATTTTGTGTTTACCACTAAGACGTTTTCCTCTCTAAATTTTAGACTTTACATAGAAAAAGTAGCAATTCTTATACCAAATACCTAATTTATATTATACAAAACCACCCCTGAATCAACAAACAGAAACAAAAAATATATGTTCAAGTCGGTCGAGCTTTTCTGAGCTTTTACGGGACATACCTACACACGGCGATTCATTTACAATGTTCTCTAGATATAAAACTTAAAAAATATTTCTACCTTCCTACTTACGCCCATTATACATTTTAAAACCATCCAACCGATGTGCTTCAAACTGATTTCATAGAAAGGCATTAATACGAAGATGGTTTTAGAAAATTAGACCACTAAATATAAATGAAAATCAATGTTCATATGTTTGTCATTTATGCGTTCCAAAACCATTATTAAGATTGTGATATACACACACAAACTAAGTTGCAGGTGGGTCAGCTAGTAATAGATAATATCATTATAAAAACAGTCAAAACCTATATCAATTAAACTTTGTTCATGGCACGGGTTAGACACTAAGCCCAGTGTCTTCGTGAAACTTTGCTAATAATTAATTTTCTAAATCCGATAAATAAATGTTATACATTTTTGATTCAGTTAGTTTTGTTGGGAAAAATCTGAAGAAGAATGTTTAACTAGCCGAGCTGCTAGCTTCGAGAAATTTTGTAGATTAAATAGTTTAAGGCAAGAAGCTTCAATACTTTTACAGTGGATGTGGCCAGAAAAATGTTTGACTCAACCTCTAAACTCAAAATTTCAGAAAGAAACAGCTTGGCTAATACCATTTTAACAGACTTTATAATAGGCGATTTGGCTGTATTTTACTCTGTCATTTATGTACCGATTTTGGAAAAAACCTTTTTCGTTTAGGAGAGTATACTTCACGTTTGAAGAAAAATACCACCTCTTAAGTTTTTTTTTTTTGTAAGTATCGCATCAAATCAAATCAAAATTATTTATCTCAAATAAATTTTAACATGGTTTCTTCCTATCCTTAATATTAGGCTTAATAAGACTAAAATGATGGTGACAAAATGTTTGGATAGGCTTGCTCTACCCGCCGAACTAGTCAAGAACGACGGAACGAACTCGACGGGTAGGTCTAGTCCTCCTCGCGCCTATCGTTGTAGGTACAATTTTACAAAATTTTAAGCGTAGGTACAGTAAGTAGATACGAACTGATAAAATTCGTTAACAATTTCCTGGTATTAAGATATATAAAGAGAAAAAAAATGGTAACTATGGATTAATTAGTAGGAAGTAGAAAGTATTGTTGACTTATTTTTTACTTTGACTAGGTTAAAATATGTAGCTAAATTCATTTAGAAGCATAAAAGCAAAGATAATTATTAATGTGTACATAACATCATCATTTTCCTGCACTTTTCCCGCGTCCGGTGAGATCAGCACAACATGAGTTTTCTTCCACTCACGTCTATCAGCCGTCAAATCCGTGCACACTCCTTTCATTCTCATATCCTCTTCGGTCTTCCTCTACTCGTACATGCAATAGTAGTAGAGCTCTTTGTGAACGGCTCGTCCAAGGAAGTACTAGCACCATGCCTATTTCTGCCGTGAAACAGCATCGCTGTATTTCGGTTTGAAGAGTGTGGATGCCGGTGAAATTATAGGTACAAGAGAAAATTATAACCTTCATACCCCAAATTTATTTATTTATTTTTTATTCCTCTTCATGCTCATGCCATATGTTTATTTTGTATTTTACCCCTTGAAATAGTAATGCGATATTAACTTTTATTGCAATACTAACATACAAACATCTAATTACTTTTTATGCTGATGTTGTGTAGATAACACAGCTGATGATGTGTGATAACGTTTAGCGTTATTTTTTTATTTACTTGCTGACTCGGCTCACTTCGTACCACCTCAGAATTAATAAGTGTTGTTTATATTAGTCATTAATAAGTTCAGTGTTTTTATGAAGATAAAACTGAAAATACTTTAACCTTCTTAATATTATTTATTTATATATAATTCTACGGCCAATATTTGTCGGTACAGCAAGTGTTGTCCTTAGCTAATTAAGTTGGCCGCTAACAGCATGTAGACACATGTTGCACTTGGCATTTCTTGGCGCCTTCCTCGTAGGTAAGTGCCAACCACTACGCTCTGCAGAGGTAGATTACCTGCTAGTTTACTTAGCAACTTATAGCATGTTTACGTATCCACTACACGATTGTCTGGAGGAGCGAAAGTGGGCGCAAATGTTTAAGAATGTGTTCATGTGATCGTTGGTAGTATTATTAATCTGACTTCCATCTTTGGAACCCGAGCTAATCTCAACTATCATCCTGCCCCTGCTAACTCTCTGGGTGCCGACTGATTGCGGCATAGCGCAGTCTTACACCGGCACCAGCACTCGCTGCGCCACTATTAAGTGCTATGCAAATACTCAGAATACTCAGAATAATGCACAGTGTAGGGCGTACCCCAACCTTAGTACCAACGTAGTGTATTATATTGATTGAATTGTTCGATTCATGAACGTGGTGCCATCACCAGTCGTTCAGTTCCGCTCCCGCGCAGACCTGCGTTCCCTCAGTCAGTCGACTTATGTTACTCGAGTGGTGAGCACGCACGTCGCGCTCCTACAACCTAATTTTAAACAATTTTTACAATAAAAATGATTTTCTGATTTTATGAAGTCGACTTATGTTACTCGAGTGGTGAGCACGCACGTCGCGCTCCTACAACAGCTAAATTCCATGACGAGAGACGGGCAGCAGCGTCGGTGGTATGACAAGCTGTGCTACGGCCAGCGTAGGGATTATGGGAATATCACTCATCATAAAAAGGGAGGCCTATGTCCTGCTATGGTCTGATAATAGAGGTGGTAGCTGGACAATATGAGATCAAACAGATTGCAATTTTTTTAGTCACAAACACTAGGATTCTCTCATATGTCCAGGACTTTAGAACTATGAGCACAGCAAATATCTGCAGATCATGCAAGCATTTGTCCCGCAGCGTGAATCGAACCTGAGAGTTACTTTCGTATCTATAATATTAGTATGGATAGTATGAAAGTATGGATACTCGGTGCCTTATCAGTGATGAACGCACGAAGGCATCCCTCAGGAGTTATATTTTGAACAAGAATAAAACTTTATGAAAATGTTAGGGTCTCAGGGTGGAGATTCCGAACTCGCATAGTTTTATCGATCTTTACGGAACCTTCGCTCAGTTTGATATTTATCGAAAACGTTCAAAAAATAATCATAATAATTTGCCTTAGACCATGCTTTCGTTTAGCGCCTTAGGTCGTTGAATGGTACTAATATTAAAATAGCGAAAATTTGTGAAAACGATGTCGTTTTTGTCGTTTTTGTCGTCGTCGTCGATGAACTTTCTTGTGTGTTCATGTGTTTATGAGAGTGCATATTAGTATGTTTGTACTCAAATCTATAACTGCTGAAGGGATTTCGATGGAACTTTGAATGTATATATTTTGTGACCTAGATTAACACATAGGTTACATTTTATCCGGGTACCAAATAAACGAAGCTGTGGGTGGAAAGTAGTAGTATCATACATTTTTCAAAAATACATACAATATTAATTCATATTAGCTCTAAAATAATAAAGTTTTCATAATTTTTGTTTCGATAATAA
Source organism: Horisme vitalbata (assembly GCA_951804965.1). NCBI lineage: Eukaryota > Metazoa > Arthropoda > Insecta > Lepidoptera > Geometridae > Horisme > Horisme vitalbata. Next base: position 11,825,256 of record OX638093.1, on the reverse strand, counting down.
ATAAAACGCTCGATATTATTAATAAAACAGCTTCTTACTAATAAGCCACATTTATCCACGTAATTCAAGAAGCTGACCTCATAAACAAAGTTACTTAAACCATACTCTCAGCACTTTTTTATAACTTTTTTGTTTAATCTCGAACAGAAAATGGAAACATGCGAAAAAAGCTGTTACAGGGCTGAGTTACTCCATTTTCTAATATTGTAAGGGTTGTCTGCGTCATATTTCAAACAATTTAAATAGGAATTTTGAATACTATAATTTCATATTTGTTATCTATTTATTGTGTTGCTTTCACTTTAAAACACTAAATAGAATATGAAATAATAATTACCTTTTGATTGAAGAGCACCGTATGTATACCTTAAACTCATATTTATAAATGGGAATATTTGTAAATTGATCACATTTAACTCCATAACAGCTGAATAGATTTCGATGAATTTGGAATAACATTTTTTTAAAATAAATTATTTATTTTATGATTTAATTAACCTACCTTTAGGCCGGGAGCGAAGCCTTTTTACTGATTTTTAAACTTCCGTATATTTTTTTTAGACAGCCCTAACCTAACAAGGTCTTAAGACCCCTTAATTAAAACATAAACGACTTTCTGATGACGTTGTTTTGCGAGCGGGTCGAATTGGTTGCGTGAGTTGCATATTTTTTGTTTCCCGCCCTTTATAATTTAGAGGAAAATTACTCTTTTTGACATTTATTTTTTAAATTATTATAAGACATTGTTTGGACCTATGGGGTTCTTTTTATTTTATACTACCTTTAACCCGTGGATTCGCTTGCATGGTACCCGAATAAAAAGTAGCCTCTATGTTTCTATAGGCCACAATCTATGTTTCATCCGAATCCGTTCAGCCCTTCTGGCGTGAAAGAGTAGAAAAAGAGCATCCTCCCCCCTCTTTGACTGGCCTCGCTAGCTCAGTTGGTAGTCACTCTGCCTTCTGAGCTGCAGGCCGCGGGTTCCATTCCCGCCCAGGACAAACATTTGTATGATGAAAATGAATGTTTGTTCTGTGTCTGGGTGTTTTATAAGTATATATGCATGTTTAACAGTCTCTGCCTAGTTTGGGTTAATTTGATGACCGTGTGTGATATGTCCCGTGTATTTATTTATATAATTATATATATATTTTTTTATTTATCCTTATATTGATACATCATAGTAGATTCACATTTATATTCATTTATTAATGCATAATATCCTATATTAAGCTTATGAGTACTTTGGTAGGTATATTGGTAAATATCTATATTAACCGTAGTATAATAATAAAATATATCTGTTGTTTTACTCGACAAAGAAAAATCTATACTCTTTTTATTCTATTAGTTGTGGTGTCAATAATCGTTTGAAAAATCGTTATTCTCAGTGGCTGCAATCACTGGTTCTCAATTTTGACATCTATCAAATATCCATTTATAAGATGGACATACATACAACATAGTGTTGTAATGGTCTTGATGTCAAAAATGTAGTCACATAAAATGTCCAAGCATAGCAAAATTTCAGGCTTGCTTACTCATACAGGACGTACAGTTTTTTGTAATTTTATTTTTTCTGTAAAATAAAGGGGATGTACGGGTTTCTACTCCCATCTTCGAAAACCGAGCCAACCTCAACTGCACGTGGTGCACCCCGCTCAACAACGAACGGGGCTCTGGCGGCCGACTGATTGCGGCATAGGACAGCCTACATCGGCACAGCTAAATTCCCTGGCCACCGACGGGCAGCAGCGTCGGTGGTGCGAGAAGCTGCTGCTGTGCCCTGCGATCCCAAATCCGCATGCCTAGCGTGGGGCATATCCCCCTTTATTAGGGGACTGATATAGGCAGGTGTGGTGTGGTGTGAAATAAATAATTAAATAATGAAATATATTGGTAAAAAATATCTTAAACATACATTGTGGGCACGGCAACAAAACCAGTGTGGAGGGGCATAAGCAATGGGTAATATACCATGGGAGAATATCCAAAGGAGAATGCCGTCTGATGTATGGCGCTCGGTACCAATTCTAAAGTTATTGCGTCAAAACGAAACCTAATTTTTTTGAAAGATATTATACTGTTATTCATGGAATACTAAGTCTTTTTTAAGATAAACGTAAACAAATTGTTTTTATTTGATATTAGTTTTAGAGTTTGTTTTTAAAAAAATGATTTCCCAAGACCTTGTATGTTCAGTTTTGTCTACATAATTATAAGTATTACACTATAAACATTTAAATATGATACTATATCTATAAGAAAAGGTTTATATACCTCACCCAGATAGGTAAAAGGGTGTTTTAACTTCTACTTCGTTGGTAGGACATTACATACATTACTACTGTGTTCTACTTTATATTATTTTCAAATAATGATAGTGACGAGAAAGTAGATAGGCATTTACATCATTATAATTAGGTATTAGTACTTACTGGTGAAGGTGAAATCCAAGCTAAGATCTAAGATCTTAACACATTCATCACAACCACGAAAAGGCCATGGATGCCTCTTCCAAACTATGCTGGTTTCGCGTCACCGGTTATTAGCAAACAGTTGATGCCACGATTGTTTATCGTTCATTATTGTGATGATGTCTAATAAAATATCAATTAACAGAATAAACACTGCTACACAATGCCACAGAACACTCTAGCGAGAGTATATTCAATACATAAAGATAGGAGATAGTTTAGTAGTACCACAAAAAAGTTTCTGATCCAACCTCTTTGATTATACAAAGTGAAAAAACCTCCAATGTTTTCATTAAATTCTACTGTCTAAAATTAAAAGTGAGGGTGGTTGCAATGTCGTGGCGCCGTGCGCCGGAAACCAAATAAACGAAAGAATTTTTTACGTGATTATTAATCGAGTCGGTGTGTAAGACTAAAAAAAATGTTAATGTTATTTATAAAATATAGGCAGTTTTATGGAATACGTTTGGTTTTGACGCAACTGGTACGGGTTATCGGCATTCTCCTTTGTACAAAGATAATGATGATGATTTTGATAAACTTTTGTTAACATAAGCTCTATTTACTAGCAATTTTCATATTGTTCTTTTGGTGATAGACGAAGTACATCATTCTAGATTTTTAGTTTGCTTGGAAAGTTATAAAAAAACAGTGTTTTCTTTTTAGCTAAAAGTAAACTCACCATTCCATTAGAGAGTGTAGATATTGTAAAAAGTGCACCAAACGGGAAAAACCCAAGTGTGTCAACAACAGCAGCACCCACTAATACTGCGATGTTTTTTTTGCGAATCTAAAAAACCTATACACTACACCACAACAGCCTATAACAGTCCACTGCTGGACATATACCCATAATCCCCACAATAGCCATGCACGTCTTGCAACGCCGACGTTGCTGCCCGTTTGCGGTCGGAGAACTAAGCTGTGCTGGTGTTCGGCTAGGCTGTGCTATTCCACATTCAGCCAACCACCACCGGGTGCACCACGGGCAGGTGAGGTTGGCTTGGATACCGAAGATAGAGGTTGGAACCTCTTACACTCCACAATCTCTAAAAAACAAGTAGCATCAACAAAATTCATTACTGCACCGAGAAATACAGGCGTGAAAAAAGCGATAAAAGTGAATTATTTCAGGGAAACCTCTTCCGTCCGCAGATAACATGTTTTCCCTCCAATTTGTTAAACGTGCCACCTTCTTCTAAGCCCCTAAAGTATCGTATCTTTAGAGTTACGTAAGGAGCCGCCTACAAAAATAACAAATTTACTTCCACCGCAGGGGCGCTAAGGGACAATTGTAAACTGTTTTAGGGGTACCCGTACGTTCGTATGAATAAATGATACAGGATCAGTAGAATCGATATGGAGAAGATGCGTTTGTTTTTATTAGCTTGTAATGTAAGTAGGTTACGTGATATGAAGGAGAGAACGCAACAAACACATAATCTTAGTAAAACTGTATTGCAGCTACAGAGTTCTCATCATTGGAGAGCTCGCTTTGAACAAAAATAATTGCTTATTATTGCGCTATTGTGTCTCGTTTCCTATTTTGTGTAACACTAAAGAGGAAACGAGACACGAGATAGATGTTGTCTCCTTTATTAGCTGTAAAAACTTAACAAATATAAACGCTATTCATAGTAATATCAAATTATACGTCATAAACATTGCAATTAATTTAAGCGCATTGTACTTGTGTTTGGAGTGTTTGACGTGATAAAGACGAGGCCTGTACCAAACAGTGGGTGTTAACGAGCTAAGTGATGATGATGTATTAAAGAGGAAAGGGGACAACACCTATTAGCTGTAAAAACAAAAGGCACAGTTTTTGTTTGAAGCGTGCATTATTGTATCTAATAGAAGCAATTCTATAATTGAAGCTGCCTGACGATTGACAATCGATGCACTGTTTTTGGAGGGAAGAAAATTCTAAGTGGACCAAGTATTTTAATATTTTATACTAGCTGACCCCGACAGAATTTTGTCCAAAATCTAGAGTTTAAACAGAAATTCCATGCTAAAATAAGGTGAACATAACAAAATAAAAATATTTTCGAACTTTTACGAGACACATGCACAGCAATCGACTTTTATTTATATAGGATTATAATAAAACTATGGATAATAAAATATCAACGCTATGTATAGGTTTCTAACTACTTTTTCCGACTCGGTAACTGACTAACTAAATTATAGCTTTGACTGCTGGAAAAAAATCCACTCCAGGATGCATCTCTGTGCATAGTGGACCGCATCATTACCACGCCCGCGTTAAAAGTCTTAAAAATAAAAAATTCAAGACACATAGCCAATAGGCTTGAAACGTGTTTACCCGGAAAGTTGATAGTGCGTGGCCGTTTATATATATTTTGCATAAAGTCTATTTTGATAGCCATACACGGTCAAACTTACTAGATACTGTTTCAAGTCCGCTGCAAACTTGCCCAGTCAACTTGATCGTTTATGGAAACCAATAAGTTGACAGTGGTTTTACCTGAAGTTGCTTCGTCAAGTTAAAATTAAAATTAATTTTACTTATGCAACAAAAATATCTCATAATTTTGGTGTCATTTATAAAATATGTTGATCAAACAATTTCCAATGAGGGATACATAAAGTTGACTGCCAATCGGACATTCGCAAGAAATAAGAACAATTATTTCAATTAACTTATTTTGGACGTCCGAATGGATATTCTTAACGAAATTGACAATTTTCAATACCTTTGTTTATTTTTTTAAAGAATTCACGGTATATTAAATGTTTTTTTTTGAGTAGGTGAAATATAGAGCAATTGTGCGATCGAATTTAAATCGCCACACATTAGGCCTAAGTCCAGGCAGTGTTCTGATCTGATGATGATGAGGGTGAACGACTAACTTTGCTTGTGTGTATTTATTTGCACCTGGAATCAAACAAAAATGTTTGAGTCAAAATTTACAGCTTGTCAAATTTATATTTACGATAAAATGACACTTAAGAATGATGAGATAGAGCTTAATTTACCGTGAGAGCTGATTCAGTATGACAGAGACCTGCCAACTGCACGGAAACAAAGAAAGTTATTAATGTTTGCGCCTATTGTCTTCAATTCTGACATAAACCAGTATAAACGGACCCGCGGTCGTGAGAGAACGACACTGGGAAGAGATGCCACAGGGGTCTACCTGACTGGTCGGTGCTGTCTGCTAAAATATACCGTTTTTCTATTGTCCGCCTTGAGAGGAAAGATTCTTGGTACAGTTTATTTTCTTCAGCAATTGCAACGCTTTGTACGATAGATTGCGTTGATTGACGATGGAGCCTCGTATTGATGTCAACTATATCAAAGTCATTTTAGGGTTAAAATTCTTTGTAGATACATTAATTATTCATTCTGTTTTAGTTCTTGAGTGGAGACCGAGACTCGTCAAACGTAGTGTCGGAAGCCCTTTGGCCAGGTGGAATGTCGATCTGCAAAAAGCTACTGTAGAAGCTGAATGCGTGGAGCTGACGCAATGGCTCTCATTAAGGGAGGTCTATATCTAGTTGAGAACTACAATAGACTGATGATGATGATGATTTTCTTTGAAGCAGGTAGATCGTATTGATTTCATCATGTAAAGTAAATTAGATTTTGATTTCATTGTGACAGGTATCACAATAGTATAAAAACTAAGAAAGTAGGTACCAGTTTCAATAAAATGATAAGATTGAGATGCCTCATATTAATTTCAACTTTAACATGGTAATTTTAAGGTGTTTATTTTATATTCAAAAACATAAATGAAAGCATCATCTTGATTTTTTTCTTTTTATCGATATCTTCAGGTATTGCTCAGTACTTACAAATATTGAAGATTACTTAGTAGTCAAAGGCAAATCCAAACATGGTCCAATTATTACATTCGGTGCATGCCCACTATTGGCAACAGTTAACTTTTCACGTGACGTTTACTTATTTAAAATTGTAACTATACCTATCTTATTCATTGTCTATTCAATATATAGAATACATTTATCCAAAACAATATCCCTAACCCCAAGTTAAAACAGCGGTTAAGGGTAACACAAGAATGAGATAGCTTAAGCTCAACCGTAACTTTAAATTGTAGGGTGACAATTTTTACTCGAATCTCTTTCTATGTAGTCTATTCTTAAAAGCTAATTTATCTTATTCTTTTTCTTGTCTAGGATTGCCGAAATGATTTTATAATAAGTTTTAACTACATGCCTATATTATATTATTAATGAGTTATAAAACATCAATTTTTATTTATTCTAACACCAAAATGTACTCACTCTGTGGTCTGGCAAATACTAATTATTATTATAAATGCGAAAGTGATTTTGTTTGTTTGTTAGTATTTTACTGATCTGTCTGTGAGTCTGAACTTTTCATCTGATCATTATCACATTTTGCATACCGTTACCAGGGCTAAAAAAAGGATATTGGGAATTAAAGAAAGGATAACGGATAGGAAAAAATATTATTTATAGGAATATTATATTTTAGCTTGTAAATAATACTTGATTTGATTTTACAATAGAGTCTTAGGGATCCAAGAAACCCCAATGCCCTGGTCACAAGACGAGCCCTTTGGCCTATTAAATGGCCGTTTTACCGGAACGGCCCACATTTATGATGCACTAAAACGCTCTCTGGCGCCCCCTTTAGTGAAATACTTTGTTTACTCCGTCTCTAGGAAAGTATAAATCTTGACTGCATAAAGTTTTGTTGTAAAATCGACAATGGCTGCAAAGGTAAGTCCAATTTTGTAGTAAAAAGTAGGAGGTATTACTCGTTTTCTTTGACTACCTTCGATAATTTGGAGGTAAAATATAAACTTGTTATTTTTACTAAGTTTGGATTTTGAGAGTTTTTAAAATGTTTAGTGAACATGACATTTATCCACTAGTAATCAAATTGTCAGGATTATCTTTACACGTTGAGTTTAAAATACCATCCCGGAAGAGGTAAAAATCTACTACCGAAAGTCAACAATAATTTTGCTTTACGAATTTTGTAGTTTTAATTGAAGAAATGGATCGTCAAGTAATATCATAATTTTTCAAAAGCTTGTAAGGTAGCCCTATAATACCATATTTTGTTAAATGTTTTCCTTGATCATCTTAATAATCAGAAATCTTATAATAAGCTTTATCACAGAGTTTACGTTTTAATTAATTATTGAATTTATTTACAGATAAATTAATCATGTCATTTGGGATTTTGTTATAGAAACGTATTGATACGTCGCTATTTTTTAAATAAATTAATATGATTTCGGATATACATTAAGTTTTCATATACATATATTGGCACAGAACTGTCATAACATTCATTTCTTTATACTTAGTTCTAAATGATTCTTTGGGGCCCATTATTATCAATAGCACGAATAGCCCGCGTCTGCAACACAAATATGGTGTTGATATCTGCAGTATTTCCCCACAATAAAATGCCATACGACATAATGCTGCAAGTTGTGCAAGCGAATTCAAACTCACCCTGTTTATATAAGAATCAATTGCCGAGCGTGTTTCTTGCAAAACCTCGAAAACGGCTTGCCCGATTTGGATGCCTGTTATATTGTTTTGTTCACTTTGACTCCGGGGTGTTTGAAAGAAAAGATTAGGAAAAATCAAAACAAATGCTTAAAAAATTAAAAAATCCAACATAGTTCCCAAGCCTACAATCGCAATTATAAAGTGGTTACTGTATTTTGATGCGTGTGAGGTTTGCATTCTCCTGTCATGTCGATGGCTACACTGTAGATGAACGTGCTACAAAAGCGCTACGAACGTGCTACAATGTTGCTACGCGTGCTCTACGAGTCGTAGCGACACAAATCATAACCGTCAGCTTGGCTGGGCCATGAACAGAATAATTGGATTATAAAACATACTTCCATGTGGCTATGTTTTTCTTCCTAAATCCCGTAATTTCTACCTCTGAAATAACAAAAATATTTAACAAAAACTTTTCATCCAACCTGAAGTGAAGTAGCCTAAGAATAAAATTCCAAAGTAAAAATAATTAATTCAGTATACTTACTTAAGCTCCGATCTCTATTAGGGTAATTAAGCCCCAAACTCATTACAAAGCCACGTCCTCCGTAGCCCGGCATATTTTACATAATATCGGCTAAGCCGGCCACTATTCGGCCTACTACAAAATACAGAAAACGACCTATTATTAGAATTTCACTTAAAACACTTAATAATCTTTATGTTTTGAGGTTTACACTTTTAACGATTTTAAATTTTTTTCAGTAGTCAATCAGGTTAATCTGTGGCACATTGAGCGAAGGCTCGCTTGAAACGCAAAAGTTTGGGGGTTCGATTCCCGTTGCGAGTTAAATTTTTGTATGTTTTATAAATATTTGCCTCGGGTGTCGAGGTTTTCTATGTATATTATGCGTTTAAAATATATATATATATAAGCTCTTCTTAGTTTGGAGCTACACTGTGTGATGGTATCCAGCATTATTTATTTATATTTTCTATCGTGATAATCCAACTTAATCGGTATTACAAGCTTGCAACACTAACATCAAAATCTACATAAAAATATGGGTTATCCTGGTTCAGTAAATTCTCAGTTTTCATACTTTAATTCTGATTTCGTATACTTTGGTTTTAAATACTTATACCCTATCCGATACTGACTTAAACAAAAAACTAAAAAATGATCAAAATCACGTTTACTTTTCAAACTATTATCATTTCCCACGCAAAAACATTTGAAATCAAGAGCTAACAATTAAAAAACTAATAGATATTAAAAGATCATTTGAAATCGATTTATCATAAATAAAATAAAAATAGCAAACAATTAAAAAAATATATTGAATAAATTCTTACAATCTTTGTAATAATTCCATTCATACTCATAATCGAGGTATATGGAGTTGTTTTTCGATATTTATTTTACTATCAAATAATAATCATACTTATTCAACACAATAAATCGCTTTCGAATCCTATTATTTACCCAATTTTGTCAACGTGATGACTCTGAACTATTAAATCTTAACTCATTGCATTAAAGTTCATTTTAGATTGAAAGTTATTGGAATAATAGAGGCTTTCTCTGAAATATCGTATTGAGCCGAATACAACGTTTTCAAGTTAAACTCAGGCTCATAATTAATTAACCTATTCGAGGCAGCTTCCAGAGTTGGTTCTGCGAAATAACCCACAATTTTGGGTTAATTTTACAGATCTGGTGGCGTACGCTTAATACTCGATTCTAAGTCGTTCTGAACTCCAGTATGATACAAGTCAAGTTTACGTAAAAAATTATAGAGTTGGAAAATAAATCTTGTTTGCGTTATAATATTTCAAACTAGCTATTGCCGCCGGCATCGTAAGATTTTGTAAAATTACCTGGAGAAAAGTACTTTTTTCTGGATAAAAAGTTCTGTATGACCTTTTTTGTACACCTGATAACGTGTATGCAAAATTTCATGAACATCGGATGAGTAGTTAAGGCGTGAAATCGTAACAAGCAACTCACAAACGAAAGGAACAAAGAAAAACAACACTCAAGCTAATTAGGTTAGGATAATCGATACATTATGATAAAAGGCTAAAGAAAGTTTAGATGTGAAGAAAATGTTTTTTCCTCTACCATGCCAAAACACACGGTTTAAGCTAAAATTTTGCAAAAAATGTAGTTCTAGAACAGGATTAACATATAGACCAGTGTCCTGCAAAGTGTGTTCCGCGGCACTAGTGTACAGTGGTCAGTAGTTAGTTTGCCTCGGAAAAATAGAGTTTATCTCTTAAAGCCAAATAGGCATACGGAAGAAAAATACCTACTTAAACAGACGTAAAACACGCAAAGGCGCGAGCAAAACGTTTTGCTTCGTTTGGCGCGGCTTCGTATAAATGATTTTTTTTAAATTAATACTAAATGTTGATTATTATAATTTAAAAAATGATATTTCATTTAGGGTTTACACAAAAAGAATCGAAATACTGACATAGGCTACTCTTTTCCGGGTACCACGACAAAACAACGCTAAAGCTATAGATCAAAAATCATTGTCAATATGATTGAGACCGATAGCAGAGAATACCACAGAAGTCAAACTCATGTATGTACTTCACTTTTTAAACCTACGCTCGGCGGTGGCGCTAGGGCTGTCTAAATTTGACTAAATATTTTTTTTTTGCTATGCGGGCTACATAGCAAAAAACTTATTCTTCAATATACAAATAAAACAATAAACATACTATTACATTAAAAAAGTTTACAGAACAAAAACATATAAAATTTTACATTTGACAATTTCCACTTCCGAAAATCCCTAATAACTTCTAAACACATTACTCTATTTTCACAATTTCTTTTGCCCTATCCATTTTAGACCTAAACGTATTAAATTACACTAAAAACAATGTAATATCAAGACAAACAAAAAATCATGTTTTCAAATTACGTAATTTTTGGTGGCGTGAATTGACCTAACAAAAAATTTGTTACTTCGTATAAACTGAATAATCGAGCTTAGACAGCCACCTTACAACCTATTCTCCGTTAAAAAGATCTATCGAAATACAAGCAAATACCTACATAGTACATACTTACCTTTCTGAAATTACTGGTGGCTTAAAAAACGACATTCAATCGTTTAATGTTGAATTTGTGCAACCGTCCACTCAACAGTTAAAAAAACCTTTTATTACTCTATTTTTACACAAAAAGTTAGCAGTGCGTGTCTCAAGCGGGTGACACTCGCGCTTGCACTGATTCGAACTGTTCCGAGATATCGTGTCCGTTAGCGGTGTCTATGTGTGCGTTGCTCGAGCGCATTTTGTATGTAGATTGTCTTACCTGTATATTTTGTGCCGATAGGCTTGACAGAATAGCTCAAGACCGCAGCTCAAACGTTGGAAATCGTGGCGGCACTGACTGGACACTACTACAACCACGCGCTGATTGGCAAACGTCGGCAGCCGGCATAATTACAGCCAAATTGCAGCTTGGATTACAGAAACAGGTCACTGGACACCAGTTTAATGAACAACACTTGTAGATAGATCACGAACTCTAAAGTTGACAAACAGCATTGAAAACTACTAGTATTAACCATGGAATTACAACTGGAGAGGCAGTTTTGTTGCGAAAAATCTAGCACAGATTTTTTTCCGGACTCCCATATAAAAACTCCGTGGTAGGTACTAACGCACGTGAATATGCGCTTTGAAATGTAGTCTACTAAAATTTTTAAAGTAACACTAACCACCATTAACATTATTGAGAACAATCTTTTTTTTCTTTAGTTTTCAAAATTTGAAGCGTACTACTTACATACGAACATCGCCAAGTTAAATAAAATTTTATTGTTGTTTTCGTGGGAAAATAATATTTCATTCACTATTCAATAATATTTACAATATTATTTTCCCACGAAAACATTGGAACTCGTACTTAAAAACCGCACTCCCAGACGTTCACGTTGACACTAACCGGAGAAACCAGCGTGACCCCGGACTCCGGGATTGTTCAAATTGTAAAGTTCCCGGCAAAACTCTGAGAACGTTGTTAAAACTTTGACGAGCCATCCGCGCTGCATCAGCTGATAACAATTGTCTTAGATTTAAAGGAAGTTTGCGAGGTGAATGAAATAATTCGCGTGTTTTGGTGAGAAGTTAAAATATTCTTAACAAAGATAAAATGTTTGCCTTTGCAGCTAATTTAGATTTTATATATTTATCATACAGCGTCAACTTTTTTTTTCTTCTGGTTATTTTAACTCACTGACTGGGAGACTGGACGCTGTAGTGCCTAGAACATGGTTAAATGAAGTAGATTTGTTCAGCAACTATACCATCCTAGCATTAATGTTAGTCGGAGTCCATTGAAACCATGGAAACCATTTATTTGTTGTAAATGTGGTGCAATACATAACGATCTAAGATTTAATTAAAGTTCAAACACATCCCTTTCGGGTGTACAACATAATCTTAAGAATCTGTCAGTAATGTATGTTAGGAAAAAATAAGGACAAATGAAAGGCTTGGAGATGGGCATATGTACAATACAAGATATATAAATAAAATTGCTTGTACAAAAACTAGATTAGCTAGAGTAAATAGGTCATAATTAGGACAATGTGTTAAGTACTTCAACAAATTACCAGATAAAATTGTGAACCTCTCAGAGAATAAATTTCAGAAAATTGTTCAAACAAGGCGTATTATGATGTCAATGATTATCTTGATGACAAAAGAGCCTGGGAGCTCGGCACATGAGTGTGTAGGGATACATGGGATTATGTACCAAATTTATAATGACATTGTAAAAATGTGCATTCACTATGAATTTGTAAAAAATCTCTTGTAAATCTCTTACTTGCAATAAATATATTGAATTGAATTAAATTGAGTCAGATGCAAATCCAAACATACTCTAAGTAGGTAAATTCCTCACCACCACCATCACTATCAGCCTATAGCAGTCCACAGCTGGACATAGGCCTCCCCTTATGAGCACAATAGCACCCTGTCCACGCATCCTGCTCCTACCAGTAGCTTTTCACAGATCATCACTCCAACTGACCAGAGTGCTTCTTACACTACGTTTGCCGCGGTCTGCACGTAATATTTAGTAGTCCACATGACAGGAACTAACTCAAAACCATTTTTATAGGACCACTAATTTAGCATATATTTAAAAAAAATCGTTCCAAGACATGTCGGTTTCCTCACGATGAGGTCTTTCACTGGTTTGGTCTCATGGTAATCTCATTAACATATGTTGAAGTCTAGTACCTAGTACAGAGGGCTCTTTTTGAAGAGCTTTTCCAAAAAAGTACTGCCACTATGCATTCTACCGCTTAGCAGGATTGCTGTTTCTGTTTGATGGGTATACGTTATTCATTTTATTTTCAGTTCATACTATTGTTACTGTTTTAATGCAGCACAAAGGCTTGTAAATAAACTGACGTAAATAAAGTTCCTTTAAAAATTCATTCGAAATCGGTACTTTTCAGGCAGTATATGTTGTCAAAAAGTCTTTGTTATCACTGGTGAAAGAAAAAGATAAACAGATTTTATTTCAATTTCTATTAAAATACAATGCAAAGTTTATACAGAACTTTACCCTAAAAACAAAACGCGAAACTCGAAAACAACTCACAAAACATGATAATGACATGATAAAATTAATTTAAATCCTAATTAAAGGCAACAATGAACCAAAATAGGCTTTATTTCCGAAAATTTTCAATTTGGCCAGCACAAAAGTGGCGATTCGCAGGGAGTTAATTCTTAGAGTTGTTATAATGATTATAATTCGAAACACGTGCCTTTTGGGGTCCTATTAGTACTGGAGTTTACGAACCATTATGGACTCTAAACCAACCACTTTAAGGATCCGTTTCGCCCAATTAAGGACCCTATTCAGCCCAATCGTGAATGTTTTTGACACTTTGTCCTATCGTTACTACGCTACGTGGTCTAATTATAAAGAGTAGAATCAATCTAAGAAGTTTATTCTAAAAAAGAAACCTATCTCAGATTCTGTAATCCTGTGAGCCAATCTCAAATTATCGTATCGACCGGCCGCCACGCGCCCATCCATTAATCAACTGATAGGATGTAGCCAGCAATGTAGGTCGTCCATTACTTTATTGTCTGCCAGGTGCAATGCTCGCGAGACGCGCTTAATACTTCTACATTTATCAATGTTTTAACGTAATGGTATTGGAACTTTACGAAATTTTGGTTATTTATAAATAAATATGTAAACAATGCTGGATATTTTTGACAAGATCATGATTAGTAAAGCCCTACTAAGAATGTTGTTTTTATAAAAAAACTTTAATGTTTGAGAAATGTGAAAATATGTTTCTGTTCCTCCTCATGTCAAATTAAAAGGAACATTATAAGCTACTTTTTATCCCGGTTCCTCACGAGCGAGGCTGCGGTCGGAAGCTAGTAAAAAATAAATTCGAAGTATTTTGGCTACTCCCCTTCTGTATTCGCAATTTTCAATGTGACTCAATCGCAAAACGGCTGACGATTTTGAAGCTGACAAATGAAACATATCAGAGTGCCTAGTGCGAGTTTTTTACCAGCTCGATCGCGGTTGCGTTTACGCAAATTTGTATGGAAAGGAGTCAGTGTCAAGCGTTTTTCACTCGATGGCGCTACCAGTAATATTTAGCCCCAAACTAAGCAGGCTAAGCTCTGCTTAGTTTGGGGCTAAATATTACTGAATGATAGCTATACTTATACTACTACTGATGTGAATATTTAATTATTACATTTATTAGTTTTTTTCTCAAAATATCAATACATACGTCATTGAAATAGCTACCTATTGGTTCTTTTTTCCGAAACTATTTCTCTTTACGGCATAAAACATGATGAATGCTATAGATTGTATAATATCTGACACGGCAAACATTTTAGTTTGCATTGTCAAGCACCTGTGTTTTCATCACTCGATTCCAACTTTTGTTGTTTTAGTTTTGAATCAAATACAATATCAATCTCTCAATTATTATTGCCCAACAAAATTGTATGAAAATCTTATTGTTTCGCAAAATATCATATTATTTTATGATGTACTTAAACAATTTTAGGAATTAATTAATTTAAATAGGAAACTAGCAGGCTGTTTTATAAAAAGGCAGATGGAGGGAGCTGCTACAGTTGCGCCCACAAGAAAACAGCTCATATTTATATCTTATGTATTATGTTAGGACGCATTTTTGTCCTGTTATTTTTTTCTAAAATTTTAAAGCATTTGACGGCCTCTGTGGTGCAGTGGGCGAAGTTCCGCCTAAGACGCAGAAGGTTGCGAGTTCGATTCCCGCCGCTAGAAAAATGTTTGTCTCGGGTCTGGTTGTTTTCTATGTATGATAAGTATGTATTTACAAAAACAAAATCTGTATATATGTAGTATATAAATCATGTGGTTCCCATAATACAAGTTCTGCTTATTTTGGGGCTACATGATGCTGTTATAACGTTTTCTTTTTACAATTAGCATAAAAATAGGGTAATTGACCAAGCGCGACCAATGATGACCAATGATGATTCAAAGCATTTACTCGTGATGTGCCCGTCGTCGCGAGGATTATTTTAAATAAGAAACAATAAAAACATCATGAGTCCATCTATTAAATATTGTGTTCCACCTCAGTGTAAAAATACGGTCACAAAAATACCTGAAAAGTTGTTTTTTTTACGTTCGTAAAGATCCGAACATCAGAAAAAATGGACAAATTGCGATTAGAAGAGCACACCCGTTAGCACCAAAAACTACAGCATATTGTTGAGGATAAATTCGATATAATTATTCAAATACCATGTAAAATACTAAGTAGTAGGTACTTAAGGCGACGATGCATATCACACCTCCCTCTCGCTCGCACTATTCAACATTTTTGATGATATAAAATTACTGAATGTAAGTAAAATAGCAAACCTTCACGGCCTAGAAAATAAGAATTCAAAGTTTCAGGAATAATATTATTTTGATTCTATCAAGTTTTCTTACCAAAAAACTGTTACTTGCAATTTTTTTTGTAGGAAAACGGGTTGGGTTCAACATGATATTCTTGCTGAACCGTTGTATTGTTATTTTCTAGGCCGTGAAAATTTGCTATTTTGCATAACTACATTCTGTGATTTTATATCTTCAAAAATGTTGAATAGTGCGAGCGAGAGGGAGGTTTGACCTCGCCTTAACCTTGCCATGCGAAATCCTAAGTATGTAGTAGGTAAGTACTTGGTTATTGCTTTACTAATATGCTTTTTAGGTTTAGATCCGTACCCAAAGAGTAAAAACCGTGGAAACCTAATATGGTTTCCACCACACTAAGACTTCGCTGTCCGTCTGTCTGTTTGTCTGTCCGTCTGTCTGTCACCAAGCTGTATCTCATGAACCATAAAAACCAAACGTAACGTTAATAAAAATTCCCATGCATATAGCTTCGGTAATATTGCAGAGGTCGATTTGAAATAAGTGAATCATGTCTAGGGTCTAGACTTTCATTTTACGTTAACAGTGTAATATTGTTACCTTGTTATCTTCTTCATTCTTTGATATCTGTAGTTTTGTAAGAACACTTCATAAGCACGTCATTTTCACTTTGACTTTGAATTTCGGTGGAAAAAAAAACTTTACGATTGAACGACTTTACTATTAAACTTATGTCTCTTTAGATATTCAAGATGAGACGATTAAATAGTTGATAAAGCAATTGTGTTATTTGTGCGTACTTAAAGCAATGCAAAATCCTGGCTCTCCACTCCGGGACGAAAAAAAGCATAAATTTTAACACACAACTCTACATTTAAAAGATTTTACATTGATTTTTTTATCTGTGTAACGGGTGGAATCCATTTTGGCGAGTACTCTCGCTGGCAGAGGGCCAGGGTGTCTTGAGGTGTGCGGCGGTGGTGCAAGTAATGTGCTCACGACTCGTTATTGCTAAGCACTTTTGATGTTCTTGGTGTTTTGAACCTGGACCTTCGCCCACTGCGCCACAGAGGTTGTCAATGGAATGCGCCACAGAGGTTGTTATCTGTGTAGTATATCAATCATGTGGTTCCCATAATACAAGCTCTGCTTAGTTTGGGGCTACATGATGCTGTGCGATTACATCCCGCATTATTTATTTATTATTTATAAATAAAATAATACTGTAGATTGTTAAGTAATTAATCTCATTACTTGCTCCACACACCAAAAAACGTAGCTCACGACACATCCTGCTAAATCTATTTTGGAAAATCCCACGAAATGTTTTTCGCCAGTTTTTCAGCGCCTAGAAATTTTTGGTGAAACATTTTATGTATATTTTGGAAAATTTACTGTAAAATATGCAACCATTAAATCATCAAAACTAGATTAAATGGCGTCTATTAAACTTTCAGTCTCTTCTAGGCTATGAATCTAGGTGGTCATATCAATCCCTAGTACATACAATTTTTATTGACGGCATACCAATGGTAATCATTTTTTCTTAAGTTTACAAAACAGACAATGTCAAAGTACAAAAATTCACGATTAAAGTCATAACTTTGTGTTTTCCTGATAGGTTTTATTTAATTTATATTAAAAATTAAAATTAAAGATTAGCATCCAAGGCACATTTTCATCAGGGATCAATTTATCCCGGAGACTTTAAGGTAATATTTTGTTATGTATACCTTAAAGTCGTAAAGTCGTTAAGTTAAAGTAAGGTATACTAATAATAAGGGGATATTAGGTTAATACTAATACTCAGTATCTGAAAATCAGCGTTGCGAGTGTCATTATTGGTGTGGGGGAGCATTCAACTGAGATAGGACCTTTTTTACTCACACAGTACCTACAGAGGTGGCTAAATAGTGCATTAGCAATCGGCTGTTATAGTTTTGTTTTTATGTATGTTTTGTGTTTAATAAAAGCTATGCATTTCTAGGCACCTACTTATTTGTATTGTGTGTATCAAAGCTTATATTCTATTCTATTATATTCTACTTACGTACCTATTATTGTAAACAATAATCCATAAATTAATTCAAAAGAGTTATTCCGTACCAACTTTATATCCATAACTAATCCGGGAACAAAAGTCCCATGCCTAAGAAAGCGAAGATAATAAAATAGGTCTTTGTCCAACAAGGGTCGAATCTTGCAAACTAATTTACATACTTTCCCTACTTGAAGTTTTTCATTATCTTTTAATTACCGACTGAAACATCTTGGGACTATTCAGTGCCCGAGGCGATTGGATAAATACTCGGAAGTGGGAAAGTTTCACCCACTTGTAATGTTCCGTACGTTATTTGGAGCTTTTAGTCTTTTTTATTTATCAAGTGTCTTTTGTTACTGGGTTTGTTGGGAGTTAACTTTTTGCTTTCGCCGGTCAATCAATTTATCTAAGTTTGGAATACAAGGAAACTACAGAGTTTAAATACATACTTCGCGTAGTTATATCAACGTGCTTTTAGTGCTTGTACAATATGTATACGATAACTAAATTACTATTTATGATGCATTATACATCACGTTTAAAACTTTTTGTGCACAAAAACGCAATAAAGAACTTTGACTTTGTCTTTGAGTCTTCCCAGATGGGCGTTTTGCTCGCGCAATTGACATGCGTATCAAATCAGGCTTGCTGAATGTCGCGTGGTATGTGCACACATTTCACATTCCACGTAGTATATCCACGAGCAACACGCGCGAGTAAATCGCCCGGAAGGCTCTTTACTTACGAGTTCATATATTGATTTTGTTAAATAGCTGCGTTATTCCGGTTTCATACAATTTGTTTCTTTTTTGGTAATTTGTTTAGTGTATCATGTACTTTTAGTAATTGTCTTAGTAATACAGTACTTATTGGTAGGTAAATTAGCCCTGTAAGGTCACTTTTATCTTTAAGGCTTTTTTACAGT
This sequence comes from Horisme vitalbata, assembly GCA_951804965.1. Classification (NCBI taxonomy): domain Eukaryota; kingdom Metazoa; phylum Arthropoda; class Insecta; order Lepidoptera; family Geometridae; genus Horisme; species Horisme vitalbata. Next base: position 11,806,390 of record OX638093.1, on the reverse strand, counting down.
TACATTTACTGATTGATGTGTCTTGTTTTCATCTATTTATTATTGACCTTTATCTACTTAAGAAGAGGTTAAACTCTTCACACAAAGAATATCTGGAAGATAATGCAGCAGTTTGCATGTGTACGTGTTTTATGTTGTACAATAAAGAACTTTCTTTCTATAAAAGTTTCAGAATGCATTTGAATTAAATAATATCATAAAGTATTAACGCTAAATTATATGCTTTTTTCTATAACACGGCTTGTAAAAAATTCGACATAACGAAGTAATCTTCATTATTCACACATTTAAAGAATGTTTCAACGAGAATGTTTCGAGTTGTTTTACAAACTCCATTATTTTAGTTCTTCTTTCTTTGTATATATTCCAACCTTGGTGTCAGAAATTTTAAAACACCTGAAAGTCTCTGACCTGAAATATCGACTGTCAAAGCCGGGTCCAATATCTTAAAAAGCCTTCGGAAGCATCAAAGAACTACAACTAAAGCATAGAAGAAATCTTAAAATTAATATGCTCGGAACATCAACTCATACGATTGATCTCTACTTTGTTATGTCCAATATCATTAGTTGGAAAGGGATGCATACTTCTCTCAATGTGACTTCAAATGAGTTCAAAAAGAACATCGTACCAGGGCGCTCGAATAAAATGCTATGCAGTTTCATAGAAATGCCCTGGTACGAAGTCGCAGCAATCGTATTAAGATAAATTATGCATCCCTTTCTAGCAAATGATATACGGACATTAAAAAGTAGAGATCAGCCGAATGAATTGACGTTCAAAGCATAGTGAATTTTAAGACTTAATCTAGTTCTCTTCTTTATCTGTGGGTCCAACATCTTAAAAGCCTTCGGAAGCATGGAAGTACGCAGATGAAACTGACAACAAACAGTCACACATCAAATAGACTGAGAGAGTTTTGCTTATCTAAATTGATCTGTTAAGAACACCACGGCGTAAGTAACGCCGTTAAGTTATAACTTAAGTAAGATTTTGTATTATTATACAAGTAAAAGGTCCAAAAATAAGGGGAGGCAAACATCCCATTAAAAAAATCCAAAAACAGACACAAATTCCTAAAATCTTACTTAGCTTTCGGTATTTTTTCCACCTTGTTTGCTGTAACCTGAATTATGTTTATTGGTACAATGTAAATATCAATTTACTATGTGGTAGCACCTTTCCCAAAATATAAAATACGAGCGCAAAGGGATTTATTAAGGTGAGGCACAATTCTGACCCTTATTTATGGCGTGGCTACATTAGGCGTGACGCGCCCTTTGATTTGTGTGGGTAATTTTTTTATGTACTTAATACTTTTTGGTGCTTCGGTATTTGAGCCGTATTTGTACTGCGCTGAATATTTGGCTGACGTGATAAGTTTCTTCGAAAACCGCTTAAATTTACTTAATGTTTGAATCTGTCTGGCCCTACGGCCATCAACTTGAGGCCATGAAGTTGTTAGGCTCATATGCCCGTAATTTCAACTTGCTACTCCTACTTATACTTGGTACGGCAGTGAGTCGGAGTTTTAAGAACCAAAAGCCCCAAACATGGCTCAATAATTATTATTTAGAAAGATCATTTGAATATCGAATGAATCTGAAAAAATATACTAGTGATAATATGTAATTATCTATTGCTTCTTTTATACTTTCTTGTATGAATGTAGTGATCAATAAAGTGTTTATCTATCTATCTATCTATAGATTTATTTCGAATTGTCTCTCAATAGTGTGATCTCAAATTGTCATAGATTCACACATTATAAATCTTTAAGGCTTAAGTTATGCAGATACATAACCTTCCAATTATACGAAGCGAGCGCACACCAGAAGATACATCAGCTAACCCTTGTCGGCAGCAATCCATTCAGCAGTCTTTCTAATCAACTACGGCAGCGCCGTCCAGTCCATTTGTCACAAGCTCACCACCCCACAAACGATTCTAAACCTTACAACCTAAAGTGCAGCAATAAAAATCGCTTGAGCCTCACCAGACGTCGCCACTGCACTAGCATTTTGAACCGTAACTGCAGGATCCAAAGTCAAAACTCCATTGCATTCACATGGTGGTGAGATGAAGACCAGAGTGTGTTTGTTCCCGACGTTAATAGATAGGATATAGAGTTGAATGTCGGTTGTTTGGTGCAGTGTTGAAAGCTTTGTATGAGGTGGCACGGGCCTACCGCACATTCGTTTGATTGGGGAGACGGATGGTGGTGGACGTTGGATTATTTTTCAGCAAGGTTTTAGATGAAAGAAATAACAAGCGAACGAATTCGTGTGTTGCGAATATGCGAATAAGCCCGTACCAGTTCAAAACACTGCATTAAATTCAGTTAGTTATCCAATGAAAAAATATATCGTCACTATTTTCTGTTTCTCAAGTTATCTAAAATAATGTATATCAAATTCGAAAACAGCTTGACATGTTTCAATATTTGTTTTTATGTTTCGCCTTGACTCAGGGTGGTTTAGATAAACAATATTTGGAAAAAATCAAACGAACCGCTGAAAATTAAAAGAAAATCCAATATGGTAATGTAATTTTTATGGGATTTTCGTATCAACCAACATTTCATGGGCCTACAACGACCACCAGTTATTGAGGCAAACCAATAGCATATTACTTGACCTCCAAAGAAGTAACAACTCCACAAGTAAGTACAACAAGAGTATTAACTGTGAAAGTGAAGAAAGTTGCAGGGAGTTACTGGTTACAATAGCGCGCTCGTGGTGAAACTACCTTGATGTTCTTAGCAGATCATCTTGGATAAGCAACGCTGCACCCGGTCACTACTTGGATGGGGGACCGTTTAGTGGCATTTACATCTGAGCGCTTCTTCGCTTCAGATAGCACGTTGTAGGTTCCGACTTTAGTCGTTAAGCCATATTGGAGGCCCTCGTGCGGCCTAAAAACTCCGACACCAGAGTTGGCCACTAACTCACACGAAGAAGAAGACTAGTTACAATATGATTTGACTGCCTAATCCTCTCCTGACACGAACTTAGCAGATGGTTATCGGATTAAATTTCAGGAATTATCGGTGATTATGCGATTCGCTAATTGGTTGATAATTAAATGCAGATTCGATTGCATGTAATACTGTTTCAGTAAGTTTGTATAATAATTAGCGAAATAATTGCACACGTATTAGTGATAACTTTCAAACCAAACATATTTAAATTGGAAGGAGGAATTATCTAGGTCCTAATTTCCAAGCAAAATCACTCATTCAATAGTAACAAACAGTTAGACAAGGCCTGCAAATATTATTTTGTTCAAAATTTTCGCTGTATATAAAAAGGTAACTCCTGAGTGTTTGTATCATTAGTGTGAGCTTACCTCCGGAGGCGGCGAGCAGGCCGTGGTCGCGCAGCAGCGCCAGCAGCAGCAGCAGCGACAGCAGCGGGCGGCGCCGCATGCCGCGCGACACCGCTGCGCCCGCGCCGCGTCGCCGCTCGCCCTCGCGGTCGCCCTCACCTGGTAAACAATGAAAAACAAGGTCAAAACCTCCCAAATATATCCACGGAGAACAGTATTTTTTATGGGCTCTTTTTAATCTCTTAAAAAAGGCTACTAAAACCAAAGAGACTGCAGCAAAAACTTTTGACACAAGCGGATTTGAGTTTTTTGATACCTGAAAATAGAATTCACACATGATTCACCTGAAGTTAAATGGTAACCATTACTTATTTTAGCAAAGTATTGCTTTGAAGATCACGCACGTTTGGATCGAGCCCTACGATGTAATGCGCTGCGCCCATCAACATGAAGCATGAAGGTTTTAAGCCTCATGTTCCTGTAATTGCTACGGTAGAAATAGGCATGGTAGTACTGCAAGTTTATAATAAATTCTACAAAAAATTTCATCTGTACAAACCCGTGCCGTAAGTTTTACAACTGAAGTACCGAAACGTAAAAAAAACAACTTGCTCTAGCATTTATTAGGCTCGGAACAGACAGTGTGCGAATCAATCTGACAGCGTCCAATAACGTCCGTGCGATTCGTGCCTTGCCTTTGTGATTGAATTGTCGCTTTATAGGCCCCGAGTGTACAACTGCTTTTACGCACAGAAAATACAGTAGCGTACAGAATATCAACTCTGTAATGAAAACAAAGTATTTACGTAAAAACCAAAATGAAATCTGTCCATTTAGAAACTATTTTACACAGGAAAGCGCATTTTTTATAGACATTTCGTGCAAAATCGTTTCAAAAATCTTTTTTATGAACTTGAAGATAGAACATGGCCCACCGGTAGATATTAATCATAACAAAAATTGCATCGCAGGTCACGTGTTTGGAATATACCCTACGATGCAACGGCCGTACATTATCTTGTTGTATGAAGGTGATAAACCTCATGTGCCTGCTTTCAAAAATACTTAATAACGTATTAAATTATGATTTAGTTTAGATACATTCTTAGTTTATATTTAGCTTTTAAAGAATAAGCAAGCTGAAATGGCAGTGGGCATATCTGACGAAGAACTCACAATCACTGGAGCAAACGACTTTGTTGAGTGGCGACCACGGTCTGGCAAACAGGTGGAGTGACGATTTGCGAAAGGTGTCTGGTTACGTCGCCTTAAGGACAGGGCGCAATGTCGCTCATTAGAGAAGTCATGTCCAGCAGTGGTATGCAATTGGCTGATAATGATGATGATATGTTCATTTATTTTATAATAAAGGTCTGAAGTTATGCTTACATTGACAGACACACTATACGCACACAATATTGAATCCTCTAAGTACGAAATACCGTTCATTTTAGCCTAAAAGCCGGCTAAAAGTGGCTAAAGCGTCCACAGTGCCTTTACATAAAGGATTTGAGCCTGGAATATTTGTGCTAGTATTTGGAGACTGCGCGTGGGAAGCCAAGTAAAAGGTCAAGTTTGATTTGAATGCGAAGAAGCTACGCAAACAGGTATTTTTCATTAGTAAAATCAGTGTCAGCAAGGCTCTATTGAGCTCACGTAACGATCACCATAATAGTTTTTGTAACCATGAGTTCAAAACGGTGAAGAAAACTTCGCAAGGAATCCTTCATGCCCTAGAACAAAAAATTCGAAGGTTAGATTAGTGTTTTAGTATATACTGCCATGTGCTTGTAACCTGTCACATAAAATACCCCATATATGGTATCCTTTATAGATTTGCGAACTAAGCAATATCTGAAAATATCCATAAAGGATATAAAGTCTTTTGTTTGAAAAAAAAATCAATTGTCTGATAATCCAGTGAAATCGAAAAATATTGTGTGAAAATATTATTTTTTGCATTTTGTTTTCCATTTATCTAACAGATAGAAGTAATAGCTGACGATCAAAAAATCGAGCCTAAATAATATTAAGCTTGTATATTTGTTTCTAAAAGTGAGAGAATTCGTATTTCATCAGTATCTGAGGCAAGGCCAGTTGATTCAATAAATACACTTAGATTAAATACAAGGACTTCACAGAGCCAGCTATGGCATTGCCTGATTCAATGATTGTATTCCGCTCTGATTAATTCGAAGCTTGTTTAATTTTCCAGGAATAGCTACGAGGTATGATACGATTCGAGCCAGTGAATCCTACTTATTTTAATGTGAAATATTTCTCAGTATTGACAACGGTAGAGCAATCAGGAATATTTTAACTGTTTGATTTGTATTTTAAACTTTATTCCAATGAAAAAACGTACCTCTACTCTACACTATTTATATCTTAAAAAATTTTGCCTACCGAACTTTACTATTACCGCTCGTAAAGCTTCAAAAAAGGGACTTATAAGCGCCAAAAGACGCTAATCTGAAACCGCCTTTAGCCAGGACAAGTGCTGACTCATCTTCAATGATAAATTAATAATAAATTCGTCTAGCCAGATGAAGATCTAGTCTAGGACATCTAAATGGCAGAGAAAGTGCTAATGCAACCGAAAGTCTCGACGAGTAGAGAAAACTGTATTATCACTCGACTGTGCAAGCGAGCGCGGTTTATTTTTGTCGCAAGTTTATTTTGCAGTCTGGAAGATGCAATTGTCAAGTTGATATTTTTAGTTTATTTGGATTGCAATTGTATTTGGACTTATCATTATTTTAGCTTTACTTTTTAGAATTATTTTACGCTTTCAATTGCAAAGAAGACTTTGAAATTCGATTTCCATTTTACATTACTTTCACTATGATAATAGATAGACAAAAAACTGTTTAATGTACTCACACCAACTAATTGTACTAATACAATGTTATTAAACGGCATTTTTCATAAATTCTACATAAAACATAATTTTAATTTATATGGTAAGTACAATTATTTGTACTTACTCTTATGAGTAAATAAAAAAAACAAACGTAAACTTTCCGAACAACTTCCAAAAAAAACATAACTTTCAAACAATAACGTTATTGTTTCAATTCAATTCGAAGCGCAATTAGGTCGGCTCACACTAGTAATAAAATTATGCTAACAGTTCAAGCTAATACATACAGAATAAAAAACGTTGCCATTACGAGACGGAGCAGTAAAAGTTTGCTAATAACACTCCAATCCACCCGTTTATGTCCTCTCTGACTTTCGTAAGCTTGGTACGCGGAGTGGAAGGTAGTACGACTTTTTATTTTTGCTCATCTAAATATTATAAACCTATAATGAAAATGACTGACTGAAATCAACACAAAAATAAATATTAATAGAAACGTTTATTTGAAACGACACATCAATAAAAATAATGGAAAAGATATTAGAAAATGGGTAGGTACGTAACTTGCCAATAAAGTAACTTCAACTACCATTAAAGAAAAATAAAATAAAATGGCAAACAGTAAACAAATAGCTTACGATTACACATGACTTTGTATATTAGGCCCGCCCTGTACCTACAACTTAACCAACCCGCCTACACACCACTATACATTATGTACCTACCCATCATGATCTAATTGAATTAAAATACAGTTGCCGTGGCAAAAAGGTGACAACTCAGCATTTGCTGAGTAGGCAAACAAACTAAACAAGTGCATCTACTCAACGCTGGTATTCTGTTGCCGAACTACAACAATGTCACAGACGTGAGACCCCCACTAACTCTCAGCATTACAGGCTAAACCGTAAATCCTAAAAATTACATATTTAGGGGAGAACCTTTTATAGTGTTGGGGGTAAATGGACTCCCTTTTCCAACATTGGACTCCAGTTGGTCTATTGTGCGTGTAGGCAAGTGTTGGGGGGGCAGTAAGAAAGTATTCCCTGAAACTCAACCCTGAAGGGGTGAAATGGTTAAAAGAGTCTACGCGGACGAAGTCACATGCGTTCCGCAACCAGTCAGTCAGTTAGTTTCATTAGTATTTAATATATTCAATACTAGTTCTGCCCGCAGCTAGCTCTCGTGATATTTGGATAAAAAGTTGGTTAGTGTTAATCTAGGTCATAAACGATGTATATTTTAAGTTTCATCCAAATCCATTCAGTCGTTACGAAGTTGAGTGGGGACAACCATACTCAACATACACACACACACACACACACACACACACACACACACACACACACACACACACACACACACACACACACACACACACACAACATATTATATGCATATATATATATATATATATACTACTTTGTCCTTATTTTAAAATTATCATCTGATATTTCTCAGTACGCAAATCTATTTGCGATATCATACCATATAACAGGTAGTGAGAGGCAAGTCCAAAATGTACATTTGGTACGTGCGCACTTTTTGCAAGCAGTTAGCATTCCACGTGACAGGTTGATAGCCCATCGCTGCTTTAATTGGGCCACTAACCTAGAATATGTGTTTCGAATTTTTACTTCTAGGACATGCCGGTTTTCTCACCATGATTTCCTTCACCGGTTTGAGTACGTAGTATAAGCTATTGCACGTAAGTTTTTAGAAAAAAAACGGTGCCCGGCTGGGATTTGAACCCACGACCTCCGGATCGGAAGTCGGGATACTAGGCCACCATGGCTTTTAATATATCATGCACCGAAATAAAAGTACTATGCAAGCAAAGGCGTAGGTATAAGGTAGTACATAAATATTCAGTAAATACCACTTACAGGAACGATCAAAGTCTACCCAACCACTTATTATTTTCGGAAACAATATTTTCGGGAATCCTCTTTATCTATCACTCAGTCAATAAATACTCTTTTTATTATACGTATTTGTATAATATTCAACGTGATATTTTATTGTCTGTGTGTGGGCAAACCTCCCTTACTATAAATACATTATGAATATAATTATGATGAGTCCGAGGAAGTTGTGGGAAAATATTCGAGGTAAAAAAATGAAAAGGACTAAGTAGGTATGCAGCTATAAGACGTATATCAAGGCACCTTCACTTGTCTATTAATTTAAATGTTGATATCAGTCTAGCTAAACTAAAGTACAGATTAGAAAGATTATAGACCATACTTATTATAGGTACTACTTGTCTGGACACGTTACGCAGTTTTTAAACTTTTGTAGTACTAGCGTATGTATCAACTTTTTATATATATCCTTTTTCCTGTTCCTTAAATTATTTTTACTTCTTTTTACTTTTTGTACGTTATGTGGATAGGTTCATTTATGGAAGGTGTAGGTAATAGATAACATGATGTAAAACCACCAACCAAGCATTGCCACGAGCATTTCAAGCTATCACAAGGATACTCGACTAAAAACCAACGAAAGATTAGCGCAAACTTCGGCACAGTTTGTTTAGTCGGCGCTGGCGTCGCTTCGCAAATAGAAGGTGCTGGTTTCCAATTGCAACTTGTAACTTGAAGTTGGTATAACATCATCATCATCATTTTTAATACATTTTCTTGATTTTCATAAGAAAAGTATTTCAACGTTAATTATTTGACGACCTCTGTGGGCTTGCCTGAGATGCAGAAGGTTGCGGGTTCGATACCCACTGCGGTACAAATGATTACATATTTGGCAGATATTTTTCTCGAGACTGGGCGTTTTCTATGTAAATAAAAAAAAAAGACGTGTGGCACTCGGGGACTGCCGCGGTAAAGCTATTGCATAGCATTTTGTATCAACTTATGCAATTATAATTATTTATTTATTTTATTTATGCAGTATTTCTTTTTCTTTATATTAATTCAAGTTACACTTTTTGAGCGTGGTGACCGATAAGAAAACAATTTTTTTTCTTTTATTAAATAAAACTACGTCTAGTTACACGCACACAAACACCGTGTCGAAGACTGCCGAAAAGAAACGACGTTAGACAATGCACGGCCTTCAAGCCACACCTCCGTGCCCGTCGGAGTGGGGAGCGTGAGGTTTTTTTTCGTTACGGAATTTCTGGATTCGGTCCCCGCGCTCAAGGCCCTCGATAGAAGCTATGCAATAGCTTAAAAATATATCAATCATGAGGTTACCATAATACAAGTTCTACTGAATTTTCCTAGATAATGTTGTGAGAGAGCAGAGCAGCAGAGCATTTTTAAGCTATTGCATAGCTTCTATCGAGGGCCTTGAGCGCGGGGACCGAATCCAGAAATTCCGTAACGGAAAAAAACCTCACGCTCCCCACTTTTACTTAATTTTATAATCTGTTGCTTGGAAATAGAGTTCATATTCAAACTTTTGTATTCTATTAGTTCTTCGTCGCAACGTCGCAGCGCTAGTGTTCAACACAGTAAAGATAGCTACACATCCATGATTGGCCTCTGACACGAACTGACGTCTGACGTTTTTCACCTGAATCTAATTTCAGATTTGTTTTGAAATTTCTGTCATCACAATTTTTTCTTTGGAATTTTTATTGCTTTTAGATGTTTATGTGTTTCAATTATAAGTGAAATCGTATAAAAATAAATAAATAATTATAATTGCATAAGTTGATACAAAATGCTATGCAATAGCTTTACCGCGGCAGTCCCTGAGTACCACACGTCTTTTTTTATTAAACGAATTCAGGAGGAGGGTCTCAATTCGGTTGCATGTTTTTTAACCTAAGGGTAAAAAAACAGGGAATGAAAATTTTATGTGCTCAAATTTTACTACTCAAGTTTTTACCTCATAACTCATAACTAATAAAAAAAAGACTTCAAAAACAAAATTTGCAAAACTAAAAAGTAAAAAATAATTTATTACATTTTATTCATACAACTAACAATCAACCAAATTTTTTTCTATAAATTTATCCTGTACGATCTCTGCGTTTACCACATAGGAAGATCTAGATACCTATCTGTTATTTTTGGAGTCGGAGTCAGCTAAGGAAGTACAATATTGTAGCAACTATACCCCTTCCACCTCGGACATGCCCTCCGAGCGCCGCGCCGCCCACTCAATAGTTACCTACCATTGCGTGGCTTAAAAATCCAATACCAGAGATGGACACTAGCCATACGAAGAAGGAAGCTGAAATCATTTGATTACGAATCAAATATCTTAACTCAAGAATAACACTTTAACCTCTTTGATCTAAGTAAAATTATTGCCGGTTAAAGTGACAAGATTGAGACACATTTGTGACTTTAACCAGCATTTAGCTTACTTTGACGTTATTTGAAGATGATGCCTTGGTGATTCTATGTCATAAACAAAAATAATATTGTTTTCTTTTCTGAGTAGACTTTTAAACAGGGATTAAAAATTTCAGACGATACAGTAAACCAGCGTTTAAAACAAATCCTATACCATAAGAAAAAAAAACTAAACTCCTTCACCGAGACACGACTTTATGTAAGACTTTTTGTTTTTAAAACTATTTCCTCAATACAAAAGTTGTCGCCTCACTTAATCAGTCTGCAAGTCCAACTTAAATCCACTGCTTAGTATTCTGGGCCTGTTGTCGAACAAACAAATCTGACGAATGCCCGATCGATCTGCAACAGAACTTGCTCCAAGCCGGCAATAAAACGGCTCTTAAGTGACAAGTGGTCGACACCCAAACTTCGCAAAGTCCCGGGTTGAATGCGAAGAAAGTCTTCTTTACTATTTATTAAGTTCAATATATTTGACGACAGTAAAAATTAATAACATAACACCAATATTAAATGTGCTATGGTTTGTGAGTTAGTACGTTTATTTTCATTGAACTCCGTTACGACTAAACTGATTTGGATTTTTGGAATTAGTTCGTGATCTGGAATAACCTATAGGCTACTTTTAGTGATAATATACGGACTAACTATTTCAATTAACTATTTTATAAAGAAAAAAATTCTGAGAGAACTCCATTTTCACAGGGAAAAGACGTTAATACAAGTAAGATACTCGTAGAAGGAAAAAATGCAAAAAGCAGCTGATTCAAAGGCTTAGCTCAAAATTGTAATAATCATAGTAATCTAAAATTATTGTGGTTCAAACAGCCTATTTAAAATAATTTTACAAAAGTAAAATCTCAGTCAGGTGACTTGATTGGTGAAAAAGGGTAACAGAATGCTGGCCGAGGACTGAGAAGAGCAGTATTGGTCGTCCAGTAGCACGAGTTCACGACATAGTAAGCGTCATGGTGAAGTCAATCAGGCTAGCGTAGGACCATAGCAAAGGGAGGCATATACTCAGCGGCGGGTTAATTTGGGCAACGGATAATGATGATGATGATGCTGAAAATCTTAAAATTCCAAAAGCGGTAGACCAAAAGTTCTTCCTTAAAATAACCACTTTCTGGGCAAAGCAAGACCCCTGCAGGTACACGAACAAATCACCAACATTTTACTTAATTAAACAAGTGTCGTAAGCTCAAATACTGTTAAAAGTTATCTCAATACGTGTGTTTCTGAACATAATTATGTTTTTGAGACAAACTTTGGCAGCAAATGTGATTTCAGCCAGACAGCTCGCGTTCCTGTATTCCCTTTCAAAGTTCTGGAACTTTGTAAATAAGATGCTAGTCAAGTGATTTCATTTAGACTAGAACTTGAATCTCATTTTGCTTTTGAACATACCCTTGTATTATATCTAACTACTTAGTATAATTTAAGTAATAACGTTTATGATATTTTTTTGTCTTTGTTACTTATTTATTGATTTATAGAGTTATTTTCTATTATTTCATTTACCAAATTTGTAGCACTACCAATCTATCTCCACACTACACTAAAGGTTATCTGGAAGAAAATGCTACTTAGCATTAAGTTCGCCTGTGTACTTATTTTATGTTGTGCATTCAAGAATATAAATTTTAAAATCGAAGAAATTTTCTATCTTCTATCTATAATTTATTTTTGTATGAAAGAAAGGATATGGGTGTGAAAGAAATAGGCACAGATTGTCAACCCCACCTAGCGTGGCACAGGGGCAGGAGAACGACGATAATAGTGATTTTATCTGACTTTTGTACACGCCTGAGACTCAATAGAAGACGTTGGATCAGTAAGGGGTCAGTCAGTTAGGGCCCCCCATTTTAAGTGGCGTGGCTTACATTATTTATTTCTCTTAAAAAGATTCACTTATTTTATCAGGTTAACAGCTTGTCTGAACTCTTTTTTCCAACTATTTTGAATCGAACTTTCAGCAAAACAATTAATAAGCCGATGGAGTTGAACACAAAACTTTGAGTGTTTCTGTATTAAAATGTTTTGTAGAACCGCACAGTGTAGTCTGTGGCAGGCCATCAATTCGCGTCCCGGTTATTAATTACAGGACTCAGGTGTGGAGTGAACTTCGAAACAAGTGTTAAGCTCTGGTTTCAAAGAAAATGAACGACGACCGTAATAAAACTGAGATTCCGAAAGTATGACCGCTTTCTTACAGACTATCGTGAATCCATTGATAACCATGGAAAGTCAAAAAAATTACATCGTATAGCTTCTTAAGTTCAATTTGTAAATAGTTGTAAGTTGTAGTACAACGACCTATAAGTAAACCTTTTAAACCCTAATGTGATAAAAATATACTTTTAGATATCTAGCTGTACTGACCAGCATAAAGAGGGGTTCCTCCTCTAACACATGTTAATGTTATTTACGAGACGAGATTACAACCCATGTGATTACTTTGTAATAAAATAAAAGTATTTTTGGCGTACCACCCAATGATCTCATAGTAGAAATAGCACATCTTGCGTTTTCATCGGGTTAATGCCTTACATAAATTTAATTACAAATCATTGTTATGATGACATCCGTATATCTAAAGGTTGCAAACAAGCATAGAATCTTAGTGTTTCTTACGTGGTGAAAATAGTTCATCACCGCAATATTCTGGCCTAGATACTGCTAGCTAGAGAACCGTTCCTTAAATAAATAAATGTAACTATCAATCTGATGAAACTAGGGAGTGGGTGAGGGGGTGAGGGGGTAAGCACATGGTTTTAAGTGCACGTGATTTTGTTTTACGAATGGGATTAAGGTTTATTGTTGAAGATAAGATGGATGTTGATTTATAGAGGAACAAGGTTTAATAATTATTAAGGTATTATATAGTCTTCTTAGATTTTAAATTTGGATTAAATTTATTCAACAAGTTTATAAGTTTATGGAATGTTTTTATCATGCAAACGTTGTTATCCTTTTTCAGGCCCTTGAGGATTTAATTTAAAAAAAAACATGTTTAGTTACTTACGAACTAAAAGGAATTCATTACAAGTCTCTACTATCAGTGGTATATATTACTATAGGTTGCGCATTTGCATGAAATTTTATACACAAAATAAAACTAGTGATTAAATCCTTACTAATATTATAAATGCGAAAATGAGTTGTATGTTTGTTATGCTTTACACCTTAACTACTTAACCGATCATCATGAAACTTCGCCTACCTGTTGTCAAGGATACAGAAAAGGAGTTTAGGATACCTTTTATAAAGAAAAAGTTCCCGGAGGAAAGAAAACAAGAAGGGCTGGCGGAAGCTAGTACATCTATAATCATACGTTTATCAAAATCAATAAATCACTTTTATTAAATTCGAAAAAATAAGTAGAAAACTTTGCAACTACTTCAAGTGACATTTGGTGTGATTTTTATGCACATAAGAAAAAAATAAATAATGCTTTACATTAACATACAGCATATCGCCTTCAACTAAGCAGAGTTTGTAATAAGGGAACCTCATTACCTCATTATATACTTATGTACTTTTTTAAATACGTACATAGTAAACTTGCAGATCATACTTGATTTGATTTATTGAGACTGCCTCTGTGGCACAGTGGGTCAAGGTCTGCCTGAGACGCAAATAGTTGCGGGTTCGATTCCCACAGCTGGACAAATGTTTGAAATATTTGTAGATATTTGTCTCCGATCTGGGTGGATTCTATGTTTAATATGCATGTATTTACAAAAAATATATATTAGTAGTATATAATAGTCATATGTGGTTCCCATAATCATCAAGTAGTCCCAGTCTATTATTAGTATAGTTAGTATTACAAGCTTTGCTTAGTTTGGGGCTACATAATGTTGTGTGATTAGTATCCAGCATTATTTGTTTAAATCAATGACGCTGAGATTTTCTGATTTATGAATTCGATCCACCTGATTTTATTACTCGTTGAACTTTTATACGCAAACTTACAAGTATTTGTATGGAGCCAACGAGGCATAATAAAGCCGACATAAAGAGCTCTACAAAGTACTACTAATGAGTACATCTGGAAGTAGAGCTGTACAAATTCCTGGCGAGCAACTAATACCTTGCTCTTGCCTTTTTATTCACAAGCTTGTTTGCAGGAACAAACTGAGAGCTGGTTTTTGATATCATATTTTTTAAGTTGCATTATTTTGGTTGAAATATTTTTAATGGGACTGGTTATTGTCTGGGTTGAACAGCTTTTTTAAGATGTTCTGTGTGTTGATAATTACAGGCACATAGAATTTAATACCATCACATGCGTAACCTACGAAGCAATACCTTGTCTTAGGTAATAGTTATTTATCATTTGGTAGGCTATGTGTGGGGTTTACGGGGTTCCAACCCCCATCTTCGGAACCCAAGCCAACCTCACCTGCACATGGTGCTGCTAAACAACGAACGGGGCTCTGGCGGCCGGCTGATTGCGGCATAGCACAGCCTACATCGGCACATCTAAATCCCCTGGCCACCGACGGGCAGCAGCGTCGGTGGTGCGAGAAGCTGTGCCCTGCGATTCCCAACCCGCATGCCCAGCGTGGGGATTATGGGTATATCCCCCTTTATTAGGGGAAGCCTATGTCCAGCATTGGACTGATATTGGCTGGTGTGTGGTGTGGAGGCTATGTACTATTTCCATCTTCAAGAGCGCCATTAAAAAAATTGGTAAGTTAAAGAAAAGCAAGAAACTCTGTTTGGCTTATATTTTTTGTTTGTGTGCGCTTAAGAGTGTGTGTGTGTGTGTGTGTGTGTGTGTGTGTGTGAGATACTCGTGAAAGTTTAAAAAAAATTGTATCATGGAATATACTTAGGTTGTGAGCTGTATTAACACTTAGCATAGATTTTTTATCCGGGTACCACGGGTAACATATAAATAAATAAAACTAAACATCTGTAGGTATACTAAACCTAAATTTTAAATAAATTCTAATGAATACTTTAATTTGCAAATAGGTATTTGGCTTCTGAAGTACTGTAAGAAACAAGTGACAGAAATGTGAAACAGTACAACAACTCTAATTAAACAGTGCCGATTCAATTAAAACATTCACGTCCGACTTTCCTCCAAAGAAATGCTAAATTACATTGTGCAGCACAGTTTAAATAACGTCGGTAGTGCATTCTAATTACTTGCGAGAATTTCTCACCGGCAGCGCATGTTGCGAGCTGCGCTACTGTGTTGATTTACTCGGTGTGTGACTTTGGGTTTGGTCGTAGTACTAGTAGTAGCGGGTAACTTGTGCTAGTTCAAATACAATTTTGATGTTTTCAAAAAAAAAAAGATTGACGGAGCACCAAGAAGTCGAGTTTTTATGTAAGAGAACGAATGCTTTGTACGGGCTGATGATTTTAGACAAAAATTAAAAAGAAAAAATACTTTTTAGCCCGAGGTATTAAACTCGAGTTTTAGGCCCGCTAAGCTACACTATTATGATACACTTTTTGAGCAAGAGAAGTGAAAAAATTATAATATGCTCATGATATCAAAATAATCTTAGTTTATTTTGGCAATATTGTTTTTTTTAAATAGCAAAAAGAGTTCTCTCCATTTTCTTGTGTACTCTTTTAGTATATTACAACATCTATCAGCTTTATTTCAGCAACTAACTCAAAAGATTTCGGGAGGCCTAGTTTTTGACACATGTATCAATATCGCTGTCGCTCACATCTCCTCCCCAACCTTATGCATTTAATTTAAATATACGTGTGAATTTCAGACTGGGGGCTGCTGTGTGTTACTGACAAATAATTTACAAGACTCGCAAACACTTCGTCATTCCGCAAAGGGTTATTTCGTTATGATGGATGCAACACACGAGCCAATTTGAGTTGAGACTCTAGTTTGTGTGTACTATGTTTTAATTTAAAATAGGTGCAGTTGTTTCGGGTGCAATGTTTTTAGTCCCAATGTCCCCACTGAGATGGGGCAATGAGCATACATGCTGGTTGCTGGTTGCAATCATCTAACGACCGAAACGGCCAAGCCATATATTGTGACTAAGGTGTAGAGTTTGTAAAGAATTTATGACTAGAATTCACGCAGAACGCTTTACGATAAGATGCGTGTTAGTTTGGGCGTGTATCTTGGAGCTAGGAACTAAGAACTTGGCTATGATTAAGATCTGATAACTTTTTTACTGTGCAAGCAATATGTACACGTTTTAGTGTTACTTTATATGAAAATGTTTTTAGTGGGATAGCATTTGTCACTGTGGAATATTTTTTAAAGATAAATATCAATTGTATCTGGGCTTTTATATATGTTTAGGAAGTTTATCATATATTTTTTCAATGATACAATCTTGTAGGTAATATAAATTTCCAAACAATGTGAAATTCTTTACAGAACGCTAACTCCAAATAATGTTATTACAAATAAACAAAACTAAACTACAATGATGAGAACCAACTTCTAATACAGTTACTGTAAAGTTGGCTCTCTCTCATCACGCACAAACATCTGCAAGTAATTACCAATCTGATATGCTCACAGAGAATGGTAATAAAGCTGTACAAAGCTTGCGTCCATCTTACATCCAAACACAGTTTTGGCTTGTAGAAAAAACTACTGGCATTTAACTTACCTTTGGTATGTCCGGGTATATCCGAGGTGGGATGGGTATAGTTGCTATACCATATTTCTTTAGCTGACTCAAAGTTTAATTTTAAATCATTGTTTTTATTGAAGCGCTCGCATGTGGTTTTCTTGGTTTTCTTATTAGATTATCTTAGTTAAGCAATACTTCACCCTTTCATTACTTGGGTGACTGTTTATTGGCAATAAAATTTCCGTGATTAGCAGTCACGAAAAAATTCCGACACCAAAGTTGGCTAATAGCTCAGCTTTTAATTAAATGTTCGCTAACATCTGCCGTGATTTTGTGAACTTCAATTGTAACTTCTTGTTTGATATCGTTAATGCGGGCATCTTCAGTTGGATTCAATAAGAAATATTCCACGAATATGAATTTCAAATGAAAGACTAAAAAAAAAACTTCTCCTTTTTATCAACACTTTTCGTCCCAATACTAAAAAATTCTCCTCCTTTCACAACAAAAGTCCCTTCCAAACATCTCTATAATTTATTTTATCCAAGGTTAAAGTATGTTTATTCTCAATGAATTCGCTTAAAAAACATGAGAACTGTAATAACATATGCAAAATATTAAAAAGTCTTTTAACAAAGCAAAAAGAGACTGATAATGAATATCTAAAAAATTCTATGACTTACAATGAATTCGATACAATCTGACCAAAGTGACCAATGTCGACAATCAAATCACCACTTCCTATGTCATTAAACCTTTGACTCGTAGTATGTTTTACTTGGAATGAACCCACTGTTTTGTCTCAGCTACCTCAAAGACGGAATTCAATACACGAATTCCTGACGAGAACACAAAAGCAGGGGTTAATCCGACTGACTTCATTACCGGTTTGAGATGATCACATAATTTTGCGTTTGACTGTACCCCGCGCTATTAATGAACTAGGGTAGACCTATTGATAAAGTTTTGCTTAGAATTTGATATTCGGAATGTCTTGAGTATAACAAGAACAAACAAGTCATGAACTGAATCATATCATGACAATGGTTTTTTTATCAAGATTTTAATGTATTGTTCAGTTTTGATTTACAAATCACCTACTGAGTAGAAAGAAGACCACTGTTTTCCTATCAATAACTAAAAATGAATTAGAAATTAATTTATTTAGATACCTTATGTACAATTTGGTCATGTTGGTAATATTACAAAAATAGTACAAAACAAAAAGTATTTATTATCCTAATGATGATAAGCCATAATACCAAACATTAAAAAATTAAGAGCTACGTGTTTTCTAAAGAAGTATCACCACAGAGTGTGACTACTTATTAGGTCAGAACGAACAGAATATATATTATAAACGAGCAGTTAGCTCGTATAAAAAAAAGGGTTTTGTTTATATTTAGTGAAGTAAGCGCCGTATAACTATAGGTAGTTTCGCTTTATAAAAGCATGCTTTTATAAATATTTTTTGCTTGCAATGTGATGTTTTAATGAAGTCCCCTCCCTATTCCACACATTATTTACGGTATCACCTCCATTTGTAACGTTATCTACGGCTTTACGTTAGACGTAACAATCTATGGATCGTAACATTTGAGTTTTAATTAAAGGCGCTATAGTGAGAACTAATCCTGCCTTCAAACTTTGAAATAGAATCTGTTAGTAATCTTACACATGACTGTGTAAAGCTGCAAAAAGCTACATACTTATCTAACGCCTGACCCTAATACTTACAAACGCCACTTAAATTTAGCCATTTCTGAAGTTAGCCCTGTTACTGTTTGTCATTAACCAACAGTGATAGATGAAAATACTTTGTGCATTGCTTATCTTTAGGCAGAGTTTTATAATTATAAGTAAGGCCATGAATACGCTCCATTATTTTAAAAGTGTAAGTTTCAGTACAGATTCCGCAGGATAGTGAGGTCTCGAATAGTTAAGACGGTCTCAAATGGCTGTGTAGAGTTTCTGTTGGGCGTTACACCCTCACTTTTATTTGATTAGTTACATATTATAATCCTCACAGAGCGATATTTATTGATTTTTAAATTAAAGCAATGGATAATAACGCTGGTATTATAAAAACCTTACTTTATAGGCTAGAAAGGACAACTTCAGGCTGTCTATACAATGCAGGTCGATTGTATATTTTTTTATGACTAGAACAACCTACCTACTTTTGAAATAATAACTTTTACTCAAAGAAGTTCGTTTTCCAACCACTTTCGAAAAAAGGCACTCAAAGCATACCTGGAGATTATGGTTGTAGGTACTCCTTTTATAAGGGGAGGCATATGTACGTACAGAGGTAGACTGAGAAAGTCTTCCTCAAACGACATATCGCGAAACTGGCAACATGGTGTGCAAACTAAAATACCAGTGCTGAATAACTGGCACAAAATATCACAATATACAAGAGCTTCCTCGAAACCGTATGAGTGGAGATGTTCGACGAAATAATTAAATGTTATTAGTTTCAACATTCGGTTGTTTATCGAGTTCCACCATAATTAATTTTGGGATGGGAGTGCTTTCCAAATGTTTTTGATGTCGTTGGCAGCAATATTTTAGTTACCTTTATAAGACTTATAGGTAACTAATGTGATTGGATTGTGGCTTGTGTTCGGTTTTGCTAAAATATCTAGGAATCTTTTACGTGTGCTTAAACTTTAAGCTAAATGATAAACGGCCATTGCAAATCATTAGAAAATGTATGTTACTCAAACGTCGGGCGCTCGCCAAAAGGCGTCTTTTTATACAAAATGTTCTAGCATATGCCAGGCCCGCACAAGATCAGAAATTTTACGGATCTCAGTGTTCTATATGATGCATTTCGGAGAGTGTGCGCAAGAATTACACAATTTAATTCCCCCATCACCATTTCATTATCGTATGACCAGACGCACGGAATTTCGTCACCCATACACGGTAGACATTCCTCCTGCCCGCACGAAGCGCTTTGCTGCAACTTTCATCCTTAGAACAGCTAAGGAATGGAATGCTCTTCCGGCCTCAGTGTTTCCTGATCACTACTCTTCAATCGTCTTCAAGGGTCTTCAAGCGGAGAGTAAATAGGTACATTCTAGGCAAGCGTGCTACATCTTCGACCGCATCATCATTCATCACATCATCAGGTGAGATGGCGGTCAAACGTAAGAATATAAACTGTAAAAAAAAAAAAACCGCTCGTCCAACCTGTGAATAAAATAAAAAATTGGACAAATGTTTTGCGGACCGTCTTCAGTCATTTACTCAATGTAGGGGGCGTTGAAAGTTGTACTTGGGACATGTTTAGACGAAGTAAGGTTTCCCAGCACCTGATCTGATTACACCTCAAAAAAATACACAAATAAGTCATCTTCATGGAATATCGGAACCCTGAAATTATGCTCATTGTTCACATATTTTTATATCAGACTTGTCCCACTTTAGTGAAGTGGCATTTCTATATTTGGCTTACAAACCAAAAGAAGGAATGGATTCGTCCCATGTACACATAGGGCTATAGGGTTCATTGGTTCAAAAATTCTTATTTAGACATTTAAGAATGGGTAAATCTATTATTGTGTTAAATTTTTAGTCAAAAAGCTAAGGAGTGAAACATGTTGTGCTGGTGCAAACGCGAGAATTATTCTATTCGATCATGAAACTTTTTGGACACATTGCCTGAAATTAAGTCTCGGTAGAAAGGCTTGTGTTCGGAAAGCCCAGGTGAGGAAAAAAGGCACGCAACCGAGCTACGGTCTGGATAGCTTTTTTATAGCACCAGTTTCAGTGTTCTCACAATTCAGGTAACTCATCCAAGATATGCATCTCCAGAGCTGCAGCACTCGGAAGGAACGACGGCCCTAATGGACACCATTGCCATAACCACGACAAAGATCTGCCAATAGTGAACGACTGAGAACTACAATTTCTAAACCGCGATCATTCTCAGGGCGATCCTTTATACACCATTAAAATAATAAAATTTCTTTGTTATCTCTTTTTTAACCGGCTTCAAAAAAACCTCCTTTTTTTAGGTTCTCAATTCGGTTGTATCATTTTTTTAACCGACTTCAAAAAAAGGAGGAGTTTCTCAATTCGGTTGTTTTTTTTTATGTTTGTTAGCTCATAACTCTGTCATATAAGAACCGATTTGAAAAATTCTTTTTTTGTTGGAGAGGGTATACTTTCCAATTGATCCCATATAAATTTTAAGAAACCTAAGGGTGAGAAAGTTGGGAATGAACCTTTTTTGGGCTCGATTTTTTTTTATGTTTCTTACCTCATATCTCCGTTATTTATGCAACGATTTAGAAAATTCTTTTGTCGTTGGGTAGGGCAGGGTATACTTTTTGATTGGTCCCATAAAAATTTGAACACCGACTCCAAAACTTAAAGGTAGGTATCTAGATCTACCTATGTGGTAAATGCATAGATCGTAAGGGATAAATTTATAGAAAAAAGGTGGATGAACCAAAAAATAAGCCATTATTTTTAGCTTTTTAGTTTTAAAGTTTTTTCAATAAATGTTTTTGAAGTCAGTTTTTTTATATTATAAGTTATTGTTTATTCTCTAAAACATTTTTTTTGCAAAAAAAACATCCAGGCAAAACGATGCAGCAAAAATATATTCAAAACATTGCAACAAAAAATGTGGAAAAGGGGGTCAAACGTCAAAGCAAGTGATAGCGCGACAGGGCGACATTCCCGCGGCTCAGCCATCGGATTAAACCCAACTATGCGCTCAAAGCCCTGATCGGATATAGCCGAATATTTTACATGTCGCGGTTTCTCGATACATTTATTTGCTAGAGCCGTGGTCTAGTCGAATATATCCTGACTTCCAATCCAGAGGGTTCGAATCCCGGCTTATTATTATTTTGATCTGCTAATTTTATGTGTTGATAGTTTTATTACTACGTTACTGCTTAAGCAGTGGAAGGGGATTAGGGAGGCTTTGGTCCTGCAGTGGGACGATTATGGCTGGTAATAATAATAAGAATAATAAGGGTTTTCTCTGCAATTATGGATGAGATAATCAAGACGAACAACTGAATACTTTCAAAGAGACAACCAAGTAGCATAGATAATCTATCAGCAGCTTGCTCTCCAATACGACCTTGTCGGTTCAGAGGTTCCGCGCGATAGGTACGCGCCGGTGCCAGTTCTCGAAAATGGTCGTACTACGCTCTACTAGGACCGCTCCATCATCACGGACAGACTATTTCTAAGAGACTATAGTGTGATTTTAATTTCGAACGCAAACATGAAACTAAACATGATATATTTTGGGTTTAATTTTTATTTGGAAATAATTCTTTTATTCATTGATTTCAAACTCAAAGCAAAGTAATTTAATTTAATCTCTAATAGTAAATAGAAATCAACACTCAACAAGTATAACCTTGACCGTATCATAAATCCACAACACCATTTGTCATAACTTCAACTTATCACCCGAAAGTCATGAAATCGTAATTCGGACTCGCAATTGATTTACTGCGTGCCGACTGCACTGTGGCCGTTCTGACCGACCCTTGACGAGGGTGTTCAAGGATAATTCTGGAATAAATTTGTCCCAATAGATCCTATGTATCTTTGTCAGCTTAGGAAGTGATAATAAATACTTCTTTCCACCCAGGTCTGTCTCTAGATAAAAGCCTATGTCTAGACCAAGATCTATTAAAAACAAATCTATAGGAGCCAATGCGATGTCTACGAGTTTTTAACTTCAGCTAAACCACTTTATGGTCTGAATAGCAGTTTTTATTTAATTTTATTTTGTACAATGTAAAGGACATACTCTAAAGTTATATTGTTATTTATGTTATGACATAGGGTAACATTAATCCAGAAAAAAGTACGGATTTTTTTGTGGCATTATTTTGAACCACGATCTACTAAACGATGACCCATCCAAGTAGTGACTTGGCGCAGTGTTTTTAACCTAGATGATCTGCCAAGGACACAAAGTAAGCCACGCCACGACCGCTTCTAAGCCGATATAGTTATAGAAACAAAAGCGTATTTAGATGGTACCTAATATCTGAATTTTTCTTTGTATAATATTCAAAAAAACTCTTACAGTTTGTCGGTGTTAAAATAAACTCGACTGGATAATATTTTCGTTCAAAAACGTTACTTTGCCAACTTAAGCCATTAAGCAAATGAGACTTTTACATTATCAACCTCTTAGTTCTGAAATAGAGTAAAACTTAGGTCCTCTTCACATTATTCCACACGATATCGTTGATAAGCACGACTGGGCTAATAAGATTTTTTTTTAAGCAATACCACGTAAAGTAATAAGTTCATAGGCATCGGTTGTAAAACAAAAAGAAATGAAAAAAATTGTAAACATGGAACTGTAGAACTATTAATGAAATAAAGCAATTTATCTTATAACGAGCTGATTTAAACACAACTACGTTTGCATGTACTTGCTTGATGAATATGGATAAATTACGCGGAAACCTAAACAGGTACCTGTACGAAATAAAAAGTAGGCAGACCCATGAATTCATGTATTAATAGGAGTAATATTGACAAATATTGACAGATGTTGTTATCTGACAGTTTCATGCACGCCAATCTTCTATGTGCAATTTTTTGGTACCCTGGATTATTATTATTGCAGTCATCTTGGGAGATCTAATTTTTTGTTTCTATTTTTTTTCAGGATAGTGCGCAATGGCGCTCATTAGGGGAGGCCTATGTCCAACAGTGGACTGCTATAGGCTGATGATGATAATGATGATGATGATTTTTTTTTAAAATAAATACTATATTTAACGCCGATAGTGAAGTTTAGATGAAAATAATTAATAAAATCTGTTACATAAGTAGTTTAATATATACTAATAATTCCTTCACAGTATTGATCACCATAATCATCATCATTGGCATATAGCAGTTGCACTGCAGGGCATAGGCCACAGTATTATAAATGGGTAAGTTTGTATGCATGTTCCCACTCAACGCTATAACGAATGAACAGAGCAATGAATGAACATATTATGAGAGTGCATTAAACAATGTTTCTTTATTTAAATATCAAATAAGTCGCAAGTCCGGCCCCACATATAGTACTGTTGTCACCTTTGGGCAGGACACCTGAGTACCGAGTACCGCGAGCTAAAGCCGTTTGACTCGATTCAAAGAAGAGCTACGAGACTTGTCGACGACCCCATCCTCACAATTGGTATTGAACCTTTAAGTCAGGAGAGACTTCTCCTTCCTGTGTGTGTTTTACCCCTTGTATAATGGGGAGTGTTCTGGAGAAATGTTTGAGACGGTGCCTGCTGCTTCTTTCTATCTTCGCACCGCACGACATCGGCAGAGGTATCATGTACATACATTGCCACTTATGTCTTCTCGCACAATGAGGTTCCAGAGGAATTTCCTCCCGCGAACAATCAAGCTATGGTCTCCTGCCGAGGTTTTCCCCAAATATTACAATATGCAGCGATTCAAAAAGGGCGTTTTAAAATTTTTAAAAGGGCCGGCAACGCGCATGTAATACCTCTTGATGTTACAGGCGCCCATAGGCTATGGGTACCGCTTACCAACAGGAGGACCGTATGCCTGTCTGCTATATTAGTAGTATAAAAAAAAAAACAATGTTGAGTTACGTGCCTTGAGATTCATCTTCACCTGGAGGCCATCTGAATGCCTCAACATGGCTTGAAGACTAAAAAAGCCGGGACCAACATCCTAACATGCCTTCCGAAACACGGAATTTAAAAATAATTGCTTTTGTTTAATCGATAGCGCACCTTGGCCGAGACCTACGTCAAGTAGACTGCTATAAATTGATGATGATGGTGTCGTGAGCAACGTGCACCAGTAAACCTCATTGAAAAACCTTTTGATAAACATTACAGTCCATTTGATATATTGGTGATAAACCACAAGTTGCTGCATCGCATTGACATACATGCTGCAGATAAACATGAGTGACTTTAATTACTTTCCGTCAGGTTGCCTGTCCTCTCATTAATAAACTTATCTATTAAAAAACTACTTGAATTAGCAAGTTGAAGTGACATTAGCCATATAGCTCGAAGAAATAACCGTTTGAGAGTAAACGCTTCCAAAGAAACGTGATCTACGATGCAATGTTTTGTGATAGGTAATGGTAACCACTCAACATCGGGTGGGCCATGTGCTTGTTCCATCACCTCATCATTAAATACCAAAAAAAGGGCGACCGCATTCTGGAAAGTGTTGGAAGATCTCCAACAAGATGGAACAACAACATTATAAAGATGCAAGGAATCCGTGAATGAAAGCCAAAGAAGGGGGTTGAAACCGTTATTCGTGGAAACCTTTGAATATAACATTTATTATTTTATATTCAAAGCATTCTGACGAACTTTAAAGCAAATCATACCACGCGTTAAGATCTTGCCATACAAACTTTAACACCTCATTGCACCCCCCTCGAAATGAAGTTTAAATTTGATTGATACCAGTCTTTATAAATTGTATGGAATAATACATTATGTCAGGTTTCAAGTTTTTAAGTTCAAGGAATACGATTTTACATACAAACGATTTTACCCCTTTTCACCCTCTTAGGGGTTGAATTTTCAAAAACCGTTTCTTAGTGAGCGCCTACACTCTTTAAATACTGCCTATGCCAAATTTCAGAACTCTAGACCCTATAGTTTCTGAGATTTGGTGATGAATGTGTCAGTGAGTGGAGTTCTCTTTTATACATTTAGAAGATGTAAGGATGCGAGTATGCTTGTGTCGCGGGAGCCCGGTTTACTTGGGATTACCTGATCAATCAAAAGAAAATGCTTCTTTAGGTTATTAATGATCATGATGAGCACAAAAATAAATGTTATTTTTTGTTTGTTTTAGCCGTTACGTACAATTCCTTATTCTGCTATCTCTAATTAAGGTCTTTATGAACTTTACCACTAGGGCTGGCAAAGCCTTCATCCGAGCTCTCATTATGTAAACTTCGTACTTGGGAGCAGGAAACATACATTCTTTCTATGGATAATCTCGACTACTGATTACTGGATCGCCGTGGGGAAGGATGTAAGGGGTGGGTGCGGGATGAGGAGCGCGTCCTACAAACACGGATTGAGATGACTGGGCCGGACGCCCGCGGCTGAGCCTGTGTTCTAAGTCAAGAGAAAATACTTCTATTTTACTGTGTCATCATCGTCATTCATCATTATTAGCCGTTTTAAACTCATTGCTGGGCATATGTCTTCTTTGATTATGCCACTCGTCTCGATCTTTTGCTAGTCTGAACAGTGTAGATAATGCGTAATAAATTAAATTTAAAAAAAATTAAAACACTTGTAAATTTTAGATTTTAATTTGCGCTGAAGATTGGTTCCGCTAATGGTAGTAGGTTCACCAATAGTAGCAGTTCCACCTTATAGCCTGATTCGCTGGCTCCTATCTCGCAAACCGTAGGCCGGTACCGGTGCTCAAGACGAGCGCGTGGTTATGTCGGGTCACGCGCCGGCGGGACGGGATTACTGCTACCTACTGTACTAGATTATACCGTTTTTATTCCAATTCGGTATTACATGACGCCGAAGCTTAGGATCAAGGAAATGCTCCAGGAGAAAGGATCTTTTTGGATGTCGAAAAGATGAATAATAAGAAGGGTATGTTTTCGTTGAAATGCTTCTGGAGATGTGTATTTTCCAAAGTAGAGCTTGTAAAAGTAACGAGTGGTTTATTCGATGATCCCTTAGAAACAGAGACTTCTGATAAATAGGGTTACTAGTGAGCATCTTACGACTTTGCCCGCGTATGACTTTTTATCCGCTTCAGTATAGTTCTTATTTCTTACATGCAAAGAACATTATTTGTGTGTGCCCTCCATTTAAGTATATTGTTGTCTTGATTGTTAATCGGTCAATAAAAATACGGAATATCTTAGGCACGGTGAACTAATCCCAAACTATGGGTACCAGAGACCGATAAACATACATAAATACTTATAAAACACCCAGACATAGACAAAAATCCATATTCTTCATATAAATGTTTGTACTGGGCGAGAATCGAACCCACGACCTGAAGCTCTGAAAGCAGAGCTACTGCCAACTGATTACTATGCGGCCAGTCAAACAAAATACAGTATATTTTGATTTTATACATACTGTTTTGAAATCATATTTGCAAAGTAACATAGAAGATCGTTACACAAACAATCCAAAACTTAGCACTCACGTGCTCCCCAAACTCAACGTGACACGAACTCAAACAATCTCTACTACTCAAACAGTCGATACACAGTATTGTTTAATATTCATCGATCGCTTACACAAGCGGTGGAGTCAATCAAAGACGCTGAGCCAGCTATGGAACGGAAAACAAACTGACTGATCACTTGCCCCGAGATATACATGGGCAGGGTTAATTTGACGACATCTTTGGCGCATTATGCGATAAGCCGACTGTGACCGTTGCGGGTTCGATTTCCACTGCGCGATAAATGTCTATAGATATTTTTGGGGTATGGTGTACAGTACACCATAGTGTACTTGAAGTTTCTGATACCCATGATACAGGAGAGTATAGGTACGAGTGTGGGATCAAGGTTATGTATGTGAATTTTGAATGTTATTTTATGTTTATTTGAGGCACTCGAGATCAGTTTTAAATATAACTAACCAAATACTCATTATTAGCTACCTAAATACAGCGCTGCACAAGACCGTGGTGAATGGCACAAATTTTGGGAGCGCTATAAAGTGGTGAAAAAAGTCGGCCTGTGGATGTGGATGATGATGATATACGTTACTACACAGACTTTTTTCCTAGAACCACTGAATTGACGGTTTACTGTGAAATTATATCAATAATGTACAATAAGCCGACGATTCTGTGGTTCTAGGAAAAATTAAATTAAAATTATTTTACACCATTTTGGATCTGAATACTAAGTAACTGATCTTCTTTCGCAAGTTTTTTTTGTATATATAGAAGTAGTAAGAATACAGAGTAATGATATGAAGATACACAATACAACTTTAACTCATCATCATAATCATTATCAGCCTATAGCAGTCCACTGCTGGCCATAGGCCTCCCGCAATGAACGTAATTGCGCCCATTCCTCAACTCGACGCATCCAGTTTCTACCAGCAGCCTTTTTCTTTTTTTCTTTTATGGTATTACCGGAAAAAACTCTCAAATTCTACATGTGTATAACAACTACAATTACTTACTAATCTAGAAGGACTAGGTGCGAAGTATAATTGATGATGAAATGAACATACATACCTTGTATGTGATATTATTTCATAATTATACGAGCACCTAGACCGAAGAATAAGTCCCGCCCTACCCTGGTGTCTTAAGCTCCCTGAAAATTTTCCGGCAACACATCAACGATGCTCTAGTTTCAATTTATTTTCAGACTCTAAACTAAATGATTGACAGGACCGTGGTTCCAGCAAGGAGGACAAGGTGCGTTAAAAAAAAAAGAGACTAACTCAACTAAGTGCAGAGTGGTAGTACCTATGCGATAAAAGTCACACCATCAAGCCGGAGGTCATCCTATACTACGTTTTCAGAGACGCGGTCTCCACTCAAGAGCTCGTTTACCACTAACTAATTATAGCTCCCGGGAACAAATATATGAAAAAGCACACTACCACTATTTCGATCTACCGTCACGACATACGACTGATTTCATACATTGCTTCTGCTAACCGACAGACGATAGGTTGTCCATGTCTGAACACGCTCTTAGAATGGTACATGAGTAGTGTGAACACGAAGCAGCGACGTTTAGCCATCTGCAATCAATCAATATTTGCTATAACGCTTCATCGAGGATTGCTCAAGCCAAGAGCCTCTATAAGGCTGTGTCTTCATTAGGCAAACAGTGAGCGGCTGACAGTTTGCTGACTGAACAGTCAGTCAGCCACTCCTCTGAGTAGCTCAAAGGCCCAGCTGCTCAGAGAAGTGGGCGGTCAAACTCAATATCAAGTGAACGGCGATCTGTAGCAAAGTAGCCGCGAAGCGCTGGCAAATATTTGTCAAAGAAAGCAAACTCAGTTGCTACCAGTGCAGTGATAGGTCTGCAAGCAAAAACTACCATACGTTACGCAAGTCCCACTTCAACAGTGTTCTTGCGTTACTAGCGTACTTCGCCGCCGAGTGAAGAAAATTGCGCTCGTAATTTTGTTGCGTATCGGCCGCTAATTGAATGAGGCAAACTGCGTACAGTGCGCGATGTATAGATACTCCATTTAAAATATATAGGTGGCCAATTGGGCCCTAATTCTCATGAATTGAGATAGATTATTATCACATTAGACATACTATGTCTCAACAACTGTCAAAAAATAGAGTTTTGAAAGTTCTTGCGATATTATGTCTAATGTGACAAAAATCTGATATAATGAAATAGCTGATATAATATAATTCTCATGTGAATCAGAGCCCTGGTGGTAAACAGTGAGCCGCTCACTGTTTGCATAATGAAGACACAGCCTTAGACTGTTTCCTTAATAAAGATTGGGAAAATCAGTTGTATTATTTATTTCTTTTATTGCTTCGTGTCAAATACATCTGCGTAACGAATGCTGGATGATTGGCTATTATGCGTACCCAATTAGGACTAGAGGTTACCTAAAATGTCTATGACAAGTGCAAATGATTTTTTATTACATAAAAAATATAATTAAATATATAGTGGTGGACTTTATCACACAGCATCATGTAGCCCTAAACTAAGCAGAGCTTGTGTTATGGGAACCCCATGATTAATATGTTACATATATATATTTTTTTGTAAATACATACATACCATACACAGAAAACACCCAGACCCGAGACAAATATCTGCGGAACAAACATGCAATCATTTGTCCCGCGGCGGGTATTGAACCCGCAACCTTCTGCGTCCCAGGCGGACTGGATTAGAAAATGCAACAAGCACATGGCCGTTATGATGGTAACCGTTATCTTTCAAAGTATTGCAGTTTAGGGTAACCAAAAGAATTATATACTTTTCTTTTCATTAGGTATAGCACTTTATGCCTTGTTTTATTTACATTTTTTTGTTTTTCTAAAGTCAAGCCATTAGTTAGGGAAAATAAAATTCTTCCTTTAGGTAGTTATTTCTTTCTTATTTACTTGTTACATATATGTAAAAGAAATTGTTCTTTATATACATTCATCAAAACATAGCAATCAAATTGGATGTTACGAATACAGTTTTTGTCATCTGGACAATTTAACTTCGCGTCTGAAAGTACAATGTAACTGTTATTAAACATAACAACAGCAGAAATATGAATAAAAGGCGAAATCGGGACATTGGAGGAAGTCGGGCTGTTCTTAAAATCCGGCACAAATGCAATCAGCTGTCAGACGCAGACCAAGTCACAGGCGACAACGTTATAATAGTCGGGAAACATTGTGTGGAAACTTTAGTGGAATAGGATTTATAATGAGATTGTAAACGTGCTAGTGTAACTTAAACGTTAACGGAAATAAAAAGTTTTTGAAGGTTTGTAGCACAAGTTATGGTTCCAGCCTACTTCTAAGAAGGCTCTATCACACTGCAATTTGTCTGTTCCCACTCAACTCCGTATCGCCTGAACGGATTTGTTTGTGATCGGAATTAACACGTCACCGTTTATATTAATTTTTATTTGACACCCGTTTATATTAGATACTTTTTATCCTGGTACCACGCAGCCGCGGGCAGAAGCTTATAGTACATATTTACAAGTATAAGATCTAGATTAAAATTGTAAAATAGAGTCAATTCAGAACTAAATTTTTTTGACAAATGTAATTTTTTAAGGTGGATATAATTTTTTTAATAATCCGAAAATACATTTTTTTTTTTCAAATAAACCTATGGCTTCCGAAGACAAAATCTTCTTACTACAAAAGAACAGGTGGCTGCCCTCAATGAGGCATGATTAAACTTAAAAAGTCTAAGTCTTTCTCTACAAAATCGAATTTCTATGTCTTTTGCTAACACACTTATAATTTCTCAGCCATCTTCAAGTAGGCAGAACAAGTTTCATGATAGATGATAGCACAAGTTAAGATACTTGTGCAAGTCATTCAAACTCGCCACGTAGATTCACACGTACTGCTAAAGTACTTCTAGAAATTCTACCGTAGTTTTAGTTCTGCAGAAGTTCTCATGTACAGTTCGGTTATAGTAGTTGTTCTCATTTTGAAATCATTTCTCGCATATTGACGTGGAGAAAATAATAAGCTTGCAACTTTTAGAAAATGGAGTATTAATAATTATTATTAGAGACTGCAAACTATAATCTATATCTTTGAAAATCTATGTGTATATTTGTTCTCAAATCGATGTGTATTAAATAAATAAATATAAAAATAATACTGGACGTTATCACACAGCATCATGTAGCCCCAAACTAAGCAGAGCTTGTAATATGGGAACCACATGATTGATATACTACATATATACAGTTTTTTTTGTAAATACATACATATCATACATAGAAAACACCCAGACCTGAGACAAATATCTGCAGAACATGCAAACATTTGTCCCGCAGCGGGAATCGAACCCGTTACCTTCTGCATCTCAGGCGGACCTTCGCCCACTGCGCCACAGAGGCCGTCAAATTATTGTATGAATCCTATTGTTACCAATAAAACGGCTTGTCTTATTTTGATGAAATTTTCAGGCAATCTTCAGATTAGCTCAGCAGGTAATATATAGTAGCGATCGAATCACTGGGATTTTTTTTCCTCCACCATAAGTCATGGCTGTCGATTGGTGCTACCCGTGCGAAGCCAATCAGCCAACGAACGCGATGTTCTCCTTAGAGGGCAAGAATGAAGAATGTAGTAATAATTAGTAGAGTTGTTTGTGTCTCGTGGGGAAGTCCGATCACCATACCTATTTCTGCCGAAGCAGCATTATTATGTCTCAGTTTGAAGAGTGGGGATGCCGGTGAATTAATGCTTCATGTTTGAATTTGATAGACACAGTTCGATGCATCGTAGGACACGATCCAAACACACATAAACGATACAATACTTTGTTATAAGTAATATTTACAACTTATCATCAGATGGGCAATGCTTATTCGAACATCAAATAGTATGATAAAAATATCTTGAATCTTGAGTATCATAAAAAATCACTCTGCGAAATATCGTTGAAGTCGTTGATGCTTTCACCGTGACTTCAGCCCATAACTTTAAATCGCTTTCCACTGCCTCTTTGGCCAGCTCCGTACTTCCCATCGGGCTTGATTGCGTCTGTCCCGGATCCATCAGATGCACTCCGTGTAATGTAAACAAGTTTCCTCCATTGTGTCAAAGGAATAACCTCTTTGTGCTGCAAATAATAAAGACCGCATTCCGGTGAAGTTTTCTTTTCATTTGGCATAACACGGTTCTGAATACAAGTTCTTTTACAAACTGTCCTTTGAGATCTAGTTTTTGTAATAATATTTTGCGATCAATAGAGGGTAATGTCACTTTTAAGTTTTTGTTAAATAAATAAATACGTTTATGTTGGCGTGCGGACTGGTGCTGCAAGCTGGACACAGCATCATTTAGCCCCAAACTAAGCAGAGATTGTATAATGGGAATATATTACTGATATACTCACATATACATAGAAAACACCCAGACGACAAATTTTGGTAGAACATTCAAACATTTTTCACAAAGGGAATCAAACCTGCAACCTTCTGCGCCTCTGGCGGGTATTTGCTCACTGCGCCACGGAGGTGTTACTTAGATATCATATGTTTTTGAATGAAAGTTCACATTCAAAAAATTTATCGTAAACATAGCCAATAATACCTCAACAATTTTGTGACAAAAGTTCAAATAGAAATATTTCTATTTTTATTTCGTAATCCTTAGTTGAGTCATGGTTAAATCTGATGCTATAATAGTGAGACCCTTTATAAAGAATACAATTTATGAAAGTGTAGAAAAAAACCCCTAAAAGAATCCAAAAGTGGATGATAACAGGCTAGTTGATTATGTTGATGATAATGAAGCACTACAGTTTGTTAAATATAGTGTTGCCTGAAAATCGGCTAGAAAGGGGTGGAACCAGCCGTGTCATCGCGAGATGGTACAGTAGGCTTAGAGGAGCGTCGCCTGGGCATGGCGCGACACAGATTTTTGGACACTAGGGAAATCTCTGAGACTTTGTGTTAAATTATTTGTGAATTTATTTAAGTCATTATACGTTTCAATTTGTGTTCTTGCTTTGTTTTTTTTAGTAGATTTTGATACTGGTTGATAATAATAGATTGATACGCGGGACATAGAAATTGGCATACCTACACAATACGCATAGTGATGACGACGACCAATGATGAACGATGACGAAACCAATTTAGATTTTCAAACTAATGAAAAGCCATTTTGGTCGTTCATGATTGGTCGTCGTCATCACTACGTGTATGCTATAGATACGTATCAACCTCTATTTAACAAACTGTAAGTGTTGACATTGATGTTGGCAACACAACATTTTCACATTTGTGTTGGTAGCAGGCAAGCAGTGGGTTCGAATGGCCAATGGTAGAGAACTGGCAAGAGAAGGAGGAGGCTTTCATCCGAAAATAGACAGCCCCTGATTAGACTAATATAATTAAATTAATGTACATAACTTTATAAATGTAGATGGAAATAAAGGTTATTTTTATTTATTCTTAACAGCCGAACTCATCGCTCTATTTCTACGTCGTCATCTTTCACATACCGTCCCTATTTCGACCTACTTCACTCATATCCACGTACACAAATAACCAACCTTACTCACCTAATTACCGAACACTTTGAAACAAGATCACTCATCAGATCCAATTTCTCGTTACAGTAATTTGAACAAACAAAGTGTATCTTGTAAATCTCTGATGTGTGAATGACTAAATGACAATTTTAATGTAATTTTCAGACGTCTGAAATCGGAGGTGTGAAGCCTCCACGCTCGAAGAACCCCGAATTAACACGATTTGTGATGAACCCAAATACCAACGTGTTTTGAATTTAATTCGCAGGAATTTCTTACTCGTCTTTGCATAGAAATGGGATACCTACCTACTTGATTAGCTAGATTATCTTTACTAGCTTTTTATTTTTTTATTTCTTAGTTCGCTAAACGTGCGATAGAAGCAGCACCCTAGTACCCTAGAGTAACTGTATTTTTCAGTACACTATGTCATTCCTCTTTAGGAATTATTATTTTTCTCATCTTTAAGTTTGTCTGATCCTACTGGAAAAAGCCTCCCTTCCCTGTTTCTATACTTCCCTGATCTTGGGAATACCCTTGCCAGGATACCGAAAATAAGTTCTAGTTCGTCACGCCACCTCCGTCTGGTAACAGCCACACGACCGCTTTACGTTCTGTGGAGTCCTTCTCCTTTCATCTTTCTTCTTCCATCTTTAGGTTTTTATGTTATTTCTTCGTGTTATAATGCAAAATACTGCAATATTAAAAATTTCGGTTAAAAATGTCTGTATCAAACGTTAATTGCCAAACAAAAAATATGACGTAGGTACGAGACCAATTACTGATCGTTCGCTGATGGCTGGAATCTTGTACATTTATTTTTTTGTTCAGTACTACGATTGATATTGACTTTTTCGTAATCTAGTTTTAGTTTTTACGTATCATTTTTTAAAATCGTAAATAGAGTTAAACCATTTAAAAATAGAACGCGCAATTTCATTTTTGAATTCATTCTTCTTATGGATTAACAGACAAGAATTATGACGAAAAATAAAATTCTGAGCAATCGTGTTCGTTTGAAAATAGAACGCGTAATTTCATGTTTTTTTTTTAGAACTCTATGGATTATAATTAAATATATTAATATATATAAATTATACAGTTAAATAATTATGACGAAAAATTTTATGGATCCCTCTCCGTTCTGGTTTTAAAGAACCCGTCACCCAGGTAAACAGCATAAATGAAAAACATATTATGAGTATGCTACTGATATTCCAATAATAATGAGGATTTTAAACCTTATTAGTCTTGTGCATTTTCTTTTCACGAAACTAAAACAACCCATAACTAATTCAAATCCAGGTAAGCGAAAAAGCAAAAATAAGGATACTCCATTCCCTATTTTATTAGGAGACAGACCGATACAGTTTCCGGGAATGTAACAAACGTTTTAACTTGTATATTTACGAGGGAAGGGGGCAATATGTCACGCGTCCCACTCACACTTGACGCTGTCTGGAGTGCTCCAGAAACCAGGAACAGTGAGCTGTGGATATCGTTAGGCTAAAACAAAGATTTTTTTCGACATCAAAAAGCTCCATACTAAGCATAATGAGGATGTCCATCTTATAATGTCGTCTAATTTGACACATCACATTCACACTAATAATAAATCCCAATCCAACTCCCTAAGAATTAAATATAATTAAACTTGAATTTTACATGGTTTTATAATTACATTTTTATTTATGTTATCTGAAGATGGCACACCACTTAATGTTAAGTGGTAACCATCACTCATAACAAATTATTGCTTCGTAGGTTACTGTTTGAAAAGTGCCCTGCGATGCAACGCCCTGCATCCATGAAATTAAAGGCACATGAGGATTGATGATTTAACTTCTTCATGCCGCAATCAGCAATGCTAAATCATGGCAGAAATATGCATGGTTGTAGTACTTCTCCCGATGAGCCCTTCACAAATACCTCCACTATACACAAATACGGCCTCTATGGCGCAGTGGGCGACGGTCCGCCTGAGACGCAGAAGGTTGCCGGTTCGATT
The DNA here is from genome assembly GCA_951804965.1 of Horisme vitalbata. Classification (NCBI taxonomy): domain Eukaryota; kingdom Metazoa; phylum Arthropoda; class Insecta; order Lepidoptera; family Geometridae; genus Horisme; species Horisme vitalbata. The sequence continues at coordinate 11,770,548 of OX638093.1, read as the reverse complement.
CCCGCTGCGAGACAAATGTTTGCATGTTCTGTAGATATTTGTCTCGGGTCTGGGTATTTTCTATGTATGATATCTATGTACTTTAATCCTTTAGTTCTTTATAGTACACGTAATACACATAATACAGAAATAAATTTACTTAAATGCTATGTACAAAGGCGAGCTTAACCCTGAAAGAGTTTTCTTGCAGCAAACCTTTGGGTATTGAGAGAAGATAAAAAGAGAAGGATATATACATGTATACTGTGAATAATGGATAAGATAAGTTTAAGATTAAACTTAAAACCAACATATTTACATAAACCTACATTCAAATAGTTAAATAAACCTACATAAAAAATACCAACATAAATTATATATGAAAATAGTAATATGTATTTACAAACAAATAAATGTGTAGTATATCAATAATGTGGTCCCCATAATAAAAACTCTGCTTGGGGCTACATGATGCTATGTGATTACGTCCCGCATTATTTATTTATTTATTTAATAACTATACTACCTACTAAAAATCTAACATAATATCTGCAATGCTTGTAGCTGATCTGTATTTACTTATTTTCAAGGGTTAATAGAAATACGAAGTATTTGTAACTGACATTTATTCCAGACTGACAATTGACGATGTTAATTCATTCAAGAACTACCTTCATTATAATAATAAAACATTTAATTTTAATTAAAAGCATACATACGCTGAGAAATAATAGTTATATTTATTTCGATTATAACTTTTTTAATATCTCAGAATTTGCTTTTACAAGAACACACTCTTAGATCCAATACTCTAAGGATCTCTGGCAGTGGAATATAAAAGGGAGCTCCCGATAAATTGGTCAGGAGGTATAACACTTGGATAGATTCCAAAGTGTCTGAAACGGCGCTAGTTGCTGTGACATAACAGCTCCAGTAATGTACAGTCGGTTGGTCACAGAGAGAATTGAATAACAAGTTGTGTAATGTTACCAATCACAATATTTTCCATGATAACTTTACTTATATATATAAAAATAAAAATTAATACGCCACGCCTTAAGGCGACTATAAAGGTTAAACCTCCCTCTCGCACTATTCAACATTTTTTAAGATATAAAATCAATGAATGTAGTTATGCAAAATAGCAAACCTTTACGGCCTAGAAAATAACAATACAAAGGTTCAGATCATATCATTTTGATTCTATCACGTTTTCTTACCAAAAAACTTGCACCAATGTGATACATTTTGGTGCAATTTTTTTGGTAGGAAAACGTGTTGGGTTCAACATGATACTCTTGCTAAACCTTTGTATTGTTATTTTCTAGGCCGTGAAGGTTTGCTATTTTGCATAACTGCATTCAGTGATTTTATATCTTCAAAAATGTTGAATAGTGCAAGCGAGAGGGAGGTTTGACCCTTATAGTCGCCTTAACTAGTCAACCGATAATCGTGAAATCTCGCATACACGTTGTCAGGACTACAGGATGTAATATATTTTACATTTAAAAAAAATACTGTTTCCGAGCAATAGTAAGTAGGTAGTAGTAGTAGTAGTAGTAAAGGTGTGCCTTAAGTATTGTGCTAGCGTAAATTAGTAAGTCAGCATTTTCACATGATTGTAATAAACATGCAGACAATAAACGAGTGCAACTGAATACGGACGTTTTAAACTAGTAATACCCGATGTCTCCGCTCTCCCCTTGCAGCACACTACAGTAATAAGTAACATAACATTTGTAGGTGGATATTACATTGACTGCTCTAAAGTAGAACATTTAGCATTTAGAAGAATAGCTAAACTTAATAAAAATTGCTGTGATGACAACGTTGTTACACTACACCATACCTCATCGGCATATATCGGTCCACTGCTGGACATAGGCATCTCATAATTAGTTTAATAAAATTAAACGACAGCTTCACGCACTGCTGACGCTGCTGCCCATGGGCAATCAGGGGTTAAGCTGTGCAGCTGAGCTCTGCCGCAATCAGCCGCCGCACGAGCCACGTTATTTACCAACTTTTCCTATTGTTTGTAGTTGGAGTACCACGTGCCGACGAGGTTAGCTTGCGTTCCGAAAATTGTAGCCTTAACTTTTCAAAACGTCAAAATCCACAAAGCTCAATTAATAATTCTAAAAGTACGTTAAAAACCCCGTATTACCTTTCATACGATATTTAATTTCATACTCATATAATTTAATAAAAGCACAAAAGCACAGGTAAAAGGCGTGTTGACGGCAAAATTGATTTACCCGCTCTATATGAGGGATATTTTTAATATACTACATTAGGAAGCGTTCTCGCATATCAAATATCGGCGCCGGTTTACCTGCACAAAAATATGAGCACAATGATTTATTTTTACCATCGAGAAAGTACGTATACTTTATAGCAGTGTTCCGTACAAATTCTTTGTCCTGAATGACTGACGGATCAATGCACAGCCTAAACCGCTGATCGTAGAGACCTCAAACTGGGAAGGTGTGTTTTTTGTACGTAGGCATCAATTGGACCCCCCCCCCCCTTACCCCCTCTAAGGGGGTGAAATATGGGTGCAAAGTTTATATGGGACAACGTGATTCCTTAGTCCATCTACTTCAAAATTTGCATAAACATTCTATAACAGAATTGATGGAAGATGTGGTTTGTATTTTATTGAAACTCATCGCCTAATAGGGTTTAAAATGGATAGAAAATTTTTTCAGGGGTGATTTGCATCGAAGTTTATATCAATACTATACTCCTTAGTGCTTTTAATTTACTTAAATAAAATTTTATTTTGACACGTTTGAAAACTCGATACGATCTCTTTAAAATTAGAATGTCAAATCATCAAGATATTATACTGTAGAGCCACAAACGTGTAAAAATGTGTCTGCACCAAAACTCGCCGAACGTTATCGATTGCGCCGACATTGAACACTTTTCAAGCCACATGCGGTTTAAATAAGTGCAAAATTGGCATTTTGAAATTTATTTATGTCAAATACGCTTGTACGATTTTTGACAGTTTTCACTTGAAGACTGTGACTCTATAGAGTACCTACTTTCTTATCTTGATGTGTCAAATATAAAAGTATTTAATCCAAAAGGACTAAGGCGTAAAGAGTTTGTTAGAGTATCGTTGACATCATAGTTCAGTGGTATTTGTTATAAGTTCGTATGTATGTTTGTTCGAGCATAACTCTCAAACCGTTGATCCAATCTGCATACAATTTCTTAGGTCGATATTTTGTATTTGACTTTTTTTTGATCGGAAGTATAAGAGTTATATCAGACAGGAGGCCACCAAGATATGGAGTCACAAAAGGGGCTAAAATAACCTTAGGTAAATATATCGAGTGACGTATCATATGAATGGGTTCTCTTGGTTCATTCCAAATTAGTTTTTACTTTAGTTCTTGAATGTATAGATCAATAGACAAGTTAATCGGTGGTAGTCATAGGGAAGTACAAATATTGTGTTTGGCACGCATGCCTGCTTACTAAGTGCACAGTCCTCACAGTCAGAACACATAAAAAACAGCTCGCAGCCTAGAACAAGTGTGTTTTCAGCACTCATACACTAGACACTAGCATGTAGACTGCGGGCATCGCCGCAGCGGGTCGAGTAGCAGCTCACGCCCTAGACCAAGTGTATTTTAAGTACTTAAAGTGTTAGATACTGAATAGTAACCCTATGATATGTGGGAAGGCCAGATAGGAAATGAAAGTTGCATGGAAACCAACCATTTCTCAAGTTATGAGAAGGGATATAACAACTTATAATACCTATACATTTCAAAGCTGTAGATTTGACGAAGGGTCGCCAACGGAAAAGGAAGCAAGAATGGGCTCGGAAAAGGTAGCAGAAGTGGGAGTGGGAACGGGAAAGAGAACGGGAACGTGAACGCACCTGGTTACTGACCCGGACCTAACCTGGTAATGTAGGTAGGTACTTTTTATTCCATAAATAATTAGGGTTACACGCAACATAAAAAATGTATACACGCAAGCGAAGTTGAAGGCGGGTCAGCTAGTAAATTCTTATTTATATTTTTTTTGGTTTTCAGATTGTATACAATATTATAAAATCTGAAAACAAAAAAAAATATAAATAAGAATTTTAACTGTTTTTATCGCATGCAGTCTATTTCAGTCCACTGCTGGACATAGGTCTCCCATAATAAAGGGGGATATGCCCATAATCCCCACGCTGGGTATACGGGTTGGGGATCGCAGGGCACAGCTTTTTGCACCACCGACGCTGCTGCCCGTTGGTGGCTAGGAGATTTAACTGTGCCGAAGTAGGCTGTGCTATGTCACATCAGTCAGCCACCAGAGCCCCGTTCGCTATTTAGCAGGGTGCACCACGTGCAGGTGAGGTTGGTTTGGGTTCCGAAGATGATATTTCAAGTTTAATAGAAATCCATTCAGCCATTTAAAAGTTGAGTACAAAAGTTGGGAACAGTACATTTATGGAGGAAAGCTACATTATGTTCTTTTCTATACCCATGTGCTGAAAATTCATGATAATCGGTTGAAAAGCGTAACAAACAAACAAACTCACTTTAAGGAATAGGAAGTTAGAATTAGGCTATGCTCAAGCAGTGGACTGCTGTAGGCCAATGAAGGTGAAACTTCTAAAAAGCCCTGGCTTTTAACCAAACCTATGCTGAATATAAACTGTTATATTCAGCAGTGGACTAGGGCAATGATAATGAAACTTATAAAAAGCTGGTAAGGATATTTAGTTTATGCAAAACGCGCCCTTATTTTCAGTAATACTTTCAGGAGGAGTAGGTATAATTGTGAGCTCTTTAGAAATAAGTGCGTGGGCTCCAAAATATAATGTAGAACCGAGTCGCAATATTCAGATGAAATTGATAGGTTATCACCACCAAATGTGGGGCGTAAAAAATGTGTTGTTTGCCATTTATAATATATTTTTTTTACAATATATAGTCAAGCGTTTGACCATTATCACACCTGTAAAGATGTGATAAGATTGAGCACGCTTACACGAACCGAATCATTGTCGAACTTCTGTTGGGTTTAAGAAACTCGTCAGAGTTATTATATATATTAGATAGCAGAATTTGTATTAAATATTTTACCTTTTGAATATCTTTTTGAATGGATTTCTGCGTCACGCCTGAATCAATTAATTATCACATTTGTAATATTAGTAAAATAAAATAATATAACTGTGATGGCTGACACACATTTTTTATACCATTATTACGGCTGACACACATTTTTTATACCAGTATTCTTCCAAAAGAATCCCCTATCCCCACCCCCTAATAATATAATTACCATTAATGTAATTTGCAGTAAATCAACCCACCCTAATCCCGGTGTCTATTCATCAGGCGACTCTTTCTATTGTTAGGGTAATGAGAGGGATGCATAATGAATGGCCAAGACAGACAAGCCCTTGTTGTTGTTGGAAAACAAACTATCGGTTAGAAAACTATAAGATAGAAAAATTGGAATTCTGAAACGTTCAGCAGTGGGTAAAAGTCCAGATCAGGAAAAATTTTCTACATATTACCGGGATCTGGTGTTTCTTATTTATAATGTGGAACTCTTATTTTTGTGTTGTAATATCCGGCATTATTTATAATAAATTTATTTATTATATTGTATTAGTTTATTTTTTATTGTACTTTAATACGGATATACCAATTACATTAATTAAAGATCGACACAAGTCACAATGGTAAATTAAAAATAAAAACTTTAATTAGGTATTGTAACAATTATTTAGGCATGCCCAGCTCCCACCTGATCTCTCATCTATATCAGTCACATAAACGATGAACATAGGCTTCCCCTAATAAAGGAGGAAGTATCCATATTCTGGCGATTATGACCCACATCCTCATCGTACTGGTGTGGTGTGATGGTGTAGTTCTAGACCTGGAATAACATTATTTTTATCTGTATAACATGAGAGCATTATTATTATGATTTAGGAGTAGTAGAGTTCTTTGTGGAGGGCTCGTCCGGGGAAGTACTACCACCATGCCTATTTCTTCCGTAAAGCAGCTGTGCTGTGTTTCGGTTTGAAGGGTGTGGGTGCCGGTGAAATTACAGACACAAGAGGCTTATCATCATCATGCCTCAAGTTGATGGACGCAGGGCGTTGCATCGTAGAGCACGTTCCAAAAAACGTGATCTATGTTGCAATGCTTTGTGATAGGTAATGGTTACCACTCAACATCAGGTGGGCCATGTGCTTATTCCATCTTCAAGTATCATAAAAAAAAAGAGAGCAAAGCCGCGGGTGGAACCCAGTTATTTATAAGTCCATGTAAAGGCCTACGAGCGAAACTGTCAAATCAGGTAGCTTAAATAACTTTTGCTACTGATAATTTAAGTTGAACTATAAAATGCCACAGTTTACCTACGTCAAAGCTTATGGAGTGACGTCCAATGATATGTGGAATGGAAACGGCTGCGTGCAACACGATATGCAATCAAAATAATATTACTTCATGAAATATTAATTATATCTATGTCTATGTGCATACAGAACCTATTTTAAAACTTTATATGTACAATCACATACATCTGCGGGGTGATCGGCTAACTCTGTTGCAAACAAAAATAATTGACACCGCACCGATCCTGTTTTAACAAACTGTGATAGTTTGTCAATTGACGTTCATTGAATTTTGACGGATGAAACGTCAAAGTTTGTAAAAACCACATATAAAGAAGACAAATACATAAAGCCTTAAAATTCACTATGCTCTGAACGTCAACTCATACGGCTGGTTTCTACTTTCTTATGTCCATATATCATTTGCTAGAAAGGGATGCATACTTTATCTCAATGCGATTTCTGCGACTTCGTACCAGGGCATTTCTATGAACCTGCATAGAAATTTGTTCGAGCGCCTTGGTACGATTAACTTTTTGAAGTAGCATTGATATATGTATGCATCCTTTTCTTGCATCCTTTTCTAACTAATGTTATTGAACATAAGAAAATAGAGATCAACCGTATTAGGTTTTAAAACTTTATCTAGTTCTTTACTATATCTGTGGTATAAACAGGGTCGGTGTCAATTATTTCTGTTTGCAACAGAGTTAGACAATCACCCTGCTGTAGTAGTAGAGCTCTTTATATAGGGCTCATCCGGGAAGTACTACCATCGTACCTATTTCTACCGTGAAGCAGTATTGCTGCGTTTCGGTTTGAACAGTGTGGGTGCCGGTGAAAATACAGGCACAAGAGACATGACCTTCATGCCTCAAGTTGTAGAAGAGACGCAGGGCGTTGCATCGTAGGGAACTTTCCAAACATGTGTGACATATGATGTAATATTTTCTAATAGGTAATGGTTACTACTTAACAACAGGAGGGCCTTGTGCATGATCTACAGATGCCATAAAAAAACATATTTTGATCAAGCTCTCAGGCAAAGAGAGTTAAGACTAAGTTTGTTTAGTAAAGGCTAGATAAGTTTACTTCTAATACAGAGCAAAGCCCTTTTTTATTGTAGTCTTCATTTTTGCTATTATTTTTAGGATATTTTTCACAGCTTCAGCCGGCTACCGGGTTAAAAACTTCGTGAATTTTAAGTTTCACCCAAATCTGTTCAGTCGTTATGGAATTGAGTTGGGACAACCATACTAGCACATACACAAACACTTTTTTATTTGCATTTAAAATATTTTTTTCTATACAATCATTCACTCTTGGCAGAGTAATATTAGTGTGATTTTATATATATATACTAGCTTCCGCCCGCGGCTTCTCTCGCGTGGTAGCGGGATAAAAAGTAGCCTAAGTGTTAATACAGGTCACAAACTAATTTATATACCAAATTTCATCCAAATCCGTTCAGTAGTTTTTGCGTGAAAGAGTAACAAACATTCATCCATTCGCATTTAAAATATTAGTAGGATGAGATATAAATGTCCCTATTCCTTTACACGGCATCACGTGTAAACGGCTGGACCAATTTCGCTTGTTATTTTTTGTAGTATTTCAAAACTTTTTTATGACAGAAAAAAATAACTCTTCAATTCTCATGTCCTAGTTAATAATTGTTTTCCCATATTTTTATACAAAATAACTTATTACGTTTAGTGAAGACAAAAATATATATTTTAATAAATTAAACTAGCCCCCCCCCCTTTTTATTTAAGGAGGGGTGGGTCACTTACAGATGCCACTGGACATTCTGTAAAGTTAAAACTCTAAACGACACTTCCGAATTTTATTATTCTTTAGGTAGTAATTAAACATCTGCTTGTATAAATACACATATTTTTTTACTTTTTTATGTATTAATTAATATATGTTATTTATTGTAAATGCTGTACCAAAATCACCACCAGCCTATTCGATCCATTGCTGGACATAGGCCTCGACTATAAGAAAAGGTAAATGCCGATCCTAAGCTTTGGGGTTCGGAATCGCAGGGCATAGCGTCTCGCACTACAGATACTGCCTGTTGGCGGCTCAGTTTGAATGGTCACGTTCGTGTGCAAAAGTGTCAAATGATCACGTGTTGAAAGTGAAAAGCCAAATTTAATAATTGTCGAGAGAAATAAAAAAATGGTAAATAATTACTAAAAAAATGCAAGCCGTTTAATGCTGCACATATTGCAATATTAGGCCTAAGACCACTGAAGTATTATATGCTACTACTAAAAAGTAAGATATATTCATAAAGAAAAACCATCATCATCCACAGCCCGACTTTTAAAACTGCTGAATCTATATACAGCAAGAAAGGCTTCAGAGTTTGTGCCATCCACCGCGGTCTTGTACCAGTCGCATCCACGAATGCCCGGCGAATGTCTCTACTGTTTTTATTTTTAATATTTTTTGGCTATAAAATTAGGTAAAGAACTCTCCAAATCGAATTAAAGTCGTCTATTGCACTGACATTGACGTAGGACTTCTTGATAGCTGATATTTGATCTAGGTCTGCGATACAAAATAGTAGCCCGGCTTTTGCTAGGTTTTATGTCACAAATCGTTAGGTTCTCGTAATAAAGTTATTTCTGTAACTGACGTTTTGATATCACAATGCTATTTTATTTCAAAAGAATATGTTTTGAGATCATTCTTGGAATTTAAATCGAATGATTGAGCGAGCTTTAGCAAAATGTTTTACCCAGAACTCGGAGTTTTCTTAGAACATGTACCTCGTTCACTGCCTTATATAATAAGAATATTTCCTTGGATTAAGTTTATATTGCTTATCTAGAATGCATTCTAAATAAGCAAATTCATTGATTTGATCTCCATTAATCTTTCAGATCCATAAGATCCTTGTCAATAACATGAATATTAAGGCTCTACAATATAATATTTCCATTAGGCCTTTAGTTCTGTTCTAGATGTCTCCACTGATTCCAGTACATCTCCAATCTGATCTGAAAACGTACAGTAAACGTACAAGGTACAACCCTTCCAACATCAAGTATACCACTGACATCTAGACTTGAAGAATCATCGCTTGAAATTTTAGCGCTGTCGTCTGTCAGTGGACACTCCTACTCGTTACCCAGCCTGTGGTCAACAAGAAGCTTTTTCCGCAACCTTTATAAATAAACTCATAAAACTATTCTTACAAAAAATGTCTACGAATATATTTTCTCCAGTAAACTCTTTACTGCTAAGCCTAGTGACATAATAGATCCGACTACAAAAAGGCTCATGTAAAAACCAGTCTCGTGAATTTTACGTCTTATTTTTATTAGATCGGGTAAATAACATCACTCTTTCTTATTACGATCTTGTTGAATGATGTTGACCGTGATGGTAAATAATGAATGTATTTTCTAGGAAATCAAAAGTTAATGTAGGCTTTTGGGATTGTGGTTATTGGACTTGCCTCTATTGAACTTTTCATTTCGTTTAATTTATGTCAACTATAGGAACTTAAATACTTAAATAATACACACCGGAAAACAAAACCGCCCTTATTACTAAACTCTAACTACACTTGATGTGTAATATTGAGGTTTGTTTATACAGCCAGTGCTATAAAAATATTAAGTGTAACAAAATAAAAATCTACAAAAACAAAGGTCAATATGGTCTCTTTTGTGTTTGTGGGCATGCCTATCAGAATTCATTCATTTCATGTATACCTTTTTTGCCTCATACCTTAATTGTGAGCAGTCTGCATTATAAGTTGCAGGTTTCGGGTTCGATTCATTTGTGTAGTAGTTCATGGCAGTTTATTCTGTCTGGGTTTGTCTATGTATGCTTATCAGTCTCTGGTTTCCATAGGATTTGCTTATTTTGGGATCAGCTGACCATATAAGATTTCCTGTTTATTTAAATTTACCTATTTATTTTATAATTTGATTTCTACTAAAGCATTTACTAATTATAAATTTGGTTTTTAAGGTTTTAAGTTCGCATTTGACTATAAGTATTAGATAGAGTTTGTAATGAATAAAATAAACTCTACATGCCTTGAGCACTTTTATTAACTAATTTTACTTTTACTAACGAGATTTTAATTATTATTTCTTGTACTTTTATTAGTTTTAAGGCAACTTAATCTGTAGGACTTCAATTAAAACCCTCCAATAAGTTTAACAATTTTTTTGTTTCAAAGTGTATTTAATTAGGCTGTGGACTTAATTAGTTCACTTTGTTTTATTAAAGTTTCAAAGTAAAGTTTGGCCGTAAATTTAAAAATTAAAAGCTCGAGCACATAAAACTGGCAAAAACTGCGTAAATTGTAAACATAAATTTTAAATATTTATCAAAGTGAGGGTGAGATTTATAGATATAATTTTAATAGCATCATTATCATTAACAACAGGTAGATGTCCAGGGCTGGACGGAATTCATACAAACATTGGTCACGTGCCGAGAAACGAACCCACAACTTTGGCGTATCAGGTGGGCCTTCAGCCCACTGCGCCTCAGAGGTCATCAAATTCAACGATGGTTTGTATCTAAGTATAGTATGACAGAATAAAAACCCCTTAAATACTATTATACTAGTGCTCACTAAGTGCTGTCTTATGTAGGTAAAAAATAAACTACCTACACTTCTATTAAAGAGAAGCTTTGCGCTTGTAGAAATCTGTTTTCATATAAATTTTATAACCACACCCATATTATAAGAATATTATACCTAGAATTTTAGACCTCTGTTAACAAAATGTACAAAATATTCAATTTTTATTTCGTTTTTTGCTGGCTTCAATGGACTAATGTGCTTATCTGTGAAATAAAGACATAATAATATATGTATTATTATGTCTAGCAACCGACATAAAAGGACAGGTAAACAATAAGAGATAGAAAAAAAAATCCTGAATGTCCCGACAGTTTGAGTTCATGCCAGTATGCTAGGTAGGAATAATATGAACTAGTCAATTTGTGTTTTAGGAGATTTGAGTGGTCGACTCATTATGTAGGCTCTAGGAAAATATCAAAATAAATTAAGTCAAACTGTGCTCTAGACAATTCATGGTCAACCCTTTATTATTAAAATTATTTTTTTTAATTTAAAATAATATATATATTCCTAGAATACGAAATCGAACCTTAAAATTAGTAAATGTTTGAAAACTACAGTCGACTTGATAGATGGATAGATAGATAGTCTTTATTGTGTCCCAGCACCAACATACAGAACAAACGGACAACAACAACCATGAAAGTACAATGAGCTATCTAAACGCTTCTAGCGCTCTCTTTGGACAACCTTTGGATGAACTGGATTTAAAACTACTAAAACAGACGAATAGTAATATACTGTAATTCTGGACAATCAAACAGCATCATGTAGCCCCAAACTAATCAGATCTTGTATTATGAGAACTGATTACTTCATAAAAAAAAGAATTATTAAATTAGAAAAAAAACTTATGTAAATTTACTTTTAATTATACTAGATATAAATTTATGAATAAGCATGTTCATTTATAATTGTCTATTCGATCTGTCTAATCCTCACAATGCATAGTTTACTAAAGATTACTAACATAATCACACCCTCTAGTCTTGTTGTGTACCCTTGTGGTGTTCAAGTGCAGTTCACTGGAAACCCCCTAATGAATACAACAATGGAATCGTACTAATCTTCGTAGCGATTAGTGCTACGATGCTACGTGATGGTGCTACGCTGTAGAGCCTCTATGATAAACGTGAGGATATTTTATCCAAAAAGGCCGGTTTTTAGGTTTATTTAAATAATTCAAAGCACCTTAATCCAGAAAGGTTTTTTAATAATATTTTATAAAAATATCGTAAAGCATAATGTTGGCTAAAATCTCTTAAACATAATAATTTGAGAACACCCTTTATCAATATTTTAATGATGTCGATATTAAAAAAAAACATTTATTAGACAAAATCATGGATAACCTGACACCGCTCACCAAATTGGGACCCCTTACAAAAATATAGCCTTCAACTTAAATTTCAGAATACTTGAAATCGAGCGAATTTTTAAATCAGATTTTAAAAGTTGGTACATTTTTTGCTCTCACCGCCTCATCGTTCTAAACGCCCATAATTACGTAACGTAGGTACCGTAGCACTAATTGCTACGCAGGTCGTAGCTACGGTTACAAATAGTCATTCTGCAATAGAATAGTAACTCTTTTTTAGTTATATAACACGCTTCGTGATACCAGGATAGAAAAGCCTATGTAGGTTACAAACTATGTATGTTCCAAATTTCGTCGAAATCCATTAAGACGTTAAAGTTGAGTGGGAACCACACACACTCACAAACACTAACTTTGGCATTTATTATGTTAGTGTGTAACTAGAAGATGGAACAAGCACACCAACCTGATGTTAAGTGGTGACCATTACAATGTCAATGTATTCCATCGTAGGTCACGTATATACAGTCCTTCGTAGTTTTGTTCTTTGAGAGAAAGTCACATAACTTAACTCACATAGTACCTAGATAACAAGTAACCTTTATTTTGTTCCAGCGGGGTGATTGTCTAACTCTGTTGCAAACAAAAATTATTGACACCTATCTGGTTTTAAGAAACTGTGAAAGTTTGTCAATTGACGTTCATTGAATTTCGACGGATGAAATGTCTAAGTGGAAAATAATGCTACTTAGCATCAAGTTCGTGTTGATTTTATCTTATACAATAAATAATAATTTTCTATCTATCTATACGTATCTAAACTTTTCACATATTCTTACAAACTTTTGCTTATATAATTTTTTTGAAGGCCAGACAAGAGAGTTTCGTATCTATTTTATTTACTACTCTCTTTGACGGATACGGCAAAGAGCGTAGGTTAATTGCAACGTCGCTTTTCTGTGCCTTATATGGTAACGATAATATTCTAAATGTCAGACCACTACCATTTTATCTACGTCCCGAAATTCTGGACGAAATCGCTTGGAAGGTAACAGGGTGTGGCCTCCCTTTACGTTTTTACGCTGAAGTTTCCAACTCGATATAAAAAAAAGTCTTATTGTGTAATATTTTAGTATATTAAATATTCTGTTATATATAGTATAATCTGTTGATGTTTAGCATAAAAAAAAAACGTAATTTTGAATCTAAATTTTTATATGGTTGTTTGATAAAAGGTTTTTTATCGTAGTTAATGATTACATTAGTTGATAATAAATACTTTTCAAACTCAACATGTCACATTTTAAGTCAAGAAACAATAAATCTTACAGAGATAAAGTATTTAATTAAGAAAATATTCCGCAATCGTAAATTACTTTTAGTTTTGAGAATTTTTACTACCTTTGTGGCGCAGCGAGCGAAGGCACACCTAAGAAGCACAAGGTTGCGGGCACGATTCTCGCCCCGAGACAAATATTTCTATGATCTAATGTTAAAATATTTTTCAGTTTTATAGTAAAGCCTTTACGCAGAGCTTAAGAACTCTGGAACAAGAGGGTGCGGGTAATCCAACACGCGGCCCCACTGCGGACCCGGAGCTCGGGAGCTGAGGCATCCCTTTTAAAATTCACAGAGAACATACGAACGAGGGAATTATAAAACTGACAAAAGGTGTCCGATTCCAGAAATTTCTAAACAATATATGAATTTCATTATTTTGAAAAAAAAACTATATAATCTTTGTATGAGGGTAATATTTCTCATAATTTTTATATGGAATTTTATACAATCTGAATATTAGTACATAATTTTTTTAATTGATAATTATACTACAACTGCAAATAATTTTATTAATTAAAAGCGACAGTTTAAGAGATTAAAAAAGGATTACTCCAAATCGTCAGTCGGATAAATGTCCAGCCGTATCACGTAATAAAATATGGAAATAATTCGCTTAAAGCATGAAAAATAATATAAAACTATTCATCTATTAAAATATTTTTTTGTGAGAAAAAGCTGATTCAATTAGTTATTTACTTCTTTCTTTTCAATAAATAGTAAAAAAGGTATGTATTTTTTTTAAGTTAAATAAATTTTAAATTATTATAGAACAATAAAATAAGTACAGAACCAAAATTAAATTTAAATCATCGATGACTCGATTCGCATTTTTAAAACTATAAATAGTTCAAAGTAATTAAATATTTTTAATATTAAATATTAGAAAATTATTTTTTGCAACTACCCTCAATAAAACTAGTACCCCACAACTTACCGATGATCACTATAAAACCACACACTCATTATAAAACATCATCATATAATCCACAGTTATTTTAACTTTCAAAGTTATTCACCCACTTTCACAGTCAGCTACCCATGAATCGTTTGAAGAGCTCGGTCATCGCGGGGCGCGACGCGGCGCGTCCGTCTCGGTACACGATCGGCCGCCGACTGCCGCGCACTGGCTGTGTTGCCGTGCGCGGGAAAATCTTCCAAGATGCGCGATTAGTTGAAGCTTTGGTAGAATTTATTTTCCTCTCACGGCAACACCGAGATAGCCCTGTAACCTCTTTATCGGGATATGTTCAGTCTTATGAAAGTGAACGGTTATTATGCCAGTGTGAACAAGTTGTGTTTTTTGGTGTGAATGTGAAAATAGTCTTGTTATTTATATTTTCCAATCTATTTAAATATTTGTTTAATATATCCAAACCACGTCACTAGTGACATTGTCAAAGTAAAAGTATGTGGCCTACTCGTAAAATTAATATACATATTTTTTTTTTCGAAACCAGTTCGTTTGAAACCTTAATACGCAAGAGTAAACAGTACCACAATGCTCCAACTGAAACGGCAAGCCATTTTAAACCCTAGCGGTTCCATTGAAGCCTTAAATTCAATAAAATCTAAGTAGCTCCAGCCTCATATTGCAAAGAACATTTTTGAGTACATACAAATTAAATTCTCAACAAGTTAATTGTTCCCGGAATTGTGGGTAAATCGTGCCTTTGAAAAGGGTATATTTAGTATTTCCCGCGCATGCGCAGTTTCGTCCCGCCCCGCCCGGGTAGGACCTGGCTGTACCGAGTTTTGAAGTGTAGTCGAAAAGCTGTTTATAAGCTCTAAAATCGTGTAGCAGTAACGCGTTATATGGGTTGAGCATGGTGCAATAATCGGAGATGATATTATAGGAAAATAAGCATTATAGTCGAAGTTTGAGCGCAGCGGTGTGCATTGGTGTGAACGTATCCTATTTCTATGTGGATAGAAACTGCAGCTATGACTTAAAATATTCATTGCAGGCTTAAGTAATAAAACTGTTGTAAATGAGAATATTTTTTATATCTTATTAAAACCCAAGATGATTTTAACACCTATACTCATATATTTCTACTTTATAAAGAAATATCATCGAAGGAAAGGAAGAAGGAAAGCGTGAAAGAGGAAGATCAAGAATAACATATATGAGCCAAATAAAAGAGAAGGTTGCCATCATGTCGTTTGAAAAGTGAGAGAGCTAGCTCTTAAATTTAATAATAATAAATAACAAGGGGTTCCAACCGCCAGTTCGAACCCAAACTAACCTCACCTGCACGTGGTACACCCTGCTAACTAACAAACAGGGCTCTGATCAGCTGATTACCACATAGCGGAGCTTAAGACCGGCACAGCGTAATCCCCTGGTCGTGCGAAGTTGTGCCCTGTAATCCCCAACCCACATGCACAGGCATATCTCCCTTTATTAGGAGAGGCCTATGTCCAGCAGTGGACTGATATAGGCTGGTGTATACAATATTAAAACGGTGTAAACAATATTAAAATACTCATATTTTGCAGTAAGCAACAAAGCATCGTTAATATCCACCATGATCATAATCGATTTTTTCGAAACGCTTTGTGAAGCGTTTCATAGTCTCTTTTTTGGTTAATCAGCACGCATAAATCTTTTGCTGATGAGTATATATATGGATGTTCATCATCATCAGCTTGAGTATTTCACCATTGGTCAACGCTCAAATGAAACTTTTTTGACGACAGATTAATTTGAAAACCTCGGTGGCGCAGTGGGCAAAGGCCCGCCAGAGACGAGGTTGCGGGTTCGATTCCCGCTGACAATCAACGAGATAAATGTTGTCTGTTCTACAAATATTTGCCTCGGGTCTGCGTGTTTTCAATGTGTATCATCTTCGTCATCAGCCTATAGCAGTCCACTGCTAGACATAGGTGTCCCCTAATGAGCACCATTGTGCCCTTTCCTGAACTCTAATGTGTATGTAATTAAAAAATATATACAGTCAAGTGGTTCCCATAAAACAAACTTTGCTTAGTTTGGGGCTACATAATGTTGTGTGATAGTGTCCAGCATTATTATTTTAATGTCTACCTTCGTTTAGATGACGTCAGGAATAAAACAAACCTTAGCAATAACATTTATTTTTAGAACCCAACTTTACTTTCGATAACAATTTTTGATGAGACCCAGCCGAGTTCGGTGAAGTTTGCAAACCATAAAAATTCCAATGAATTTATGGAAAATGGCGTAAACACAGAGATGAGATTATTAAAATGCCACCTCGCCTTGTTTGCTGCGGGATCTATAAAGCATGATCTGATTATGAGGTTGCCATTTCACCCATCTTCACCCTATTGCATGAGCTAAAACACACTAATTATAAATACGATAGTTTGTGTGTGTGTGTGTGTGAGTGAGTACATTTGACTCCCACTCAACTCCGTAACGGCTGATCGGTTTTGGATGAAACATGGAAAGTACATAGTTTGTGACCTGGATTACACAGGCTTTTTTATCTGCGTACCATGTGAGCGAAGCCACGGGCGGAAGCTAGTTCTAAATAATTAAATAATTCCAGTTTTTTTACACATCATTATGGCCCTATTGCAAGCCCAACTTGTGTTATGGGTACCACACGACTGATATACTACATAAACACGTTTTTGTAAATATATATATTTAATAATAATAATGAATAGAATAAAGTGTCATAATAATAATGAATGGTCTGATAGCGAAGATCCTTGACCAATATCTTAAGAGGCTCTCACTAGGCAGATGGATCAAGGGTCAGATACAGAAGGCGGCTCTCCTGGACTCGGCACACATTGTGCGGAGGTTCCTCTCTCTGCAGCTCTAGCCACCGACCGTTTGAGCCCTGCCCCGCGGTCGATGGTCTCCCGTTTTAATACATTTTTTACTATAATGTTTTTGATAATTATTTATGTACATAAGTAGTATTAAGTATAATTATAGTAAAAAATGTAAACAGACGAGCTTACAATTAAATAAATTGTCATAATAATAATAGTCGGTGGTCTCCCGGTTTTATACATTTTTTACTATAATTTTTTTATATTTATTTATGTACATAAGTAGTATTAAGTATAATTATAGTTAAAAAAATATTTTAGACGAGTTTACAATTAAATAAAGTGTCATAATAATAATAAATAAATATTTATTTGGTTCTTAAAGGGTAAATACATCGATTGGTACTTTCGAAGTTAAGAATAAAAAAGAGATACCTAAAAAAATAATGACAATAAAAAGAGAAATAAATTTAACACCCAGACCAGAGACAAATATTTACATATCATAAAAACATATGTGTCACGGAAGAAATCGAACCCGAACTTTCTGCATCGCAGGTAAACTTTCGTCCACTGAGCCACAGAGGTCGGTAGTATGCAAGGAACACAACCTCTATTTTTCAAGTCTTTAGGATCCACGCTATTCTTAAGCTTTAGGCGGTGCATCGATTGCCAGTCAGTCAGTGAGTGAAACACTCGTGGCAAGGCATACTTCGGTGTTCTAGAAAATCAATCACTATTTTAATGGGTGACTGTTTTGCATTTAGTCAAAGTCAAAGTCAAAGTCAAAAATCATTTATTCAGTAGGAACTGTATAGTACACTTTGAAACGTCATTTTTTTTTAATTTACCACCAATTCGTAACGTGACCAAACAGAGAAGAATTGGCAAGAAACTGCTTGGCTTATATTTTTTTAACGTCATTGTACTTAATATCTATTACATTGTTTTGAGTTGGAGGCAGTTTCATCCCAAGCTTTTTTGTCATCTAAATAATCAGATATTTTATAATAAGCTTTATTACATAGATTACGTTTAACAACATTTTTGAATTTATTTACAGATAGATTAATCACATCATTTGGGATTTTGTTAAAAAATCGTACAGACATCCCTTTAAAAGATTGACTAACTTTATGGAGCCTTACAGTGGGAACAGCTAGTTTATCTTTATTTCTAGTGTTAACATTATGACAGTCGCTATTTTTCTTGAACATGTTAATATGTTTTCGGACATACATTAAGTTTTCATATATATATTGGCACGGCACTGTCATAACATTTATTTCTTTAAACTTAGTTCTAAGTGATTCTCTGGGGCCCATATTATAAATTGCACGAACAGCCCTCTTCTGCAACACAAATATGGTGTTGATATCTGCAGCATTCCCCCACAACAAAATGCCGTACGACATAATGCTATGGAAGTAGCTGAAATAAACTAGTCTAGCCGTTTCTACGTCTGTAAGTTGACGGATTCTTTTGACTGCGTATGCTGCAGAACTGAGTCTGTTCGACAACCCATCTATGTGAGCGCCCCATTGAAGCTTATTATCTAAAGTTATGCCTAAAAATACAGTACTGTCCACAAGACTTAGATCTTCATCTTTTATTTTAATGTTAGGTTTAACTTGTTTAACATTTGGTAATATAAATCTCATACATTTTGTTTTAGTCTCGTTCAGTAGATTAGAGCGCTTTCTCATGCTACGTATGATTGACCCCAGCTTTTTCAGTCAAGTCGGTGACCTTTCGGGAGGTCTAAAACTCCAAAATAAGAGTTGGCTACTGGCTCATACGAGATAGAAGTAAATGGGGTGTATGGGGTACCAACTTACATCTTCGGAATTCAAGCCAACCTCACCTGCTCGTGGTTCACCCTGCTGACTAATAAAAGGGGCTCTAGCGGCTGGCTGATTGCGGCATAGCGCAGTCTTACATTGGCTCAGCTACATTACTTGGCCGCCGACGGGCAGCAGCGTTAGTGGTGCAAGAAGATATTCTGCGATCCCTAACCCGCAAGCCCAGCGGGATTATATCCACCTTTATTATAGGGAAGACCTACTATGGGTCACTCTAAAAAAGCTGACAGAACTTCATGGAGTTTACATACTTATTTAGATAGATTCCGGATGACCAGTGATAAATAAAGTCGGCCCGTCCAAGCGTTCATGTAAAATCAATTAAAACTCCACTTACAGCTCTATCGGCGTGTGATAAAGGGTAGTAAGTTAATAAATGTGGAAAAAGCCACTCCGCTCGAGAGCTCGCTTCGGATCGGTGCTCGATGTATTGATTCGAGCTCGAGAAGAACTGGACACGGCTTTTTACAAGCAATTCTTGTTGGAATTGTTTTCGAAGCTAATTACTTGTTTTTTGTTTAAGCTCAGTAGCATTTTTTTCTTCTTCGTAAGAGCTAGCCAGCTCTAGTGTCAGAGTTTTAGGCATTAGGGCCTCCGATATAGCTACTCGACTGAAAATCCGGAAACAACATGTTGTGTAGTGCATCCGAAGCGCGGAAGCGCTCAGATCGTAGTGTCACTAAATGGTCACCCAACCAAGTAATGACCAGGCGGAGTGTTGCTTAACTAAGATGACCTGCTAGGATCACCAAAGTAATGTTGTGGCTACATAATGTTGTGTGATAGTGTCCAGCATTATTATTTTAATGTCTACCTTCGTTTAGATGACGTCAGGAATAAAACAAACCTTAGCAATAACATTTATTTTTAGAACCCAACTTTACTTTCGATAACAATTTTTGATGAGACCCAGCCGAGTTCGGTGAAGTTTGCAAACCATAAAAATTCCAATGAATTTATGGAAAATGGCGTAAACACAGAGATGAGATTATTAAAATGCCACCTCGCCTTGTTTGCTGCGGGATCTATAAAGCATGATCTGATTATGAGGTTGCCATTTCACCCATCTTCACCCTATTGCATGAGCTAAAACACACTAATTATAAATACGATAGTTTGTGTGTGTGTGTGTGTGAGTGAGTACATTTGACTCCCACTCAACTCCGTAACGGCTGATCGGTTTTGGATGAAACATGGAAAGTACATAGTTTGTGACCTGGATTACACAGGCTTTTTTATCTGCGTACCATGTGAGCGAAGCCACGGGCGGAAGCTAGTTCTAAATAATTAAATAATTCCAGTTTTTTTACACATCATTATGGCCCTATTGCAAGCCCAACTTGTGTTATGGGTACCACACGACTGATATACTACATAAACACATTTTTGTAAATATATATATTTAATAATAATAATGAATAGAATAAAGTGTCATAATAATAATGAATGGTCTGATAGCGAAGATCCTTGACCAATATCTTAAGAGGCTCTCACTAGGCAGATGGATCAAGGGTCAGATACAGAAGGCGGCTCTCCTGGACTCGACATACATTGTGCGGAGGTTCCTCTCTCTGCAGCTCTAGCCACCGACCGTTTGAGCCCTGCCCCGCGGTCGATGGTCTCCCGTTTTAATACATTTTTTACTATAATGTTTTTGATAATTATTTATGTACATAAGTAGTATTAAGTATAATTATAGTAAAAAATGTAAACAGACGAGCTTACAATTAAATAAATTGTCATAATAATAATAGTCGGTGGTCTCCCGGTTTTATATATTTTTTACTATAATTTTTTTATATTTATTTATGTACATAAGTAGTATTAAGTATAATTATAGTTAAAAAAATATTTTAGACGAGTTTACAATTAAATAAAGTGTCATAATAATAATAAATAAATATTTATTTGGTTCTTAAAGGGTAAATACATCGATTGGTACTTTCGAAGTTAAGAATAAAAAAGAGATACCTAAAAAAATAATGACAATAAAAAGAGAAATAAATTTAACACCCAGACCAGAGACAAATATTTACATATCATAAAAACATATGTGTCACGGAAGAAATCGAACCCGAACTTTCTGCATCGCAGGTAAACTTTCGTCCACTGAGCCACAGAGGTCGGTAGTATGCAAGGAACACAACCTCTATTTTTCAAGTCTTTAGGATCCACGCTATTCTTAAGCTTTAGGCGGTGCATCGATTGCCAGTCAGTCAGTGAGTGAAACACTCGTGGCAAGGCATACTTCGGTGTTCTAGAAAATCAATCACTATTTTAATGGGTGACTGTTTTGCATTTAGTCAAAGTCAAAGTCAAAGTCAAAAATCATTTATTCAGTAGGAACTGTATAGTACACTTTGAAACGTCATTTTTTTTTAATTTACCACCAATTCGTAACGTGACCAAACAGAGAAGAATTGGCAAGAAACTGCTTGGCTTATATTTTTTTAACGTCATTGTACTTAATATCTATTACATTGTTTTGAGTTGGAGGCAGTTTCATCCCAAGCTTTTTTGTCATCTAAATAATCAGATATTTTATAATAAGCTTTATTACATAGATTACGTTTAACAACATTTTTGAATTTATTTACAGATAGATTAATCACATCATTTGGGATTTTGTTAAAAAATCGTACAGACATCCCTTTAAAAGATTGACTAACTTTATGGAGCCTTACAGTGGGAACAGCTAGTTTATCTTTATTTCTAGTGTTAACATTATGACAGTCGCTATTTTTCTTGAACATGTTAATATGTTTTCGGACATACATTAAGTTTTCATATATATATTGGCACGGCACTGTCATAACATTTATTTCTTTAAACTTAGTTCTAAGTGATTCTCTGGGGCCCATATTATAAATTGCACGAACAGCCCTCTTCTGCAACACAAATATGGTGTTGATATCTGCAGCATTCCCCCACAACAAAATGCCGTACGACATAATGCTATGGAAGTAGCTGAAATAAACTAGTCTAGCCGTTTCTACGTCTGTAAGTTGACGGATTCTTTTGACTGCGTATGCTGCAGAACTGAGTCTGTTCGACAACCCATCTATGTGAGCGCCCCATTGAAGCTTATTATCTAAAGTTATGCCTAAAAATACAGTACTGTCCACAAGACTTAGATCTTCATCTTTTATTTTAATGTTAGGTTTAACTTGTTTAACATTTGGTAATATAAATCTCATACATTTTGTTTTAGTCTCGTTCAGTAGATTAGAGCGCTTTCTCATGCTACGTATGATTGACCCCAGCTTTTTCAGTCAAGTCGGTGACCTTTCGGGAGGTCTAAAACTCCAAAATAAGAGTTGGCTACTGGCTCATACGAGATAGAAGTAAATGGGGTGTATGGGGTACCAACTTACATCTTCGGAATTCAAGCCAACCTCACCTGCTCGTGGTTCACCCTGCTGACTAATAAAAGGGGCTCTAGCGGCTGGCTGATTGCGGCATAGCGCAGTCTTACATTGGCTCAGCTACATTACTTGGCCGCCGACGGGCAGCAGCGTTAGTGGTGCAAGAAGATATTCTGCGATCCCTAACCCGCAAGCCCAGCGGGATTATATCCACCTTTATTATAGGGAAGACCTACTATGGGTCACTCTAAAAAAGCTGACAGAACTTCATGGAGTTTACATACTTATTTAGATAGATTCCGGATGACCAGTGATAAATAAAGTCGGCCCGTCCAAGCGTTCATGTAAAATCAATTAAAACTCCACTTACAGCTCTATCGGCGTGTGATAAAGGGTAGTAAGTTAATAAATGTGGAAAAAGCCACTCCGCTCGAGAGCTCGCTTCGGATCGGTGCTCGATGTATTGATTCGAGCTCGAGAAGAACTGGACACGGCTTTTTACAAGCAATTCTTGTTGGAATTGTTTTCGAAGCTAATTACTTGTTTTTTGTTTAAGCTCAGTAGCATTTTTTTCTTCTTCGTAAGAGCTAGCCAGCTCTAGTGTCAGAGTTTTAGGCATTAGGGCCTCCGATATAGCTACTCGACTGAAAATCCGGAAACAACATGTTGTGTAGTGCATCCGAAGCGCGGAAGCGCTCAGATCGTAGTGTCACTAAATGGTCACCCAACCAAGTAATGACCAGGCGGAGTGTTGCTTAACTAAGATGACCTGCTAGGATCACCAAAGTAATGTTGTGGCTACATAATGTTGTGTGATAGTGCCCAGCATTATTATTTTAATGTCTACCTTCGTTTAGATGACGTCAGGAATAAAACAAACCTTAGCAATAACATTTATTTTTAGAACCCAACTTTACTTTCGATAACAATTTTTGATGAGACCCAGCCGAGTTCGGTGAAGTTTGCAAACCATAAAAATTCCAATGAATTTATGGAAAATGGCGTAAACACAGAGATGAGATTATTAAAATGCCACCTCGCCTTGTTTGCTGCGGGATCTATAAAGCATGATCTGATTATGAGGTTGCCATTTCACCCATCTTCACCCTATTGCATGAGCTAAAACACACTAATTATAAATACGATAGTTTGTGTGTGTGTGTGTGTGAGTGAGTACATTTGACTCCCACTCAACTCCGTAACGGCTGATCGGTTTTGGATGAAACATGGAAAGTACATAGTTTGTGACCTGGATTACACAGGCTTTTTTATCTGCGTACCATGTGAGCGAAGCCACGGGCGGAAGCTAGTTCTAAATAATTAAATAATTCCAGTTTTTTTACACATCATTATGGCCCTATTGCAAGCCCAACTTGTGTTATGGGTACCACACGACTGATATACTACATAAACACATTTTTGTAAATATATATATTTAATAATAATAATGAATAGAATAAAGTGTCATAATAATAATGAATGGTCTGATAGCGAAGATCCTTGACCAATATCTTAAGAGGCTCTCACTAGGCAGATGGATCAAGGGTCAGATACAGAAGGCGGCTCTCCTGGACTCGGCACACATTGTGCGGAGGTTCCTCTCTCTGCAGCTCTAGCCACCGACCGTTTGAGCCCTGCCCCGCGGTCGATGGTCTCCCGTTTTAATACATTTTTTACTATAATGTTTTTGATAATTATTTATGTACATAAGTAGTATTAAGTATAATTATAGTAAAAAATGTAAACAGACGAGCTTACAATTAAATAAATTGTCATAATAATAATAGTCGGTGGTCTCCCGGTTTTATACATTTTTTACTATAATTTTTTTATATTTATTTATGTACATAAGTAGTATTAAGTATAATTATAGTTAAAAAAATATTTTAGACGAGTTTACAATTAAATAAAGTGTCATAATAATAATAAATAAATATTTATTTGGTTCTTAAAGGGTAAATACATCGATTGGTACTTTCGAAGTTAAGAATAAAAAAGAGATACCTAAAAAAATAATGACAATAAAAAGAGAAATAAATTTAACACCCAGACCAGAGACAAATATTTACATATCATAAAAACATATGTGTCACGGAAGAAATCGAACCCGAACTTTCTGCATCGCAGGTAAACTTTCGTCCACTGAGCCACAGAGGTCGGTAGTATGCAAGGAACACAACCTCTATTTTTCAAGTCTTTAGGATCCACGCTATTCTTAAGCTTTAGGCGGTGCATCGATTGCCAGTCAGTCAGTGAGTGAAACACTCGTGGCAAGGCATACTTCGGTGTTCTAGAAAATCAATCACTATTTTAATGGGTGACTGTTTTGCATTTAGTCAAAGTCAAAGTCAAAGTCAAAAATCATTTATTCAGTAGGAACTGTATAGTACACTTTGAAACGTCATTTTTTTTTAATTTACCACCAATTCGTAACGTGACCAAACAGAGAAGAATTGGCAAGAAACTGCTTGGCTTATATTTTTTTAACGTCATTGTACTTAATATCTATTACATTGTTTTGAGTTGGAGGCAGTTTCATCCCAAGCTTTTTTGTCATCTAAATAATCAGATATTTTATAATAAGCTTTATTACATAGATTACGTTTAACAACATTTTTGAATTTATTTACAGATAGATTAATCACATCATTTGGGATTTTGTTAAAAAATCGTACAGACATCCCTTTAAAAGATTGACTAACTTTATGGAGCCTTACAGTGGGAACAGCTAGTTTATCTTTATTTCTAGTGTTAACATTATGACAGTCGCTATTTTTCTTGAACATGTTAATATGTTTTCGGACATACATTAAGTTTTCATATATATATTGGCACGGCACTGTCATAACATTTATTTCTTTAAACTTAGTTCTAAGTGATTCTCTGGGGCCCATATTATAAATTGCACGAACAGCCCTCTTCTGCAACACAAATATGGTGTTGATATCTGCAGCATTCCCCCACAACAAAATGCCGTACGACATAATGCTATGGAAGTAGCTGAAATAAACTAGTCTAGCCGTTTCTACGTCTGTAAGTTGACGGATTCTTTTGACTGCGTATGCTGCAGAACTGAGTCTGTTCGACAACCCATCTATGTGAGCGCCCCATTGAAGCTTATTATCTAAAGTTATGCCTAAAAATACAGTACTGTCCACAAGACTTAGATCTTCATCTTTTATTTTAATGTTAGGTTTAACTTGTTTAACATTTGGTAATATAAATCTCATACATTTTGTTTTAGTCTCGTTCAGTAGATTAGAGCGCTTTCTCATGCTACGTATGATTGACCCCAGCTTTTTCAGTCAAGTCGGTGACCTTTCGGGAGGTCTAAAACTCCAAAATAAGAGTTGGCTACTGGCTCATACGAGATAGAAGTAAATGGGGTGTATGGGGTACCAACTTACATCTTCGGAATTCAAGCCAACCTCACCTGCTCGTGGTTCACCCTGCTGACTAATAAAAGGGGCTCTAGCGGCTGGCTGATTGCGGCATAGCGCAGTCTTACATTGGCTCAGCTACATTACTTGGCCGCCGACGGGCAGCAGCGTTAGTGGTGCAAGAAGATATTCTGCGATCCCTAACCCGCAAGCCCAGCGGGATTATATCCACCTTTATTATAGGGAAGACCTACTATGGGTCACTCTAAAAAAGCTGACAGAACTTCATGGAGTTTACATACTTATTTAGATAGATTCCGGATGACCAGTGATAAATAAAGTCGGCCCGTCCAAGCGTTCATGTAAAATCAATTAAAACTCCACTTACAGCTCTATCGGCGTGTGATAAAGGGTAGTAAGTTAATAAATGTGGAAAAAGCCACTCCGCTCGAGAGCTCGCTTCGGATCGGTGCTCGATGTATTGATTCGAGCTCGAGAAGAACTGGACACGGCTTTTTACAAGCAATTCTTGTTGGAATTGTTTTCGAAGCTAATTACTTGTTTTTTGTTTAAGCTCAGTAGCATTTTTTTCTTCTTCGTAAGAGCTAGCCAGCTCTAGTGTCAGAGTTTTAGGCATTAGGGCCTCCGATATAGCTACTCGACTGAAAATCCGGAAACAACATGTTGTGTAGTGCATCCGAAGCGCGGAAGCGCTCAGATCGTAGTGTCACTAAATGGTCACCCAACCAAGTAATGACCAGGCGGAGTGTTGCTTAACTAAGATGACCTGCTAGGATCACCAAAGTAATGTTGTGGCTACATAATGTTGTGTGATAGTGTCCAGCATTATTATTTTAATGTCTACCTTCGTTTAGATGACGTCAGGAATAAAACAAACCTTAGCAATAACATTTATTTTTAGAACCCAACTTTACTTTCGATAACAATTTTTGATGAGACCCAGCCGAGTTCGGTGAAGTTTGCAAACCATAAAAATTCCAATGAATTTATGGAAAATGGCGTAAACACAGAGATGAGATTATTAAAATGCCACCTCGCCTTGTTTGCTGCGGGATCTATAAAGCATGATCTGATTATGAGGTTGCCATTTCACCCATCTTCACCCTATTGCATGAGCTAAAACACACTAATTATAAATACGATAGTTTGTGTGTGTGTGTGTGTGAGTGAGTACATTTGACTCCCACTCAACTCCGTAACGGCTGATCGGTTTTGGATGAAACATGGAAAGTACATAGTTTGTGACCTGGATTACACAGGCTTTTTTATCTGCGTACCATGTGAGCGAAGCCACGGGCGGAAGCTAGTTCTAAATAATTAAATAATTCCAGTTTTTTTACACATCATTATGGCCCTATTGCAAGCCCAACTTGTGTTATGGGTACCACACGACTGATATACTACATAAACACATTTTTGTAAATATATATATTTAATAATAATAATGAATAGAATAAAGTGTCATAATAATAATGAATGGTCTGATAGCGAAGATCCTTGACCAATATCTTAAGAGGCTCTCACTAGGCAGATGGATCAAGGGTCAGATACAGAAGGCGGCTCTCCTGGACTCGACATACATTGTGCGGAGGTTCCTCTCTCTGCAGCTCTAGCCACCGACCGTTTGAGCCCTGCCCCGCGGTCGATGGTCTCCCGTTTTAATACATTTTTTACTATAATGTTTTTGATAATTATTTATGTACATAAGTAGTATTAAGTATAATTATAGTAAAAAATGTAAACAGACGAGCTTACAATTAAATAAATTGTCATAATAATAATAGTCGGTGGTCTCCCGGTTTTATACATTTTTTACTATAATTTTTTTATATTTATTTATGTACATAAGTAGTATTAAGTATAATTATAGTTAAAAAAATATTTTAGACGAGTTTACAATTAAATAAAGTGTCATAATAATAATAAATAAATATTTATTTGGTTCTTAAAGGGTAAATACATCGATTGGTACTTTCGAAGTTAAGAATAAAAAAGAGATACCTAAAAAAATAATGACAATAAAAAGAGAAATAAATTTAACACCCAGACCAGAGACAAATATTTACATATCATAAAAACATATGTGTCACGGAAGAAATCGAACCCGAACTTTCTGCATCGCAGGTAAACTTTCGTCCACTGAGCCACAGAGGTCGGTAGTATGCAAGGAACACAACCTCTATTTTTCAAGTCTTTAGGATCCACGCTATTCTTAAGCTTTAGGCGGTGCATCGATTGCCAGTCAGTCAGTGAGTGAAACACTCGTGGCAAGGCATACTTCGGTGTTCTAGAAAATCAATCACTATTTTAATGGGTGACTGTTTTGCATTTAGTCAAAGTCAAAGTCAAAGTCAAAAATCATTTATTCAGTAGGAACTGTATAGTACACTTTGAAACGTCATTTTTTTTTAATTTACCACCAATTCGTAACGTGACCAAACAGAGAAGAATTGGCAAGAAACTGCTTGGCTTATATTTTTTTAACGTCATTGTACTTAATATCTATTACATTGTTTTGAGTTGGAGGCAGTTTCATCCCAAGCTTTTTTGTCATCTAAATAATCAGATATTTTATAATAAGCTTTATTACATAGATTACGTTTAACAACATTTTTGAATTTATTTACAGATAGATTAATCACATCATTTGGGATTTTGTTAAAAAATCGTACAGACATCCCTTTAAAAGATTGACTAACTTTATGGAGCCTTACAGTGGGAACAGCTAGTTTATCTTTATTTCTAGTGTTAACATTATGACAGTCGCTATTTTTCTTGAACATGTTAATATGTTTTCGGACATACATTAAGTTTTCATATATATATTGGCACGGCACTGTCATAACATTTATTTCTTTAAACTTAGTTCTAAGTGATTCTCTGGGGCCCATATTATAAATTGCACGAACAGCCCTCTTCTGCAACACAAATATGGTGTTGATATCTGCAGCATTCCCCCACAACAAAATGCCGTACGACATAATGCTATGGAAGTAGCTGAAATAAACTAGTCTAGCCGTTTCTACGTCTGTAAGTTGACGGATTCTTTTGACTGCGTATGCTGCAGAACTGAGTCTGTTCGACAACCCATCTATGTGAGCGCCCCATTGAAGCTTATTATCTAAAGTTATGCCTAAAAATACAGTACTGTCCACAAGACTTAGATCTTCATCTTTTATTTTAATGTTAGGTTTAACTTGTTTAACATTTGGTAATATAAATCTCATACATTTTGTTTTAGTCTCGTTCAGTAGATTAGAGCGCTTTCTCATGCTACGTATGATTGACCCCAGCTTTTTCAGTCAAGTCGGTGACCTTTCGGGAGGTCTAAAACTCCAAAATAAGAGTTGGCTACTGGCTCATACGAGATAGAAGTAAATGGGGTGTATGGGGTACCAACTTACATCTTCGGAATTCAAGCCAACCTCACCTGCTCGTGGTTCACCCTGCTGACTAATAAAAGGGGCTCTAGCGGCTGGCTGATTGCGGCATAGCGCAGTCTTACATTGGCTCAGCTACATTACTTGGCCGCCGACGGGCAGCAGCGTTAGTGGTGCAAGAAGATATTCTGCGATCCCTAACCCGCAAGCCCAGCGGGATTATATCCACCTTTATTATAGGGAAGACCTACTATGGGTCACTCTAAAAAAGCTGACAGAACTTCATGGAGTTTACATACTTATTTAGATAGATTCCGGATGACCAGTGATAAATAAAGTCGGCCCGTCCAAGCGTTCATGTAAAATCAATTAAAACTCCACTTACAGCTCTATCGGCGTGTGATAAAGGGTAGTAAGTTAATAAATGTGGAAAAAGCCACTCCGCTCGAGAGCTCGCTTCGGATCGGTGCTCGATGTATTGATTCGAGCTCGAGAAGAACTGGACACGGCTTTTTACAAGCAATTCTTGTTGGAATTGTTTTCGAAGCTAATTACTTGTTTTTTGTTTAAGCTCAGTAGCATTTTTTTCTTCTTCGTAAGAGCTAGCCAGCTCTAGTGTCAGAGTTTTAGGCATTAGGGCCTCCGATATAGCTACTCGACTGAAAATCCGGAAACAACATGTTGTGTAGTGCATCCGAAGCGCGGAAGCGCTCAGATCGTAGTGTCACTAAATGGTCACCCAACCAAGTAATGACCAGGCGGAGTGTTGCTTAACTAAGATGACCTGCTAGGATCACCAAAGTAAGCCACGCTACGACCGTTTACAGCTCGGTAACATATCTCTAGTGTCGGAGTTTTAAGGCCTCCGTGGCTTTCTGCGTAGTTCTTTGCAAAGTTAAACAACCATCAACCCGGCCACCATTTGTAAAGATGACCGTTCTGAAGCTAAGGGCAATGCTTCGAAATGACTTTTTCAATCAGCCATATCAAAATCCATAGAGCAGTCTAAAAACTCCAATACCAGAGTCATCACATCACATCACATTATTAATATAATAAATGCGAAAGTTTGTATGACTGAGTATGTTTGTTCCCACTCAACTCCGTAACGACTGAACGAATTTGTATGAAACTTGAAATATACATAGTTTGTGACCTGGATTAACACACTTTATTTTTTATTTTGTATTAAGGTACCACGCGAGTGAAGCCTCGGGCGGGAGTTAGACAAGAAGAGAACCATCAACAGGATTGTATTTACGTAATATCTCGTCTTAATCCGAAATACCTACTTGATCTTCCAGTGAGCTTCGTGAAACTTGTCCCAAACTTAATCCTACGTAATTTTGTCGTTTGATGAAAGGGATAATCTAATTCCTGTTTCCTTGGACAGGATTCGGGGGCAATTGAACTTCCGCCCAATACAAGTCTGACCTTCCAACTTGGAGTTTTAAAATTGCCAATAATTTTTCAATTAGTTCCACAAGGGCGTGCTGAAGAGATGGGTTTATGATTGACTAACTAGCACTAGCTCGCGTGATATCCGGATAAAAAGTAACCTGAACGAGGGGTACTTTTTAGGCTTCCATACCCGAAAGGTGTCCAACGGGACCCTATTTCTTGGCCTCGGTAGTTCGTCCAGTAGTGAGTAGTCTGTCAGGTAGCTGTACTGTACTGCTCATGAAGCGTAATATGTAGAGAGTTGAAATTAATAAAATGGATTTTTCGATGCTTGGTAAAGGCAACTATTATTGTAAGTAACTAAACGTTTCTTTGAAGTAATGTTATTTTATGTAACTAAGATTTTATAAAAACATTTTACATCTTGAATCTTGACTAACATTACACTAGCCCCACACAATGTGGAGTAAATATTCCTATAGAAAAAGTAGCGCGGCCATAGTAACGTACGAAAAGAACCTGTAAAGGGATGGTTTACTTCAAAAATAGCCAACAAAAAGAAGTAGCTAGGTAGGTACACCGAAGCGAAGTTTCCGCTTAAATAAAGCCCAATCATTCGGTTACCGTAGTCAATATACCGCCATCATTGTACTCACAATGATACCTTATTTTTCTCCCTTAGGCTTAAATGAAGAATATTGGGAAGCATGACAGCTTTATACGCAATATCATAGATGCAAATGTAGAAGGAAAGAGAGGTATAAGTATAAAAGTATTAATCAGGAACACAAACAAAGTGTACACAAAAACAGTGGAAATACTAACATTACAAATCCTCACCCTCCTTCAAACCAAACAGGGTCTATGTTCCTATGGTATTAACCAAACGATTAGAGTTATGAGGTTAGTTACCTTTAAAGGTTGTATTAAATAGCTGTAAGACGCGTATGATTTTATAAATAACTAGCTAACCTGCATGCAACTTCGTTTGCGTTTATAGTTGTCTCACTCCCAATCCCACTCACAAAAATATTTAGTCTTTTATAAAAAACTTGCCGTCACCATAACGAACTCAGAAAAAGAATTATCCAATTTGGTGCAGTCATTCGAAAGTTATGCACGCACATACGTTTCGGCGATTCATTTTTATTTATTTAAATGTTTTCTATACTTACAGATGTTTTTTATAATTACTGTTGGTAATAGGTTTACCATTATATAAATACAAAATAACATAAAAAACACCAGTTTTCACGCTAAAATAACTTAACTGATTAAGCTTTAAATGCAAACGTAGTTCTGTACTAGGTATGACATACATGCTACTTTTTATCCCGGTACCACACGAGCAAAGCAGTTGGAAAAAGCTGGTATATTATATTGGTTTACGGTTTATGATCTACGAATGATTATTTCAATATGTATCTCTTATACAAAATTCCTTTCATACAAATTAGAAAACGCGAAACTGTAACATGAAAACTGGCTGTGAAGGGATAATGCTCAAAAATGGGCAATAAAGTGAGCTAGCAGCTATCGGAGCGCAGTTTCCAGCCGGCTGGAGACCCAATCACCCGGACGACGTGGTCAGTGCACCGACGTCATCGCACCGCTGACGAGATAGTTGGGGGCGTGGAACTAGTACAGAACTAGGGAGACTTCGGTTTGAACTAACATCAGAGTCCATTTTTTTCACCAAAATTTTAGGGTTCCGTACCTCAATAGGAAAAAAAGAACCCCTATACGATCACTTCGCGATAGGTAGATATACCTACCTCTGTGTGTTCTGTGTGTCTGTCTGTTTGTCAATTTTCTCAGGAACGTGGGGAGTTACCAAGTGGAAATTAGCATCAAATACTCGGAGCTGTAAAAAATCAAACTTCTGAGTCAACACAATCAAAAATACGGCAGTTTATGCCGCTTATTATGACACTAGTTAGGGGATGGAAAGCTATAGGGAATTTCCCGTTAACATAGAATCATTAAATTTTGACATTTTATCAAGCACAAGTAAATGAAAAAATCCGAAAACCGTAAAACTATTGTTACATCACAAAAAAAATATTTCATACAACAAGTTTTTTTGTTGGCCAGTTTTTTATTCATAGCGAGTGATAAATGATAAAAACTGGTTTCCCATAGCATAATATGTAGGATTACATAGTTTTCACGTATAACGTAGTTTTTATGTATTCTGTGGTAGCTGAACCGTTGAACTCCGTTTGCGTCTACTTTCATTAGTTTAAAGATTTCCTAAATGTTTTTGTGCCACTTATATTTACTGACCGACAGAATTTTAAATTTAACAAGACCAGTTAAGTGCGAGTTGACTCGCCCACCGCGGGTGACGTCAATGGCATGCGATACTAATTAGTAAGGTTTCTTCGTAATTAAAATGTGTACGTCCTATAGAAAAATAGAAACCGGCTTTAGAATGGGCAAATTAGGGCCTTTCAAGTAACACCATATTTTACCGTGTAACTTGCTTTATAGCTTGATCACAGCTTTACATTTATTGAGGTTACTACAAAACCATATTAGCTAGAGAATTTGCTATAATTTTCCTGTAAAATATAGATATAATTCTATAATATGTATAAATTTCAGGTTTTTCACTTCGCAAACTTCGGAGTTAAGGGGGGGTGGGGGGTTTTCAATTTTTGGTCATTTTTCATCCTAAATCAAATACTATGCATGATATAAAAAAAATAAAAACGGATTAGTATTGTCCAAATCAAGCCTGTAGTCGTCTAGTCTGTTTTGCTAAATCTACACCAATTTATAGTCGGTAGCTTATGTAGTTCCTGAAATAATCAACTGTGACAGACGGACGGACGGACAAAGCGGCGCCATAAGTAACGTCAACGGCTAAAACTTATCTTATATCCTTTTCTTGGTGGTACAAACCATGGTACTGTCGTAATACATAGCTAAAACCTGGATTCTGCCGTTAAAATTACATTAAAAAAGTCAAATAAATAATCGCTCAGTATACTTTGTTATTTCGAAATCACAGACTGTCTGTGATTTCGAATTCAATTTTAATTATGTGTATTAATGATGACAGCGTATAGAGGGTGTTATATTGACGACAGTAACAGTCATTCCGGATGACCAAAGTGATCATTTATGTATGTTCGAATAAATACCGATAATTGTAAAATTATGCATCGACAGGAAATTTTTGGAATCGTGAATGAGACTGGCTCAAATAGTATTATGATAATAAACTTTTATGTTACGTTATTGAACCGTTTTTTTGTAAAGCTTTAGTCCAAGAATCTTTCTTAATTATTCTTTTTAATGTTGTACGTTCAATTTTGCATGAAGTTTGCACATATAAATGAGGTAAGATTTAGAATTGTGTTATGTTTAATTGTGTAATTAGTCTACAAATTTTGTAAGTGTTTACTTTGTTCGTGTAAGTCAATAAATAAATAAATAAATATTGTATATAGGGAAGAGGTTGGTGTTCTTAGTACATCACTCCGCCAAGTCATTACTTGGATCGATGATCGTGGCATTTAGATCTGAGCACTTCTGTGCTTCGCAAATCACGTTAATATGTTGGTCTCAGCTTTTTCATTCGTTAAGCCACGTCGTAGGCCCTCAGTTGGCTTAAAAACTTCGACACCAGATACGGTCACCAACTCATACAAAGAAGGAAGGAAGGGAAGACAAATACAGCATTATAGCAATTTCAAAACTGACTACACAGACATAAGACTTTTTTCACGCGAAGAGATACCAATTAAGATCAAACAAGTATCAACAACAGGCATTTTTTTATATCTATATAAGCTTATGTAATGTTTTCTTTCAAAAATGTCTAAAAAAACAGCCTGATCGAAAACGATTCTGGAAACCTTATCAGATCATCCGTGGAAGGAATTCTAAAAATATTCGTATCCCACCCGGATTGTATTGATCAGGGTAGCTACTGCTAGTTATTCTGCGGGACCCGTAATGAATTCCTTCGGCATAATGAGCTATAGGAGTGAATCGGGGTCTCCCGTTTTTGGGGGTCTGTTTGTTTGTGAAAAATACTCAAAATAAACATTGTAATAATTTTGAGAGAGTTGTTTTCTTGAAGGCAAAGATGATTGTCGTGCAGTACCGTTAAATCCTCCCTGTATTTTGTATTAAATATCATCCAATCAACAACACTACATATTTTAAATATTAAAATGTTAATTAAAACATAATGCCAATAACAGATTCGTTCATATAAAGTAAATTGATACGGAAACTATCTTATAGTAGGTACATGATATTAAAGAGATATTTTGAATTTTTTACACGATTTTAACGCTTTTGTGACGTCGTGTCTTACAGAAAGCGAATAGATGGAATTATACGGTAGATACGACTACGATTTATTTATTTATTTATTGGGTCGCTGACAAGAGATTCATAAATATATACGATACATAAACAAAATGACAGTAGCTGATATTCTTATATAGACCAGTGTTGCCTTAATTACATCACGCATTGACTTCATTTGAACCTAATATAGTGCTAGAATCGACATCAAGTTCAACCATATAGTTCAACAAACAAAAAATTTGGAAAATAATCGTTCAATAATTCCATAATACCATGTCATCCCAATATTGTCACATACGATTTTATTTCGTTCAATCACAAACTTGACATTTCGCTTCCTAAATGAAGTCATAATACAAGGCACAAAGGTCACGGTGTGACCTCGCGAGGTCACACTCGGGGTCGGCTTGCGGAAGCAATCGTGACGCACGGTACGCAACACGCCGAATACTGCGCGTCACTAGGGATGCCCCCGGAAATTTATCGATGCAAAAACAGCAATTAAACTAGTCTGCAAACAGTGGACCATGTGGAATTCAGGCTGAAATAATTTTGTCAGGCAAAGAAGACTGAATAATATCAGTTTTTGGAGAATTGTAAATTGTCATGTGTAGATTACATTTTATTTTTGAAGCGTGTACAGAATTTCATTGAAATCCAAACTTTAAAATACAATTTAAGTATCGTATCAGCATCAGAAAGCCATCATTACCATTTCATTTAATCATAATATTTTTTTCAATAAATTTTAACTACATTTTTATTGCATAAATTATCGTTACCTAATTCGTTAAAATACCGGTAAAGTACGAGTCGGACTCACACGCGAAGGCTTTTATACAATAGTACAAGATATAACACAATATACTTTTTATTACTTTTATTATCTGCTGTTATAACGGCAATAGAAATACACAATGAGAAAATTTCAACCCCATACCTAATACGGTTCGTGAGATACAGCCCGCTGACAGATGGACGGACGGACAGTGGAGGCTTAATAATAGTACTAGCAGCTAAGTAAGGTGCGGGACAAATACAAGTTGCGTCAGGCAGAGGTGAGGCTCGGGCGCGGCGCCGGTGCATCGCAGAACAAGCGCGCTAACGGTGTCGGAAAGGCGAGGCGCGGGCAAATACAGTGGATGCATTTGGGGCATTCTCGTGTATGACAATATCGCTAACTGCGGGTGTGCTGAGGGCGAAGAAGTGGCACCGCTTGAATTTGTCCCACGCTTAAAGTTTGCTACTAGTAGCTCATTAAAAATCAAAAATCAAAATCAAAATTTATTTATTCAGTAGGAACTGTAAAATACACTTCCAAACGTATTTTTTTTTTAATTTACACCAATTCGTAACGCGACCAAACAGAGAAGAATTGGCAAGAAACTCAGTTAGGTGATTCTGACTGGTGGTGACTCTGTTAGGAGGTACCCGAAGGGTGCCCAGCGAGGCCTGTTAAGCAACAAAATCTTGGTATACAATAAACATATCTAATAGACAAAATTCATAAAATGTTAACTTATCGATAAACTAGATACTGTTCTATACGTTATAATTTTCCCAGCCCTGCGATCGGCCGCTCCACGTTGTATTATAGCTTTGTCCGCGTACCGCGCAAAATGTCGGTAATCTGCGTGTCATCGAGCTGTCTTCCAAATAAACCGCGCTTTTTCTACGTGTTCAGTGAACGCCTGGGGCGGTGATATACCCTGTATAACAGTTCACGTGAACGCCAGGAATACACCCTGTATATTACTCTACACGTGTATACGTTCGTTTTGCAGAATTTTTGGCGCCGATGTCACAACAGCTAGTTTTATTTTGCAGTGTTTTAGTCGCTATAATGCGTGTAAGTAACAGAAAAACATGTATTTGTATATTCGGGTCGCCTAAAATGAGTGAAAAGTTTTAAAAGACATTTAAAAAAAAGATAAAGAATAAATACAGCTCATTCAAAAAAAAAGCCGTGGTGGCCTACTGCGATGTACCCCGACTTAAGATCTGAAGGTCGTGGGTTTGAATCGCAGCCGTGAATTGGACCAATGGATTTTTCATTTTTCATTTCGAAAAATTTATGTGCGCATTAGCACGAGCTTGATACGGTGAAGGAAAACATCGTGAGGAAAGCGGCATGCCCTCGAACTAAAAAGTTAGAAATGTGCTAGGTTAGTGTTTCAATACAAAGAGCGGCGATGGGCTTGCAACCTGTCACGTGGAATGCTAGCTGCTTGCAAAAAGTGGGCATGTATCGAACGTAATGTTTAGACTGGCCTCTGACTCACAGTTTACAGTTCATTCAATTTTCATCAGCAGGTAATATCTAGTCTCTATTTGCAGCCTTCATAACTAAGATATTGCCTAAGTACTGGCCAACGATCATCAGATAGCGAGCAGCATGCTGGCGGAAATGAAATTGTCTCAGGCTGTCCCCGGACAAATCGTAGGCTGGACCTTATCGTAATCCAGTAAATGGCAGTTGAGAACATGATTGTTGTACCTCTATATGATTTTTTTTTTTTATATATTTTATAAGCAAGCTGACCTCAGATTGACCTGACGATGGGGCGAGCTTTCTCAGGAGATGGCTTTTACAGACCTCGCAAACACAACGTTTTGTCGTCGCGCTTAGTCGCGAGCGTCTGTCATATCTTGCTGTCGTGATTGTCGCCGTGTGTGCGGAGCTTTGAACAAAATGTATGAAAATTGTCCCCCGCTGCTTGTCGTAGCGTATAATCGCTGACGTTTGTCGTCCAATGTGCGCAGGCTGTTACTCTTTTTTTAAAGACGACAAAAGTTTTCCATACATCTTCTATGAAGCGCAATTCGCCACTACATTGAGGTCCATGTATATGTATACCATTCTTGCCAGGAAATACTTTGTTCTCATTTTAAATTGACCTTTCATAATGTTTGGCATAACGATACCTCCAATTACCACTATACGTCGAGTTGCATACATGAACTCAATGTTATGGCGAATGATGTTTCATAGAAAATGTATGGAAAACTTTTTTTTAAATTTTGCGAAATCTTACGATTTGATTTGGTAAATTACTTTGGGAAAAGTGTTCCTGTAGGGAAATAGAGTCGATTGAATCGTACTTGTTTTTTTTTTACAAATGTCCTTTTCTAGGCCGACTGTACATTTTTCAAAAATCCGAATATGCAATTATTTTTTCCTCAGATCAAAACCTTCCAACTACAAAAAAAGGTAGCTGCCATGAGGTAAAATTTTGCCCCATCTTAAATAAACGCATTTACTATACAAAGTTTAAGACATTGCTCACTACATACATACAAAACCTATGTCTAGTAGTGGGCTGCTATAAGCTGATGATGATGATGACACACAAGTTGTTGATAAGATACAGTATTACATCCTGGAACATGTTTTATAGATAAGCTTGCCCAGCGCTCTCACCATCGCTCTTAGCCTAATCGGCCAAACAAGAGAAACACTTCAAAATACCCTCAATATATTCAGCTGTAAATATTTAAAGCCGACTCTGGTAAAACGTACTAATCAGCAGCCACGCACTTTATCTTGTAATCTATCGGCGCACGCGAGGCCCTCGTTAGAAGCGCTCATTAAGGACCCTCGGCCAGTGAAGTGATGCCACTCTCCAAAAACATACCCTGTGCTTGCGATTAAGACGCTGCTTTAATTATTGAATAGCTATACTCATTTATAAAACTACAATAATTTGGCTCGCTCGCGGAACGCCTGTCTAATGATTCTCAGGAATAGTCATAATTAACACATTAGATATATCGTGAAAACTGTCAAAATTATATTATCACATAGAATAAAACCCAGGCCCCTGGGGCCCGATTTTCGGGAACAGAGAAAATTATCACGGTAGACATATATAGCAGAAACTGTCTAATTTACATAGAATTATCTTCGTGAGACTCTCATTAATAGAGCTTATTGATGAGTTACTTACGTGAACTGGCCAACTCAAGGCGTCGAAAGCAAAATGTCCCCTCGTTTGTGTAGAAATAAATGTATGCTATTTATTTGTAAACTACAGGGCTAAAAATCAAATGTGAATAATTTGTGTCAATCATGTTAATGAATCTATTTTTAAGATGGCTTTCGTACTATAAGAAATGGGAACTTAATTTAATAAACGGAATGCCGTAGAGTCCTTCTATTTAAAAAGTTCATAAAAAAGTCTATAAAAAAATGTGAATTGTTTGTTCCTCCTTCAAGCCAAACCTACAGGACGATTAAGCTGAAATGTTGCACATTGTGTACTTTTAGACCAGAAATAACATAATGCTTTTTATTCAGAAGCTAGTAAATTTAATAGAATAGTATTTTGGCAAACGTTATGTATGTTTCTCACCGATATTTTTTCATGATATAACTTTCAAAATAAATTTAAAATAATAATTATCATACTTACATCACAAACAGTTTCTTTCATAGTAGCGCAACTTTTACAGTTTTAATCACCTTTCCTTACTGCATTTATCCTAAGTAAATTAGGGCACTGAGTTTTAGAGGTTTTACTTACAACAATGATGCTGCAATGAGCACATTCCCCCTATTTATCCTTATCAATAAGAAAATTATTATCAAACACAATGCTATTTATTTTCAGGACAAGGAATGACACGTGTATCTTCGATTTTGAACTAGTACTAATTTTTTTTTGTCGATTAGAGTAAAGGGTGAAGGTGTCTAGTAGAAGAGTAAAAAATAGTAAGTCACCAACATTAAAGTTATATTCCAAGTATTATCCAAATCCGTTCAGCCGCTACCCATTAGAGTGAGAACAAACATTAACACAAAAACATGTGTGTGTGTGCAGTGTGATATTTCGTGCATTTAACTTCACCAATAATAATCACATAAATTAAATAGAAAAATATCAAAATACTATAATAATGTAATAATGACGGCCTCTGTGGCACAGTGGGCGAAGGTCCGCCTGAGATGCAGAAGGTTGCGGGGTCGATTCCCGGCGCGGGACAAATGTTTGCATGTTCTGCAGATATTTGTCTCGGGTCTGGGTGTTTTCTATGTATGATAAGTAATTATTTACAAAAAAACTGTATATGTGTAGTATATCAATCATGTGGTTCCCATAATACAAGCTCTGCTTAGTTTAGGGCTACATGATGTTGTGTGATAACGTCCAGCATTATTTATTTATTTTAAAAAAAAACCTACATTAGGTACTTATTAGTCTATGAATTACTGGCCTATGTCCAGCAGTGGACTGATATAGGCTAGGGTTGTTGTTGCTGACGATTTAGGCCATAATCACTAGCTTTTAATAGAAATCTCTCAGATTCACACGTTAATAGCAGGGCGTTAAAATTTTAAATCAAATCTCATTTATTGCAGGCATAAACCGCCTCATAAAGTGGGGGCTATCAAGAGGCAAGTCCTATCGTTTGAATATTCGTCACGTTCGCACGTGTCGCAAAAACTTGCTGAGGGAAACTGAATAGAGTTTTATTTGATCTAAGAGTTTCTTTTGATAGTGATATGAAACTAGAAACGATTTTTTATTGAGTTTCTGTTGGATTTGTTTATGTAAGGATCATCATTGGCATTAGGGAAGATAACTCTTGGCGTAGTTCCTAGACGGGGCCTACTTACCAATTGCAGTGTTTTTTTTTCAAATTTTCGAAACGATAAGCAGAGCTTGTATTATGGGAACTATATGAGATATATATCTATATATATAATACCCTTAAACGAACAACAATGAAACTCGGAAACGGCTCCAATGATTTTCAAGAAATTGAGTATGTTGAGGGTCTCGGAGGCTAAATCGATCTAGTTAGGTTTCATTTTTAGAAAACGAACAGATATTTGCAGATTAAAACTAAAAATAAGCAACATACAGTCGAATTCGAGTTTCTCACCTCCTCTTTTTTGAAGTGGGTTAAAAAGAAACGAACTAATTAAATTACGAAGAGATCCAAATATTTTGCGGAGTTAAAAAGTAGGAAATACTTACTTTTCGCTATTTACTGTGTCTTGCTGCTAGGTTTAAACCTAACTACAAGTATATTTTGTTTATCTATTCCTGCTAAACACACAGAAACTGCTTTTACTCTCTACTAGCTAGAAAGGAGTTAAAAATTCTTTTTCTGCTTATTTTTTAGAATAAAACTTGCTTCACATGGGAATCTTGGTCAGGTAGCATCTGCTTGAATATCAAATAATGGTGAAAAAACATTTCTTGGCACTGTATTTAGGTCTGGAAATAACATATTCTGTTTTCGGTTTAGGATTCAACATTTTGCTGTCCGCGGTTACCATTCTAGAAGTAGTACCTAAGTACTACCTAGAAGGTACCTAAGTGCAATGAAAGGAAATTTAAGGTGTCCTCGGGCATAGCGCTGAGCGTCATCAACGTGTTTAACGTATAATGTATTGTATAACGCTTTGAGAGCTGAATAATACACCGCTCTGTAAGTAACTGCTGCAGGATTTTTTCTTTCCTACTATCTCTAAAATCCTACTTCTATCTACTATCCTATATTATAAATGTGAAAGTTTGTAAGTATGGATGGATGTATGGATGAATGGATGAATGTCTGTTACTCTTTCACGCAAAAACTACAGAACGGATTGTAAGAAACTTGGAATACACATAGTTTGTGACCTGGATTAACATATAGGCTACTTTTTATCCCGGTACCACGCGTGCAAAACCGCGGGCGGAAGCTAGTTAATTATAAATCGAACTCGACTTAATTGCGAATGTATGGAGGTTTAAGTGAGTCCCTGAAAAAAAATTGTAATAATAAGTTTTTGTGCTGTCGTCTCGCGTTCGTAAACAAACACCGTTGTATCAAAACGTGACAACACTATATCAGTTCCTGTGTAATATAAATTCCAGCTCCTTTGTGCGACATTGAATTGGGATAGCTGAGGGGCTGCTAGTGCGATTGCTGGCCCTCTTGATTTGAGCTCGCCCTTTGACACGGAAATAGATGTCATTGGCGTAGGGCTCGCGAAATGTTTCAGCCTAGGTGACCCATTTACTCTGCGGGAAAATGAAAACGTAAGGAAATATGACCAATTTTTTTGTTCATATTTAGTTTGGTTTATGGATAGTATTTTTTTAGATTTATTACATGCTGAATATACTATTATTCCGTTCTTAGGGTCCCGTACCTCAAAAGAAAAAAAGGAACCCTTATAGGGTCACTTTGTTGTCCATCGGTCTTTCTGTTTATAAGTAAGTAATAATGAATATTGAATGTTATTAATTTACACTTACATGTTGCAATTAGGTCAGTAAGCAATTGTTACAAGTTGTCAAAAATATATCAAATGAAAACCCGCGTACCTAAGAGTATATAGGCACCTATCAAATGTTTGAGACGATCTCAAGTGCTCAGCTTTTAAGTATTCGGCCGTAATTTTAATATATAAGTTACGCACTCATGCGGGTACCATAACTTCGCTAAAAGAAATTACTAACTGGAAGTACCGCAGAATATTTGACAAAAAATATTTATGTCAAAAATTCTTGTAGCGATGCTGCAATCAGGGCGCGATTCGGAGCTTCGGAGGAACGCCCGGCTTTAGGCCCGCTGGGGCCCACTGAGCTGTGAACTGCAAACATTTCTCTCATTAGGTGTTTGCACAGCTTATAAAAATCATACTGTATATGTGTTTAACAGCTACTAAAGAATAAGACATCTTGGTTCTTTTACGGTCTTTCGGTCATTCCTTTTTCGTTAATCGTGTTTTTTAGTGCTTTTCTGCTGCCGTTTTCACTTTTTTTACATTATTTTATTTAGTTTTATAATTTATATTTTGTAGAGTAGGTAGGTTAAAGTTATACAATAATTGTTTTATTCTTATAAAATACTGAATTGTGTTAGATTATTCTACCAATAAATTGACTATTCCCTATAATACTTTTCTACGCACTTTTCTAACCGTGGCTTCGCCCACGTGGTATCACGATAAAAAGTAGCCCCTATGTTAATCTAGATCACAAACTTTGTACCTATATTCCAAGTTTCATCTAAATCTATTTGCCCTATACGGAGTTGAGTGGGACAAAAATACTCTCTCACACACACACACACAGATCCTTTCGCATTTAAAATATAAGTGTTAAATTCAAGCCTTCACTTACAGATATTAATTTAATCTTATGAAATTTCGGTTGATGGTCTTTAGTGATACACCGGTCTATATTCACTATGACTTCTCGTAGTTTAGTTAATCGCTTTTGGCAAGTACAAGCAGATCTGACCCGTGGGAGGAATACTCGGGAATGTAGATGATGGAAACAGCTGAATAAATTATCCGTTGGTTAATCGACGGCCGGCTACTTGCAGAGTTGCCTCGAGTTTGAACTCGCCGCAACATCAGGTGAACTTCAATCAAAGAGTTGGAACTTTTAAAATATATTTTAGGGTTGCTCTACACGTAATTGTTGAAAAAAAAATTACTTTGCTGGATAAATAACGGTCAACTAATACAGAAAACACATTGCATATCAGAGAATAATGAAATTTAGTGGAGATAGCATTTAGAATGAATGATATGCCATAATGCCATGATAAAGAAAAAGTCATTGGAAAAAATATTAAAATAAATAACTTACTTACTTTATGTATGGTTAAAATGTGATTGGCCTACTAATATTCTTACTTCTTAAAACAAAAAGTGGTATAATTATTTTAGATCTAAATAAGTATTATCTACCACGGAGGTACGGTACGGAGGTGA
This sequence comes from Horisme vitalbata, assembly GCA_951804965.1. Classification (NCBI taxonomy): domain Eukaryota; kingdom Metazoa; phylum Arthropoda; class Insecta; order Lepidoptera; family Geometridae; genus Horisme; species Horisme vitalbata. The sequence continues at coordinate 11,726,682 of OX638093.1, read as the reverse complement.
GGGTACGGTTTTGTAACTGTCTCTTATGTAAACTAACCTTTATATTATACATTTTTACCTGAGCTGTCCTCTATTTTGTTCAAGGTTGTCTACTTAGAATGAAATAATGCTTATTTGTTACAAAGAATTTGTAAGATTGAAATTGGAATAAATGATAGACATCTTAAATCGAATGTATTTATACGATTTGAAAAATATGGAATATATTATAAAATTATTCACATTAGCCCAGGAAAATTAGGAGTTTCACCTCGGAATGAGAGATAGTCGGCTATAAACTTGTATAAACCTTTATTTGAGCACTCTATAACTTGTCTCAAAACCTTCTTATCGTAGGGTGTAGCTTCTTCAGATATTCCAAGGTCAAAGGTAAAAAAATCGATTTATTGCAAATATCATGTTTCCTCAGGGTTTTATGATATTTATATCTTTATAAATATTGTAGGAACTTCAATTCTCTACATGTTTTGTTTTAACACTTTTTTAATATCTTGAACCATTTTCGAGATAGAGGGCAGAGTGCGCATTGTTTAACTATACTCAAAATAGAAACACTGCGCGCGCTCTGCTCTCTATCTCGAAAAAGGTTCAAGATATTAAAAAAAACGTTTGAAAAACAAAAGTTGTAGAGAATTTACTTAAACTATTTTTTAATTATTATCTTGTTTATACTTATTACTTCCTAAATAATTAAAAAAAAATCAATTTTTAATTTATGTAATTAAAGTATTTCCCTTAAAAACTTTACGCACTACACTAACCTTTTAACGAGTAAGTGTTATTCAATGACTAGACACTGAATTATTTAAAAAAATATTAATTTTAATGGTTAGGGTGCTCAAATAAAGGTTTATAAAAGTTTATAGCAGACTATCTCTCATTCCGAGATTCGTGCCCTAATTTGACTAATTTTCTTGGACTACATTGTATTTTCTTCAATTACAATGGTGTGAAGAACTACATGAAATAGAGAATGTCAGCCGGAACTTCTTTTTTATTTTAGAATGTTCTTAAATATATATTTACTTACGTGTGACTGATAGCATAGCTTGTGAAATCAGCGCATGACATATATCTGAAAAGAAAAAACATAATTAATTAATAAGTATATTTACTTTTACATTACCGTTACTGCTACTGTTAACTAGCGAGTTAAAGAAAAAATAAGATGAATCAATGAATGCAATATCATAATATACAATGTTTGTATTATCTGCAAATATTTGTTATAGGTCTAGGTGTTTTCTATTTATTATGTTATGTATACTATAAGTGTATACGTAGCATATCAGCCTTGTGATTTCCAAAATACAAGCTCTATTATATCTATTATCTATTTAAGTATAGAAGAGAAGGCCCTTTTCTAGAATCAACGCACAGCCTAAACCGATATAAAGTTGAAAGGAGTGTAGCTTTCTTTTATAGCAAAACCAGCAAATAAGAAGAGGTTTTTGGAAATTCAACCCCTAAGGGGTATAAAAGGGGTGGCAAAGTTTGTATGGGGGACGAAAAAATCTTCACCAATTGACTTGAAATTTTGCACAGAGACTATCTAATGAAAATAAATAAACACTATTTCAGTATTTTTTGCAAATCAACCCCTAAGGGCTGGGGTACAAAGGGGGTGGCCAAGTCAATAGGTGGGACAAAAACAATATTCACCTATTGACTTGAAATTTTATATAGACACTCTCTAAAGTGTTACCATGGCAATGACCCTCATTTTTAATTATTTTGACAATAGAATCGATAAAAAACTTATTGGAGTTTTTTTGACGCACTCACTTTAGTCTTGGTACCGAGCGCCATACATCAGACGGCATTCTCCTTTAGCACAGCATTTTTTATTTATTTATTTATAAACACCTGTTTCAGAATTTTTCGCAAATCAACCCCAAAGCACTACAAAGGGGGTGACAAAGTAAATAGGGGGACAAAAACAATATTCACCTATTGACTTGAAATTTTGCACAGAGTCTCTGTGTATATTGTAACTGTTTAAGGGCGTCCAAATTATAGGAAAATTAAATCTGAGAATCTTAACGCGATTGATCGAGCTGAAGTTTTGCAAATAATATGTAGTTCTAGACGAAGAATAACATAATAGGCTACTTTTTATCCGGCTACCACGCATGTGAAGCCGCGAGCGGAAGCTAGTATATCTATAATGATGCTGTGACCAGAATTTATTCATTACTATGTTTTTATTCTAAAAGATAGCCATCAGAAAATTACAGGCTTTTTACAGAGATATTTCGGTCTAAAATTGACAGCACCTCTTAATTACTCCTCTTTTAGAAACCAATCAGTAAACGCATATAAAACAAGCTTTGTATGCTTTCACTGTACCCACACAATAGTTACAATAGCTCACCTAACATCAGTATCATCGCTTACAAGTAAGTATGTAACAAGTATGTATGTAAGTATGTACGAGTAGTAACTCTTAGTAAAGTGGCTTGAATGTTCTAATGTAAACATATTTCATTTTATTTATTTATGAATTAAAATACATCTTTACACAATTCTTATCATCATCAACGACCTGTAGAAGCCTACTATTGAACATAGGTTTTTCTTAAGATTTCTACTGTCTTGAGCACTATACTGCTAACTTATTTGTTTTAGAATATAAAACAAATAAACTAAAAATGGTAGACACAGTTTTAGACAATAATATTTCTGTAAATATCCCCAAAATTACCATTAAACCAGCTGATAAAAAGGCATAAACCCCATCCAGCCACTACATAACGTGAAATCACGTCTAGAGAGGGAAAACAATCCATCAGTTGCTCCCTCAAACAGCTCTCGAGACCGCACACATACAAGTGCGCCGCTAACCCGTCACTGCACATTAGATGTTTTGAAAATAAACTTTATTCCACGGTGGTTAGACTCAATTATGGCTTTGAATTTCTCTCTAGTCATAGCGCTTTTTTGCAAAAATTATTCAAACTAAACTAGTGCTTTTTCAGCTAAAACTCTAGACCAAAAGTTGCACACGTCACTATTTCTAACCAAAGTTCATGATTTTCATTTTCATGCTGGTTTTCAGATAAACTAGAGAAAGGTAATAACGTGTGTTCAAGTGAATCTTGAGCATATGAATTCTGAATATATATGGATCTTGAGCACTCAAAGCCAAATTTAATAGTCATGTGACAACTTTTACTTGCTGCAGAGTCCAGTAGACCTAATTCCCTTTGAATCTTGAGCATATTACTACTAATGAGCCATGGCATAGAGAAACGTACACGAACTTCCGATCGGGGGGTGGAGAGTTTGATTTTCGGCGGTGCACCAATGGATTTTTGTTTCCAAAAATGTATGTGCGGAAACCGGCTCCCTCCACACGTATTGACCATGTCTTTCCAATAGAGGTACATTTCCTGTACGAGTGAATCTTGAACACACGACTACTCTACTACAAGCTGCGGCACCGCGTAAGCAAAGCGTACACAACAAGGGAACAACGCAAACACATACAAAAACCGAGCGAGGAGATGGAACTGTGTGTGTGTAAAGGTGTGTGTACGAGGCCTTTATTGCGATCGCTCAAACATTTTATTGCGTTCAGAGATTATCATTTCATCATTATTTTTGTGACGGCGGTATGTGAATGTTTATGTAATTTTGTAGCGTTTTTGTAGTAAAGAGTACAATGTATCAGCAAAGTTCTTCTAACGGTAATTTTATGTTTTTCTTATCGAATGACTAGCTGACGCACTGTCAACGTTTGCGTGTATTTCAATCACCAACTTTTTGCCTGCTTTTTTTGTCCGTATTAAAGCGAACAAAGCAAAAATTAAATTATTATATAAGATTTTTTGTAATTTAAGTGTTTGCCCACACTTCAGGGAAAAACTAAGATTTATATATATCCTAAAAAAATAATTGATGGGTATTGATGGGAAGTTTGCGAGCTCAAATCCCGCCTGAGTCAAAATTTTTGGGATATACAAAAATCTTAAATTATTATAATCAGTCGAACCTTTCGAGTTTTTGTGACACCAACTCACGGGAATTGATCTTTATAATATAGAATGCTAGCAAATGAAGCTACAATTTTATTTGTAGTATTTTTAGTTCTGTAATGCTTTTGTAGTTTTTTTACAGTATGAGTATCAGCAAGTTTTGAGTCATTCCTCAACATCTGGGTCGCCCAACCACATATTCATGAGCTGGGGACCTTTATGACGCGTGTCAGTCGCTACAAATAAAGTTGGAACACATTTTCGCTTTAACTGTGTTATGTTTTACCTCGGTGGCATTTCGGTTGGGTAAGGAAACATGAGTTCGATGTCCACTGCGGGATAAATATTTGCATAATCTGCAGATATTGGTGTTCTAAAGTTTAGTGTATTTAGGGTTTTGCAGTTTTGTGTGTGTGGTAACAAGTGGTAACTTTTACACGCTAGTGTACCACGATACAGGATAAAATCATAGTGGCCAAAAAATACATAAAAATATCTACTTCAGGGTCACAGAGTAAGAAAGGTAGTATGGTCAAGTTATTGTCAATTTTAGATGCTACGTTATCAGATTTTTTTTATACTTTAGGGTACAAATTACATGAGCAATGGCCGTATGCGTAATGACTAAGTGCTCCCTGTAACTAAGTATTACTTTTAAGGATGTCTTTCTAAAAGACCCTGAACCGATTGACGAATTATAAAATCTTATGTTACACAGGGTCACAGGGAACTGTTGTGCCTAAAGATATAAATATTTCTTTCAGTCACGACAGACGTTATTTAGGACGATTAGCGACAGTTTGCTGGCAGCTGGATGCATCAAGCTGACGATAAGCGCAATGGTGCTTATTAGGGTAAGCGTATGTCTAGCTGCGGACGGCTGCTATAGTTTAATGATGATGATTATGTTGTTTTAACGTGTTTACCCACACTTAAACACCACCACCCATTTTAAGATTAGTCAATCAAAAATCCCGCCTGACTCTAAATTTTGGGATATTTAAAAATCCTATACTTTTCTAAGTGTGGGTAAAATCTAACTGATGATGATAATTATTTCTGGCTTTAGCGAGTTTTTGCAGTTGTAATGCAGTCCCAGTGTATAGTCCCGCTAGCTCGGAGTTCTCTTGACCCACATCCAGCGAGCTGGATTATCGAATGTGGTGAAACTACTGAATACGGGAATGTGGCATAACCGTTTTAAACTCTATTATATGCTTATCAAACTAAAATTTACATCGATGAGAAATTTCAAGTTCGACAGTTAAACATGCATATCATAGAAAAAAAAAACTTTTTTGAAAAAAATATTTTCTCAAAAGCTATCTATATTCTATACTAGCTGACCCGACAGACGTTGTCCTGTCTCAAAGATGGCATCGAAGTTAAAGAAATATACAAAAAAGATATTGAAATGGAAAAAGCAATCAAAAAGGTTATTGGAGAGGATTAAGCAATCAATGAGCATATCAAAGTGAGAAATGCTATCAAAGAGGATATTATATGTTAAAGAAGCAATTAAACAAGAAATCGATGTGGGAGAAGCTATTAAAGGGAATACTGAAGTTGAAACAGCAATCAAAGGGTATATCGAAGTGGAAAAAGGAATCAATGAGAATAAAACAACTACCCTACCCTACCTTTTCCTTAACCCTATCCTACCTCTACCCCTACCCTACTCCTACCCTACCCCTACCCCTACCCCTACCCCTACCCCTACCCCTACCCCTACCCCTACCCCTACCCCTACCCCTACCCCTACCCCTACCCCTACCCCTACGTCCAATATTAACGCAATAAAAAGTATCCTATGTCCGTCTCCTGGTTCTAATCTACCTCCCCACCAATTTTCAGCCATTTTTTTTTCACCATTCGGTTTAGCTGTTCTTGAGTTATAAATAGTGTAACTAACACGACTTTCTTTTATATATACCTATATAAATACATACGTCGTGATCCATCAAAAAATCATAACTTTGTCACTTAATACCCACTGTTGCGTATAAGAGGAATCCCTCTTTACAACGCCAATGTTTCCGAGCCCTTACAAGCCTCATCCACAGATTCCCAGCTTCCTTTGCATGTAAAATTTTGTTGTCATTATTCTATTGTCACACCATTGCCTGTAATGTCCCACGGCTGGGCAAAGATATCCCTCCCTTGAGTATTCCATTGTTTGCTGTCCAACGCCAAAAAAAATTGTCAAATAAAAGAAATTTATTACGATCATAAACATAGTAGGAAAAGACAAAGTTTCAACATGAGCCCAGGAAGGGCGGGGATACATTTCTTAAATCTAATATAACCTTAAATATAAACAATAATTATATTTTATTTATAACAAAACTTATAACTTTGATTCTACAAAAATATCTAAGCATTAAATGACCTACAAAAACCTACATACTAATATATTAATAAGTTATGCTTCTAAGTTAACTAATATCATTTTACTATCTATTACCATTGTTCCAAAACTAGCTTCATTGAATTATTTGATTAATAATATATAACACGGGACTGTCATAATAATAATTGAATTAATTGAGAGTTTGATTTTCGAAGCTTTACAATGAATTTTAATAAATACTTAGAATTATTTTAATTCTCTAGTATTCCTCATGATATGTGAATTGTATTCTGTGTTTGAGAAATAAATATCTAAAACCATAATGTAATGTAACATAACACAAAAAGTTGTTAAACATATTTAAACAGATGTAAACATGTGTTACACAATTATTATTTACGGTATTAAAATGTTAACTAGCTCTTTTATAATTCTATAAAATTTGGAACATTTAAAAACTAAAGTTATAGCATCTAGGTATCTACTTTCTCAAAACGCTTTCGGCGAACTGCACGCCTGAATAGCGTGCTCCCAGATTCCGCACAACCGTCAGCCTAGGTTCGATGAGTGCACTCAAAGGCGCTCACAAACATGATTACAGCGGAAAGTACACGTTCGATTTCCCCAAATCTTACCTACATACAAAATGTAGGTTCACTTCACGCCAGATATAAACCCTATACCATCAATTTTAAGGTAGAATTTGTCTCTTCGATTCGTAGTATGTAAAAATATTACTTGCCCTTTGAGCAGTCCCGAGGGATTTGAGTGGAAAATTAAAATGTAAGGCATTTGTACAAGGACTCAGTCATATCGTGTTTGAATATGAGTAATCAAATGCCGCGGGTTCTCTCGCTTCAGAGCTCTCGCCTTGTGTCTTGTTTGCAGTCGTGATTTTATATGTGAGATAAAATTCAGTCTTAATTCATTTGATTAGGAAGTCGATGAATTGAAATTTTTACGTCCCATCAAAATGAAATTTGAACTTTTTCGTGGTGCACGAATAAAATTTTGCCATTTAACAGATTTATAACAGTAGAAATCATAAAAAGTAAGTAAGTAGGTAATCCACTCCATTATAGAAGGTTATAATATTAAGAAGAATAATTATGTACTAACGGGACTGTCATAATATTTATTTTTTAATTTTTTTATTTCTATTTTAAAAAAGACGGGCTTAGCGCTAGGCGAATTTACTACCAGCCAAACAAGTAATTTGTTTTAAGACGGTGGTAGGTGCGGTTTGATTCAGCAAAAAGCTTAATTATTGAAACTACAACTATTTAACTTATTTATCTACCAAGCTTACAGAAACATAAGTTACCTAGTAATTGACAGCAGCGTCAGGCACTCTTCTAGTCTTTTGAGAGAGCACCTCGTAAAATTATTATAGAATTTTAAGGTTTTTTAATCATTATAACTTGGCCCGTATAAGGCCCGTTCATTGAATATTGCACTAGAAATTAGGAACCAAATATATTGATCCTTTAAACTAAATACATAAAACTTAACAAAGCTGACTAACTGGCTAATAATTAACGCATAATTCAAACTGTAAAGGGCGTGGTTGCTTTTTGCGACAAACAGCGCGGATAACGCATTGCGATTGACGTACACTATGATATGTAAAAATCAATCAACTTGAATACCTTAACATATACTAAAATTGCGGGCGCGTCAATCGCAATGCGTTTTTTTGCAAAACGCAACCGCGCGCTCTATGCTACGTACGCACTGTCAGGTCGCTTACTAAGTGCCGAGACTCATACTGCCTTATTCCAAAACGAAGACTAAAGATAGTCTAAGCTTAAATCTGACATAATGTTTACAAAATACCAGTTTTAAACCTAGACTATTTACTATTGAAAGCAAAGGCTCCTAGGGGTCCAACACTCAAACTCTCCAGAGCGGCCTCCGTGTATTAGGATACACGAAAGACGGAGGATGCCTTTCATTTGGTTTCGAGCCCTAGGCTCTAGGCGCTAAGCAAGCCGCCAGTTAGTACATACGTAGCCTTCAATCAGAGACTTATGTGGGTATATTTCTTACATAGTGTAGAGGTGCACAAAAAAAGGATTTCCTAAAATTCAGACCCTCTGGGGGCTGTAGAGGGGTAAATTTTGAATCTACTTAAAATCAAGATCCGATAGTCAATATCCTTTATTATATTTCAAGGATAAAGATAATAAAGCTAATAGTACTCTAATAAATTATTAAGCACTCTTGGCGTAGTTTACTAAGGTGCTCTTGCCAATAATCTGAGTTACCACACTCCACCCAGTCACTACTCGGATGGGTGACCACTTATATCTGAGCACTTTCGTCTTTCGGAACCCAAGTAAAGACGCACGTATGTTGATCCCGGCTTTTTCAGTCGTTAAGCTATGTCAGAGGTTTTGGGCAGCCTAAAAACTCCGACACCAGAGTTAACCATTAGCTTATACTAGAGCTCATACGAAGAAGAAAAAGATGAATTCTTTGAAAATGCCCTTACCTTAAAAAAAGCGCAGTCCAAACAATAATGTCACTCAACAACTGTGATTGAGTATGCTTATTTTACACGCACTATGACATATGGTTTGCAAAATGACGAAAAATTGTGTTTTATAGAGCACAAACGGACAAAGTGCTCACTGCAAGAGCTCGATCGACAATGAGGACAGGAAACCAGCGTGACTCAAATGAAATTCACCAAATACTAATGCAAAAATACTCATGTTCTTTAACCGGCGTATGTGTATGATAGACGTATACGATTGCGCCTACTACATACTTCATTGGTGTGGGTTTCAATCATTTGACCCGCCCGCAACTACGTTTGCGTGTACTTGCTTACATAATTATTATGGTTGGAATTCTAAATAGGAACTATGTACGAAATATCTATGCCAATAAACTCGTGTAAGATTACGCGTCCAATTTTCAAAAAATCTGACAGATAGTGTTATTATATAGTTATATATTACTAAAACTTTTATGCACGCCAATTATTGACTTCTATAGGCAAATTTTTGATAACCTGGTTTACACTACAACAATTATCTTAGATATCTGTTTACAGTCTATTTTTAACACTATAGTTTACGATAGATGAAATATTTTAAAATTGGATTAAGTAGTTTATGAGCTCATCCATTACAAAAAATAAATGAAAAAGAAAACACATATTTTTAGATAAATATAGTTCTGGTGTAAAGGGCATTCTGGGACACTGGCTAACTTAGCAACATGAATTCCAGGTAAGTGAGAATGAAATTAGCTCATTTTATTTTAAAAATAAACGTATGGGAGTGAGGAGTAAACATTAAAGTAAGCTTTTGAGACTGTAGATTCAAAGACCGTTGAAATCAGCTAGGAATTCGTTTTACTAGGAATTCGTGGTAAAAGAGAATTCTGGTTACATTAAAATTTATGGCAAGTGCAGAAAAACTGAAAGTAAAAAATTCTAAGTCAATTAGATAAGATAAGATAATTCTTTGTTCAGCACACACAGACAATTACAGCACAGAAAACACATGATAAGAAGGTAGGTAGGTAGTTACAAGACTTGTAGGTACAATTTAGGCAATATCGCAGAATAAAGAAAGGACAGAAGTTTAGGTACCTAGTAACTATTACATAAGCGAAGAACTAATAAAAAAGTAGGTGCGGGTGTCTTCTACGCTGCAAAGGCCTGGGCTTCAAAGATTCAGCTTGAAGCTGCTTTGCCACGGGAGCTAAGCGGCGCTGATCTTCACATGAGTTTCAGAACTTCGGGAGGTTTCAGGTTCCATCTGCAAACATTACGTGCCAGAGTGCACACATTACGTTTCGGTTTGTCAGGCAAGTCAAATAGGGAAATAAGTAGAATTAAATAGATACATAGGATGCTTATAAATATATTATTTCAATAGGTAATAGGTAAATTATGTGAATTCTCAGGATTCTAGGTAGATTATGTAAATTCTCAGGACCTGGAAGTTTTACTTTCCTAGGACCATAGGAATATAGGTAGGTAGTAGTAGAATAATTTTAACTATCAACATGACACTGTCGAAATTGTGGAAATATTATCAAAACCATCGTACTAAAACTATCAAAGAATATCAAAGATTAGATTAAAGATAATATATTTTTTCCTTGTATCGTATTTTCCCAGTAACATGGCCACTCTACCATACCCAGATTCCGTCGCCAGGCAGCGGCTGCGATAAACAAATTCGCCAATCCGTAAAACTATCCGGATCTCTTTGCGTCCCTTCGACAGATTTTTGGAACATTACTTTTTATTGCAACACAAGAAGGTTCGTAATATGGACTACCTACACCATGAGGTGTTTTATCTGGCACATTTGGATCACGCTTTGTTCCAAATGAACGCGCGCTTATGGTGTGCTGTCATATCGAAAAGGACATTAGTTGTTCGTTACAATTTCTCTTTAGAACATTTAACAAGTACAGTTTTCAATCAAATAACAATTAATTACTTAACTAAAATCACATAATACTGAATCTCAAGCGTTCGTGGCGTGGCTTTCTTCAGTGTTCTTCGTAATTCATTTTGGTTAAGCAACACCCGCCCGATGACTACTTGGATGGCAGACCGTTTAGATCGTTTAGATCATTAGACATTTAGATCTGAGCATTTCCGTGCTTCGGAAAGCACGTTAAGATATTTGTCTCGGCCTTTTCAGTCGTTTAGCCCTGTCGAAGGCCTTCGGGCGGCCCAAAAACTCCGGCATCAGAGTTCGCCACTAAATCATAAGAAGAAGAAGAAGAAGAATCTCAAACTAAGCAGAGAATTTAATAAGTATGGGTATCAGAGACTGATACAGTTAAATAATATGATATGTAACTAATATGAGGTCCATAAAATTGATTTATCAATATATATATACATTTTTGTAGTTTTTTCTGGAACTACAAAACCTATTCCCCCAAAATTTTGTGTGAATAATTGGACATTTTGAATAATTGTAAAAAGTATGAGTAGCCTTTTTTTTAAAAAAAATTAAAACAATTTAAGCATTGAACGCAACAACACATGAACTGAACTGGTTTTAAAGTATTTTTTGTCACAAAACCTATTCCCCCACAATTTTGTGTGAATAATTGGACATTTTGAATAATAGTGAAAAGTATGAGTAGCCTTTCTTTAAAAAAGAAAAAAACAATTCAACCATTGAAAGCGACAACACATGAACTGAACTGGTTTTAAAGTATTTTTTGTTTGTTTAATTGAAATAAAATATAAAAAAAAAATAGAGTGGAAAAACGCCAATTCCATACATGGACCTAATATTATAAAGGCGAATCGTATCTGAAGATGTATGTGTGTTTGTTGATCCTTTGTCACATAATGTAGATATATCCTACTTTTTATCTGGGTACTACGTGAGCGAATCGGCAGGTGGAAACTAGTAAATATAAAACCCAGAAACACAGAATTATCATTTTGAAGAAAAGTGAAGGGTTTTTCTCTTATATTTGTATGAACTGTGGTTACTCTGTGGGTTGTAGTCTTTATGCTACTATGTCTATGTCACTATGTCCTACATAACGCTTTATATTTATTATACTCTCTAAGATAAATGATTTATTAATTTTAATGATTGGTTCATTAATGTCTCACACTTTATCATTTTGAGAAGTGCATATTGTTCATAAAATTGCCGAAAAGAGTTCCAATGTAGTGATTTTTAATCAACATGCTTGCCTAATTTCCTTGAAGGAATTTTTCTATGTTTTTTCCATAACTGTTTACTACTGTTTCAACTTTATTATTTGTCAAAGTTGCAGCTGTCATGTGCCAGACTAAAAACCATTTAGTTGTACTCACGTGGACTGAAAACGGGTGGGCGTTGAAATGCGCTCAAACAGAGTGGGGAAAACGATTTCCTAAAACGTACGAAGGAAAATGAACCTAAGTTGTTAACAAATCTTTGTATCACTTGTCTAAATTCCTTCCTCAATGTTTTACAGATAATCCATCTTTGGTCAAGATCTCTTTGTCTAGGTTATTTGGTGATACCCAAACTCTACCCATTTATCCTACCCAGATTCTTCCCAAACTGTTCTCCGTTTTCAACCCCACCCACAGCCTAAACAAACTAACGATTTCTGTACTGTGAGTTGTTGAAACAGCTAGCTTAATGGGAGACCAGTCATCTAAAGAGTTACAAGGTATACATTAAGCGGTTCTCTTCCAAGTATATCATGCGCACCACCAAAGAGTGAAACGCCCTACCCGAATGTGTTCGGCGATAGCTATAAGTGGATGTCGTCAACACACGAGTGAACAGGTGTCTTCAGGCCAGCATGCTCCATCGTACATTGCATCTTCGCTTACCATCAGGTCAGATGTGGCAAGGTGATCACAGGCTTTAAAAACAGTTACCCATCCATAATGACCGGACAATGTTGCTTGTATCATGATCTACGAACTACTAATAATCTACTGAGAACACCAAGTGCAGACTGCTTGATTCAGGACAGTGAACCATCTGCTTATGACTTTCCTTATCTAGATGATTTAAACATCATCAAGTGGTAGCTTTTACTCACCAACCTGGACGCTGTATTGCCTGGGAAACGTTTAGTTGGTACTCCAACTTGCTCTCATCGTAGTCGGCCTTACCCACAAGAAAGACGTGGTCAATACATGTGGAGCTCACTATGCTGTTCCCTAACAATTTGCTTTCATTACCAATGAGGGCCTTCCCTCATAAAAAACGCATAAATGAAACAGCAAATAAAAAGTATTGAAACTAAAAATCTATTTGTGGCTGAGATTCAAACTGACGATCTCAAAGAAGAATCTATGCCACTAGCCTCTATGGCATAAGCTCGAATCACATAGAATGATCTAAACTGCATTATTATTACATTCCATGATCGATATTTGAGCAAGTGCGATCCAATCAGCGCACAATTGGTGTAATCACGGCGCTCGGCTCCCAACGGATTCCCAAGCATTTGAGAGCTTAGCCTGGTTGGTCGATGTACCACAGATATACGATACTGCAAATAGAATAGAAGAATTCTGGTTCGATCCCACTGCCAGACAAATGTTTGTTTGATATTTTGTCTATGATCTAGATGTTTCAATATTACTGAATGTGCTTACAAAAAAATACAAGTCCCTACTAGAAATATTAAAATAGCGAAAATTGACAATGTCAAAAAAATTGTGACACTAATATTATAAAGATTTTGAGTTCCATGTTAAATTTACATGTCGAGAAACATGTTACGCGCAAACGAAGTTGCTAGTTTGTCAGGTGGTCAGCTAGTTTCATGTAGATATATAAACAATCACGTGTAATAAAATTTATACAATTTAGAACTATGTATGTCAAACAAGAAAGCACTTGCTAACAGATAACAATGCACTCGAATGATTCAACATCACAGCGACACATTCCCAAAAAATTTTTTTTAAGAGTTTTTTGAGGGCTCATCCAGGGAAGTATTACCACCATGCCTATTTCTGCCGTAAAGCAGTAAGTACATGAAACCTAACACCTTCATGCCTCAAGTTGTCGCACAAAGGGCGCTGCATCTTAGAGCACGTTCTAAACATGCGAGACCTAATGAGCAATACTTTGTTATGAGTAATTGCTACGACTTATCATCAGTTGGGTCATGTGCTAGTTCATCTTCAGGTAAATAAAATCATAGGACACTTAACTGTAAAAAAACCAGCAATCCGTTCAGTAGTTTTGGCGTGAAAGAACAAACATTCAACATCTCACATCTCACGTCTTTTTTTACTGGTTTCTCTCAATACCCGTCTTGAAGCAAGTACTTCCAATGAGGGAAGCATCAGCCCCGATACAGATCTCTGTGGAAAAACCGATACAGATGCGATCACTAAGCGCCTCGTATCCGCTCCGAAATAGCAGTACATAGCCAGGTGCCACCGCAGCATGCATTTAAATCGAATATTACAAAGTAGATACTGGTTATAGCTGCTTCTAGCGATATCCTCAACTCTTTAGCCGTTGGAGAAATTACAAATATACGAAGGCAGAGCCGAAGGATCTAAGCCTTAAGTTTTCTTTATGTTTACCCATGAGCCATGGTTACTTAGTGGGAGGTATCCCCACGTACAATACGGAGGTTTTACTTCACTTTTGGGTTGAGAATAGAAGGTTACAATACAATCTTATACTGACTTAAGTACACTGATAAAAGAGGACGTAGAGCACACATAAATTTTTCAATGCAGGGCCGAAATTCGAACCTAAGACCTCCATATCGGATGACAGACATCCCACTCGGCCATCACGGTATTGTCGATTACTGGCCGTAAACAAATCTAAGCATTTTTACTCAAAGTAAAAATATCCCGGATAAACTCTGAAAAAATAGTATCCGAAGATATTCTCTACAAATTGTTTAATGCTAACGGATCAAGCAATTTTCATCTTTAGAAATAATCTGAGATTGGTTCGCTCCGTAATTCCGGATTATTCCGAATAACTTTCTTTTGTTTCATAAAAATTCAGGTGGGCTTCCGGCCCATGTCCGGCTCCACCGTCAGCAGAAAAGGCTGTAAAAAGTTTTCTGTGTCTTGAATACCAATAAGTCAAAGTGTACTGCTGCAAACTAACTATGTGAAAAATGAGACGTGAACTTTTTAAAGATTTACACACCTTTATAACACTAAAACATAAAATGTGGGACAAAATTTACTGAAAACTGAAAGGTGATTGCTCGCTTCATGATGTAGATTTTGGTGGAAGCTAGATTTTGTGGACTTGAGAAAAAATTCTAATGTCATTAAGTTTTGTACCTGGTTTATAACCGTCAAAAATTTTAAGTACTACTATATACATTTACAATACGGATTTATATCTCGCTAAAAGTGACAAAATTACCCTGACTGAGCGAGGAATTTCTAATAATATCTAATGGGGAAAAAGACATACTAATATTTATTAGACGGAAAAACAACACGGTGATATTTGCTATGATGAACGCTGATAATCATGATATCTTGCTATTCCATTCCACCGGACATGCCAGCCTTGCTGACCGTACATTTCTTGATTAAAACTCGTCGTTTACGAGTGGCTCGCTGCTCTCCGGAACTCCGCCCTTACCATTCTAAACGGTCCTTTATGAACTTTACATATACTTATTTAAGTTATAAGTAACCCACTTTCGTCCGGATAAGGCTCTCGAGGATTTTCAACTTTAGATATAAATATGGTCGTGGTTTCGGTGAGGCGCTGGATGAGCGTGGATATTATTTTTTCTGAGATCTCCAGTGTGATTTCAAGTCTTATTTAAACGAGCTTCTGCCCGTGACTCCGTTCGCATGAAAAGCAGCCAATATGTTATTCCTGGTCTTATTAAATAATGTGCAAAATTCCGGAAAAAAAACATTTTACATTTCACATGTTTTTTACGAGAAAGTAGATGTCATGTCGTATAGAGAAGTAAAGGAGGCTAAATTGGAGAGAGGCAGATGGAAGGAGCTGCTTCAGTTGCACCGACAAGAGCAAAGCTCTTAAATAAATGATGATCTTTTTAACAAAGTTTCGCCTTTATTATATTACTAGCTTGCACATTAGCACACGGCTTCGTTCGTGTTTAAAGTTATTTTTCTCTCTCGAGATATCTCTCGGGAACAATACTTTTTTCTAGATCATGTCTTTTTCCTTTGTTAACCGTGTCTGCGAAATTTCATGGTGATCAGTTGATTAGTTAAGGCGTGAAAGCGTAACACACATACAAACAAATAAACAAACCGAAACTCACATTTGCAATATAAGAATTATATTATATAATAGAAAAGTAGGATATTATTAAAATTTGTAGTGGAACGTATCTCTCCTCGAACACTGTTGCACCGGTTCCAAGTTTATATTGTCGTATTTTGTTGGTATCTTTTCTCATAACACTTTTAATGTTACTTTACTAGTGAGCGTGAATGAAGGGTTGTAAGGGGTTTCAACCGCCACCTTCGAAACTCAAACCAACCTCACCTGCTCGTGGTGGAACCTGCTAACTAAGAAACGTGACTTTGGTGGCTGGCTGAATACAGTATAACGAAGCCCAATTACGGCACAGCTGTGTTTCTGTGGCGAAGGGCAGCGTTGGCAGTGCAAGAAGCTGTGACCTACAATCCCTTAACCCGCATGCCCGACGTGGGGATTTTGGGCATAGCGCTCGTGGCGTGGCTTACTTCAGTTTTCTTAGCAGATCACCTTGGTTAAGCAACAATCCGCGCGGTAACTGCTTGGATGGGTGACCGTTTAATGGCATTTAGATCTCAGCACGTCCGTGCTTCAGAAGGCACGTTAAGATGTTGGTGCCGGCTTTTTC
Organism: Horisme vitalbata; assembly: GCA_951804965.1. Taxonomy (NCBI): domain Eukaryota; kingdom Metazoa; phylum Arthropoda; class Insecta; order Lepidoptera; family Geometridae; genus Horisme; species Horisme vitalbata. The sequence continues at coordinate 11,710,041 of OX638093.1, read as the reverse complement.
AGTCGATAAGCCATGTCGGAGGCCTTCGGGCGGCCTAAAAACTCCGACACCAGGGTTGGCTACTAACTCATACGATGAAGGAAGGAAGGATGGGTATATCCGTTTTTATTAGGGGCGGACATAAGTCCAGCAGTGGACTGATATTGTCTGTTGTTGAATGAAACCGATTTGGGGCACAATGGTTGGGTGGCTTCAAACGGGCATAATGTAGGTAGAAACAATTTTTGTGTTTCACGTAGATCACCAACGACAGTTAAATTTTGATTTTTATTTATACTTACTTAAAGTTATACTGACTAGTAGATCCTAAGTTACAGGTAATAAGATATAAATAAATTAATAAAATAAAAAATAAATAATGCAGGACTATCACACAGCATCATGTAGCCCCAACCCCAAACTAAACAGTTTGTGTTAAGGGAACCACAAGATTGATCTAATACTTATATACTTTTTTTTTAATAATATTATTTAAAAAAAAAAATTTTTACCTCATTGAGGGCTGCCAGCTTTTTGTATTTCGAAGCTTTTGTTCTGAGGAAACTATAAGTTTACATGTCATTTTCTAAGCTGACTACAGCCCCAGCTTGTATATAGAAAACACTGACCCGAGACAAATATTTGCAGAACATACAAACATTTGTCCCGCGGCAGGAAAAGAACCCGCAACCTTCTGTGTCTCAGGCGGGCCTTCGCTCTCTGGCCACAGAGGCCGTCAAAAATATAAAGTTTTGTATCTATCTGTATATATATATTCTGACTACTTTCTCAAACGATTTCTCTGTACTGTACCAAACATACTAGACCATATAGGAGGCCTAAAAACTCAGTCATCACTTCTGGCCAAGCTCATTCAAAAACACCAATATCAGCCGATCGGAAGATCGCTGAAGTACGAAACCAAACCATCGATTCGAAATCCTTTCTGTATACATAAGTGAAATACACGCGCTCCATAAAAATGTCTGTATGACGCAACCAACATCCCCGTAACCACTCAATGCGAGTATGACATACCAATCGAGGGGAGAGATATTGAAAAGCTAAAAATGTAACGTGTCATCTAAATGTAAAAATTGATTTGGGTTCCGTACCCTCTGTAGGGGCGTTCTCGGTTTTAGATTAATATAGAGTTGATATGACTTGTGTAGCATACGGTTTTGTAGAAAATATGAAAATTTGCATCCCAGTAACTTGCTTCATTTATTGCGTTGCTTGAAAACTAAGCAACTAAGGTTTTAAGTAAAATTATGTCACCCAGTGGGCAAGTTCCGCTTGAGACGCAGGAGGTTTCGCTTTCGATTCCCGCCGCAGGACAAATGTTCACATTATTTGCATTTATATACAAATTGCGCAACAATTCCTCCACTTTCCTCCACGTTTTTGACTCAGTTCTAGGTGCTTTTTATCTATAATAATTATGTGTGTATTTATAAAATGTTTATAAATAGTATTTAAGTCATGTTGGTTCACTTAATACAAGATATGTTTAGTTTGGGCCTACATGATTCTGTGTGATAGTGTCCAGCATTTTTTATTTATTTATTTGTATTAGATCATGTTTATATTTTTAACTTTACGTAAGCTTAACGGAACCACTTTTGCGTGAAGGTTCTTTATATATGATCTAGATTTTCACGTATTGCAATAACAGTGAAAAAAGTTGTAGAAAATTTGTGGAGGAATTGTTGCGCAATTTGAACTCACAATGAAAAGTCCCTTGAAAACTTACTTTTTTTTATAAATATTAGTTTACCACATAACTCACGGTACCCTAATTGTATTACAATCTAGCCAAGTAGGCTAATGAGTAATTTAAGTTTAACTTAATTTTATACAAATATTATTTCTAAGAATGTGTCCATTGGCACTTTAATTAAGGGGAGGACACTTTGTTCTTGTGTTCATAAACTTACTTAAAACTCAAAATTAAACTGCCTTTAGCGACATTTAATTGATATTAAATATTAAAAAGTTAGAAGACACCCAACATAGGTATTTACCTATTTTGTCTGTGTGGTGTTTACCATACAGACAAAATAGCAAACAAAACGATAAAAGTCTTAATGCTCCGTATTGCGATACAATTAATGCGTATTGCAAAACCCAATAATTGTATCATTATTATCATATTTAAGTTAGAAACTTAAAACTAAATCTAAAAGTGTAGTAAGTACCCAGGCATAAATGTGTCAGTCAATGTATTTAATGTTAATTAGTTTTAGATAAACAATATGAAACAATTTGACCCAACATACGTTGTCCTGGGCATATACAAATATCACATAGAAATAAGCTCTTTCAGTTTATCTTGTATTTTTCAATTTTACAGACAACTTAATCAACACTTCTTTCATCGATAAGGTTTATTTGAACATTTTTAAATAAAAATTACAAATTTGGTCCAGCTTTTCTCAAGTGATGCGCTAACCAACCAACTGCATCTCATATTTATTATATAGAAGAAGAGACTACGTTGAATTTTGTCAATCTTAGTAGAACAAACAGACATTTGTGGGGTTGAACATCAAGTTCTATTCTCAATAGCTACGCTAATCCGCTGACGATACCAAGCAGTAAGAGAAAAGCTCCAACGTATAAACGCCTCTTTTTTACAATCGAAGCTTTCCACGTGACAGGTCCAAGCCCATCATAAGCAGCTGCTTCGAATCTTTACAAGCATATTGTTCAAACTCCAAGTTCCGCTATTAATTCACATCTTAACAAGCCCTAGCAAAGAATTACAACGCTTGAGCGGTTCGTATTTATTGATTTATGTAAATATGTAAATGGAGCCGCTGTTTGTTCGTATCGGCTCGAAGGCTGCCACTTAATAAGTGCTCACCCGAGGCGCAATCGCACCGCCAATTATTCAGACAACCAAGATAACACTAGGTATATTATCATGGATATATGAACTTTACTATAACTTTAGATTTTGATATGCTAATTATTTGGGTTTTTTGTGGCAACCTAAACTCTGATATTTATTTATTTATTAAGAATCATCATCATGCAAAGAAAAAAATAAATAAATATAAATAATATAATTTTGTCTGATATTTCCATGTGGCCGGGCTAGCAAGTATAGTTCCCAGACGAACCACAATTTGACCCTTATATCTGGATAACTATGAAAGTACAATTTATTTATATAGGTAGTACAATAAGAAAAAAAAATTTTGACGTACAAATAAACAGCAAAAGCGATTGTGGTCGGGCCAGGAAGTATCACGCTATAGAAAAAGTAACAAAAACAATAATATTATAATTATAGTAAGTCCGGACGTCACATAAGGGACATACGAGTAATATTATATAATAACCATAAATATCTAAAGTCAAGTTTATGACTTAAACTGCTACTATAATTAAAAATGATATACAACATGTATAAAACACATATATACATGTATACATGTGTAAAAGTGAAAGTGAACGAGCGAGTAAAAAATAATAATGGAAGACCCACGAAAGAGATTTTAATTGCACTTATTTAAAAACAAATAAAAATATCGGATTAATAAACAAAAATTTTACAAAATTGTGGGCAAATATAAACATTTAAATCAATAAAATTACAATAAAATAGTAATAGGTAAAATAGTATATCAACATGGTTTTGGAGACTAATTAGCCGAAAGATAACATGTTTTACAAAGTTTGGAAAAGAGTAGTAAAGAAACTGGGAGAAAAGTGGCTTATTTATAATTAGGACTAGTCCATGTTAAATACAACAAAATTTCAGTCAAGGCTTTTAGAAAATAATATGAGAGTAGTTTCAGAGCCTCAAAACCTAAGTTTGTAGCCAACTCCAACTAACGAATGAATAATGCATCGATACTGCGCTGTTGTGATTTTAACCAGCGCCCGCGAACTTGCTCTCTCACTCATTTGTAATTTATCGTCAAATGAGATGTAAAATGTGTTTGAAAAGCTTCCGTCTTAATAATGGCCACCGGCTTCATGAAGAATCAGAATTTGTGGAAAGCGGGTTTTCACTTTGAGTATAAATTGATATTCTTTGTTTAAATTATGGCGTTTTCCCCCATGAAGATCTACCCTTTAGATCTATCTATCTATCACCTCATACGTACCTATGCAATTTGATTGTACATAATATTTAAGTAAACTTAGTATTTTTTATGTTTCCGTATATAGAATAAAGAATTAAGTACACATAATCATAGTGTAGGACGCCCTCCGGCCAGGTGGGGTGACGATTTGCGAAAGGCTGCTGGTAGAAGCTGGATGCGTCGAGCTCAGGACAGGGCGCAATGGCGCTCATTAGGGGAGGCCTATGTCCAGCAGTGGATGATGATGATGATGATGAATCAAAGACAAGTCGAAAGATGTTTAACGTTTTGAATAAATGATTTTTCACTAGCCAGATCGGATAGAAACCACCAAATAGAAATAGACATAAATACTATTATTTGCAAAAGAAAACACTAAAACTTGACATATAGCCCAATCAAATACGAAAAGCCCATTCTTAAGTAATGATAATAGCAATAAAAAGTGAAAGATTTGCGTGTTAATGCCTATAAATAAAGGATTGTAGGCCGTGGTCCAAAACACAACGTGGAGCGGGGTGCGGCAGCGCTTACGTAGTGAGCTTCAAAATCAGTTTCCATTGAAATTGAAATTGTAATACTTTACACTGTAATTTAAATGTAAATAAAAAGAGATGACATGATATTTTAACGCCATTTTTTCTATCTGAGGTTTTGTTTCTGTTATGACGATTATAGTGTCAACATACATGACACAGGAGTGTAAGGGGTTCTAGCCTCTATCTTTGGAACCCAAGCTAACCTCACCGGCACGTGGTACAGCCTGCTCTGTTGGCTCATAGGGCAGCAACAAGCTGTACAAACAAGCACGGCTAAATCCCCTGGCACTGCCGTGCGAGAAGCTGTACTCTGTGATCCCCAACCCACATGCCTAGCGTGACGCTGGGCATATCCCCTTCTGATTAGGAGAGGCTTAGGTCCAGCAGTGGATTGATATGGCTGGTGTTGTTGTTGGTGTTTGTTGTATGCACGATTTACAGGTAGAGGCAGAAAAAAGAAAAGATTGTGTGGAAGATGAAATGATTAAGGAAAATCGGCTGAAAATGGAACGATAGAACATGTAGAGCCGATGATGACTTTGAGTATCAACCCGGGGGCCTGATTCTGATCATTCGGTTTAATTGATTCTATTAGATATTTATCGCGAGAAACGTCAAACTTTCATGCAGTTTTGACAGTTACCACGATATATATCTTAGGTGCTTGCAGGCCACATGGAAATGTCATCGAGCACGGTCATGGCACGGGCGCCATTCAAATTTCATACAAAAATAATTGAAATAAAACACAATTTAAGAAACGCAATATGTCTATGCTCGGACATGGTTATAATACGGTGCGTCATAATCACGTCAATTATAAATTGTGCTTTATTTCCATTCTTTTTGTTTAAAATTTGAATGGCGCCCGTGCCATGTCCGCGCCCTACGCCATTTACATGAGGCCCGTACCTAATATAATCAAATATATCAAATCGTCAGAATTAGGCCCCTGGGGCCTGATTCTCAGGAAAAGAAATGATTGTCACGTTTATCGCAAGAACTGTCAAAACATCAAATTTAGAGATTTTCGCGATATTCGAGTAGGTATATCTATTGTGATAATTATGTCTATTCCCGAGAATGAGGGCCGCAACGAATATTGTCTAAAATAGTCGCCAAAGCTGTGGCCTTGCGCCTTGTCGATTTATATCGCGCTATCACAATGTTCGTAGCTTAGCACATAATATTTAATAGCTATTAGTGTGGACTGTCATTTGATGTGCCCCGGTCACGCAACACGCTTTATTTTACTTATTGAAAATAGTCAAATTTAATCACAGTTTGGAAAGTACTTTATATGTTGAACTAATTTGTGTGTAAGCATGTTAGGACATTCTTTTAAATGAGGCCAGAGAGAGAGAGAGAACAGCTTTTCTAGAAGTTACTTCTTTCCCTCCCTTTCACTTTCTTCTATGAAAAATAAATAACAATAAAATAAATAATGACCCAAAAGCCCGCCTGAAAAGGGTTGGGGTTCAATTCCTGCCACTCGTTATTACCTTACCTTAGAAGATAAGAGACGTCCACGGTAACTTTATCGAATAGTTTACGATTGCCACACATCAAGTGGCGACTTTATAGGGATATATTTTAGGAGCAGATTACGATCTTCTTCGTCTTCTTCTTCATCTTCTTCTTCTTCTTCATATAATTATGGCCAACTCTGTTGTCAAATTCTAGGCCGGCCGGAAACAACATTTTAACGTGCACGAAACCGCTCAGATCTAAATGCCACTGAACAGTCACCCATCCAAATAGTAACCCAGCTGAGTGTTGCTTAGCCAAGATGATCCGCTAAAACACTAAAGTAAGCGAGTCATGAGCACCGCCATGTAAAGGACCTATGTACATAACTATGTAGGCATAGCAGCATAAATTACATCTTGAACACCTTAAAGAGACCGGATTTATAATCGGATATCCTAATAGTGTTTATCAGAAATCATGAGAATATTAATACACATTTTACAGATACAGAAAGAAAGAAGAAGTCTTTCAGATCCAGAATCCAAACTCATTTATAATCACATCACCCCCTGATACTGAACGGAAAGGAGTAAAAAACGACGACCTCTGTGGCACAGTGGGCGAAGGTCTGCCTGAGACGCAGAAGGTTGCGGGTTCGATTCCCGCTGCGGGACAAATGTTTGCATGTTCTGTAGATATTTGTCTCGGGTCTGGGTGTTTTCTACGTATGATATGTAAGTATTTAAAAAAAAATGTGTAGTATATCAATCATGTGGTTCCCATAATACAAGCTCTGCTTAGTTTGGGGCTCCATGATGCTGTTTGATTACGTCCCGCATTATTTATTTATTTATTTTTTATTTGAAAATATATTTACATTGTGTAATCATAATCATAGTTTATAATAACCATAACACATAAGAGAGTCCCAATGTGAGGTCTATGTATAACTGTTATCTGTCAAGTATGTATTTCCTTCGCTATTCTGAAACAAGTTAAATAGACGCGAGAGGCACAAAATCAGAGATTGTAGACACAGTATTTATATCGCGATAAGGAAATATGTGCCATCTTATCAAATGTCGCAGAACTCATATTAGCGTAACGATAATGAACGTATAAAATAAATACTACTGTTTGCTTTATCTCATAATCTTACAACTAAAATACCTGAGCAACCGATAGACGACAGTGTAGATTGATATTATCAATGATAGATAACTCGCAAAGTAGTATCGATTTCCTTAAAACAAACCAAGTTAGTTTATGTATTCTTCCGTAGTACTGAAACTATTATTTGTCATTGGTCAAAATCATCATCATCAGCCTATAGCAGCGCACTGCTAAACATAGGCCTCTAATGAGCGCCATTTCGCCGTGTCCATAGGTCGATGCATCCAGCTTCTACCAGTAACCTTTCGTAGATCTTCATTCCACCTGGCTGGAGAGAGTCACTACATTTGCCGAGCGACGGTCTCCACTCAAGAACTCGTTTATCTCAACGATTATCGGTTTTTCGGCAGATGTGCACAGCCCTCTGCCATTTTAGCTTGCTAATTCTCTGAACTATAATGTATGTCGACAACATTAGTTCTACGTCGGTTGGTCAGTATAGTTGTCAAATTGGTAAAATTTATCTGAAAAAGACAATATCAACAAGTCAATATGTCAAAAGTAACTCTAATAAATGCAATTTATTAAATTTCCGTTAAAATATGCATTCATACGGTACTAAAACTCAAACAGCATCATATGATCTCATTCCAGTAATAAAGCAGGTATTATCTCGTACGAAAGTTTATCTCGACGCCGCAGCTGATAACGTCACAGAATTGATGAGCTGATAACAATGATAAGGAGTATTATTATCAGTATTAAACTAGCCATGTACGAGGTAGCATTAGTCGTAGGCGCCGCAAGCAATCTCGATTACCAAGTCTTAAAAAGACTTACTAAAACATTTAAAGGGAAAATATATTTCACAACAGAAGACGCCACCGATGGACTCAACATACTAAAGAACTTACAAAGAGATGGATTGGATATCAACTTTTTACAAATGGACATCACATATACGAAGAGCATCATAAAATTAAGATACAGCATCCAAGATCTAGATGAAAGGATCGATTTGATCATCAATGTGACAGAATACGTGAGCGAGAAGAATATATCTCACTTTGAAAGGATAAGAAGAACGCTGAGTGTCAATTTCTATGGATACATCAATTTTGGGAAGCTGATATACCCGCTTTTAAACGAAGGCGCTAGAGTTGTGAATGTATCGGGTCCGGCTGGTCTGTTAGCTACGATAGAAAATGAAGATATAAAGAGGAGGATCAGTGATTCAACGATAAGTGAAGATGAGTTAGTAGCTTTAATGCAAGAGTATGAAGAGGCAGCTAGGAGAGGGGTTGAGAAAACAGAGGGTTGGGGGGTAAATGCACATGCTGTTAGTAAAGTTGCTCTGAATGCTGTGACGTTTCTGCAGCATAGAGAATGGAGCGACGCTGGGGTAGTTATCAACTGTGTCAATCCAGGGAACGTTTCTCACAAAGAAGGCAGGAGGACTGCTAAGGTATTCGAGGAAGGAGCCAAAGCGATTCTATATTTAGCGCTCGAAGCACCTTTGACTGTAAAAGGTAACTTTGTTTGGAGCAACTATTCTGTTATTGAGTGGAATTCGGACCCGTTCGTGGAAGTCACTACCGTATAACTGTTTTTAGATTTTAGATACTGTTTGTTGAATTGTGTTGTGAAATTGTGATAGTCTTGTGTTGTGATATTGGAGGTATGTGTATTTATTTTAGTGAATAATAAAATGCCTAGTCATTTAAAAATTTTTTGCATTCGCGACCTACTTTTTGACCTCTGGTTGTCGTATTCCAAAATTTACACAACAAAAAAATACGTCTTTTAAATATATTTTTATAATATTTAATTTGATAAAAAATTATTCAATAGGACCCACTGATCATTTCGACATGCCAATATGTTTTTATTGACAACTAGCTTCCGCCCGCGGCTTCGCTCGCGTGGTACCCGGTAAAAAGTAGCTTAAATGTTAATCCAGGTCATAAGCTATGTATATTCCAAGTGTCATCCAAATCCGTTCAGTAGTTTTCGTGTGAAAGAGTGACAAACATTCATCCATACATCCATACATACAAACTTTCGCATTTATAATATTAGTGTGATAGTGTGATGTGATGAGATTTGTAACGTGATCAGAGAAGAATCGTCAATAATCTCAGGTATTTGTATGAGACAGTTTCATCGCAAGCTTTTTTAATAATGTTAATGATCGAGTTTTTAATAAACTTTTTTATAGAGAACGTTTAACTACTCACATTTTTGAATTTACTAAAATATAGTTCTAGTGTGATAGTTGTCTGAAGTCAACTTAGCCTCCGTTATTACTCTCAGCGGTCCCATTCTGCAATCATGATATTTCATAAAGCAGGACTCGTAATAAAGACAGAAGTAAAATGAAAATTCTAGGGATTTATGGACTTTGTCTTAACTTGGTAAAACACCTCTACCTATGGCTACCTATCGCTTTAGGGGAGTGCTACCGAAGATAGATACATCCTAATCATAATAAATTATTTTAATGTATTTTATACCTTAAGGTACCTACTTATTTCTATGGATCGTTGAAATGTTTAAATTCCAAGTAGTCTGAAATAAATTATATTTTATTACTATAGCCGCTGGTAGTTTTTTTTTTTAATTCAATTTGGCCCAGCTCTTGACCTCGAGGCTTGCATAGGCAAGGATGAGGTCAACGATGGGGCGAGCTTTCCCAGAAGATGCCTATTAACTCTCTTTTTGAAGCCGTTAGGATCGTAAGTCAATGGAAAAACAGACGCTGGCAGCTGATTCCATATTTTAGCAGTGCGCATTATAAATGATGTTTAAATGGTAGTTCTAGTTTGAACGAGACAATGAAGGACGAAGTCATCGATATACATAATTTAGACTGTTTCTATATCACCATGAATGAAATACTCAAAAACACAATTCATATTAGGTAGTACTCCTCGGTAGCGCCCGATTTTTGAATCGTCAGATATCATTATCAAGGAAATAATTTGAAATAGTAGATTGTTTTACAAGGGACTAAACCATCCCATTATATACGAGGTTGTTATACTCTCGAGCGTAGCGAGGGAGGATGACAAGACCGAGTTATAATGGGCGGTTTTGGCCCAAGTAAAACACTCTACTTTTCACTTCGATTGCGAGAAAATAAAACAATTCAAAATTAGTCAATTTTCAGAAATTTTATTAAAAATTAATCAACCTTCATAAAACATCACCAAGACGGTTCTATTTTCAAAAAAAAGATTTCAGAGCACCAAGAAGTCGAGTTTTTATGTAAGAGAACGAATGCTTTGTACGGGCTGATGATTTTAGACAAAAATTAAAAAGAAAAAATACTTTTTAGCCCGAGGTATTAAACTCGAGTTTTAGGCCCGCTAAGCTACACTATTATGATACACTTTTTGAGCAAGAGAAGTGAAAAAAATATTATTTCATTCTCTTTAGGGTTCCGTACCCGAAGGGTGGCCAACGGGCTACTATTACTAAGCCTATCCGTGCGTTCATCTATCTGTCAACGGGCTGTAACACATGAACGGTAATTAATAGGTAGAGAGTGCAAATTTTCACAGTGTGTATTTCTATTGCCGCTATAACAAATAATAATAAAAAGTACATAGTGTAATATAAGGGCTACATTTCACCGGGATACCATGGTGGCGCAACCAGCCGCGCCACCGAGGTGTTCGCAAGCTTCCTAACTAGACACCACACCAAACTGAGACAGTATCAAAATGGACCTTCGAGGAAATATAAAATAATATCAGACGTAAAAAAACCGTCTTCTTATGTCCTTGGCTTATAGATTTAACATGCAGAGATTCAAGTATCCCACCCCTTCTACCCTTCCACAGACAAACAGATCTGCTCTACACCGCTTTCAAGTCCCAATCATCGATCACCTCTCGAATCTATCAGTCTATCCGCTGTCAAAAACAATTCTCCTACTAAAACGTTTTGAAGTTCTCTCGGTATCGTGATATTTTATATTGCGCTATCTATTGTACTAAAAAAGACTTGTTGTTTTAGTCCTAGTCAAAATTTTTCTGTAGAAATTTATGTATAATCTAAAAATCGCTAATATTAGAATCTAGCCTAGCACTAGCAGTGGGACGATGCAGGTTGACTAAAAAATATTTAAATAGGGTAAGTATGTATGAGGTTTTAGCCCACCCGCAAAATATTTTTTTCTTACCCAAGCTCTTTAGTAACAGTAAAAGCATGGTTTATTGGTCAACACTTAGATTGGTAATTTTAAACGGTATTTTCAAGCTGATAAGGAGTTTACTGATTATGGGCATTAACCCCCTAAGTTAAAAATGCGCTCATTAGGGGAGGCCTATGTCCAGCAGTGGACTGCTATAGGCTGATGATGATGATGATGATGATGAAGGAGTTTACTCTGCAGTGCAGTTAGCAGCGCGTCCTGGTATTGAAAATAAAATCGCCGATTCAAATCCCGGCTGGGTCAATATTTTTGGGATATTATAAAAACTTAGATTGTTAGTCAATGAGATATTTAACTTAATCAAAATGTTTAGGATAATCAGGTTTTTTTTTACCGATCTCGATATCGTGGTTGCACAATGTACAGGTAACAACAGGTTCATACGAAACATACAAAATAGAGAATTCAAGAGCACATTGAAAACTGAATTAAGATAGGTTTGGTACATAACAGTAAAGTCATTTTGTATGCCAAAACCAAGAGAGTGCGCGCTTTGAGCAAATATCAATGCCTGATTGTTCTCCCTACGAGACACCACCTTTTAGGGAGAATGCATTATTTACGTTCAAAGCGCGCATTCCCTTGTACGTTAGTAATAGTAGTATTTTCATGACCAAAACCGACGAGATACAATGCCCACAAAATTCTACAATAATTGAACCTTGTTATCAACCTCGAACCATTATATTTAAAACGTTAAGTGAAATATGTCTTTACAAACACTTAAAGCTATCCCTTGCCATCAACCTCCCCATGATAATAGCATAAACTTTAACTACCACCTCCTAATTACTCGGCTGAGTGTTATTGGACAAACAGACATACATAACGTACTCATAAAATGACTACTCACACTTGACCGTACACACAGTTAATGGTTCTCAAAGTTTATTGCCACATAAAACACAAAAAATGAACGTACGTTATTGGGTAACTATATTCGTAGGTACTCGATTCCATCCGCGGCTTTGCATGAGTGTGTACTGCTACATACGCTAGTGCTACGCACTAGACCAGCGAGTGCAACGCGACGATATTATCGTCGTACACGTATTTCTATACACTAGACACACAGTCAAAGAACGTATCTCCACAGGGCGATGTTATCTCAACGATACGACGAATGGCTGAATGCGAGAAAAATGCCAACGTATCGTTGCGCGCCTGTCGCCACAAGGAAACAATAGTTCAACGAGTCGGTGCGATTACGTGGCGATTACGCGGCGAGTCGCGTCAATCTCGTAGCGATTACCTGACGATAGAAGCGCGGACTCCTCGCGATGCACTCGCTCATGGAGGTGGTGTCTTAGATTACGTTAAGTTTAATCGTAACAACAAGTACAATAGCAATCACTACATTTCTGTTGAAAAACGTCTATATCTCTTTATAATACATTATTTAATCCTCTTTCACCCATTACCTCAAGGAGCGTTTCAAATTCCTGCACCAGGCCCACGATCGAAACTTACGCTCTTCAGAAACGTTGCAGCTGTACACCAGTCCATAGCTCTAAATATTACAGCGACTCTTTTACTGTACAAGCTATACGACTTTGGAATGCCTTACCTCTTTCTTTAAAATCATCTAAATCCCTGCCTATTTTTAAGGATAAAGTTTTTAAGCATTTCCTTTCTCCTGACTGCTAGGTTTTATTGCTAAGGGATACTAATAATGTTATATTTTGCAAATAGGTATTTATGTATTAATAAATAATCCAAATAAATAATCCAGGACGTTATCACACAGCATCATGTAGCCCCAAACTAAGCTGAGCTTGTATTATGGGAACAACATGATTGATATACTACATTAGATACATAGATACATTTTTTTTTTGTAAATACAATACATATCATACATAGAAAACACCCAGACCCGAGACAAATATCTGCAGAACATGCAAACATTTGTCCCGCAGTGGGAATCGAACCCGCAACCTTCTGCGTCACAGGCGGGCCTTCGCCCACTGCGCCACAGAGGTCGTCTATTATTATTATTAAGTAGTCCATAGTTTCATTTTTATTATATTAATATTTTATGTAGTAAGTATTATTTCGTAGTTTGTTAGGTATGTGTATGATATTATTTATCTAGCTACGTTCGTACGTACACCACCGTCTTTTGTTTATCGTGCTACTCCGCAGGATACGGGATGGACACCATTGATATATATTGTTACATACAAAGGTTGTCTGGAAGAGATCGCTATCAGCGATAAGACCGCCCATTGTACCTTTTTTTAAATTGTAAAATTCCTACAAATTGTATTTTTTTAATTTGGTGTACAATAAAGAATTTATATATCTATCTATCTACCTATATTAATCATGGTATGGTACTAAACAAAAAAGAAATACGCATTATTACTATTAACTGAGTGTCCATTCCAATCATCGGCACATTGGAGGACAATTGGTCTAGAACGTAGTATTAGTTTTTTTTAATTATGTACTAGACCACAGGCCTCTGCCTGTGTCCAGTGGACTGCTATAGGCTGATGATGATGAATTACGATTGATACAGACATTTTTCAACCAAACACGTAGTGTTTGCTGTCACGTTGTGGCAACACATGTTGCTAGTCCTAGTCATCAACATCAGCTCAGCGCTTGGGCGAGAAGGCGATTCAAACGCTTGTACATTTACACCTACATAGTCAACCAACAGCCAAATTAAGAAACAAATTATTATTGTTATAAAAAAAAACCATTTATTCTGGCCTCATAGCTAGTTGGTAGTAAATCTGCTTCCTGAGCTGCAGATAGCGGGGTCGATTTCCGCCAAAGACAAACAATTTTATGCAGTGACCATGGATTTATGATCTCAGTCGGGGTGTTTTATGAATTTCTCTACATAATGATGCTGGACGCTATCACACAGCATCATGTAGTCCTAATCTAAGCAGAGTCTGTATTATGTAAGGGATATTTAGTACTTAACTACTTATATACTTTTTTTGTGAATACATACATTTTTTACATAGAAATCACCCAGACCTGAGACAAATATCTGCAGATAATGCAAACATTGGTCCCGCGACGGGAATCGAACCCACAATCTTCTGCATCTCAGGCGGACCTTCGCCCACTGCGCCACAGAGGTCGTTAGATAGATATAGTTCATTGGACATTGTGCAGGCTCTGTCTAGATTGGGATCAGTTGGCCGTGTATGAGATGTACCGTATATTTATTTATTTATTATTATTTTGCAAAAGTAATTTGCTCAATCTTTTAAAAGCTTCAATTGCACTCTCCTACCTTATCGGATCTCATACACTTGCTAACCAATCTTTAGCGTAACAGCTAACTCATTGCACCGCTGATGCGATGCCCGTTCAATTGTTACTTCCGTCTGAAGTTAATTAATTTGAGCCGCTTTCTAGTCGAACTTTAAATGAACTTATAGAGAAATCTCGGCCTCTGTGGCGCAGTGGGCGAAGGTCCGCCTGAGACACAGAAGGTTGCAGGTTCGATTCCCGCTGCGGGACAAATGTTTGCATGATCTGTAGATATTTGTCTCGGGTCTGGGTGTTTTTTATGTATGATATGTATGTATTTACAAAAAAAAAAATATGTGTATTATATCAATCATGTGGTTCCCATAATACAAGCTCTGCTTAGTTTGGGGCTACGTGATGCTGTGAATACGTCCAGTATTATTTATTTATTTATTTATTTATTTTATCTATGATTGAATCTTTTAATCATCATCATCATTCAAGTGACCATTATTTTATATTAAATCATACTAAGATAAGTTTTTATTTAATTGTTTGACACCCCACAGCTGCAAAGTTATTTTGTAGTACCCAGTGTTCCTATAGTGTGAATAAAATATATGAATATGAATATGAACAGTGGACGAAGGTCCACCTGAGAAGAAAAAGGTTGTCATTGCGATTTCCGCCGCGGGACAAATGTTTACATTGTCTGCAGATATTTGTCTCATGTCTGGGTGTTTTTAATATGTATATATTAACAAAAAAAATTATATAAACAGTAAATCAGTCATGTGGTTCGCAAAAAAACAAGCTCTGCTTAGTTTGGAGCCACGTGATGCTGTGTGATAGTGTCCAGCATTAATTATCATCATTATTAGCTATTTTGAAACCACTGTTAGCCATAGACCTTCTTTTGATTACTCTACTGCCATTAGTCTTAATCTTGCGGTAGACTAAGCCAGAAATATATATATATAATATTAATTTATTTAAAGTATATTATTTGTAGTTGTCGGATGTCACCATGTCGGAGGCCTTCGGGCGGCCTAAAAACTCCGACACCAGAGTTGGTCACTAGCTCATACGAAGAAGAAGAAGAAGAAGAATTTGTAGTTATTAGTCCGTTTATTTGTTATTACTCAATAGATCAACAACAGAAAAGTGGACCAAAAAAGTAACAGAATGGTATCCACGGGACGGAAAAAGACGTAGAGGAAGGCAGAAAAAAAGATGGGACGACGATCTGCCCAAAGGTTGGAGAAGGACAGCAATGGACAGGCAAAGGTGGAGGGAACTTGAGGAGGCCTATGTCACAAGACAGCCTGACCTGGTAACTGATGGATATGAAATGTTAAAATATATACATAAAGGAAAATATAAATAAGTACAGTTAGTATAGTTTAGGTAATAAAACATAAACTATACTTACGTATAGTAAACATAAACTATACTTACTATACGTAAGTATAGTTTATGTTTTATTATATTAGAAATTGTGCAAAGGTCAGAGCGAATAAAGGCTATTTTATTTTATTTGTAGTTATTAGTCCGTTTATTTGTTATTACTCTCATAATCTGTCAACTTAAATTCTTGTTCACTTTTTCTACCTGTTTTGTGCTATCGCTTCTCCTCTACCCAAAGGTTTGCTGTAAGAAAACTCTTATAGGGTTAAGCTTGCCTCTGTATATATTTTTGCCATACTCTCTGTTTTCGTGTACAATAAAGAATCATAGAATTTCAGAAATACTTTTAACACTTAAAAAAAATAGAATTGCATAATATGTTAAAGCTCCAGGCCTTTGCCAACCAGTGGGATAGTAATTGTACAGTAGAAAAATGGTCGTCGACCAGTAGCGAGATGGGTTAACGATAGAGTACGCGTCGGGCGTTTGTGGATACGACTAGCACAAGACCGTGGTAGATGGCACAAACTTCGGGAGGCCTATATATCCAGCAGTGTACAAAGTCGGGCTGATGATGATGATAATGGGACAGAACGGGCTAGAAGCAACAACAAGAATTGAATGGTTTGCGAAATTCATGCATTATTTTTAATTCCATTAATTTGTTGGAAGTATTTATTTTGTGGTGAGGAAAACCACAAAATGCGGGCTGATTGAAATAAATACGGGACATCTCACTTAATTTCAATTGATCCCAACTATATACCTAGTATATACTTTAGGTACGAGAGACTACATACGCAAATACATATTTATAAATTCTATATTCATTACCTTAATAATACTCTCGGGAATCAAACCTGTTACCTACATCACAGAATAATTAATAGTACAACGGAAAAGGTAAAGCACTATACACAACTCAAATATAGCTTTATCGTGAAGGAGCCCCAAACGTATATCCAAAATTCTCAATATCCAAATCATCCAGAAAATAGCATTTTTTTATTGCAGCGTTATCCAAAAGCGATAGTTATCTGACAGCGTTACAATAAACCTAATAAGTATAGAAAAAGCAATAGAAATTAACACAAACCGGAAATATATAAAACTGCAGCTTGGTACTGGAAAGAAAGGTATACATAAGCTTTTGGATGAATTGATGATTAAAGTAGCAAACAAATTTTGTGGAAACTTATACAAAAGCAGAGATAAAGATCCAGAGTTGACACAACAAGCGATAAGCAGAAGAAATAGACCTGAGGTAATGAATGTTGGTTCTCAAGACCTGCCAGATGTTAGATGCGATGAAGTTGTCCATGCGTTAAAACAACTATAAAACCGACGTGCACCCGGAGAGGATGGTATTCTATCAGAAATGTTGAAAATACACTCAAGTAAACTCCAAGAAGCCGTTGCAAAGATATTTACAAAATGTTCAATGAAAACAATGGTGCCAACGAGCTGGAATAACATATTCATCACCTTGCTGCACAAAAAAGGTGACAACAAAAAACTAGACAACTACCAACCATTAAGTCTCTTATCACACATAAGCAAGCTATTCACACGAATCTTAGTAAAGAGACTGAAAAATAAATTAGACTCTTATCAACCTAGAGAGCAGGCAGGATTTAGATCACACATTTACCTAGGATCAAGCTACATTTACCTAGGACGCAAAATAACATTGTGTATCGAACACCAAACGGATGAAGTAGAACGCCGGATTTCAAAAGCCTGGACAGCATTGGAGCAAATAAGCGTATCCTACGCGGGAAACTGCCGCTACATCTAAAGGCAAAAGTTTTCAAGCAATGCATGATGCCTTCACATACGAACCAGAGGCCATGTCACTAACAGAGCGGTCCGTCGAGAGGTTCTGGATCGCGCAGCGTCGAGAGGTTCTGGATCGCGCAGAGGACGATGGAAAAAGCCATGAGCTTGGAATCACCTTGCGGGCCCACAAGCAAAACGAATGGAACAGACGGACAACTAAATTGAGAGACGTGGTCAAAGTAATTGCTGAGCGAAAGTGGAGTAGGGCTGGTCATATGGTAGGCTTGATAGGAGTCGATGGACGAGACGAGTTCTTGAATGAAGACCGTGGATGAACTGAAGAGTATGGGCTCGCCCACCGAAACGATGGGGGAGGGGACGACATAAAAGGATACTCGGGCTACCACTGGATGGCAAAGGCGACTGACCGTCGTGCAAGAAAGGGAATGGGAGAGGCCTACGTTCAAAAATGGACATTCAACGGCCGAGGCTGATGATGATGATGATATCTATAAAAAATAAAGCATAAAGTATGGCCAAAAAAGGAGTTACACAATTATTAAAAAAAAATTATGTGTGGTTGGGGCTAGAAATTCAAGTAATTAATTATTATTTCGTTTTTAAAGTTTGCAAAACCACCCAACCAACCCAATATTTTATAATATCCCAAAGATATCGACTCAGATGGGATTTTAGCCCGTGACCTTTCCATCAATACTGGTTCACGCTGCCAACTGCGCTACGATTGAGCTTAGCTAAATGCCTTACAAATTTCGACACAGCAAAGAGCAAAGAGTTGACTCATAGACTCGATTGCGCAGCTAGCAACGCGACTCGGTATTGATGGAAAGATCGTGGGTTCAAATCTCACCTGAATCGAAATTTTTGAGAAATTATATAATCTTAGAAATAATTATGTTTAGTATTAATTTAAAAAATATTGAGTCATTAGTTTACTAGTGCATATATCAAAACATTAAATGCAGGTAATACTTATCACATACAATCCCAAACTGCAGTCAAAAATAATCCAATGTGAAGCAACAGCCGAACTCGGTCCAATAGGACGTCACTTGTCAAAGATCCAGCTTGTTATAAAGTTACGCCGGAGAACTTGTGAACAAACACGGATACCAGCGCATCTTTTTGCATCTTCTATGAGCGTGCCAGATCAACTTATCTCTGTTTGTTATTTTGCTGTGTTATGACTTTAGTTGTGTCAAACGAACAAAGGAGTTTTGAGAGAACAAACTACTTAATTTGTTAGATATTAAAATGAATAGTTAAGCAGAAATTTTCAATAATTTTATATAACACAAAATCTTGTAACTAAATAATAATGTTATCCTAATTAAATCGCGAAGTTTGGTAGAGCCTGAGGAGGCCAATGCTAGACAGCAAAATAGTCTCACAACTACCGATGTCTATAACTTATAGATTATCACGTTACTTACTATTATTTATTATAAAAATAGTATTAAGATTGTTAAATAAATATTATTATTAAATTTAAATTGAATAACATAATGTTATACAGGGTGTCCAGGCAAAATCAACGTCAATCAGGAAATACAAAAAAGTCAAGCAGAATAGACTCGCTTTCGTTTCTTGATGATGCCTTATGGGGAAGGCAAAATATTGTCGAATTTCTGTTAGGTTTTTTTGAAACTAGTCAGAAGGAATCGGAATCTGTACTTAATATTTTTTCATTTGAATATTTTGATAACATTGTCCCTAATTAGTTAATTATTCGTATTTCCTACTTTAAGTCTGTGATGAATACGCTATTATTGTACTCTCATTACTGTTCAAAGTTAAAACATAACTGCCTCAATTATAAATAAAATGTTAGATTTTTGCCCAACATTGGATTCAAAATATTACATTATTAATATGAAAAATACTTTTTTCATATTTTTCTAATAACTGTCACGACTTAGCCTAATGCCCGTTTCCAGCTTGACGTTGATTTCCGGGGCACTCTGTATATAATACAAAATTTACACTTTGAGAGCTGAAAATACAGATATGGTTCTACACGTCCTCGTTCTCGTAGCGTCATGTGCCTGGCCAGTATTCAACGTGTTAAAAACGTTAGTGTTGGTGAACGCAGTATTGGATATTATACGTCTCACTGCTGGGTAAAGTTAATATGTAACTTTATTTAATAATAATGATGAAGGGAGTCTTTATTCGATCTATTCTATATTCGAAATGTAGTTAACCAGCTAATAAGTCTTTTAGTTTACATAACACATGGCCTGCTTACTTTGGGGCTATGTGATGTTGTGTTAAAAAAGACTGGCATTGTTATTTAAATATTTAATATGTACGTATCACTAAATAATGCTCTCATAAAATTAACTAATAGTATTTGCAACATGAATACATTTATTAACATAGCTGCAGCCTAGAAGAACTAATTGTAAAAATATGATGTATTCTAGAAAATAAACATTTGAATCTTGAATCTTAAGTATAGTTTTTTTTTCCTTCTTATGAGCCAACTTTATATCTATCTCATGAAATATTTATACAGGCATGGACAGAGGTTATTTCGATTTGATTGAGCATTACCACTTACAAAAGAGAACAGAGGGTAAACTCAAAAATACTTTTCCTCGACAAGCGTGACCTTTATTTTGCAGGTGAAAAGGCTATTTCTATTTTGATATTCGATTTTCTGTCAATAAGTAGCATTCGACCTTCGTCAAGCAAACACTGCTTTTGACACTTTGTAATTCGCTATCGCGATCGCCCTCTTTATTAAATTTCCACGTAGCTAAATGAGGGAGATTCGGATCAATTATTCCGGTGTCTTAGGCCCAGGTCACACATATCGGGCAAGGACATGGCGCGGACATGGCGCGGACGTGGCACGGACGTGGCGAGGACATGGCACGGGCATGGCGCGGACATGGCTCGGACAAGACGCAGAAATGACGTGACAGAGGCACAAGTGTAGTGCAGTCTGTTGTCCGGTATCGATGTGTCAGCATGTCATCCTCAGAAGACGAAGATGCTCTTGCTCTCGTGCATACAATTAATAAATATACAGATCAGGGCCCGTACAACCCCGATTTCGAGTTAGTTGCTTCGAAAGTGAAACCCCTTCATTGGGTTATACAGTTGACGGGATTACCCTTTCGTTTGGGTATTCTCCTCCTAACACAAGCGAAAGTGTAACCCGTTCCTTTTGGTTTTCAGTCGATAGGGTTAACCTCTTATGAGGTTAAACGAATGAATGGAGTTACCTCTTGATAGGTTTTTTTGAATGTTACACAATGGTTATCATTACGCCTGACACTGGGTGGGGGAATTTAGATTTTGACTCTTGATTTATGTCGTCAATCATTAGGTATAAGTTCGGATCGCTTTATTTGGTTGAAGGAAGAGCGTCACTGCATTAAAGAAAAGTTTTGAAAACATAAGGAAAGTGCTGTGTTTCAGTCAGTTTTCATTGGTCATCATCGCAGAGTATGCGTTATCATCAGTGATCGGAATTAGGTGAGCTAAAATACCTAAAGTTCGAAAAATAACAGAGACTAAGTGGAGACGCCTTGCGACTAAATATTTTTCCGGGAAAATTTTCCCGGGTTTCGAGAAATTACTTAGGTCCATCTAAAATTAATACAGTAAAATAACAATCGAATTAATTTCCTCTTCTTATTATTGATAACAAGAAGAGGAAACGAATTCGATTGTTGTAAAAAACGGTAAGCACGATTTTTATTGTTTTCAACAAATAAAATGAACGATGTAAGTAAGCGCGGAAGCTAATGTGATTTATAAACCAGCTTTAGTAAATAGCTATAGTAATAAAAACATTTATTTAAGCAAGGGAATAAAAAAGCCATTTTATAGTTTTTGTACCATTTATTCATTTTGTACAGATAATGGAACTCAAAATCAATAATTAAGAAAGTAACCAGTCCTACCTAAGATACACAGTCGGAACTCTAAACATTATTTCCATTGATGTTGAATTTGTCCCTTAATCTGAATCGCTAACGTTTTCATCATGGACGGAGTATAAAGAAATATCTTCGTCCGGAGAATTAAAGAAAATCATTAGGAGTTTTTCCATATTATCTATTTTCAAACGATTTCTTTTTGTACTTAAAATCCATTTATACGTAGAGAAGGACCTTTCAACATCAACTGAAGTTACAGGTACATATTTATAGAATGACAATAATTCATTTTGATTATCTAATCCTTTATCTATATTTTCACAAATGTCTCTTAATGCATCTAGATCGGGATTTCTGTCCATAACGTTTTCTAATTTTTGTTTTACTGGTTCAGAAGAACACCAGCTTAGAACAATTCTTGCTTCATCAAAAATATGGAAAGATTCCGTCAACAATAAGTTAGACTTTTGCAATTTTTTTAATGAAATTTGAATTATTTTAAAATATTCGTCAATGTAATCTAAATCAGTTTTTAAACTTTCTTTTCCTAGGACAGTTTTAGCATGCCTGATAGACAAAGAATCAGAACTTCTTAGAAGTCTTACAATAGTTTTTATTTCTTCGTAATATTCAGCATAATACGAAGCTGCTTCTAGCCATGTACCCCACCTTGTTATGACAGGTTCAGGTGGCAATGGCAGGCTCGGAAATTTTTCCCTTAACAATTTTACTCTATTAGGAGCCTTTAAAAATATTTTTTTTACATTTGAAATTAAAGTATCCACATCCGCATATTGTGTCCGTATTTTTTCTGCAACGCGGTTAAGAGCGTGTGCTAAACAGGTAACATGTATCATATTTGGCAAGGAGTTCTTTAACATTCTTCCTGCTTTTAACATATATGCTACGCTATCAGAACATAAAACTAAAACATCTCCTACTTTGTCTTCATACGAGTCTCCCCACATATTTTCTAGGCATCCAATCACAAAATGAGCTATTGTCTCTCCATTTACTTTTTCTAACATTTTGCAAGCTATTAAAAATGGTTTGTTTGTTGCGAGATTTAAAGGTTTTACAAGAAAATTTACAATATAACGACCTAAATAGTCGGTAGTTTCATCTAGAGATATCCAAAGTTTCTGATTAAGAACATGGTCATGGATTAATGCAATTTTTTTTTTAAAAACTACGTCTAAATAAACCTTTCTCAATAACGATTCATCGGGAATCCTTTTAACATTTGTACATTTACAACACATATATTTCATTAAAAAAGTTTTAAACTCTGGTCGATTTACTCGTGACCAGGGTATGTTACACAATATAAGAAATTGTATTAAATCTAAATAAAATTCTTCGTTCACTTGCCTAGCAGTACCTTGATGTTTTGGTCCGTCAATATGCCTCTGTATATTGCTTTTTTTGCATACAATAGAATTCTCACATTTAGAACAAAATATCGTGTTGCTAGCGGGGTCGTGGTACAATTCGGGGTGATCTCTAATCCACGACTGTACAATCCCGTCGGTAGGTTTGGTCGCCATTTATTTGCTAGTTGCGTTGAGGCAGAAAAATTACTGAAAACAATGAGACAAATATATAGTTTCTACACTTTTCCAGGGACGTCTTCGCGTAAAATATAGTTTGATGATAGAATTGCCAGTAGCTCCAACATTTGTGCACGAACTCAAATATAAAACACTGAATAAAATTCCATAAATAAATAGTTGCATAAAATTGTTTGAATTTGGTAAATTTATCAAAAGCAGTCTAATATTTAGAATGTTTTAAAAGTGTAGTACAAATCAAAGACTTACCAAGTAATTTGATTGCCGTAAAGCGCAGTAAATTTCTGGTTGCAGTAAATCGTAGTCCGTAAATTCAAGCCAAGGTAGATAGCTACAAGTAGTGATATGGTTGCAATAAATCGCAGTCCGTAAATTCAAGCCAAGGTAGTTATGTGAAGCAGATCCAATAATCGATACGAAAACAGGTTAATAAAATATTCACGAGTCTAAGATACACACGCTGCCGAGGTAACTACAGAAGTGATGCACGCACGCATACAAGTTATGACGCCGTTTGGATGCAAAACACCCTCACCCTTCAACCCTTTTGTCATTGTTTACTTAAACAATGATTCGTTTCCCAGAATAGCCAAAGCATGCTGTCCCTTTCTTAGCGTTTGTTGTTGTTGTTTATCACTGGTTTGCTGTGTATTGCTACAAACACTTAAAGGGACAGCATGATTTGGCTATTCTGGGAAACGAAAACATAGGCGAATCCAGTTTTTTACCTGAGTTAATAACAAAATAAATCTTATTGAAGTTTGTTAAAAAGGAAAATTAATTCAGTTAGTTTTCTGTATGAATAACATTAATATTAAATGTACTTAACTGATATCCTAAAACTTGGAACAAATTCCCAATTTCCGGGAAAGATTTCCCGGAAAAAAATGTTAATGGTAAGGAAGTCTCCATTTTTTTTGACTCTATTCTTTGAACTTTAGGTAAATTAGCTCACCTAATTCCGATCACTGGTTATCATATACGAGACCCGCAGTCAACATATTAAAAAGAAAAAAAATGGTGTTTCAGTTTTCATAAGTCATCAGTTATGTCATGACTGAGGCCCGCAGCCAACATGTTAAAAAGAAAAAAATGTGTTTCAGTCAGTTTTCATAGGGTATCATCGCAGAGTACTCTGCGTAGCGTTATTTTTAATTTTTATTGTATTTATTAGGCAAAGCCGACAGTACACAGTATTTTGTAAAGCGTTATGTCCGAAACCCGCAGTCAACGTGTTAAAAAGAAAAAAATGACCTCTAAACTATTTTGAATAATAATTTTTGATTGTCACTGTCACTGTCACTCTAAAACTCAAACTCAAAACTCAACTCAAAGCTCCACTCGAAACTCATTCTACAAATTCATCTATAAATAGTTATATCTCAGGAACTACTCATCCTAGACTAGCCGTTAATTGCTCAAAAGATAGCTATTGACAAGATCTTTATTTTCAATGACATATGTCAAACTTGAATTTGCCATATCTCGAGAAGTACTCATCCTAGACTTGCCGTTACTAGCTCAAATGATAGCTACTAATAAAATCTTAATTTTCGATGACAGCTATCAAACTAAAAACTGCCATCGAAAATTAAGATCTTAACAATAGCTATCATGTAAGCTAGTAACGGCAAGTAAAGGATGAGTAGTTCTCGAGATATGGTCGATTTAAGTTTGACAGCTGTCATCGAAAATTAAGTTCATGTCAATAGCAATCATTTGAGCTAGTAAAAGCAAGTCTAGGATGAGTAGTTCTCGAGATATGGTCGATTTAAGTTTGACAGCTGTCATTGAAAATTAAGGTCTTGTCAATAGCTATCATTTGAGCTACTAAAGGCAAGTCTAAGATGAGTAGTTATCGAGATATGGTTGATTTAAGTTTGACAGCTGTCATCGAAAATTAAGGTCTTGTCAATAGCTATCATTTGAGCTAGTAAAAGCAAGTCTAAGATAAGTAGTTCTCGAGATATGGTCGATTTAAGTTTGACAGCTGTCATCGAAAATTAAGTTCATGTCAATAGCAATCATTTGAGCTAGTAAAAGCAAGTCTAGGATGAGTAGTTCTCGAGATATGGTCGATTTAAGTTTGACAGCTGTCATTGAAAATTAAGGTCTTGTCAATAGCTATCATTTGAGCTACTAAAGGCAAGTCTAAGATGAGTAGTTATCGAGATATGGTTGATTTAAGTTTGACAGCTGTCATCGAAAATTAAGGTCTTGTCAATAGCTATTATTTGAGCTAGTAAAGGCAAGTCTAAGATGAGTAGTTCTCGAGATATGGTCGATTTAAGTTTGACAGCTGTCATCGAAAATTAAGGTCTTGTCAATAGCTATCATTTGAGCTAGTAAAAACAAGTCTAAGATAAGTAGTTCTCGAGATATGGTCGATTTAAGTTTGACAGCTGTCATCGAAAATTAAGTTCATGTCAATAGCAATCATTTGAGCTAGTAAAGGCAAGTCTATGATAAGTAGTTCTCGAGATATGGTCGATTTAAGTTTGACAGCTGTCATTGAAAATTTATTCCTATTTTATTATAATATAATTATTATTGCGTAAAGTAAACAATTAGTAGTCTGCATTTCCACCCTTAATGCTTAGAACACAATTACCGCAATTATTTTTAATCTTTTGACCGAAATTATTTTCTCCATTATCTCCTATAACCCACTTATAACCCGTGTTAAAATGATAAAAAGGGTAACCCTAAGGAATGGGTTTTGGAATAATACCAAAACCCAATACTATTGATAACCCTCATGATCAGATAACCTAATCAAAAGGGTTTTGAATTGTTTAACCTATCAAATAATAGTGTAAACCATACGGAGATGGTTAACTAAACTTTTGGAAAAACCCTGCCGAAAACCTCTTCATCGGGTTACCAAATCGGGCCCTGATACAGTTGAAGAAAATACGCGCAAACGAATTTGCACAAGGATCAGCTAGTATTACCATGGGTATTACATAAAAAAATCTTAATACCGGTTTAGTTTAATCTCTTTCCGATTTCCAGCCACAATTTATCTTGAACATTACAGTTACAATAATGGAACGACAATGATCATAAAGCGTTGCATATTTTACAATCAATTCAAAAAATTCAATATTAAATTCGATATCGTCATTCGTCACGCATTTTTACATCACTAACAGACGTATGTCGCAAGCAAGTACATACTACGAACTGGCGGCCATCTGACGCCCATCTGGCGGCGATCGGGCGCGGGCGCCGAAATGGCGCGTCATACGTCCGATCAACGACATACCGTGTGTCCTAAATTGTGCTTTATTTCCATGCATTTTGTATGAAATTTGAATGGAATAGGAAACCGCCTGTGCCATGTCTGCGCCATGTCCGTGCCCGATGAATGTGACCTCGTCGGACGCAGACAAGGCACTGGCGGTTTCTTATTCCATTCAAATTTCATACAAAATGCATGGAAATAAAGCACAATTTAGGACACACGGTATGTCGTTGATCGGACGTGCTTATGACGCGAAGTCGTCCGAGCTAAATTGTGCTTTATTTCCATGAATTTTGTATTAAATTTGAATGGAATAGGAAAGCGCCCGTGCCATGCCCGCGCCAGGTCAGACAAGTGGGGCCTATACCTTATCCTTGGGTACCTTGGACCTCGAGTACCTTATTAATGAGCCAAAGTGCTTTGCTTGTTTCACAATTTGAAAATTGACATCTTGTTATTAAGACTGTATTCAGAATAATTTAATTAGCATAAAAAAACACCACTTTGTGCTTACAGAAATAAATTTCTTTCTGGTTTAATAAATATGCTTACAAATGCTTCATACATCGTTAAATGTTTGTAATAGGTAATGTTTACCACTCAACATCAGGTGGTTGTTCATCTTCTAGTACCATAAAAAAAATAAAAAAATACTAGCACGTTGACTGCTGGCCTCGCAACCGACGTTACGCGCCATGCACGAGGAAGACGACGTTTTGCAGAATCACATTTGTGTTTCAGTATTCAATGTGTTAAATGCTATATTTATTCAATTACAACGTAGGTACCCAGAAAACAAATAATAGCAAAAGATATACAAATACATAAAAGAAGCATACAACCTTAATAGCTCGGTAGCAGTGAAATTGACCCAAGGGACCCGAACCCCAAAAGTAGAACCTAACTCTACACTTGGTCAGTCTAATTTGATTGTCTAGATTTAAAATAATTCCTACATAGCGTTAAGTTGGGAAAAGCGAATGAGATAACTCAAATATGTAAAACTGAATAACATTTAAACTAAAATTATTAAACTGCATGACAAGAAAACTAAAATAACAAAATATTAAGTTAAGCTAGATAAAGCTGCTTTAATTTTAGTTTATTGATTTAAAGTATAACCGAATGACTACTAAGTGAATAATAAAATAAAATTTGAATTAGTCTCGGCTTAAAACTAAAAGAAGTATCTAAGCATCTGAAAAGGAAACAAATAGCTTTCATTAGTTTATTTGAATATTGTGTTTTTTATTTCATGAAGAGCTTGTAACTGGCCTTTAGCATACATGGCTTTAAAAATATTATATAATTATACTCATATATATATATATATATATATATATATATATATATATATCTGAGTATTACCATGAATATAAATAAATCACTAGCTCAACTATCCCCATTTATTCTAAACTAGCTAAAGCTACTTAATTTTCATATAGCCCGGCAGGCCAGATCAATACTACCTTATTATTATCAATATTCTACAACCTAATTATGCATCTAAAGGTGTGAACATCCAGGGCTTCCACACTGACGGGCCATAAAATAACCACTTTTTCAGCCAGGGTTCACCTCATAGTTGAAGACATCCCTTTAAACTCAGAACCGGTTCTAAAAAATTGATAAGATAAAACTTATTTTTATGTTTTTCATATCAAGGTACTACAACCATCGGTCAATCAAATAAGTTCATAGTCGACGATTATCTCTTTATATAAAAAAAAATTCAATCGTAAACAGTAGTAGAGAGATGAAGAAATAGATAAAACCCTAAAATAATAAGGTGTTCGCAGAATCTTGTTTGTAAGTTAAAAGGTTTAGGCGATAAGGAAGGATTTGAACTATATTCAGAAACTGTCACCTAAAGTCAGTCGAACTAGTTCTCTACTCTGCGACCATGTTTAGGTTAATAAAATACCATGCCTTGTAGTATTAATTCACTCTCGATCAGCATCTCGCTCGCCTAAGCCTATTAAGGAATCTTAGATGTGTTGAGCAACAAACTAGCCCACATGACCTGGCTAGCTGCATCATGAAGCGAGCACCCGCCTTTCCCACTTCCAGTAAACTCCATCCCACAGTGTTTTTTTAAAGCTGATGCATATTACCATTCACAATTGCACATGACAAATAAATTTAATAAAAGTAGCAGCAAATATACTCAATACTCAATATTTTTATTGTTTCCATAAGTAGGTATACAGGTGGTAAGTTATGTAGGTAAGTTCTTATGGACCCTGATGGGCACTACAATAGTTAGAATAGTTAGAGAGAGGACTTAAATATTTCAAATAAACTTAAATTATTACTTAATTCTATGTAGGTACATAATTATCACAACTCCATACTCAATTAAAGTACCTGCTGAAAGGAAAGGATTAATTAATTATCTTAAACAACGGCAACTACCTATTTTCGTTATCTATTTGCTTACGTCTTAACTCTAAAGCCTAATCTGTCCTAAAAGATCTAACCCTACATGCCTTAAAACTCTTAATCATGTAGTGCTGATATTTGCCTTAGTAAATACTTAAATAAACTCTTATCTCTTAATACGTTACCAGATAAACACTGACTTTAATTTAATTTAGGTCTCAACTCACGACCTAGAATTAGTACAAATACAGACTCTATCGACTGTAAAACAAAGTCACCGACTCTAAAATACCATAATATGTGAGGTCAGTCGATCTACCAAAACTCTCCCCTGTAACTGCCCGACTGCCTCGCATTCCCGCTTGTGGCCCCTTTTAGGTGTAGGTCACACATATCGGGCGCGGACATGGCGCGGACATGGCGCGGACGTGGCACGGACGTGGCGAGGACATGGCACGGGCATGGCGCGGACATGGCTCGGACATGACGCAGAAATGACGTGACAGAGGCACATGTGTAGTGCAGTCTGTTGTCCGATATCGATGTGTCAGCATGTCATCCTCAGAAGACGAAGATGCTCTTGCTCTCGTGCATACAATTAATTAATATCAGATCAGGGCCCGTACAACCCCGATTTCGAGTTAGTTGCTTCGAAAGTGAAACTCCTTCATTGGGTTATACACTTCGTTTGGGTATTCTCCTCCTAACACAAGCGAAAGTGTAACCCGTTCCTTTTGGTTTTCAGTCAGTTTGAGTTTCAGTGAGTCAACCTCATAACAGGGTAACCCTATCGGTTACCCTGTTATGAGGTTAAACGAATGAATGGAGTTACCTCTTGATAGGTTTTTTTTGAATGTTACACAATGATTATCATTACGCCTGACACTGGGTGGGGGAATTTAGATTTTGACTCTTGATTGATGTCATCAATCATTAGGTATTAGTTCGGATCGCTTTATTTGGTTGAAGGAAAAGCGTCACTGCATTAAAGAAAAGTTTTGAAAACATAAGGAAAGTGCTGTGTTTCAGTCAGTTTTCATTGGTCATCATCGCAGAGTATGCGTTGTCATATACGAGACCCGCAGTCAACATATTAAAGAGAAAAAAAATGGTGCTTCAGTTTTCATAAGTCATCAGTTATGTCATGACTGAGGCCCAGCAGTCAATATGTTAAAAAGAAAAAAATATGTTTCAGTCAGTTTTCATAGGGCATCATCGCAGAGTACTCTGCGTAGCGTTATTTTTTATTTTTATTGTATTTATTAGGCAAAGCCAACAGTACACATAATGAGCATTTTGTAAAGCGTTATTTCCGAGACCCGCAGTCAACGTGTTAAAAAGAAAAAATATGACCTTGAAAACTATTTTGAATAATAATTTTGGATTGTCACTGTCACTGTCACTCTAAAACTCAAACTCAAAACTCAACTCAAAGCTCCACTCGAAACTCATTCTACAAATTCATCTGTAAATGGTTATATCTCTGGAACTACTCATCCTAGACTAGCCGTTAATTGCTCAAAAGATAGCTATCGACAAGATCTTTATTTTAAATGACATATGTCAAACTTGAATTTGCCATATCTCGAGAAGTACTCATCCTAGACTTGCCGTTACTAGCTCAAATGATAGCTACTAATAAAATCTTAATTTTCGATGTCAGCTGTCAAACTAAAAACTGTCATCGAAAATTAAGATCTTAACAATAGCTATCATGTGAGCTAGTAACGGCAAGTCTAGGATGAGTAGTTCTCGAGATATGGTCGATTTAAGTTTGACAGCTGTCATCGAAAATTAAGTTCATGTTAATAGCAATCATTTTAGCTAGTAAAAGCAAGTCTAGGATGAGTAGTTCTCGAGATATGGTCGATTTAAGTTTGACAGCTGTCATCGAAAATTAAGGTCTTGTCAATAGCTATCATTTGAGCTAGTAAAAGCAAGTCTAGGATGAGTAGTTCTCGAGATATGGTCGATTTAAGTTTGACAGCTGTCATCGAAAATTAAGTTCATGTCAATAGCAATCATTTGAGATAGTAAAGGCAAGTCTAAGATAAGTAGTTCCTGAGATATGGTCGATTTAAGTTTGACAGCTGTCATCGAAAATTAAGTTCATGTCAATAGCAATCATTTGACCTAGTAAAAACAAGTCTAGGATGAGTAGTTCTCGAGATATGGTCGATTTAAGTTTGACAGCTGTCATCGAAAATTAAGTTCATGTCAATAGCAATCATTTGAACTAGTAAAAGCAAGTCTAGGATGAGTAGTTCTCGAGATATGGTCGATTTAAGTTTGACAGCTGTCATCGAAAATTAAGGTCTTGTTAATAGCTATCATTTGAGCTAGTAACGGCAAGTCTAGGATGAGTAGTTCTCGAGATATGGTCGATTTAAGTTTGACAGCTGTCATCGAAAATTAAGTTCATGTCAATAGCAATCATTTTAGCTAGTAAAAGCAAGTCTAGGATGAGTAGTTCTCGAGATATGGTCGATTTAAGTTAGACAGCTGTCATCGAAAATTAAGGTCTTGTCAATAGCTATCATTTGAGCTAGTAAAAACAAGTCTATGATGAGTAGTTCTCGAGATATGGTCGATTTAAGTTTGACAGCTGTCATCGAAAATTAAGTTCATGTCAATAGCAATCATTTGAGATAGTAAAGGCAAGTCTAAGATAAGTAGTTCCCGAGATATGGTCGATTTAAGTTTGACAGCTGTCATCGAAAATTAAGTTCATGTCAATAGCAATCATTTGAACTAGTAAAAGCAAGTCTAGGATGAGTAGTTCTCGATATATGGTCGATTTAAGTTTGACAGCTGTCATCGAAAATTAAGTTCATGTCAATAGCAATCATTTAAACTAGTAAAAGCAAGTCTTGGATGAGTAGTTCTCGAGATATGGTCGATTTAAGTTTGACAGCTGTCATCGAAAATTAAGGTCTTGTCAATAGACTCTTGTCTTGTCATTTGAGCTAGTAAAGGCAAGTCTAAGATAAGTAGTTCTCGAGATATGGTCGATTTAGGTTTGACAGCTGTTATTGAAAATTTATTCCAATTTTATTATAATATAATTATTATTGCGTAAAATAAACAATTAGTAGTCTGTATTTCCGCCCTTAATGCTTAGAACACAATTACCGCAATTAATTTTCATCTTTTGACTGATTTTTTTTTCTCCTTTATCTCCTATAACCCACGTATAACCCGTATTACAATGATAAAAAAGGGTAACCCTAAGGAATGGGTTTTGGAATAATACCAAAAGCCAATACTATTGATAACCCTCATGATCAGGTAACCTAATCAAAAGGGTTTTGAATGGTTTAGACCCATCAAATAATAGTGTAACCCATACGGAGAGGGTTAACTAAGCTTTTGAAATTACTAAATTACTAAGCTTTTGAAAAAACCCTGCCGAAAACCTCTTCATCGGGTTACCAAATCGGGCCCTGATACAGATGAAGAAAATACGCGCAAACGAATTTGCACAAGGATCAGCTAGTATTACCATGGGTATTACATAAAAAAATCTTAGTACCGGTTTAATCTCTTTCCGATTTCCAGCCACAATTTATCTTGAACATTTCAGTTACAATAATTGGAACGACAATGATCATAAAGCGTTGCATATTTTACTATCAATTCACAAAATTCAATATTAAATTCGATATCGTCATTCGTCACGCATTTTTACATCACTAACAGACGTATGTCGCAAGCAAGTACATACTACGAACTGGCGGCCATCTGACGCCCATCTGGCGGCGATCGGGCGCGGGCGCCGAAAAGGCGCGTCATACGTCCGAGCAACGACATACTATGTGCCCTAAATTGTGCTTTATTTCCATGCATTTTGTATGAAATTTGAATGGAATAGGAAACCACCTGTGCCATGTCCGTGTCATGTCCGTGCCCGATGAATGTGACTAGTGTCGGGCGCAGACATGGCACTGGCGGTTTCTTATTCCATTTAAATTTCATACAAAATGCATGGAAATAAAGTATAATTTAGGACACACGGTATGTCGTTGATCGGACGTGGTTATGACGCGAAGTCGTCGAGCTAAATTGTGCTTTATTTCCGTGCATTTTGTATTAAACTTGAATGGAATAGGAAAGCGCCCGCGCCATGCCCGCGCCAGGTCAGACATGTGAGGCCTGTGCCTAACGTGTCAAAAATCCCTACTTCTTCTAGAGGCGTGGATAGTTAATACCTCTTTCAAACCAAAAATACTACTAATAGCCAATCAAACTTAACTTTCTTTGGTTTTAAGAAAAAAGGAGTGGCCTTGTCCTTCCAGTCATACAAAAATATCCGGAGCCACACATGTTGACGCCGCTCTGCAACTCTTAACTTTATGTTTATGTGACAAATATATAAATATGCTGAAATTATGACCTCTTGAAAATCCATTAGTGATGTCAAAATTCGTATGTTGATTCAGGTTTGAAATGAGAGCAGAAACTTATCAGGAACCTTTTGAAACTCAAATTAAAATAGTTTCCCATGGCAGACAAAAAATATTTTTATGTACAAAATAATGTATGTGTAAAATCAAGAATCGTTAAAATAGGTAGGTAGGCTTAAATTCTTTGACATTAAAGTAGTCAAAAGTTGTCTTCAGTTGAAGTAGGTACAACAATGAAAATGCACATCCAAGCTGCAGCTCCTGGGAGTTAGTGGATTGGGGCATCGGATGAATACTGTATGAAGTGCTAGTGTTTCGGATGGCCAGAATTTTTCATTCCCCCAGGCACTTTGTGGAGTGAACTCCGGATGGTGTAAAGCCGTTAAACATTCATGCGTATGCGCCAGTATGCCGTTACTAGTGCGGTTGTAAATCATGTACTTACTCTTGTAGTTTTTCTGAATACTTCTTGGAAAAGATTCTTTGAAACTGCGGATTTTTGCTTGCTGTGGTTTTCAAAGTTGGCCCAGTTGCATACAATATACTTACGTATTATACTACAACGATTCCACAGCGCAGTGATTGGATAGACTATTAAAATTAATGTTTATTTACTCTCTGAACCTTACGTATTGATAATAAATACTGTTTATTTCGGAAGAAGTTAAAAAAATAAATGTTTAAATCAGTGGGCATTCAACCTCACTTATCGTAAACGTAATGAAAAATTTGCCCAATGACAAAAAATATTTTCAATATATGCTTTCTCATTGACCAAAATGTTACGTCTATCATACGAATACTTTTTCAGCAGTTTTCATGATCGAGTTTCTGAAGACATCATTATAAAAGTCTCGATGACCTAGGACTATGACTGGATAGGCATTATAATACAAGATGTATGGAATTCTGATGTTTAGGATCCATTATTAGAGAGTTTTGTCTTGTTACTCGCAGCGCTGCTCATTCGAAAAGGGGTCGACGTACCTACCTCATTTATCAATTCAAAAAGTCCATCCTGCAAACAAAGCGGCACCTTTTCCTGACTTCTCGTACAAGTCAGTGTAATTAAATGAATTCATTAGCAACATCTTAGTTGTCCGAATTTATTGTCGTATCTTGTCGTTTATCAACGCAACTTCCTCAAACTTGCAGGAGCTTACAATCGACGCAACTTCGTGTCGGTAATTAAAATTAAACTCTTTACTAACAAGGCGAGAGTTCTATTTCTTTTGCGGGATGTTTTTATAAATAACAAAGTATTTTTAAACAGAGACTTCAAAAAAGGAGGTTCTCAGTTCATTTGTAA
The DNA here is from genome assembly GCA_951804965.1 of Horisme vitalbata. Taxonomy (NCBI): domain Eukaryota; kingdom Metazoa; phylum Arthropoda; class Insecta; order Lepidoptera; family Geometridae; genus Horisme; species Horisme vitalbata. Next base: position 11,675,393 of record OX638093.1, on the reverse strand, counting down.
GTATGTTTTTTTTGTTAGTAGACAAGTTGGCAGATCGATTGTTATCGATAAAGTTTTTTACTATTTTGTGCGAAATTCATTATAAACTTTGACAATAATCAAACTATAATAGTTTCATATGGGCATTTCAGATAAGCAAATAGTAGATTTGTGTTACTTGCAAAATGTTATGCAGTATCAGCTAAGCTTTACTTTTTCTTGTTTTTTATCAAGAATGTGAAAGTACTACTTAGTAAGTAGGTACATCATCTTTTCATCACATCATGGACTTAGGCCTCCTCCATAAGTAGTTAAACAATGTCTAGATATGCTCGTTTCAGCTGCGCGTGAAAAGTCAATGCTTTTTAACAATGGCCACCACATAAAGACAATAAATCAAGGCAGGTGTCCATTCAAATTTTAATAAAGAGCACTACGCTAAATGAAATCCATTTATTAATACATGAAATGGATTACGTGTTCACTCTTGTGGCTTTCAATTGAACTCAATGAAATGACGAATTATGTATCGGAATGGAGTTTGTAGGTTTCGCCAATTAGTCTCTTTGTACTGTCACAATGCATTTCAAATAGCCCGTTAAGCACACGCATTGTTCACGAAAAATACGTACCTACCCTAGAACCTACTTGGTACTGATATTTTGAATGTTAATGTTTCAGTGATAAATTATATTGATGTTATATTGCTTTACGGGAAAACAAATTCAAATAGTATTATTAAAAGGAATAATGAGGATTTGACGACCTCTTTGGCGCAGTGGGCGAGTATTATTCCCGGCACGGAATAAATATTTATATGATCTGCAAATATTTGTCTCAGACTTAGATGATTTCTATTGTATACTAGGTGTGTATTTACAAAAATAAGTAAATCTGGCATGTGCTTCCCAAACTAAACAGAGCTTGTATTACAAGCTCTGCTTAGTTTGGAGCCAGATGATGATGTGTAATATTTATCAAGACTTAGATTTAGGATTGGAATTATTTCACAACAAAATAAAAATCAAATAAATAACTTAAATTTCGACTTTGTGCAGCATATATACTTTTATAATTATCAAAATGGAAATGTTCTTTTAACTTAATAATGGCAATTTTAAAACCGGAGCTTTAGGCAGAGGTAATCCACGTCGTTTTTCTGGAAATTTAAACGTCGTTGATGCCATTAAGGTGGGTTACAGTTAAAGTGTTCACACAAAAAGCTGCCATCAATTGCTATCCCGACACCTAATAGATCACCGACAACATTATCTGTCGCACCAACTTTGAAATAGAAAAACTTGCGTCGTTAGTGTAACCGCAGCTTTATTTAGCTAGTGGAAACCATGAATTAATAAGACGCACAAAAAGCCAAAGATTGGGCTTAGTGGCATGCCTTGGGAGAAACCTACGTCCAGAACTGCACTGCGGTAGGTTGATGATGATGATGATAATAAAGATACACGTGTAAAGATACACGTATGATGTGAGACATTTATTGAAATTTGATGAGCAATGGTGCCCATCAAATTGGGATTTCCCAGAAATGGAATTTAGTTTAAAATTAATCATATTATGTTTAAAATCACAAAACATTATTGATAAAGACCATCTAATTTTCAGTTTATATGCCTGACGGCGGCCTCAAAACTCCGACACCAGAGTTAGCTCATAAGAAGAAGGAAGTTTTGAAATAAATATACATAGAACCTATTACCTACGTAAACCTCTTAGAAATCTTGGGTAGTAAATTTGTTTGTTTATTTGTTTATTTATTTAGGGCTTCCAATGAGTAATTACACAACTCTTACAAAAATTCAACAGCTAAAATAAATAAAATAAATAATGCTGGACGTTATCACACAGCATCATGCAGCCCCAAACTAAGCAGAAATTGTATTATGGGAACCACATGATTGATATACTACATATATAGAGTTTTTTTTTTGTAAATACATACATATCATACATAGAAACACCCAGACCCATAATTCAGTAATATCTAACCTAGAACTGTTTTTATTATTTTATTTTATAAGTGGATAACTGATAATTAATCAACATTTTAACTTGAATTATTCGAATATGTTCCATTAATTAAGTACATTTTTTTTTGTAATAGACGACAAACTCAAACTAATTTGCTGCGCCCCGACAGGGTCACCAAAAATATGCTAATTTGATCCAAGCAAACAAAATTTCACACAAAACATTCTGGATAAATTGTCACTTTTAAAATATTTATTTTAGATACTTTAAAAATCGTAGCATAAAATATAACCAATCAAATTGGACCAGTAGGAACCAATACAGTTTGATCTCCGTAAAGTGCGTGAAACAATGCTTAGCGGAGGTCTATGAATGGTAGTGGTCATTTTCAGACGCTTCATCAGACGGGAAAAATCGCGCAAATAGAGTTTACGCATGGTTCAAGCAGTAATTTTAACCGACTTCAAATAAATGAAGAGGTTCTCAATTCGGTTGTATTTTTTATGTGTTCACCTTATAACTCCGTTATTTTTAAACAGATTTTGAAAAAATATTTTTTGGTTTGGGAAGGTTTAATAAGAAGCAATTACTTTGAAGTTATTTTTTAATTATTGTCTTTGTCTTTGCTAAGACAGAAGTTAGTTACGTAATTATTTAAGGATTAGCTAATCAATTTATATCATCGGTAAGATTATTAATAATGATGACAGACCACGATTATCTCTCTAATAATATCTACCTCGAGTTAGATCGTATCATAATTACATTAGGTGGTTTATATGCTTGATAACTGTTTTGGATTTATGTTAAAGTTCAATAGAATAGGATATATATATTATAATTTGGATATTTTTATAGAATAAAATAAAGATGATAGTTGACAGGTGAGTACTCGTGTCACATGGTAGAAACCGGCAATAATACGCTGCATCAACTTTTTGAACTGCCAGAAGATGTTTTACATGGCTTGGCGACTAAAAATTTTTTTCGTATTCTAATTATTAAAAACCATTAAACATATTGTTTTTTTTTAGGGTACCTACCTAACGGAGCCTTATAATATTTTTACACTGCCTATTAAATAGCTTGCTTGGCTATATTAATGGTGACATACGGTTTTATAAATTATTTGCATTCAGGTCTGCTTTTGCATTACATGAATAGGAAACGTTCATAGTTTTTTAACAACATAAACATGGGAGTGTGAAACTGTTTGTAAATACAAAACCGCTAAAAATTCTTTTTCGTCCCTGACGTGCTACGCCACAGCCACGGCACACCTCAATAATGCAAAGCGGAATATTTATCCGTGTACATAGTACGTGGATGTGCGGTGGAAACGAGCGTGCCTCTGACATGTCTCAGTGTTGCTATTTCACGTTCGGAAATAGACGTTCGCACGCTCGCGACGGTGTGAATGGGATCGGATATTCGGCGAATATGTTGCACGTGTTTTAGAATATGCAATTTGTTTGAAATTCGAACTTTTAGTTTCAAAATGGCGGCGGAAATGCTTAGAAACGTATTACCTGCATTCTTTGTAACCCTTAAAGTTGGAAATAGAATATTTTAATAGGAAATATTTATGCAACCTACGTGTAGCATAAAATAGATAACAGGGCAGCTTTACTGGGATAATACAGACTACAGTCGTTTATTAGCTGCATTTACCACAACTGTGCTCATACAGAACCACTGGCCTAGTTGCTGCAAAAACGCAAACAAAAAGCACCGTACAGTTTCCACGGCTTAAACTTGCACTTACTTGTTGGCGAATCTTCATAGAGGGGAGGGGAATTCTCCCTCCACGGCCCACTGGAGCTAAATAAAGGCCTGAAGTTTTAATGGACGTGGAAACTGAGAGTCATCTGATTGTTATTTTTATGGATTATACTTCGGTGTGATAGAGAAACGTGTTAGGAAAGAGTTTTTCCTATGAGCCTTACTTTGTATGGTTATAATGTGTACTTAAATATCTTTGTTAGCTCGAAAAGCCACAAAGCTATTCGTAACTTCAATTGCGTAGACTTACTTTCATATTGCACACTTTTTATTGTTATTATAACCATGGTGGACCACGTCCTATTTCTATAATACTTGAAGATAGAAATAAGACATGGTCCACCTGATGTAAAGTGGTAACCAGTACCTACCAGTAGGTCACGTACAACGCCCCGAGTTCATCAACTTAGTTCCTGTAATGTCACCAACACAGACATTTCATTTCATTTCATTTATTCATAAACAATTTACAATCGTATTTGAATATTAGCATAAAAAACACACACACACACACAAATAGGTCAAAAATTACAACACACACATAGGTAATTAGTATGCTAAAATTACATACAGATAAAAAACTAATTATTAAAGACAAACCTTTCAACCAAAACAATACTACTTATACGGTAGAAATATACGCATGTTGGAAATACCGCAGGTATTACTTCCCCGGCCGAGCTCCTCACAATGAGCTTTATATAGCCAGCAACACCCATTGCTAAGTTAAGGCCACTTCTCTATCATACCACTACTGGCAATCTTGTACCAGCTGGATCCACTTTTCACTATATCTTCCGACCGTGGGCCTCGAGACCACCGCTCATCTCTTGGCTACAATTCTATAGCTGCTTTGGTCTATCGATGGTCATCTCGTCGGGCTGGATGGCCCGCGCATCTCCACTTCGCATGTCAGCATTTAGCAGCATTAAGCTGAGCTGGGTTCCTTTTCGCCACTACAATTTTATTTATGTATTTCGTATTTAGTTTTTCTAATTTAACTCTCTAGTAATAAGTATCATAGCTGTTAAGAATATTGTCTGTATCTATTTTACTGTTTTGTGGTGAATAAATGCCTCTCTCTCTCTCTCACACACACACTTCAGTCTCGCAATCCGTATACCTACATCTTCGACCTTAGTGCAAAAAGCCCTACTACTTCTTAAACCATTTTTGTAAAGTGAATTTCTACAGGGTCTATCCCGGGCTTTTTCTCTCCAGTCTTTAACTCCAGTTGCTTTTATAATCTTGCTCTCGCTATAAAACTTTGATGTACCAGAAATATAGGTCACTGTAGTCTATATATATATATATATATATATATATATGTTCATATCTCACTCAAGAGATACAATTCCAAATTGACTGCACTCACACCGATACCAAAACATGTTTACGGTGCGACTACTGTGTAACTTTCAGGCGATTCGCGTTATACTTGAGTGCATCTAAAACTTCTCTACTTTATACTCCTGTTGCCAACATACCTACACTTACTAGTTTTACCAGCTACAGAGTAGCTGGATCACTTGAGAGCTGAATTTATAAGTGGTAAATGACGCAAATTGCCGGTGGGGTATTAGTAGAAGCATAATGTACGCTTATGATGCATAAACTTTAATTTAGGGAGTTTAGCTAAGCTGAAAAAATAACAGACTGTTCCTACACTAAGATACCCTGCGTTGTTATTAAAAGACAACGTATAAATTTATTTTATACAGCTTGTATTAAACAAATTTAACTCCTGGTCCCATCCACGGCTCCACTAGAAGGAATTAAAGCCTATGTATTAATCTAGGTCACAAACTATGTATATTCATATATTTTATTCATACTTTAGGACAAGCAGACGCACGGCTCAGTACTATCCTTACTTAGTAGATATACCACCTATTCGCACTAAACGGTTTTAGTAATTGGTGTCTTCTGGACCTTCGTGCTTCATCTTAGACCACAACGTTACTTAACATCTGGTGATTTCGTGGTTTATTCAATGTAAAAAGGTCTTCAGGTCCATCCAATGTAAAAAAACTATAGGAACACTGGACACACTTAGTCACGTCGATTTACAAAAAAAAACAACCGATAAAAAATCTTTGTAGCTGTACAGTTTACTTGGAATAACCCCTGGATGGCAAGTTATTCCATTATAAGTTTCATCCAAATCCTTATACCCGAATACACAATAAATAATAAACATACCAACATACATATTCACAATCTCACTAACACACATCCTTCCGCTTTTATAATATTAGTGTGGTCATGTGATGAAAAAACATCCATTTGAGGTAACTTGTAACTTTATACTATGTGACCAATGACCCATATCCCAAACGACCTTCCAGGAAATAGTGTCAGGCGGAAGTCAGGGGACTCAGGGCGCAACCGAATGATATTTCGCTGCAAGAATAGAACAATTGAATCGGGCTCCTTCCTACCTCGCTGGTATTTCCTGACACATCCAAACGGGACTCGATCATTCCATGTACATGTTGCAACAATCCGAATGTCTTCACGTTGAAACATTACGAATGTCTTAGAAGTAATTATAAAAATTGTCTGTCTCAGCAGCCAACTCTGGTGTCGGAGTAAAAAGCTCCGCCTGTAGGACTCCGAACTGAAAAAGCCGGGACCAAATTCTTTACGTGCCTTCCGAAGCACGGCAGTGTTCAGATTTAAATGCTTCTAAACGGTCACCCATCCAAGTGACCAGGCGGAGTATAGCTTAACTCAGATAAGAAAACCAGAATAAACCACGCCACGATCGCAAAATTTGTCAGGTAATAAAAATGTGATTATTGAAGAATAATGAATCAGTCAAATATGGTGCGCGCGAGTTCAAAACCCGTTCTGTTCGACAAACGATAGCATTTTGTTTAAAAACAGCCATAGAGAAGTACTCTTTAAGAAACTTATTCCTTTGCATCTTGTCTAGAAGATTACATCGCTAAGCTTACCGCTTGGATTGTTTTACTCACTGACTAGGACGCTATAGTGCCTGGGATATGGTTGGATGGAGTAGGCTTCCCTATAATAACTATACTTCTCTATATTGCATCGTTAAATGAGCAAGCTGACCTGTACTCAGCTACTACAGGTATAAAGTTTAGACCAGTTCACAATCTATATGTTATTGTATGTAACAGGAGTGAAAACGTTTTGAATTGTGTTCGTCCTTGTTCAGAATTGAGTTGGTTACAGACTTTTGAGAACTCGCAAAGTTGGGAATGACTCCGGAATAATTTTATTTAATGTTGTTATGAATAAGGTTGAATCTTTTGTTTTTAAACAGTTTGTAAGTTCGTAAGTTTATGCAGACTTGTATAATTGCAACTGGTCTTCTTTAGAATAAATTAAATTGAACCAAGAAAATCTTACTTAAGATAATTAATAATTTGCTAAAATCAAACATTATTTTTTATTTAAGATTTAATCAAGAATGTGTTTTTGCCATGCATAATGAATTATTTATAATTACAAATTATGTATAATTGTGTATTTACATGAAAATATATTTTAACTGGACCGTGGCAAATGGCAAGAGTAAAGGGAGACCTTTACTCAGCAGTGGGTGAAGTCCGGCTGCGGATGGTGATGTTGATGATACTTTTACAGGCTAAAATTGAAAATGGACGAGAAAAGTTTGTATTTTTTGTGCTAGGTGGCGGTTGTAAGTTGTGTCATTAGTTTGCGAAGATTGGGTAAAAATGAATGAGCGCAAACATGAAGTGTTGCAATATAACTGTTTAAAATGAAAGTACTACGGATGCCTAATTCCCCAAACATTTTTTTGACACAGGACAGTAATTGAATAAATAAATAAGAAATAAATAAATATCAGTCATATGATTCCCATAAAACAACTTCTGCTTACTTTGGAGTGAAAATATCCAGCATTAATTTATCTAGCCGGCTTTTGCAGTTTGCACTTACAGCGTGCAAATGTACGATTCCACAGAGATCGAATATAGGTCAAAAACCGGCCATCTGTCCGTGTGTCCGTCTGGCTACTAATCCGTCTCTATTGTCGGGCGATATATTGCGAGCCCACAAGTGGGATTACCGCTCATTGTCACAGTGTCCTCTGGTGTTAATCGACTATTAATCAGTCGCCGTCACTGTGAATTACCATGTGGCAAATGTTAAGACATCCTCAAGTAAACAACACATAAGCAGTCAGTAACATAGTTAAGCAGACTTCTTCTTTTTTTGTAAAAGCTATTATGCTATGAATTGTAAATTTATACTACTGTTATTTTACAAAATCGTTTTTAACTTTGAATTTTACTTCGAATAATGGGATTGAACATTTGTTTCATTAACAGTAGTCATAGCTATGCTCAATCGACCACATTACACATACAGTTCTTGCTGGCTTATGATTTATTCCCTTTTATTCCCTTGCGTTTGACAGCGCTGAAAGCTGAAAGCCCCCGGGCTTTGGCGGTGAGCTCTTTTTATGTCAATTAGATGATACAACCTACCCGTACTTTTAGAAAATATTCAAAAACTCGCGTAAGTACGAATATAATAATGGACTTATAGACTTCCCGGTAACTAAATCATGTAATAGACTTCTTTACCACTGCTGTGCGGGGAAATTAGTCTCCCCGGAATACAGTTATGTAAAATATTAATGGAGACACGGACTTCTAGTTAGCAAATGATCAATTTATCTTATTTTATGTACAAGTAAACTATTATAACTTTTGAAACTATCATGGTTGTGAACATAATTGTGTGTCGTGATCGAGTTAGAAATGACATTGAAACCAGTGGTAGTGGTGTCAACCGTAATAAAATACTAAGAAACTAAGAAAGAGGGTAGATAGATTCGTCTGCCAGTAACTACCTGCTCGCACAGACTTCAGTTCCTCCCGTGATCATGGCGCATGCAACTTCGTCGAAATATCGGGAAACAACAGAACTCACAAATCAGTGTAAATATCCCGTTGATATTCAAAAGTAAACTATTGTCATCATCGGCGCAACTCATGCAGCTCATTCCATCTGCCTCTCTTCAAAGCAGCGTCTTTTACTTCCCCATACCACATAAAACACAAGAAAGAACAAAAGGAAAAAATACAAAATACGTGATTGAAAGGAAATACTACAGAGTACGTGTTTTCGAGGGCATTCGAGAGCAAACATGACAAACCCGTAAATATGTCCGTATGATTTACAGATTTAAATAGTTGCATTAACTGGACGAACTTATAGCTCGAACTACCTCATATACATAAATAAGGGTTAGTTTATTTCTTAATAAATTTACGTATGTTTGTAGCTATTTTTAAAGCGTACTGCTAAAAACAGCGATGTCAAGTGCGCTTCGTATGGTTACTGCGAGAATAAATCAGCGACTTTTGGACGTACTACTTATTATATTATTTGTAATATTACAAAACAAGTTTGTGAGGATGTATGGATGTACGGATGTTTGTTACTCATGTACGCCAGAATGGCTGAACGGATTTGGATTAAACTTGGATTATACGTATATTGTGGCCTGGATTAACATATAAGCTATTGTTCATTCGGATAGAGCGAGCGATGCCACGGGCGGAATCTAGTAATACAATAACATCTTATAGCATAATCAATAAAACACACTAGGTTACTTGATGATGTTTTATATCCAAACCGACAATACATTCCTAATAACCTCGTTCAAATGCCCGTCCACGCCGAGATCTCACGCTCGCTTCTTCGTCGTGCGTTCATTGAAAACCGAAGAAACAGGACGATCAAATTTTTGCTACGCAATAATTTTGGTTTTAACTTTTGAAATAACGCTTCGTTAAATTTATTATAAAAATAAACTCGGGTTTGTTTAAACAGCTCCAGCAAATGTTGGACTATCGGAGCTGCAAAGTAGCTACACTAAACTGTCGAGTAGGTAGTTTAGTATGCTGTCTAGTTTGTTATACGACCTCGATATTGAATTAGTGCACCGAGTCGAGACAAATGAGCTGAATAGCGTCATCGAATTAGCTCTGGAGCTGCAATTGGTTTGATTTAGCTGTTTCTTGGGCTTATTTTTTATTGAACTGAAAAATTACAAAGTTTTTCAAAAATGCTGATTCATCATTATCATCTTCCGGCCCTTATCCCAGCTATATGAGGTCGGCACCAGATGTGTTCTCCTTCAATTTTCTTCTGTCACTCGTCATCTCAACACTCACTTCTTCCTTCCTCGTGTCATCTTTCACACAATGCATCCATCTTTTCTTTGGCTTACGTCAACTAACACATTCTTCCACATCATATCCTGTTTGTATGATATAAATTGATTCGTACGTATATTTAAAGTAAATTTTATTTCAAACAAGATAAGATAAGAAACGTTTATTTGAGCAAAATCTAACAAAAATAAACAAAAGTCATTAAATCTAATATCAGAAATAGTGGTCTTTATGATTATTATTATTATATTACATTAATATATTATTAATCATTTATGTGATTTAAATTGTTTGTACCCAATTTATAAATCCTACACTAGTTTAAAAAAATATATTTGAAGACTGAACAGGCATACCCTACAAACTGCAACACAGCAATGCTGTTTCACGGCAGAAATAGGTATAGTGGCAGTCCTTCCCCATTGCATTTAAATAATTAAGAAAATGTAAACTCATTTATCAGGATCTCATTTACCAACCAGTCTTCTTGATTTGTTCAAACCGTTTACAATTCCAAAATGATAATTCCCCGTCGGTTGAAATAATCCCAATCCCTCATTACCCTGCAGGAAGGATCCGGCACATTAATCATGAGACAAAGGGACGTACTCGTATTGTTAGAGGCGCTGTCTCATCTCCAAGGCAGCGCCTAACCTTGGGCAAATGTTGGCGGACGAACAAAAGGGAAAAACATCTTGAAGTACTATTGTTTGATGCATCTATGTCTTGGCTAGGTGAGCTGTCACAAGACACCTACCTCCTTACTTATAAACACTACTTAAATAATTTAACCGTTGCTTAAAGTCAGTGTTTGTCAATATCCAAAGGTAAGAGATGGCAATAGTTTAAGCATCGTTTATCTTTTGACAGATTTTTATAAGTAAGGCCCCTAGTAGTTAACATTTGTCACCCCATATGTAGTAAATAGTTATATTATTTTTAACAAGAATCTTGTAGATATGGCTAGATTAATTAATGTAACGGCTACTAAAAGAGAGTTAAAAGGCATCTCCTGGGAAAGCTCGCCCCATCGTCGACCTCATCCTTGTCCGAGGAAGCTTTGAGGTCAAGATAACATAAAATACAAAAAAGTTGAGCGAAATCTAACATACAAGAAATATAACTATACTAGGTTAACCTGCGGCTCCACTTGCGTGGTATAAAGTAGCTTAAATATGTCTTAATCCAGGATACAAAATATGTACATTCTAAGTTTCATCTAAATCCGTTCAGCCGTAACAGAGTTGAGTGGGAACAAACATACATACTAACACAAACACACACACAAACTTTCGCCGATACAAGACTGGTAAGAATAATGATTACCTGCCTGAATATGATTTTTTTAATGTGAGTGGGGGTGGGTTTTTGTTTTATTGTGGGTTTTTTGAAATTAGCGAAAAGTTTTATAACAAAAAAAGTTTAAATAAGGAAATAAGTTATGCATAATGCTAAGTATGATGATTAAATTAAACGTATTTTAAAACGTTTTTAGTACGATGTTTAAATTAAACGTATTTTAAACGTATATTAAAAGCAAAGCTATAATTTTACGTAATAACACCTTTTGTTTTTTTTTCTTATAATAGTTTCAAGGCGGAAGTTGACCACTAAACATTTTGGATTGACCAACCATCCAAAGTGGATGAGATTAAGTGGATGAATTGACCACTTACTCGGAATAAGAACACAATACAACCTACCTGATATTCTTTTAATTATTATCTTGAAATAAACATTCCTATACGTTTAAAAAAAACAAATGTCCCATATACTCTCTCTATATATATATATAGATATGAAAAAATATTGATGGGTACTTAAAATGACAATTTATGTCATCTGAATAACAATAAATAGGCATAGTGGTAGTTTACCCGGACGAACCCTTCACAAAAAACTCAAATTGAGTTTATATGACTATACCTATAGTAGTAGTAAAACCAAAAGCTAACCCAGAAACATTCTAGACAAGTTTGGTGTAAAGCTTCCCTACAAATCAGTACAAAGCCTCGTTCTCAGACGACCTATCATTAAACTACATCCAAACCGAGGGAAAGGTGACGAAAGTTGCCATTTAAATTCCAACGAACAGAAATCGCATGACAATGTACACTGGAAATCCAACTTTATTTGTATACCGATAAGGCGAATGTGTTGACTGGTCTACCCGGTAACCGTAACTTGTTTTAACCGCTACAATGAGGTGTTAAACACCGCCGGGGGCCGGACCGCACCGGATAAAACCAGATAATACCGGGATAGCCTGGGCGTGATGTCAGCTGTACTTTAAGCTGGACCTGGTGACATGATAATGGACATGGCGATTTTGAATTGACATGTGGAAAGTTTGGGGCAAGAGTCGTTAACTTTTTACGATTTTATCCGTTTGCTAAGCTTATGTTATGTTTTGTTTTTGAATTAATATTTAACCTTATTAAGAAAATAGTAATAAAACCATGTTTCTTCTATGCATTGGTGGGTAGAGACTGTATCCGTGGTTTTGGCTTGCACGCACAGTCACATATTTCTTACGCAAAAATGCACTGTCAGCACAAAAAGCAAAAATTTTACTCGGCTCAGCCTACTCACTATTCGGGGCTTTGATTCGCATCCAGATTTTTTAATGTGTTGAATAAATACGTTTATTCTGTCTTTTATAATGTATCTAATATATTTTTACTATACATATGGGCCTGTCTACAAAACAAAATACGTACCCTAATTTACGTGCCGAAGACACTTAAATCATCGCTGGTAACACATCTATGCACAGATGACCTTACGGTGGTAAAAATCGAAACAGGGCTTGAAGGTAAGTTAAAAACTATCATCATAGCATCCGCATACATGGACAGCAACAGGGAAGCACCTCCACAAGAACTCGACGAACTTCTTCTCCATTGCAACAAACACAACATCGAATGCATTGTGGGCAGCGACGCCAATGCCCACAGCACAGTATGGGGAAGACGAAATACGAACGAAAGGGGCAGCGAGCTTCTGGACTTCGTATTAAGGCATAACCTCAACATTCTAAACCGAGGCGCAGAACCAACATTTGTGACGTCCTGGGCCCGAACCATAATAGACATTACGTTAGCAACGAATGAAATAGCAGAACACGTAAATAAATGGCATGTCTCTACCACTGAAACGTCATGCGCGGATCACAGGTGGATCAGATACAGCCTGAAAACGGGGGAACCTAAACCCCGCACATATCGAAATCCAAAGAGAACAGACACCGTACTCTTTACAGAATTACTAAATAAGGCGCTAGATAAGCAATCAAAAATTGAATCCTCAACTATGCTTACGCCCTGCGAGATAGAGAAGACTCTAAAGTCTCTCACTGACGACCTAAAGGGAAGTTACGAAAGCTCGTGTCCTCTCAACACCGAAAACAATAAAATTGCTCACCGAAAGGATAGATGGTGGAACAAGGACCTCACCAAACTTAGAAAAACGGTAAGACATCACTTCAACAGGGCGATGAACACCGACAGCCAAGAAGACTGGAAAGACTATAGAGTAAAGAGACAGGAACTCAAAAAAGAAATAAGACATAGCCGGAATAACACTTGGAGGAAGTACAGTAGTTCTATCGCCACGCAAAGTGAGACGGCTCGTCTAAGCAAAATACTATCTAAAGACAAACAAGTCAAGTTAGGTACCCTCAAGAAACCAGACGGGTCATATACGCTAACGGAAAGGGAACAATTCGAACTGCTCCTTAGCACGCATTTCCCTGGCTGTACGCTAAGCGATAAAAACAACTGGGAGACAAATGAGGGTCACACACCCCAACATAATGACTGGGAGCTGGCCCGTACAATAGTCTCTGGAGAAGCACTTATATGGGCAATAAAAACTTTCCAACCATACAAAGCCGCTGGTACTGATGCAATTTTCCCGGGACTCCTACAGTGGAACCTGAGAAAAATCGAAGCCACGGTTACTGCTATTTTTAGGAGTTGCATTGCCTGGAAATACATTCCACACTCATGGAGAGAAGTGAAAGTGATCTTTCTACCAAAACCAGGTAAGTCGGACTACACTGACCCCAAATCATTCAGACCGATCAGCCTGAGTTCCTTCTTACTGAAAACACTGGAAAGACTGTGCGACAGACATATACGAAGTGGACCACTAGTCGACAATCCAGTGAACAAAAATCAGCATGCCTACCAGTCTGGTAAATCCATCGAAACGGCGCTTCATCAAGTCGTTCACAAGATCGAATGCGCTTTAGAAAATAAACAATCATGTTTAGTCACGTTTATAGATATTGAAGGAGCTTTCGATAAAACAACTTTCCCCAGCATCGAACAAGGCCTACGAGATCGGGGAGTTGATGATAATCTAAACGATTGGATAACAAAAATGCTCGCTAACAGAGCAGCCAGCATAGAGGGCACGGAAACAGCAAGATGTCTAGTAACTAGAGGCCGCCTCCAGGGAGGAGTACTATCCCCCCTTCTGTGGGTGCTTGTAGCAAATGAACTTCTTGACTCACTAAACGCAGACGGCATTCAAACAGTAGGATACGCTGACGACCTGGCTATCATGATATCAGGGCTATTTGAATCCACTCTCTGCGAAAAGATGCAGAAGGCACTCCGTATCGTGGAAGCCTGGTGCAAAAGGCACAGTCTCTCTGTAAACCCAAACAAGACAGAACTAGTGCTTTTCACTCGCAAGCTCAAGTTACCCTCACTACAACTTCCATCCTTATTCGGAACGAAACTCGTCCTCAGTAAGGAGGTTAAGTACCTAGGGATATGGCTGGACAGCAAACTTCTATGGAACAAACAGCTGGACCATGTCACAACAAAGGCAACCAACGTGCGTACACGTGCCATCGGCAAGGACTGGGGACTCAAACTCAAACTTTGTCTATGGATGTACACGGTTATGGTCCGTCCAGTACTCACTTACGGCGCGGTCGTATGGTGGCCAAGAACAAACTTAGTAACAACTATAAACAAACTACAACAGGTACAAAGACTTGCATGCTCGATGATCAGTGGTTGCACAAAATCAACCCCATCAGCCGCGCTAGACATTATACTAGGACTAACGCCACTGCACTTGCATATACAGCAAGAAGCCATGGCCGCTGCACTGAGAATAAAGTCAACAGACCAGTGGAAAGGCAGTAGTAGGACCACAAACCACTGTAAAATACTGAATAAGGCTACAGAAATCATCCCTGAAGCATCGAAGGGTACGGACAGAGTAGCCACGACGTACCTTACAAGCAAAGAGTATCGGATAATCAACAAAGAGGACATACATGGTCCAACGTCAAACTCCATCTATCATATATTCACAGATGGATCCAAGACAAAAAGTGGTGCAGGCTGTGGCTTTTACTGCCCCGAAACAGGGCTATCCAAAGCACAGCCTCTCAACAGAACCACCACAGCATTTCAGGCAGAAACTCTAGGACTTCTTTTAGGGGCCTCAGAGATAGACTACTCAATAAGGAACACTGACGCCTCTATATCAGAAAATAAAAAACCACAGCTCTTGTTTATAACAGACAGCGCGGCACTGATTAACGCACTCCGCAGTCCAGACACCAGATCCAAATCGATTGCGGACTGCCACAGTGCCCTCCAAAAACTAACAACCGACTACACAGTTAACATAACATGGACGCAGAGTCACGGCTCCAACCCTGGACATAACAAGGCCGACTCGTTGGCAAGGGAAGGAGCCAGGCTCACTCCAACCGCCACTGATATTAGCCTTTCCAACCCACCTTCGGTGGAGATCAAGAAAAGGTTAAGAGAACACTCTGAAAGTGAACACCAAAGATTGTGGGACCGGAGACAGGACTGCAAAAATACAAAACTAATGCTACCAAGTAGAAACAACAAAATAACCAACACCTTGTTAAAAATGAAGCGTGACGACTTACGCATACTGGTTGGTGTTATTACAGGCCACTGTGACCTGAACCACCACCTAGTAAAGTCAGGAGCCACGGACAGCGGCACCTGTCGCGGCTGCTTTCAAGCTGAAGAAACAGTGGAGCACGTCATCTTACACTGCACTGCTACAAACGAAGCCAGAACAAAATCCGGGTTACAAAAACTGCTTGATCAAGCCTCACAAACGCAGGCAGAATCGGGAATCCTAGAGCAATGTTGCCACCAACCCAGAGTCCTTCTCCGTTATTTTAAGGAGTTGGGCTGGCTGGGGTTAGGTTAGCAGGGGGGCAATGCACAATACACCCCAATGCGGGACGCCGGTGCAGAACTTTTTCCCGCCACTTCAATTTAGAATTAGAATTAGATGGGCCTGTCTAGTCAGATAGGTTTACCCTGAGTAAGATGTCAACCACCATCTTCGGGACCCAGGCCAACCTTACCTGCACGCGGTGCACCCTGCCTAAAAAAGGAACGGGGCTCTGACAGCCGGCTGATTGTGGCATAGCGCAGCCTTCATCGACACAGCTAAATTACCTGTCCACCGATGGGTAGCAGCATAGGTGGTGCGAGAAGCTGTGTCCTGCGATCCCCAACCCGCATGCCCAGCATGGAAATAATGGGCATATACCCCCAAAATGAATTACGTCAAAAAGAAATGGCCCCCAGTTCCCGGCCGCACCGCTATTCCTGGCCATACAGGTAGTGGCCATGGTAACCGGTGGAACAGGTCTCCGTGATCAACAGGTTTTATACCGGATCTAATCACAGACTTGTCCTAGGCTCTCTGAATATCAATTTCAAGCTTGAAAGAAACCGTCTGATGAAGTCCACGCTCCGACCCGATCTACACTAGATCATAGCGGGCACCGAGAAGTTTCAGAAGCGTCTTGGTGATAGATTCGTTGCTGTAGAAACCACCGATGACGTGGATGACGCAGTTGGAACGTTAAAGGACGAAGGCATTAAATTCTGCTAAATTCAGCCTAAAAGCAAGAAGTCCAAACTCTCAGAGGTCAGACTTGAACAAGCGAATGGTAAACATGATACGGCGCGACCCTTGGAGCTCCAACACACGCCTCATTGAAGAGGCAATTAAGCGAAAACGAGGGTCCAAGTATTCACTCAGCAGCTTGACAGGAGCCACCTGAAGAAACGATGGCCGAACCGTATTGTCAAAGCCTGAGATATTATCAGAGATCGAGGACTTCCCAACGTCCCCCAACGTGACAACCAAGATTCTAGAGCCACCCTTACCCACCATTACACCGATGTACTGCCAGAAATCAGCCAAGACGAGATCGTATTGACCCTGAGACAGCTTAAAAATGACAAAGCCCCCGGCGAAGTTACTTCAGAACTTCTGAAGCATAGAGGAGATTCTGTTGTGCTGTCAAGAACCTCTTCAACTCCGTCCTTCACTGTGGAAGAATTCCTAAGGCGTGGAATGAGAGCTTGTTGGTTCTTTTTTAAACTACAGACCCATGTCGCTCCTGGGCCACTGAAGACTCGACGAGTTCCAGCCACCGGAACAGGCGAGGTTTCGCAATGGATATGGCACTATTCACACCGTGAGGCAGATTTTATAGAAGTCCGTAGAGTATAATCAGTTCCTGTGTCTGGCTTTAGTGGACTAGGAGAAGGCCTGTGACTTTGTTGAAAACTGGGCCGTCCTGGAATCCTTGCAGCGTTGCCAAGTCGACTATCGTTATATCGAACTGTCGAGAGGTTTGTACAAAGTCGCCACTATGAGTGACGAGTACAGGACCAGCAGTCTAAACCCATTTAACTGTGCCGCGGAGTGAGACAGGGAGATGTCATATCTCCGAAAGTGTTCACAAGCGCGTTAGAGGATATTTTTAAGACGCTGGACTGGATAGGTATGGGCATAAACATAAACGGCGACCACATCTCACATTCGGGATTCGCTGATGACACAATCCTCTTGGTGGAGTCGCTGGAGGAGCTGCAACAGATGCTGGACGGCCTAGAATTAGCCTCGCGAAAGGTCTTGGTTTGAATTTGGAGAAGACCAAAGTCATGGTCAATGACCGAATTGATCCGAGACCGTCGTTAATGGACACCTTCTCGGAATTGTTTCAGAGTACACATACCTAGGGCAGATTTTGCAGTTAGGTAGAAACAACTATGAGAAAGAGGCCAACAGGAGGATTCAGCTGGGTTGGGCAGTATTTTGAAAACTACGTCGAGTCTTCTCGTCACCCATACCGCAATGTTTGAAAACGAAAGTTTTCAATCAGAGCGTCCAACCCGTCATGACATACGAAACGTGTATACACCCAGTACGGCTAGTTCACCAGTTTAAAGTTGCCCAGCAAGCTAAAGAACTAGCTATGCTCGGAGTTTCTTTGAAAGACAGAATACGTAGAGACTGACCGACACAGAGCGAAAGTTAGAGCAATGTCAACACATAGCTCTGAGAATTAGCAAGCTGAAGTGGCAGTGGACTGGCCATATCTGTTAAAGAACCGATAACAGTTGGGGTAAACGAGTTCTTGAGTGGAGACCGCGGATCGGCAAACGTAGTGTAGGACGCCCTCCGGCCGGTCGAGCTCAGGACAGGGTGCAATGGCGCTCATTAGGCATGTCCACCAGTGGACTGCTATATGCCGATGATGATGATGATGAGCAAGATAATAAGTAAAATAATAATAATAGTGTCAAACAACAAAGACAGTATGCTCCAAGTCCATAAAAAATAATCACTCATCGAATAAATCCGAAGTGACAGCAACTTTGAAACCCTAAGCCAGACAAATGTTAATTTCAGAGAAATACCAAACTTTTACAATCCGACGTTTGTTGTCGAAGGCGAGACGAGTAAGAAATTAATTCTAAACTACTTAGTTGTAGATAATATGAACGTAGAACAACTGTAATACAGTTTCGTAAACTTAGATTACCATGATCCACTTCATCTGAACTATGATCAATCGTGGTGGTTCTGCTGTTTCGCAGGGCTGTCTCATAGTTACTTACTATTACTTTCATGCGTAATCCAGATTAGTCATACTGATAAGATAGTATATATAATCATAAGTAAAAAATGCATGATTTATTTCAAGTTAACTAATAATTTGGTAACAATAGTTATTTTGATTATTATTAATTTGTTTACTATGTTTAATCTGCGCAGTTATGTACTAGCTTGTTATGAAATGTGCTGAGTTCCTTCAATTTTAATTGGATCATGTCACTTTCTCCATCCAAAGGTTGCTTGGAAGCAATAACTTTTATCGATAAGAAAGCCCATCGACCCGTATTTAAATATCGTTTTTTATACGTTTCACGCTATAAAAAGTTTATTCATTCATTAAAAATGAAGGTTAATGAAGTTTTACTCATAATTAGCGGTATACGTGTAAGCATTTTTTAAATAAAAAATATATTGTGCTGCAAAAACTAAATCAGTATTTTTGTTAAAAAAAATTACAAAACAAAGAGAAAATGCAATCAGAAATACTAAAATGTGTATCGTGAGTATATTTCTTATTTAACATCTTTTGAAAAATCCATGACTGTTATGAGAACTGTAAATATTATCTCATAGTATGATTTATATCTATGTGTTAAATAAGTCCCTCTTTTTGTTACCTCTTTTCAATGCATGTCTGTGTACCTATTATTGTAATTGTCGAAAAAAACATTTATTTTCATCAGCTTTCTTTTTTATCTCACAAAACAATGCCGATAAAATACGTACACATCTTCATTTCCTTTTCAATCAGAACAATACGACTTATCACCATCTGTCAAAACGTCGAAACTGTCAAAATACTGACAGCCCCTGACAGCCCTGACTTCAAGGGGAGTAGACAAGACATAAAACTTGGAAAACGCCGGACGGCATCCGATCGGTGTTCCGTCAATAATTGATAATGGATGACGTCATTACGTCAGTGCGTGATTGATTTGCTATTCCGGTGCGCTTCGCAGCCTTACCGGCACCATGCGAGAGAATATTCAAAAATTCATACAAAAAATAACAAGATAAATCAAGTTTTGTTGGGTATTTATTAAAAAGTTAAACATTTTGTTTAATTGCATCATAACATTTTCTTTAAGATTTTTATATAGCTCATTTATTTCAACATTTTCACTTTTTTCCCCCACTAGATATATCATAAATAATAATAATCAATATATGCAGATGCTGATAAAATTCTGATAAAATTACTCATAATGTAAATTATGTGTGTGTCTATAACACCAAATAAATCTTTATCTATTTATCCATACTGCTCAGTTCGCAGGGATATTCAGGGGCCTATTCTCGTTTTATTATCGGTACCCTAACCTAACGAATTTTAGTTGCAGGGCATATTTTCTTACGATGTTTTCCCGATGTTTTCCTTTTCGAGATAATTTATAAAAAGTTTTAATACCCAGTGTCACTTTTTATAACGATCATTCTGTGGGTATACTATACTAGCTTTTTACTTAACCTAAGGATCAAGTTACTATGATACTCGTAGTAGTTCTACGATAAGAGCTACGCAAGTTGCTACGGTACTACGCACAGCTACGACATAGAACATGTGCCATAAAATACAAAAAACCTTAAAGTACTTTTTACACATACTAGCTTTTTACTTATCGTAAGGATTATTTATTTTTAGTGCCTAGTTCTAGTGCCGAGACCAACACCGTATCTCAAAGCACTCAGTTACACGCTCTTAATGCCGCTTAGCGATCATCTTTCGAAATAATAAATTAATAAACTATGCCTTTACTGAGTAAGTACAAAATAAACATTCATCATTCTTTCACAAAATTAATTTCGTTCCGAATTGATCAGTCATCCAATACCTCATCTCTATAAATCGGATTCCACTAAAAGCATAAGTTATATTCGCTCCCTCGGACATTAGTATGAAGACTAGTTTCCGTCCGCGGTTCCGTTTGGTACCCGAGAGTCTATTTAGTATCTCAGTTAACCACGAAAATTGAAATCTGTTTTTTACCAACTTTGTCAGTTTGTCAATTGACGTGGCTCAATTTTTGATAGATGGAATATCAAAGTGTGCGAATACAGGTCCAATGCATGTCGTTTGAGTTCGCAACTGACTAATGGGGCCGGATAGAAGTGATAAGTTCAAAATAAGCTTGGTGGTGAATATCAAACAAAAACTCGCAAGACATTCATTTACTAGCTAACTAGTCGCAACATCGTTTAGATGGTCTTTCTCTTCTTTCATCAAATTTAAACATAGTTTAGGTCGTCTTCAATGATAATATAAGGCTTCCTATTGCTAAATTTTCAAAATCTAATTAATGTTTCTAGAATATCGATTTAAAACATTACACTTAGCATTCAGGCATAATTTAGCTTCATGTACAAGCAATTTTAAAATCGAATTAGTAGTTCTAAAGATAAAAAAATCTTCAAAGCTTCCCAATTTTCAGTATTGAATAACAAACTATACCTACATACATAATATTATTGTAAGATCATTGCAAAGCTAATTTAAATTTTGACTTCATGTTACTGAACGTCCTGTTTCTTTCTTTGTTTGCTTTCCGATACTACCTTTCAAAATTGGTTCAGCTATTTGCCCGTGAAAGTGTAACAGGCAAACCCACTTTTTTTCATAATATTAGTAAGAATCTCCGCATGCAGTCCAGCGGGCACAAGGAACACATCCATCAGTGTCGGCAGGCCTTTGTCCAGCCGCCTGATTTACTGCGGGCTGCCTGACGACTACATGACTCAAGATTAGCCTTAAAAATATTGTCGGGTTTGCGTTCTTGGGCCGGCCGACGAAGACCTATTGCCTGTACTTTAATTCTTCACCCCAATCTTCTCGAAGCGCTGGCGTAGCTTATTTCGGTGTTATTAGCAGATTATCTTGTAATTAAGCCAGCCCTGGTCACTACTTGGATCTAAATGCTACCGTTATATACCATATTGTAGCATTTAGATCCGAGTATTTCCGTGCTTCAAAATGCACGATATAATGTTGGTTCCGGTTTTTTCAGTTAAGCCGTGGCGGAGGCTTTCGGGTGGCCTAAAAACTCTGCCAACATAGATGGGTCATACTAGTTACAGAATTATCAAATTATTTACCAGTAAATTACGAAATATTTGGTATAGCAATGCGACAGCAACCAAAGCGAGTTCTATCAAATAATTCCTTAATAAAAAATTTAGAAGAAATAAATAAATATATAAGTGTTGTAAGTACGGCCATCTTTATGCGATCGGCAATTAATTGATCTCGTTCATAAGTTTTTTTATTGTTTATTGTTTTTGCATTTAGACTTTACTAGAATGGATGACGGATGATGGACAAGGACATACACAGACTGGTGGCATTAAGACGCTCGACGGCCAAGAGGCCAACCACTTGCCCGATTTTATATGTTATCAGTGTTTCCAGCTGATGTATGAATAATTTTCGAATATATTTTTGTTGATTATGACTACTAAAGCATCATTAAGGTTACTTACCGGCTTAAGTAGCGCCTAAGCTAGTCCTTGATAGACTGCCGCTGCATTATTGTAAAAAAATCCTGAAACAAAGAGTTTAAATTATATATTTGTTTGAACAATAAATTAACCAAATACACTTTTGCAAAAAACTATTATTTTTATATAGATGTTAAATTATACAGGTTATTCATTTTCATTAGTTGAAAGAAAGAAAGATTTGCAATGTAACCAAACAGTGAAGAATTGGTAAGAAACTCTGATTGGTTTATCCTTTTTACGGTCAAACCAAGAATCATTGATTGTTACAATTTAATGTATTTTGAATCAGTTTATAACAATGTTCAAGAAGTATGCGCTGACACAACCTCTCCAAGAATAACACCGACATTTATGAGGTGCTTAATAAAAGTAGTGCCTAACGATACTAAAAATTCATTTCATTGCCGTTTTACTGAGCGTAAAAATTTAGTTTTACGAGCCGCTCTTGACTGTAGCTATACGTCAGAACTTGAGCTGAAAATCGTGTCACCGCTTCAGGGAAATGTAAACTTTTAGCTATGAAGACCTGCTAGCCTGGATTTTGGTCTAAACTTGTTAATTTTGTGGCGATCGATGTTTTTTGTATAGCCAGGGCTTCCGATATATATCTGATTAACCACCCCATAAATTTAGCAAGGATCAAAAAATTCACCGAGTTCTTCGCTACAGGTTTATAGCAATGAAGAAGCGAGATGCTTCTTCAGATCTTACATAGAAAAAAACATTTTACATACATACGAGCTAAAACAAAGGAGACCTTTGATCAACAGTAAGACAATAAGGGTTAACTATAAAATCTACACAGAAAGATACTAACAAACATTCAACCAAACATAGCAACTGAGTCTACCCACCAACTTAAAATACGAACCTAATGCATAGACATTCCACACAGATAAAAGTTTTCAGTAACTTCAAAAACCCATCCCAAACGTTGAAAATTCTTTACCACATACGTTTGTGCAATAGCACGAAGCTATAAATACATCAGTAATGTCATCTCACGTGCAGGCGCTGCAAATGTTGAGGACATCGTGTTTTATGACATCCGCGCGTCACGTGGCAATGTTTGCTTCAAAGTGCCGACTTTATTTCGCAATAGTAAATGATTAAACTGCCTGTGAATTATTTAAGTTCTAGTTTTAACTGGGCTCAATTTAACTGTAGCCGTGGCGATGGACTTGCAACTTTTTTTTACAATCCTATTTCTAACTAAAATTATAAATGCGAATGATAGTTTGTTTGTTTGTTACGCTTTCATGCCTTAGCACGTTACAGTGCTACACGCCATGCCTTAGGAGCTAGCGCGGAACACCGTTGTGTTTTCAGCTCTCAAATATTATACCGATCATCATAAATTTTGGCAAACACGTTATCAGGGGTAAGAAAAAACACGTAGGGTCATTAAAAAAACAATACTGATCCCGTTAGAAACGTCGTAAATTCGTTAACACAAAAAAAACAATATAGACGATTCAAAGAGCTCCTAGGGTCTTATTTGATGACCTCTGTGGCGCAGGTCCACCTGAGACGCAGAAAGTTGCATGCAAATATATACCCTCGAGAGCAATGAATCCGGGTCACTCAAAGAATCCAAAAAATCTCGGAAAGTAAGAATGCTAGGTTAATGCAATAAATTGTATTTAATAGACAATTTAATACTCCTTAAATGAAAGTATTAAAATTTCTTAGTTATTGTAAAGTTATATCATAAAAAAATCAAATTTGAAAAGGGAACACTGTCGAAGATGGAACTACGAAATTACAGGATTTGTTTTTGCTTTTGTTTGTAATCTGTCATTTATGTTGGTACATAAACCAGGTTGATAGTGCTCAATATTCATTATTCAAGCTGAAATCATGTCGCTTACACTTGAAGAATGCACCAGAATACTTACATTGGTGGAAACCGGCCGGAGTCAGCGCGATACAGCCAGGACTGTCGGTGTGTCGCTGTCAACAGTACAAAAAGTTCTCCGACGTTACGAAGAAACTGGTTCTAACCTACGCAGACCAGGAACGGGCAGAACTAGGTGTACCACAGCACGAGAAGACCGATACTTGGTGAACACCATGCTTCGAAATCGCTTTCTCACAGGAACTGAACTCACAAATCAGTTTCGACGCCTCGGAGGAAGTAACCCAAGTGCATGGACAGTAAGACGTCGGCTTGCTGAATCTAACTTAAAACCCCTTAGACCTGCAAACGGCCCTAAACTGGAGCGTGGCCATCGTATTTCAAGACTAAGATATGCCCAGAACCACGTAAATTGGAGTATTGAAGATTGGTCGAAAGTTATGTTCTCCGACGAATCAAAATTTATGCTCTACAAGCACGATGGAAGACACAGAGTGTATAGAAGACCAGGGGAAAGATTCAAGCAAGCATGCATCGAAGAAAAAGTAGCCTACGGTGGTGGGTCTGTACTTGTGTGGGCCGGAATTTCCTCTGAAAGTCGCACAGAGCTGGTGATCATAGAAAACGGCTCTTTAACTAGCGTAAGATATGTGGAAGAAATCCTCAACGAACACGTTGGTCCATTTATGGTCAATTTGGGTGAGGATGCTATATTTATGCATGACAATGCCCGACCTCATACAGGTAGGATTGTGAATGACTACCTTCAAGAGATGAACATTACTTGTATGGAGTGGCCAGCGCGCAGCCCGGATATCAACCCGATCGAGCATGCTTGGGACGAGCTAGGGAGATGCGTAAAACAACGAAACCCTCCCCCAATCACGCTTCCTGAGCTCAAAATTGCTCTCACAGAGGAATGGGAGAATATTCCCCAAAATCGTATAAGGAACTTGGTGTACAGCATGCCAAACCGCGTAAACGCAGTAATGGAAGCACGAGGAGGTAATACGAAGTATTGAAATTCAAGAAAATCGTCATAAAGTTCAAAAATTTCATGTTTCCTATTTTTGTTTTAAAGGAGAGATCAGCAGTTTTTTTTCTTTATGTAATTTTGTGTAAATAAAATGTATGGTGACTCATATTTTTTTAACTTTCATTTAAGGAGTATTAAATTGTCTATTAAATACAATTTATTGCATTAACCTAGCATTCTTACTTTCCGAGATTTTTTGGATTCTTTGAGTGACCCGGATTCATTGCTCTCGAGTGTATTATAGTATATAGTATAGTTGCATACGATACTATAGTACAGTTGCAGACGAATATATGCAAACATTTTTATCTGTCTCGGGTCTGGGTATTTTCTATTTATAATATTTATGTTTTATACAAAAAAACAAATTATTAATTATAATATTTATGTATTGTATAAAAAAAAATCATATAGCCCATAGAGACATACGAGCTTTGGAGCTATGTGATGATGTATGAAAATCGGCTTTTTTTTTATTGAATAAAGACTTTACTATGTCTTTGTGTTAAAGGATATTCTACTAGTAATTTAAACAAAACGAATGTGTTCATTGTTGAAATCCTCGTTCAGTAAGTGCGTGTCTCAGCGCGACGCGGAAACGATCAATCAAGCAGCTACAGCTGAAAACAATATAGCGAGGGTAAGATTGAACGCTGTTTCTGTTACACTACCTAACCTGCCATACTCTTGTAGAGGCTCACTAGGTACGTTCATTGATATACAGCTATGAAGAAAGAAAATATGCTATCTGTTCATATTTTACACTACTTCATTCATCTTAATATCAATGACAAGCTTACCACCAAAACAATTTAAAACCAAGTTATTTAATTGGTTAACTGAGAACTTATTTTATTCAATGAAAGAATTTTTTGCCAAGAAAGTTAGAAATTAGTAATGTACATAAATATAAGTATGAATTCTTGACATTCTTTGGTATTTTGACATTACATATTATTATTAGGTATGTTTTTTTTGACATATAATGTGACTGTGATTAATCATACATCTTAAGTGGGTATAAGTATAATATGGTTATGTATTTATTTTAGATTATTTTATTTTAGTTAAATTTATAATTCTTAATAAATTGTGTTGTGCTTAAAGAGATAAGTTAAAGAAAAAATTATCTAATAATTTAAATATTTGCATGCTAGGAATAGTAATGTGCTGATCTAATGAACCTTTAACCACATTATTTACAAATAAATATGACTTGATTTGATTTGATTTTAAAACTCATCAAAGATACATTTTTTACTATAAAGTTAAAATAGTTGTAATCTAATATGTACAAAAATAACATTCCAATAAAAAACATTATAGTAAAACCTATATCCAAAACGGTGGAACACCGATCGCGGGGCAAGGCTCAAATGGTCACTAGGGCTGGAGTGAGAGGAACCTCCTCATGATGCGTGCTGAATCCAGCATTACCTTATCTTATTTTTATTATTATTTATGTCAACTTTTTACTTTTTAGTTGTATTGATTTTTTTTTTCATTGACCTAATATTAGTAAACTTTTCTTTGTATTTCATGCTGTGCATTCCTGTCTGTTTTCTTATCTGTACCGTGTGTGTGTGTCAAATAAATTAATTTACTTTTTACATTTTTTGCTTTGGTTTAGATCTGGTAGCCGCTGACTGCGGCATTCTGCAATTTAGCATCGGCACGCTAAATCCCCTGGCCACCGATGGGCAGCAACCCCTATTCCGCATGTCCAGCATGGGGCCATGGGCATATATATCTTCTTCTATCAGCTGCATAAGCCTGGAGGGAGATAGGTCTAGCAGAGGACTAGTAGTGGGAATAGGCTAGTAGTGGTGGTGACACGTGAGGGACTGTTGTAAAGATTAGAGGAATTAGGGAAAGAGCTTTGCGAGGAACATACTTTCCAAATTTTAGTTAGGATTTAGAATGAGGTTTAGGCTGTGCATTTATTGTCAGTTTTATAGTTTTATTATTTAAATAGATCATTAGATTTGGATGAAAAGCTAATGATTTTCTACAAAATTTTACATCCTAAATGTCACAAACACAGGCTTCTTACGTTAATGTAAAATACATCCTGTTTGTCTAATCTCGACGAAACATAATGATCTCGTAATCAGCCTTCATAGACAAGCAACTAATTAAGAATTAATGAGCTATTTAATCTGTAATGGCAAACTTTCAGAGACAGTCTTTGACTTTAGAACATAAATTATTCTACCTATAAGTCATTGGCATATTTACCTATATATATATATAGTATATTATATAGTATTTCAAAGTGAGCACTTTAAAAAATTTAGGTGCGTGACGTACCAAGAAGACATATTTTTATACTGGGTTGTGAGAGGTTGTGACTTAATGAGTGTCTGCAAAAATAAATAGACTTGTGTTATCGCCAAACAGCACCAACTTTGTACTATTCAGATGGCTGCCTACTTCATCGCGTTCGGAGCCAAGCCGGCTACCTTTCTGCATCGACATTTATCTAAAGACATCATGATAACCGCATGTCATATTTTTTCAATTTAAAAATAAATCATTGTTATTTACTAAATATATAGATAATCATCTTCGTAATAATATAACAACGTTTCAAATATCCATGCTGTCTTTCTGGTAAACCTTATTCGCGAAAGACCTCGCGGAGCGCCTATTTAAATTAAATTAAATAAATTTAAACAAATTAATAATTTTAAATTGAAATATAACCGTTTATAAAAATACTATTTTTAAGTACACAATTAACAAAAAGTACCTAATATTTCGGTGAAATTTTTAAACCTAAACATAAATCGTAACTAAGAATAATCGAGAAACTCGATGCTGAAGTATAGTTATCTAAGATCCAAGCTGAATACAGAATTAGTTGGACTATAGCCTGGTCTACAATTTAGCACAAACTTATGCAGTCCTTATCTTTGACTGTTGCCAATTAATCTATCTGTACGTTAAGTAGTTCCTTTCTGAAGTTTGCAATTGTAAGTTTTGCTTTTGATACAATTAAAACTATATTCCGTCCATGGCTTCTCTCGCGTGGTACCTTGATGAAAAGTAGTTAGTGATCCCTGGTCTAGAACTACAATATGTAAATTCAGCTCATTTTGTTTATTAGTCTTGGTGTGAAGATCAACGCAAGACGCAAGAGGGATTTGGTGCTACGGGTTCGATTCCCGATACGAAATAAATGTTTGCATGTTCTGCAGATATTTTTTCTGGATCTGGGTGTGGTGGTAGTTGTCACCACTTATCGTGTGTGTTAAAAAAATAAACGCCTATCATTACTAAAATGTAGGTAATATCGGTCCTGATATCCTCACATGGTTATGTTATGTTGGGTTTTATTCAGATGTCATAATTGCCCCAAAAAGCACTAACAAGTAATTAAACATTCCAACAACTATAAAAGACAACAATAAAGTTTTAATAAAAGCAAGTGAAGAAAAAGCAAAAAAAATATTCGCATTAAGTATGTAAAAGACAAAAAAGTAAATTTATTATCTTTACTTAAGAACTTGAGGAGTTTCAGTAAAAAGTGTGGACGCAGTGAAATTTATGCTAAGTTTTATTCATGTAATCGGCGCTGAAAATTATTTATGTGGCAGCAGCTGTGGCTTCAGGGCCTTCCATTGGTAACGCTTTCAAATCGGTAACGACAAATTGATTTTGTTCTTATTCATTTGGTAACAAACAAGCTTAAATCTTGCATTGAGTTCTTCAAATAAATGTTTTGTTCTCTTTCTTCTTTTTCTTCTTATTCAGTCTTTAGAAGTACGCTGCTGGGCATAGGCATCTTCCGTTTGGGTAGTTTTGCCATAATCGCGCTTAACTGATTAGTGATATCAGTTTTGGTGTACCATAAGAACGCGTTCACATCTTCGCTTTATATACATCAGACGTATTGTATCAAAGGGTAAGACTACAACACAACTCATCGCGAAAATTTTCAATGCGATACCGCACCGTGAAAATTTACGATGCGATAACGTGCAAACTAAACCGTTGGTGAGAGTCAGTGGTCAGACTTTTCTCAAACAATGCTTTTGCAATGAAAATTTTGCCGTGCCACGTTTGTTTGTCGATGCGTCGTTACAACACATGCTGTGGCCTCTGGTAGCAAACGATATAATAATAGCCAGTATTAGGCCGTCCAACACCTAGTGAAATAGCTCGTGTCACGTTAGAAATAATGAAAGAAAGTTCACTCAAAAATATACCTTTTGTACATCTGTATTAACATTTGTTTTGTTTCTCGCAACATTCCATTTTTTCATATTTCCATCTCGTATCTGCTAGCATCTAAGTGACATGACGACCATTTATTTCGGAACAAAGTCCGACGTGAAAAGATGAAAACGAATAAAAAGCTGTATCGTTTTGTTCGTGTATGAGGTTACGATGAAACTGGGGCGAAACTGGGCTTTTACAATGAGTTTTGGAGCTGCCCCCTGTTTTTTGATATTTTTGTGTTTTGACTTGACTCCTTTGATGCCTAATAACTTGCAAAAATCTAAAGGTTATGGTAAAATTTATTAGCAAGTGAAAAATAACTTTTCCTTTAGGTATGAAAGCAGTTCGGATCTTTAATAAAATTTTATTAGAACTAGCTTCCGCGCCAGTGGTTTACCTCATGTGCTATCGGAAAAAAGTAGCTGAAGTGTACTTTTATTCAAAATTTCATACAAATTCGTTCAGCTATTACGGAGTATAATTTATATAAATACGAAACACATACACACACGCACACAAACAAACTTTCGCATTTATAATATTAGTATGATTATATTTTATGTGGATGGATGCAGTTGACGATTATCCCAAAAATTTTCTATTAGTCGCATCTTATGGCGTACAAGGTGTAACATTAGAAGGACTTGAATTTTTGGAGGCTAATCTTCCTTACAAACGAAAGACCAATTTACCTCAATATTTCTTTAGTTATCTACCAAGCATAGCATTTTTTAAACATTTTACAAAAGTAGTCAATTTTTTTATTTAAAATTTTCATCTTTGTATTTCAAAACATATTTGAACATTACTTTGAGAAAGAGCTTGTATGTGCACCTCATACTGCGATATTAAACACGTGCACACATAAATATACAATAACAATGTAGGTGCTTTACCTCTACGAAAACGTTTAGTTTAGTTTATCGACTCTACATAAGGTACCATGTCTTTAAAATTATAAGTTTCAGTTCATAAATGACACTCAGCCACTTTATTAGCCATATTTAGAGTCCTCCGTTTCTTGAAACTGGGAAGGGACATCTCACACAGGTCGACTGATACCAAACTGAGCAAAACCTGTACTATGGATACCAGAGTCTGTAAAACATACATAGATTCTTATAGAAATACCACATCAGCCTATACTAGTCCACTGCTGGACATAGCCTCCCCTAATAATGAAAGTTGGAACCCCTTGATACTTATTAAACACTATACCTTAAGAATTAACTAGATCCTACGTTCTATGTCGTTCTGAGAGTTTTTTACATGGGCAGAGAACATATCATTTGTATGCCATTGTAAAAAAACTCTCCTAGTAAAAAGTTCATCATAACCTTTACCTATATTATATATTCCTTAATATCCAAGACTTCTATAGAAAAAGCTAGGTAGCTACACAGCCGTTTAAAAACAGAGTAAAGTTAAACGTCGGGACACATGAGCGTAAACAGGTAACAGATTCACTGCATTTTAACTCTAAAAAAAGAATTCTCTACTTTTTAAGTGACTTTAAAAGAAAGAGACGGCGCTCAGTATGGTTGTTTTTTTACTATAGAATCTACAAGCATAGATAACAATCTCGCCTCGCCACTCAGTGGGTAGGTTACGCCTCAGGAGACGTCGCGCTGGTTCTGCTAAAACACTCTGACAAGTGTCGCGGGGGCTGACATGCGTTGTGTGAGCTTCCTATTGCGTTATTATTTTTGGGTGAGTTCAATGAATATCAAATCAGGGGCTTTTTTTGTACAAATATTTTCTTGCTTAAATCTCTTTATCAACTATAAATTCAAAGTTTATTTTGACACATACCATGATTAGGAAGAAGAGTACATTTTTGTATATATTTTTATACCATTACTAGTTTGTTTAACTTAAAATGAGTAAGGAAAATCAGATTTTACTTACTCATTTTCATAATATTTTACGGCAAACAAAAAATGTACTCTTCTTTTTAATCATGGTATATGCCATACTCTGTAAAGATTTTTCCTTTGTATTCATTTTCGGATTATATTTTTTTGATGTTTTGGTATCGATTACCGCAGACCGATCATTAATGAAGTTTTTGTCTATAGTGCTCCTATGTAATGTTCTCATAAAACCTCTATGATGCACCATGCACAATAGAATTAATCCTTCATAGAGGTGAAAGTGTATGAAATGTGAAACGTGAAGATGTAAAATGTGAAATGATTGTCCCTCCTTCACGCTATAACTGCTAAACGGATTGAGCAGAAATTTTGCACATATATAGTTCTACGCCTGTTATAACATGTATACTTTTGAAAACGCGGGCAGATGCTATTAATAAAATATAATCAAAATTTAGAGATATCTAATTAAAATGAAATAATATTTTTGTTTAAAAAAAATTGTTTCAAAATTGTATTATAGCCATATAATAGTTATGTGATTGGAAAGAACGAAGTTTTTGCCGGAACTATGGTAACTAATTCGATGTCTATGGTTTTATACATCAATTTTTAGGCCCATATAGCTGTAACATGCCTATACTCTAGAAATAGTGTGACTTTTATTATAAAATTTAAGAGCCTAGCTCTTGTCGATGTAATGATACATTTCCCCTTTGTTCTATACAATGCAGCTTCTTTAACGAGTGATTGCCATTATTTCAATATTCATAGAATTTACAATCTTCTGTTTAACAGGAGTAACTTGACGTACTTAATCATACAATAATGACTGTTTTAAGTATAAAATTCTACCAGTTAAAATACAGCGAAGTAAGTACTACAATAACTTGGCAGTTAAATACAGTGATGGGCTATATTTTGGCTGATAACACAATGTTGACTGATTTCCATTAACTTTATCTACACTGTAACTAATTGTACAAGTTTCAGGGCTCTTCTATGAAGTAAACTTCAGAAAACGTATGTCCATAATACCTTGATACCTAGTTGTTGTTTCTAACCCATACTGACCCACTACTAGGCAAAGGCCTCCCTTCGAGTTATGCCAAGGTTTTCAAAGTCGTCAAACCCTGCCATTGATAGTTGCTGAAGGACACCTTCAGCAACTCTCGAAGCTCGTTGCGCTTTCGCTAAACATGATCTACCGCGATGACATCCGAATGTATCAGCTACAGTACTTTTTTCATATTTTAACTCTACCACAATCATTTTTATTATGTACGTAGTTTAAACATGAAACTGAAAATATTGTCATCGGATTTATCACCTTACAATAGAAACATATTAAAATCGAGATATGTTTTTGCTGAGGTATAATTTTAAACATGAAACTTTAGTCAACTAAAAATAACCAAAGGTGCTGCTTAAAAATACAGAGTTATTTTCACAAGTTTTCATTGCATCTAACGTATTTCAAAACATGACGCCATTTACTCTAGAGGTTAACAATCCAGTCGTTTTGTTCATCTTATACTTTGCACCATGCTACACCACACACGACCCTATCACCTTATTACAACGCTGATATTCACATGGCAGGTGTGGACGTGTCGTGAATTTCTCTCGACTGTTATCGTTAAAAGAGAAGTGCTGTTGTAAAAGACATTCGTTGTTCAGATTTGCGACGTCTAGCCCCGGCACGAATTGGTGATCATAATCTCATTTTATTTTGATATAAATAACGCTAAATAAACCAAAAACATTGCCATTTCTTTATTTTGATTCACGAGTATAACCTTTCTACCCTATAACTCGTTATATGGTAGATTTATCTCACATGCGCACTAAGCGCTTCTCTTTCACTTTTATCATGCACACCGCCAAAGAGTGGAATGCCCTACCCGAATGTGTGCTCCGATAGGAGTAATAGTGTTCTGTGAATGTGTGTTCCCCGATGATCATAATCTTGGTGTCTTCAAGTCTCGAGTGTACATGTTTCTTCTAGGCGTGCTCCATCGTAGACTGCATTTTCGCTTACCATCAGGCGAAATGTAGTCAAACATAAGCCTATTTATTATTTTAAAAAAACACAAAAGATTGACACTCTATTTTCTTCTTATTCCGCGTGTACTTTGTTTGTTAAAATTCAAATCTAAAATTGTTAGGATAGTTATTAAATTCATAAAATAAAAATTCTGTATCACAGACACAAATATACCATAATAACCTAAGCAGTCATAAATCAGGCAATAATCTAAAGATAACATCATAGAATCAAAATAACCACCACGCATATTAATTGGCAGGTCAATTGGTGATCTTAGTATGTAAATCAGTCAGTCGCCTACGACGGTATTACCTAGGCCATTTTATCCCACGTGTATGAGCGGGGATTGTCACGAAACGTGACGAAACTCTCGTCCATAAAAAGTTATATTTTCACAGCTGAAGGTACAAAAAACCTTTGAGAATAATTTAAAGCAAGTCTCCAGGATATCACGGCGCTGACTAAGCAGTATCTTGCATTAATGCGTTCCGGGTGGAAAGGCAGCCAGAGGGGCGCAGGGGAATCCCCGCATATGAGATTTTCCACCGTCTCATAGTGATAAACGCAATATCAGGACTGTATCCAATACTGCACCAGGTAATTGCATAAATTACTTGGAAGTGGAAAGTTTGAGAGCGGAGATGGGGCTTGTGAATTTTGTATTGACTCAGTTGCGAGCAATGACGAGTATAAGTATTTAAGCAAATAATACATACTCGTACCTCACTGTATAACATTAGTTAACTTTTCTCTTCGTACAGACGTACATAATAAAATAAAGTAAATAAATAATAACTTTATTTTTTTTCACAAAAACTGAAACAAACAAACACTAATAAATTCATTTGTAAAATCATCGTCTATTTTGCCATGAAACCCGTGAATATCGTGCTGGTAGGTAACATTTAACTAAGCTCTATAGTCATAAGCAAAATGCATTATCTTCTTATCGGTTGGGTGATAATTCAACTAATCTTCTTGTAGCAAGAGATTATTCAGTGTATGCGCTGGCTATTAAATTGGCCATTCCAAAATCACTTTGCATAAGTTCAAGCAGACTACTTAGCAGTGTCAACTCAAGATAGTTTTGAGAGGCGAGCGAGGATGGGGGCTGCTATCACTTGCAGCCCTCAATCTATTATCTCAGTACGTTACAACTTTGAGATGCTTGAGGGCAGTCTTATCAGTTCCTGAGACCGGAATCAATGGACCTCCTCCGCCTTCCGACTTCAATGGAAACTCTACCACAAGCGGGGGGATTAATACATTTTTCACAGCCCAAGATATATTTGACGGTGTGGCCGTATCGAACAATGTAGGCTCGCTTTTGAGATGAAGTAACGTGCTAGGCAAAAGGGCAGCGTTGTACAGAAGCTCAAGCCAAATTGGTTCGCTTAAGGATTTATCTGAAATGTCAAAATTTATGATAGGTACATAAAAAAAGGTATAGGGTGAACGTTGTTTATTTATTTTGCAAACGAGAACGAAAATGCGAAAATACTATAAAATGTTGTAAATGAATATTAATTTTGAAAACATTATGGTAATGTTAAATAAATTAATGAATTGTTAATTTGTAATTCTGGTTTAATCCTCAGGTTACAACCATATTAAAAATATAACGTAAACATTATTAATTTTGTGTTTAAAATTAAATTTTCGCAATAACACAGTAATACAAAAACAAGTAAATGTTGTTTATTACAAATTCGTTTGTTTGAGGTCGTCTGAACATAATCTTGTTTATATTGTGATTAATTACGAGAAGTTGGGATTCCGGAGAAAGATAATATTTTTCCTTAAAGGCTCGGTCGTGATTAAAATGCGAAAATATTATTTTAAACGTTGTTTTATTACGTGCAGCTATGAAATTGGTTTAAATTGCTTTACATTGAAGGAATTAAATAAATAGTTACCGTCTCCAGAAGTATGTTTGTTTAAAGAAAAGAAATTTTAATAAATAAAAAAATGAAGTGTTCACTCATAAATTCATAATTCATCATGTAAAAAACTTTACTTCCACAAAATGCTTCTCAAAATTATGTATTGGGTGAACTGGTCGTTTTGTCAAAAGCATTTAAATGCCATAATATGTTGAGTATGGTATATTAGAGTTTTATTTCTCAGTAGGTACTTTTCTATTTCCTAAATAAAATTGCAAAGTACAGCCAGTTATTCCGAAATGTCCCATGAACCGGGAGCATCGTAAACATTATCATAAAAACTTTAATTTTACGTCCTCAAGTATTTTGGAACAAAGCAAAATAAAATTTTACATCGCTACGTTCATATTTCATGAGCACTTCTCGAGGTGTAATGTCAATGTTTTCTACAATCACATAATACTACCTTTACTACGTTAATAAGTAATACTAAGTAATAAGTAACCTTATTAAACTACCTAACATTATGTAGTCTTGTTGCATAACCTTAATGTTGTATGGCCCTGTAATTACAGGTCGACTTAGACTTTTAACTTTTTGTCTGTTATTTTGGTTAACCTGTCTAGGATCCTTATGAATAACTAATTATATGATTTTGTCCCAAAATAAAAAACAAACTCTCTTTTTCTCTGACGGTGTTGTTATTCGTAGCAATAAGTTTTTTTTTTTTACTTTTCACCTGACTGTAGCAAGCCCTTCGCTTGAAAACTCGCTTCCACCTGCGACTTCGCTCGCGTGTTACGCGGATAAAAAGTATCATATTATCTTATTTCAGGTCTAGTACCTACGTATGGGCAAAATTTCAGCTCATTCTGTTCAGTAGTTTCGACGGCCTCTGTGGCGCAGTGGGCGAAGGTCCGTCTGAGACGTAGAAGGTTGCGGGTTCGATCCCCGAAGGTTGCGGACGTATGTTTGCACTAGCTTTCGCCCGCGGCTTCGCATGTGTGGTAGCCGGATAAAAAGGAGCCTATTATGTTATTCCTAGTCTAGAACTACATATATTAATTGCAAAACTTCAGCTCAATCAGTCGCGTTAAGATTCTCAGATTTTTTTCCTAATATTTTAACGCCTGTTACATCCGGTTTTTTAAGGATACCTGTAATCATTGAAAAAAAACTGAAATCCGTATTAACGTTAACCTTTCCAAAAAAATTGTTGTTGTAATGCAAAAAATGCTAAAGTAGGTGTTTATTGTTTTTTTTAAAGAGTCTCTGTGCAGAATTTCAAGTCAGGTGAAGATTGTTTTTGTTCCTTATACTACCTTTGCCACCCCCGTTGACCCCTTCCGAGGTTGGGTTGCTAGAAATGCTGAATAAGTTGTTTATTTATTTTCATAATAGTCTCCGTGCAAATGCAATTTCAGGTCACCGGTTGAAGATTATTTTGTTCACCTTACAAACTTTGCCACCACGTTTACCCCCTTAGGGGTTCAAATTTAAAAATAGGTGTTTATTTATTTTTTGGTTTGAGAGTCTCTGTTCAAAAATGTAAGTCTTAAGTCTTGTGGAGATTTTTTTGTCCCCTTAAAAGTTGTATTTTGAAAAATGCTGAAATAGATGTTTATTTATTTCTATTAGAGAGTCTCTGTGCAAAGTTTGAAGTCAATAGGTGAAGATTTTTTTGTCCACCATACAAAATTTGCCACTCCTGTAATTCCTTTTAGCGGATGAATTGGAAACAATGCTGAAATATGTAATTATTTATTTCTTTATTTTCAATAGAGAGCCTCTTCAATAGCAAATGTTAAGTAAATAGCTGAAGATTTTTTTGTCGCCCATACATACTTTGCTACCCCCGTTAACCCCCTTAAGGGTTAAATTTCGAAAAATCCTGAATGTGTTTCGTTATTTTTATTAGACAGTCTCTGTGCAAAATTTCAAGTCAATGTGATTATTGTTTTTATCCCCATTGTCCCCACAAACTTTGTTACCCTATTTGCACTTAGGGATCGATTTGCAAAAAAAATGCTGAAATAGGTGTTCGTTTATTTTTATTAGAGAGTCTCTTTGCAAAATTTCACGTCAATTGATGAAGATTATTTTCGTCCCCCTTAGCGGTTGAATTTCCAAAAATCCCTTCTTATTCGGTAGTTTTTCTATGAAAGGAAGCTACACTTCAAATTTCAACTTTGTATCTTCAGTGGTTTAGGTTGTGCGTTGATTCCAGAAAAAGGCCTTCTCTTTTTATATTAAAATATTATATAGATTATAATATACATTATTTTCAGATATTTGGTGTTTTCTATGTATAAGATGTATAGAATTATTAAAAAAAAATAGTATATATCAGTCATATGGCTCCCATAATACAAGCTCAGCTCAGAGTCCAAAAAAATTTTTCTAAATATTATAATAAATATAATAATTTCATATTTCTCAAACTTAAAATATAATAACTCTGGTATTAATTAATTGGTTTTAATTAAATTATACAATTTTCATTAATAGACCACATTTACCTATAGTTCTTGTTTTGTCTCCTGTCCTAATCTCAATACCTTCCTCAGTTAAATTAACTATAACTTGCCGGGAGTTTTATAAAAAAAATCTGTCAATCTGTGTATTTCAATGTGTGCTAATTCACGCTGTGTCATCAAGGGTCTTTCCCTTGACCGCAGAGACGTAGTCCAATACGGTGGTCCAATCAGAGGCCTAATTTAGTAACTCCGGACCGGACCTATATTTGCGAATTTTGACATTTCGTCAATCGAAAAAGTAATATTAAGTAAAATAAAACTTGCCAAACTGTCAAAAGTTTGTAAAAAAAGGATCGGTGCTAATCATTTCAGTGGATAACTGAGTTACAAAATAGACTCTCTGATCCGCAGCACCCTTGACTCCGATTTCTATGAAACCTTGAATTGCACTGAAAACAGATCTCAGTGGCGTAACATCGTTCCCTCCGCATTAAGGAAAACAACGCGAAGAGGAATCCACCTGTAAATAAATGGGCCTCCTCTGATTATGATAGTGCTAGTCTATGAACAATAAAGAAAAATGAGGAAATTTAAGCATCGAATTTCCGTACACCCAAAAGCGAAATAAAAAGAATTGCTATGCTTCTATCAATGCGTTACACGCAAATACTCCATTGAATATCCACCTTGAGGCGAGAAAAGGAAAAACTGGTTATTTGGTTTTATCAACCGCTGAGGACCACTGGGGGTGCTTGGAAGTTTTATATTGCGACATAGAGCGCTTTGCCGGGCGCGCGTTGAGGTCTCGACGGGTGATTGTGATTTTCGTGGGTCATTTTTGATAAGTCCCGTTACGAAGAATGGTAATGAAAGATGCTATCGGATTAAGGGTTTTTGTGATAGGTAAAGTATAATGGTTTTTGTGAAAACACTTTGGTAATTAACGTTATTGGACTTTTAGCTGTTAGAGATTTTATTTATATAAAATCACACTTCCTTCTAATATGTATTATAAACGTGAAAGTTCGTGAGGATGTATGAATGTTTGTTACTCTTTATTACAAAACCTATTGAACGGATTTTGATGAAACTTGTAATTTACATAGATTGTGACCTGGAATTATACATAGGCTACTTTTTCTCCGGGTACCAAGCGAGTGAAAACGCGGGTGGAAGCTAGTATTATTATAAATTCAAAAGTTTGTGCCATATGTTTGTTCCCACTCAACTCCGTAACGACTGAGCGGATTGGGATGAAACTTGGAATGTAGTTTGTGATTTTGATAGTTGATCAAAAACACAAACTACGTTCCAAGTTTAGGCTTTTTTTATCCCGGCACCAGAGTGGAGCCGTGGGCGAACGCTAAAAGATAAAAAGAGCAATAAAATAAGGACTGTGACTGTTGACTGTGGCGCTTGCACGTGAAGTTCCGTGCCTTGCACGAGGAAAGCGTGCAGCTCTCGATGACGCTTTGTTTTTTCAATCAAAGCATTATACAATAAAACTCTAATGAAGCTGACCAGCTGACCAAAGGGTTTAAGGGGTTCCAAGCTCCATCTTTAGAACCCAAACCAACCTCATCTACCCGTGGTGCACCTTGCTGTTTAGCTAACGGGGCTCTGGTGACCGACTGATTGCGGCATAGCGCAGCCTGACAAGGTCACAACTATTTAGCTATAATCCTAAATCAGCGCCCAGCAGATTTCCTCCGAGCACCGACGGGCACAGTTTTAATGGTGCTTTAAGCCGAAGTACTAGTCTACTTTTATTTTTTACATCTAATTATACCTATTTACGGTTCCAAGTAAAATATTCATATTAAAGTAAGCAGTACACGCCGACGTAGTTGCGGGCGGGTCAGCTCGTAAATAAAATACAGGTTATAGTATAACTGATTCTAATGTCTACCAAACAGATGACAAAGACTGCATTTCCACAATTCTGATGGCGATATCTTAATCAAAAGTTTAATATACGAAATGAAAACAGCGCTAAGCACAACACTTTCGTTTCTATTAGTATGCCTGATAAGCGCTCGCCGTTTATGGAATAATAGTCTCATTAATGCAAAGTAACACTTTACATCTGAATGAAGCACGATATAACTTAATATTATAAATGAGACATCTTTGGGTCGCCATGCTTAAACTTTGTTGTGAAACTGGTTTCCGCCCGCGCTTTTACTCGTTTGGGATATAAAGCTGCTTATATGTTATTTCTGACCCCTTTTTAACAAAACTTACAAAATTGTAGAAAACAATTACCGTTAACAGCTCCAATTTTACAAATTTCTGTTAACAATATACAAATTATATAATATAAACTTATTATTTTATTACTTGTTATTATAAATTATGGCAGAGCATTTTTTCTTGAAATATATAAAATAGGTATGCAAATGTAATCATGTACCTAAATGTAAATTTGTACACAAAATTTTTACTAATCAGAAAATGAACTTTAGATTATTTTATTATACATATAAGTAAGTTTTCTTAACAAATGGTCTTGGTCTAGAACTGCACTATACATATACAAGATTTCAGATCAAGCCGTCCAGCGAGAAACGGGTGGACGCAATCTAGTTTAAATAATAACAGCCAACAGTGCTTAGTAGTAGTAAGTACGGCTAGTCCACCAGTTTAAAGTCGCTCAGCGAGCTATGGAACGAGCTATGCTCGGGGTTTCTCTGAAGGATAAAATCCGCAATGAGTTTATCCGACATAGAACTAAAGTTGTCGACATAGCTCAGAGAATTAGCAAGCTGAAGTGGCAGTGGGCTGGCCATATCTGCCGAAGAACCGATAACCGTTGGGGTAAACGAGTTCTTGAGTGGAGACCGCGGCTCGGCAAACTTAGTGTAGAACGCCCTCCGGCCAGGTGGGGTGACGATCTGCGAAAGGCTGCTGGTAGAAGCTGGATGCGTCGAGCTCAGGACAGGGCGCAATGGCGCTCATTAGGGGAGGCCTATGTCCAGCAGTGGACTGCTATAGGCTGATGATGATGATGATGATGATGAACAGTGCTTATCGAACCCGCACTCCAACACATCAGTCAGTTGTGCTCTAAGTTCAGAAAGTATTTGAAGTTTTCGCGGCTACGCTTCGTAGCAGTTTACGTAGCGACAGCGTAGCACTTTTGTAGCGTTACGAAATCATTTGCACAAGCCTTGTGAACGGCAGATTGGCTAGACCATGAAGAGATATTGGATCAATATAAGCCCAATGGGCAGGGGTTCAAATCCTGTCTTTATCAACACTTTTGAGACATAATAAATTATATTATTCCCATACTTAAGATTTTAAAATAACTTAACTTTTTTTTAAATTTACTCGTAAACGTGTAACGTAATTTACGTGTAAACCACACATAAAAAATATTTAGTATCCAGTAATCGTACTACAAAACTGCATCTTAAATGTTTATCTAATTAGCTTATTGAAATAAGAGTATTAATTTGCAACAATACACCATAAATGAACAAATACAAAGTTTTTTAGATTAGCTCATAAATACCCTACTTATAGCGAAAGTACAACCTTCACCTTCATGGTCAAACCAAGGCAATACTAAAGTGGAATGACCTCAACCGATTCATTCAGAAATAGATCTGTAACACCTGTAGACACTAGATGGCGCTATTTCTATGCACTTTCCCTGGCCTTGGTTTATTAATAGCTGGCATTATGTGTTGAGGCATTGCTGGATTTATTGGGGTCAAATCGTTGATAGTACATGTTGTTTAAAGAGATCTTTAATTTTATGTTTAATAAAGTTTTAACATGAACCCTTTTAGGGCATAGCAAAATTTCTCTTTTTAGGGTTCCGTACCTCAAAAAGAAAAAAAAGGGATACATACAGGAACACCTCATTCTGTGTCTGTCTATCACTTTTCTCAGGAACTCATTGAGGTAAGTATTAAGTTAAAATTTATATCAAATAACAGTTTTGCAATCCCTTGAAGCTTCTAAGTCAACGCAATCAAAAGGTACGGCCGTTTATGCCACATATTTTGACACTCGCAAAGGAATCAAAACCTAGGGTCCTTCCCACTGACCTAGAATCATGCAATTTCGCAATAAGCAATGTCTCAATGTACAAGAAAAAAAAACCGTTTACGCATTATTATTTTGAATCAACTTTTTTCAAACGCAACATCGCACAATGTCACTACCCTTTGTTAAATACAGTTGATACGCAGGACATTGACATTGACATACACGTCAAACAATAGTGAACGATGACGAAAACCAATTTGGTTGTCCATCCATACCAATAAAAAGCCATTTTGGTTTCAGCCATCGTTCATCATTGGTTGTCGTCATCACTATGTGTATTTCAATGTCAATGTCCCACGTATCGACCTATATTTAACAAATTGTAAAATTCTGTCTGGATTTTGTTTGTATCTGGGTATTATCTATTTATAATGTGTATATATGTATTTACACAAGTATAAACTTTTTATAAAAAATAAACCGACTTCAAATATATCACTTCTTAGTTCTTGCCCTAAAGAATTTTGAAAATCGGTTCACAATTGACGGAGATATTGGTGATTATAGGGGGAAAATTACAAGTGAGCATGAGGTTTTTTTGAGTTTTCCGTGAAAAGTACCAATCCCTCAGGAATAAAATTTATATGTATGTAAAATTTATCTCTTTTAAACAAAAAAGAATTTTGGAAATCGGTCCACAACTGACGAAGTTATCTGTGAACTATATCGGTTTCATAAAAAAAAAGTCGAAAAAATAAAGGCTCCGACGAATTGAGAACCTCCTCCGTTTTGAAGTCGGTTAAAAACTGTCCAGCATTATTTATTGATTTAATTTTAAAAAATCCGAAAATTTGTGTTTATTATTGACAGCCTCTGTGGCGCAGTGGGCGAAGGTCTACCTGAGACGCAGAAGGCTGCGGGTTCGATTCCCGCCGCGGGACCAATGTTGTATAATAGGTATGTATTTATACAAAAATAATTATATATGTAGTTTATCAATCATGTGGTTCTCATAATACAAGCTCTGCTTGGTGCTACATGATGTTGTGTGATTGATAGTGTCCAGCATTATTTATTTATTATTCTAAGTTTGATCCAAATCTGATGAGCCGCTATGGAGTTAAGTGGAAACATACATAGTCACACACACACGCACGTAAACTTTCGCATTAATATTATTAGTATGATAAGAATTACACGGTAAGGAAAATTAAAAAAGTTACGATTATATCAGAGGCCTGTGGCCATGAGTGGCCTAAAAACCCAGCCACTTATACAAACTTAAGTTAGCATATGGTATCCCTTATGAAAACTCACTGTAGTTGTTAGACCCACAAGTTTCAATGTCGGTTAAAGCAACTTTGCAAGTTTCTAAGTAAACGTAAATATGCATCGCATGCTAAATACTCTCCAGGGTCTCATGATTATTCTCTTTGGAAACCAACATCTTTGCTCGTCTTGTTTTCTTCACGTTTAGGTAGGTATATGTTTTGGTTATTCGTAATATATGTTATATGTAATATTATGTGCAAAAATTAAAACCACTTTGTAAACCCCAGATGATTTAAGTCTTAATTTTTATTATTTTTACAAATTTTGTTTGTAAGCCTGCTAGGTTGGACTAGAGATTCACAAATAGCTCTTAGATCAGAAACTATAAATATTATTTATTATTAATATTATAAATGAGAAAGTTTGTTTGTTTATTATACGCTTATTCGCTTATTATTGTTTATTTCGACAAAACTGCACATGAAAGTTTGTTTGTTTACTATACGCTTATTCGCTTATTATAGTTTATTTCGACAAAACTGCACATGAAGTATACATCAACACAAAGTACCTAGTATAATAACCTTGTTTTTTTTGTTTGTTACGATTCTACTCTTCCGATCATACCGTCACACAGCCACCGTGTTTTTATATATTAAATTTTGTTTAATACTTTAGTGGTAAAATACCTTTTAAAGCAAACAAATTTCACAGTCACTTTGTCACAAGTACAGTAAAACCTTTCCTCCAGAAAAAACTGTTCTCTCCGTATAAAAATAACTTTTGATCCAAAAAAAACCCGTGGGCAAAAGCTACGAGTACTTATAAATAATATGTGAAAAGTCTGAATGTTACTAATTGTTTCTACAACTTCGACACAGGAGAAT
Organism: Horisme vitalbata; assembly: GCA_951804965.1. Lineage (NCBI taxonomy): Eukaryota > Metazoa > Arthropoda > Insecta > Lepidoptera > Geometridae > Horisme > Horisme vitalbata. The sequence goes on along the minus strand of OX638093.1, from coordinate 11,631,463 downwards.
CCTGGTGTAGTCTAATTATATGGATAGGTGTTATGTTTCAAGCTAAATTTCTGAACTCTTTATAAGCATCCTAGTTGTTTTTATAATATTGGTATGTCAATTTGTCTTACAATGAAAAAATATCTTGTTGAACTTAAATCAACGAAACAATATTCTAATGTCCCCAACTAATCTGCCAAATGCACCAGTGGAAACAGAACATTTAAGTATTTATAAATCAGCTTTAATATATAGAAAAACACAATTTTCAGCTATTTTCAAGAATTCAATTCTATAAAATAATTACGCTATAATGAAATCTCATGCAAAAATAGCCGTTATCGAATCAGCATCCAATCTGACATCTCATGACGTAGAGCCACGTAACACACAAATAGCTGCATGTTTGCAAAACAGAACCTTGCTTATACATAAATAGGTCTAAAATAGAACGGGGGCGCAATGCGAGGGCCGTGCCCCCCGCCTCCGTTCTATTTCCGTAGTGACGTCACGGGGGCGTGCGCCGTGACGTAAGCACGCTGAGAGTTTTCAATATTTTTTTAAACGCGTCTGGTAATGGCGTGATGTGGTTTAAGGTTGGACTAGATGTGGTTGGAGCCTCAGAATAAAAGCCTACATCGATGCGTAGCGGTTGACAGCTCTCGGATTGTTATGTATGTAGTTCTGCAGTGTCTTAATTCCTATGGTACACTCCCTGAATGTGGATAAAATCAATGATGGATAAAAGCTCTCCTATCATCAATAGTAGCCAGCTTACTGCTGGATCTTATCTTATCTTATCTTATCAATATATCGATAGGTATATTGATATTTAATTAGAGAGACGTAATATCGGATAGAAAGTGCTATATATTCTTGCTATATAAATTTTTACATAATTTTATTTTATCTAAAGTGTAACTAATAATATAACAGTATAACTAAGTATATACACAGGTTTAAAATATATTTGATTTTATTTATAAAGTTAAAGTTACAGATACATAAATTAATTTAAGATATGATATGAATCACTGCAGTCCTGGATTATGAGATGCTCTTTTTATATTTTAGGATAAATATTCCCATAGTAACTTTTCAGAATCTTTATTCTCTTATCTTACGATGTCACACACGTATCGTTTCTTTATCAAGTGGCCGAACCACCAACATAATCATAAAAATATGTTGACCAATCATTACATAACAACCTTCAATCAAAACATGTACCCTACCAGACCAGGCGTAACCATTTCGAACAAACAAACCTCATAGTTCCGTAAAACAAACCTACGTAATAATTATTAGTAGATGGCCGGGGGCGGACGGAGCTCTCAGACGGAATCTTAGGGTTTTTCCACGTTACGACGGGTTCGTAACATAACAGGTCAAGATAAAAGGTTAGAACATTGAATAAAACAGAATGGGGACGAGCCTTAAGTGGGACGTAGGTACACGATCACTTTGTGTGGATCGCCCTTGTTGAAATACTAGTTTGATCTAAGAATTTAGGATGTATTTTAGCACGGACAAGGTATTTTAGTTCTGGTTTCAAAATTGTTTTGGAATTGAATTTTCTTGTTTGGTTAATTTTCTATTACTGTCAACATTTATCAGAAAATTTTCTTGTTATGAGAATTTCCATCAGAATTAGGATCAAACGAATTAATCCTTAGTAGACGCAAGTTTTAAATTCAGACAAATTAGTTGAATCTCTCTAGATGCAACTAATTTGTAATTAGAATTTAAGAACATCATATTTATAACAAACAAATCTCATTAATTTACACACTAATAATAACCACTCATAATAAACATGTTACTTTATGTGATTCCTCAATTAAGAACTCTCAAGGAATGATTTCATTTGAGAAGACATTTTTCCTGGAACTAGATTCACCTGAGTAGCGAAGACCCATTTTCTGATTAATCGAATTTGAGCTCTACTTCGTGTAGCCGTCTCGATACAGTGTGAATAGAGCTTCAGACAGGCTCGTCGTACCTGCTTTATAGGAGGCCCTCGTTAGTGTCTAATACATTTTGTACATTACCCCTTTGAGGAAAAATGTTCGCGGCCAGATAATGCTCCTGATGGGAGTAATAACAATATTGTGTAGTCCCGGGGGAATCATTACAGAGCTTGGAAAAGGTTTGGGAGTGCACTTTATTCATGCCAGAAATATATGAATACAGAGATATTTTGATTAGGATTTTTTGACCATCCAAAGAGTGCAATGGCAAAAATGTATATTTTTTTCCAATAAATGATTAAAGGTGTGAAATTAGTCACTGCTTCGATGGGTCGCCGCTTAGAAGCATTTCGATCTGAGCATTTTGCTTCTGTGATTTAAGAAGCGGTTAAGATATTTATCCCGACTTTTTCAGTTGCTAAGTCATGTCAGAGTCCTAAAAAGCAGCCACGCAGCGTAAAAACTCCAATCACAGAGTTGGCCACTAGCTCATACGAAGAAGGACAAATAAATTGTTTATTTTTTCAAATATGTAGTTGCAACTGGGATAAGCAAAATATTTGCTATATTATCATTTAGATATTACTTTAATTAACAGTTTTACTAGGTGAAATTGCAGACGCCAAAAGTCAGTTGGCCGTCCAGTTTAAAGATTGTTATCTTTTAACATCGACCCGAAGAACTGGGAAAAGACACCAGACGACCGTGGTTGGAGGAAGTTTATATATGACGGAGCTGTGGATCACGACAGTGCTTGGTTTGCACTACTCTCCCACAAGCGCGAACTGCGTCACAAACGCGCTGCTCCTCCTCTAACCTCTCCAGGAACACAATTTATATGTGACTGATGCGGTCGAAGCTGTTGCTCCGAATAGGCTTTACAAGTCACATTCGTAAGTGCCGAACCTTGTAGGACGCTGCTTAAATCATGTTTTATAGATTTTAAAGGCTTATTATGATACTGTATTAACTATTAAAAATAGTATCAAAGTTGGTCCCGTTTGTAGAGCAGTGATCATTATTATATATAAATGACTTAACTTTACTGTGTTATCCAAAATTCATCCAGCGTCGAAATTAGGCCAACAAACTGTCTGACATGGAAAAATTCTGGAAAGCGTGCCATCCAAAGCAAGGAATAAATTGTCGGCCACCTATTATTGCACCTGTTAACAGGAGGAGAGTACCTAGTATATTATTAGACACGGTTTTAATTTAAGTAGATTATTACCACTCAGATATTTATTGAACACTTGATGACTCGGTGAACTTTCTACCAACTAAAATTGATTTGTAATCAAAAGTTTTATTCTCTTACAAAATAACAATTTTTTTATTTGACTTTGGATTTTTTTTTCCAAACCAGCCCTGAATCAAGGCGAAAACCAAAAACATATATTCAAATCGTAAGAGCCGTTTCCGAGTTTTTTTGCGAGACACACGCACGGCAATTGATTGGTGCCTATATAGAACCAATATAGTACCTATATACAAGCAAGCAAGCGCAAACTTCGACAAAATACATAAATTTTTAAACTATGTTTTTTATAATGGTACATAAAATCACTTTACCGTAACCCGTTTTGTAAGTAACAGTAAAGTTGTCCGATCGAAAGGGATCCCGTAAATCCGACAATTACCGTCTCCGTAACGACTAAGCTAAGTCCGCCGCCCACCAGGTACAATAAACAAATTAACTGGATGTTAAGATATAATGCCGAAGGTTAATTCATAATCTTTATTGCTGAAGAGGACCCATGATTACTTGTTATAGACTAGCTAGCTTTCACCCGTTGCTTTACGCTAAAAGTTATTTTAAAAGTTGTTTTTCTATAGTAAAATGTATGATATAATGCTGGACACTATCACACAGAACTATGCAGCCCCAAACTAAGTAGGCAGAACTTGTATTATGGGAACCATATGACCGTTAAACTACTTAAGTTTATATTTTTTTTTGTAAATACGTATCTACATATTATACATACAAAACACCCAGACCTAAGACAAATATTTGTAAATAATGCAAACATTTTTCCGCGGCCGGAATCGAACTCGCAACCTTCTGCATCTCAGAAAGACCATCGCATAGTGCATACGAAGAAAAAGAAAAAGTAGGTACTTTTTTCGGTATGAAAAGTACCTATGTTCTTTTCCGTACCCTTGATAACGTGTATGCAAAATTTCACGACGATCGGTGACATGACAACGAATCAAACAAACAAACTATGTTAGTTAGTTTTGTCATTGATATATATTGTTACTAGTATTTCTCAATGAGATTTGTCAAATCATACGAGTCAATCTGTTTAAAAACCTTAGTATGCTCAGGAAAAGTTGGACCCTTGATCATGGTTCATGAATTCAGGCCTGACTAAATCATTTACTTTGTTATATAGATTACAGTCATGTATGTATGTACATCATTGGTGTACATTGGGTTTATTAGTAAGTAACCTAATACGAAATGTAATTAACGAAGCTAAAAAAGCTGCAATTGCCTTGCATGCTGCCATGTAGTACCTGAAAGGTAGTTATTGTTAAGTACTAACTTTTGAGTGACCTAGCTAGGTATAGTACCCATTGATACAATACTGTTACTATATAGTACCTAGTTAATTTTGAAGAGTAATTTTAAGATATGCCAACCTGTCAAGGTAAAAGTAAATCTCATAAAATGGGTAGGTGTAGATAATCATTTATTATATTTGTTTCAATAGACCTGAGGATCTGTTCGGAGAAAATTCCTAGAAATAAATCTCCAATCTTCAAAAACCAGGGTATCTTCTGGAAAAAGTACATTCGAAATGGCAGCTCCATAATTTAGAATTCAAGACTGCCTGCATCCACTGGGTCTTAGATAAGTTATAAACCCAACATTCGTCGCCAGGCCACGTCTTGCCGAAATTCCAGAGGAGTTTACAAGCGTTTTTATCGCGTGCTGGCTGCTAGCTAAGGGATACTTTACTCCGATGTCAATTCGCGCCAGATTTGCATCCGATCTTGCTTTATGTACCTGCTTTGCTATTCGATTTACAGCTCACTGGTAAGTCGTGTGCTCGATTTACTACGTGAAAATTGAAGAACGATCATTGCTTTTATGTTTGGCGTAAGATTTTCTTGACTAGATGCAGTTTCTGATGTTCCGAATCCCAATATCCTAATCCTACTAATACCAAAGTTTGTGAGTATGGATGTGTGGATGAATGGATGAATGTTTGTTACACTTTCACGCTAAAACTACTGAACTGATTTAGATGAAACTGGTAATATAAACAGTTTGTGACCTGTATTAACACATAGGCTTCTTTTTATCCCGGCACGCCGTGGGCGGAAGCTAGTAATATAAGAAATGGAAAATGTTTGTTACCACGTATCTCCGTAACCACTGAACATATTTAGACGAAATTTGGTATGTAGATAGATAAGGTTTCAAAATAACACAAAGGTTAATCTAATTTTGAAAACCTCTGAGGGGGTAGACGAGGGTCGCAAAGTTTGTATGGGGAACAGAAAATCTTCACCGATCGACTTGAAATTGCGCAGAGACTCTCTTCTGAAAATAAATGAATATTTGTTTCAGCATTTTTCGCAATTCAACCATATTCAGGGATAATCTTAAATTGAAAAATTAACCTCAGGTTAAAAAGGGTGGTATAGTTTCTATGGAAAAATATATTACCTTTGTTCGATTTACTCAAAACTCGGTAGAAATAAACTACAAAGTAAATAATTAATCATTATTTTTTATTCAATAGCATATTGTAGTGTATAGTGTTAGTGGTACTTTAATGAACACAAGAACAAAGTGTCCTCCCCTTAATTAGAGACAGTAAGAAAAGTGCCAATGGACACATTCTTAGAAATAATGTTTAATATAAAATGAAGTTAAATTCAAATTACTCATTAGCCTACTTGGCTAGATTGTAATGAAATTAGGGTACCGTAATTACGTGGTAAACTAATATACAACAAAAAAAATTTCAAAAAAACATTTTACAAAACTACCCACCCCTAGGAGGAGTGCAATAAATTTTGGAAATTTGTAAGTAAAAAATATTCCCTGGTTTGCACATTCACTCAATACATGGTACAAATAAGTATATGTAAATAATGAAACACGTTTTGACACATTAATTTCAAAGCAGGCGAAGCCGCGAGGCGCAGCTGGTCATATAATATATATATGATTTATATATATATGTATATATAATGTATAAATCTCATCCAAAAATCGTCACGGTTTTTGCTGTCCCACTCCTGTGAAACGGCTCGACCGATTTTTATGATTTTTTAATGTATATTTTGTAAGGTACCTACGTATGAAAATAGGCCATTAAGTATATTTCATACCTTTATTAGGTGATTTGTGTGACCCTATTCAGTTTTTTTTGTCAAGTTATGTAGTTTTAGACATCCATTAACACATACTTTTTATCCAGGTACCACGCGAGCGAAGCCGCGTATTAAATTATATTTTTTTAGTATTTTTCTTGAGGTGGTATGTACAATAATACCTCTCATTACTTTATGACCAAATATTTCTGCAAACAACTATCAAAACAGTTAAAATTTTCGTGGCTTTGTAAGTTGTAACACGTGCCTTCAGACACGTGGTTCATCAAAGACTCACGAGTTAATAAACTCGAAAACAAGTGGTGACATCTGTGAATATCTTTCGCAACTATTTTATGGCCCACCTACATCATAAAACATGGAAAAGTGATAGCAAAACTTAAACACGCAATCAGAAATAGCGTAGCGATCTCGTAGCGCCTCCTCGTAGATATTCGTAGAGGGGTTACGACTTTATCGTTGTTTCATTAATATTTTATCAAAGCTATGAAATCGTCTACCAACATTTTGGCAATATCGTCTTTGAATCACGATTCTTGTAAACGTGTACCAGCCCCAAAATTAATTAAAACCTCTCGATATTGTTCGGCAGCGATACAATACCTCACCTTTGTATAGAACATCAATAACCTCACAGGGTATTAGCAACCCTTGCTCGGAGCATCATCTCATTTCCTACCCCTAACCTAACTCACCTAGATAGACGACCTACGTATACGTTGATGTCTCTATCGTATCATAACTTGTGTATGAGAAGCGGTGCTTATGAATCCATCAATTTCTAGCGGACTTGCCAACAATGTGTCAACGAATCGTAACGGGAGATTTGTGTGTTATTTCAGTGGAAATGGATGTTTACTAAGCCCGCGCCGTGATCACGTCACCCTCATCCATCTAAAATCCATCATTACCCGGGCCAATCAGAGATCTCGTCAAATAAAACGAAAATTATTATTCAAATTTCACTCGCTCCTTAGATTACATTCACGTGAACTCGTCAGAATCCATCATTCTGTCGCGGAATATGTCACGTCTTCGAAGGTTTTGCGTTATCAACTTATCAGTAGAACGGGCGGTATTCCGTGGGTCCGAGCTGAAAGGCTGTTTTGATGTGTGCGTGTGTTTCCACATGTAGCGCGCTCACCCGCAATAAGAGGTCCAGGGCGCGCGGCGTCACAAGGACCGGCACAGGCACATGTCACAGATATTGTCGCGGGTAGAAACGTGGGTAGGCACTACGCGGCGCGGGCGCGCGTCCACGGCACTTGCATGGTGGCACCGGGGAGCTCCGGGGCTATCGACCGGCCGGCCGCGCGCCGTCCCGCGACTGACGCGCCGCCGCTGCGCGCGCACCCGCGCCACGCCGGCCGCACCCCCGGCCCCGCCATCGTGGAACTACGCCGTCAGGTACCTACGCAGCCCGGCCCGGCCACCCGCCCGCCATGCCCGCCACACACCTCATCCACAGCTCAGCTGGGAGTTTGCACAACTTTACTGATCACAATAAGTAGAGGTCGGTTCATAGCCACCTTACCTACTGAAACACACACCTACAGCACAATTAAGTTGCGATAGTACACAGCTCAATTGAGAGCTTTCATCTTTACTAGGTACAGTAGGTAGCTCGTAGTACCTACCGGTTAAGACACTCACCGACCGAGTTTGCACTTACACTCCCACTGACGAGAGAACAAATAACACTACTTACATGAATAATAGTCTTGGAAATTGAAACAATATTCTGTGACCAAGTTCTAATAATCTTGTTGTTGTTTACCTACTCAGTGTGACTTAGGCAAGAACCTTAAAAATTAATCCTGAAAATAAAGCTGAAATTCTACATACTACATTCTACATTCGAGGACTCTCATTCAAAATTCAGGTCAAATGTATGTCACGAAAAAGCAGCCTCCTATTTTCCACAGCTACAGTACCACACCGCGAGCAATCCCTCTCGTGTTTATTTTCGGCTACGGCCGCTGCCGAACGGCGCGTACCCGCCTGTTGCTATGGCAACGCGCCCAGACGCCGATCTACCGCCCGAGGCGAGCAGCTAGTGGCGGAAACGCCCGAGCACCTGGAGTCTGGAGCTGGAAAGTGCTGAGAACTAAAGATTCTTGCTTGGGCTTCGATTTTACATCTACCGCCCAAGCTTTATCCTATAGTTACTATTGCAATGTTGAAGGATGTCCCCGAATGATTCGGCGAATCGGAATGGGTGCGATTTTACCATTACCATAGAGGTAATGTCTATTGTTGTTTTAATATACAAACTAGATTGGACCCCAAAAAATACGTCATGTATTTTCTGGAGAGTCCGCGCACATACTCAGTAGGTAATTCTGTTTTTATGGCAATAAGATATCTACATTATTGACTTTCACAGTATTAACCTTCCGAAGCACGCATAAGCTCGCCGAAATGCTTAGCATCATACCTACCTATGTGAAAATAGATAACTAAAGTTAAAACTACCAATACCTACTAAAGTGATGATATCAGCCCAAGAAGTAGGTACGAAGTACCACGAAGTACTAAGTAATTCCATGTTTCAGCAAGACTAGAATAATGACACTGTAATAATGTCATAATTATACCAAAAATTGTGTTTTGTGATTTGTTGGTCGCAAACTTTTTTTCTAAAATATAATTGCGATGTTAATTTTAATGGATTGGTAAATTTATCATAGTATCCATATTATTGGATCATACAACCACTTCGTTGTTCTCTAAGTAGTGTAGATACTTTCTTTCAATGTTAGTGTTCCTATTCAACTTCGTAACGGCTGAAACTTGGGATGTATACCTACCTACTTAGTTTGTGACCTGAATCAACACTCCATACCAAAGTAGGTACTTCAATTCTATATTCGTTTTACTCGGATTCAACTAAAATCGTCATTGATATAAACTTTTACTGCCACCATTTTAACCATTTCCGAACATCGAGATAAAACAGTTTATTATCGATGTTTCCGAATGCTAAATTATTAAATCTGTAAATGTCATATATCATATGCTTTAAAATTATGTCAAAGTCAATGTCAATCACTAAAAATTTTAGGTTATCTATTGACAGAACTTGTTTTGAGAACGATATAATGTTTTGATCAAATTTCTATGATATTTTGGTAAAATAAACTCGAAATGGCTATGATTAGGGCTGGTTTGCAAAGACTTGCTAGTGTTTTCAACAACGGTCAAGGTAATTCCCATTAGTGATAAACCTTAGCTGCATTAATTGTCTTGTACATACGTATTTTTTTTTCTATTGATAACTTATTAATTATATTATTTCAGGTGGAATCCTGTCAAGATTTATCACAAACTTATCGCCTGTGGAGAATAAATCGGTGCCTGAAAGCACAAAGGATGTCATAGCAGCTTGCAACAAATTAGTAGAAGAGCACGCATCTCGAAACTTTGCAATCATTCATTTGTTAGGCAAACAATGGCGCGTGACTGATGGTGATCTTCTCGTTGTTGAAGGTTACTGGCCACCGAACATCGGAGACCAGATAAGACTAGACAAAGTTCTGTTAGCAGGCACTAAAGACTTTTCCCTCATAGGCCGCCCTTTGGTTCAGCCCGGATTAGTAGATGTGACTGCCACTATCATCTCAAAGGGTCTCTCTCACACAAGAACACATTTCAAGAAGAAAAGGAGGAAGCAATACATGAGAATCAACTTTCAAAGAGCCCAGCAGACTATTCTAAGAATAAATTCAGTTGAAATAGGCAATAAGATAAATGAAGCACCCAAAAATGTTTTCTAAAATCTGTATTCACTAGTTAATAAATTAATATTAGTTACATAATCAAAAAAATTATTTTAATTTAGGCTAAGTTCCTTTTAGTTTTATAGATTGTCAGCTATCAAACTTAATATTATCACAGTATTCCTGAAACAAACTTTTGTGCTCATCTTTAAGAAATCTTTTCATGCCTTTGAATAGATAAAAGGTTTTCATATTTTCCAATAGACTTGATAAAATCTTAGTGAAGGCTGGATAATCTCCATCTTTCTTGTAAGTAGATATTGAAACTTGGAATAGCTTGTATTGTTCAGGTTTCAAAAGAACTTTTATTTCCTTGACAAAATCAATTAAAGAGGCAGGAGCTTCCTTGTCCACCGTTGGCTTTTGTTCTGTACTTAAATTTTCTTCAAAACCAAATGGTTTAATTTTCAACTTTTTTCTTTTACCAGTTGATGCTAGGGCTGTGTCCTCAGCATTTCTTTTGTGTATCATGACTAAAGGTTGTGAGGTTTTTTCTGCTTCCCGATTGCAGCTATCCAATGCACTAAAAAGATCCTTCGCCTCCTTGGGTTTGAACTCATTCACATAAGCGGAAGCTTTTGAATTTTTATAGAAGTCCATGGAGAAATCAGCATAAACTTCATTTGAGTTAGGATACTGGCTAACAGACTTTTTAGATTTGATAACTCTAGAGTTTGTTATAGGGAATGCTATTCCACCTGAGCTAGTTGATTCGTTTTCTAAATGAATGGTATTTGATTCATGAGGTAGTAGAGGTTTCAGTTTGGGTGATGGCAATGTTGACTGAGCTGTTTTAAAAAATCTACAAATTTCACTGACAGTTTCACCAAACTTGGTAGAAACATTGATGTGGTCTCTCAGCCATGCAGATAGTTGACCTTTTAGTTTGGGACTATTAAATCTGGTGTCACACAGTAGTATCGCTCCATAGTCATTCTTATGTCTAATTACTCTCCCAATCGCCTGATTCACTGCTCTAGTTGCTTCTAGGGAGTACCACTCATCACCAGATAAGTATTCTTTATCCCTAGACCGAAGTTCTTCCAGATATTTTTTCTTCAGGATAATTCTAGGGTCCTTTAAAGGTGGGAAAGGTAGTCCCGTAATGATGACAGCTCTACCATTCATGTCAGCAAAATCCAAGCCTTCTGATACCTTACCTCTGCACACAGCCATAAAACAAGCCCCTCTTGTATTAGGATCACTTATTTTACTGTAGTAGTCACTTATTATCGCATTAAAAGTGTCCTTTCTCTGAGGCTCAACAAATATTGGCTTGATACTATTTATGCTAGACCAAATGCCTTCTGATTGCCACATTTCTTGACACTTAGCCATGATCGGATAAGATGGAAAAAAAACTAATAAACCATCAGGTACAACTCTGCTGAAACTCAATATTGTTCTACCCAAAGATGAGATGTATTTTGGGTTATCCCTGTTCTGGTAATTTGAATTCAATACTGTAGAATCTGGGCCTTGACTTACTATTTTTACACAGATTTGGTTTGATTTGATGATATGTGGATTCTCCAGTTGCACTCCGATAGGTATTCCTAGTTCTGATTTTAAAGGTTTTAAAGGGGCAAGTGTACCACTGGTTAGTATGATACTTCTAACATTTTGATCAAGTAGTTGCTTCATGCCAAAACCTGGACTGAAACACCAGTAGCTAATAACTCTTTCTGCACTCTTTGAAGTGGTAGTTTTAAGTGCTCCCCAGCTATCAGTCTTCTTATTGTTCTTCTTATCTTCAATTTGCACATGTACTTTGTAACACATCTTGACTCGTTCTTTGTAAGAGTATGTTGTTCCACTGAACACTACATTTAATAAATCTACTATTTTCTGGAGCCCAACTCCTTTTCGAGAAAAAGGTGATGCACTAGCGGTTGATAAGTACTGAATAAGATTATCAATCAATGTGATTACGGACATTTGATTTTGGTCTTTTATTTCAGCTTTACCAAGGAGCTCAAAAATAAAACCACCAGGATATGTGGTGCCTTCGGTACCAATTTGAATTTCATCAATAGCTTTTTCCAAAGCAAGCATCATTTCTTTCAAGATACACAAATCATCACATGTAAAATCTTTTGGCTGAGCTCCTTCGACAGTCATATCTAGTTCTTCTGTCCCAGTTTCTCCGAATGATCTCATGACATGAGTGATTTCATCAATGCATAAGGCAACATCAGTTGTTCTTATCTGTAATGATGCAGATTCTTCACACATTTTCTCAACATTATGTGCTTCATCTAAAATAATAATATTGTTCGTTAGATCAACACCATTGGCTTTCCTGGACTTAGGATCCAATATATAATTGTAAGGCATGAAAATTATATCAGCTTCTTGTTTCAGTTCTTTTGAGATATAATATGGACAGCATTTTAATTTTTTTCCAACTGTAACTAGGTCTTCTATATCCAATATCTCATCTTTTATTGCTCGATCATCTTTTTTTGATTCCACATTGTTGTGGAAGTGGCATGTTCTTGTTTTGACTTTCAGCTGGCACATGTGGACTTTGTTCATATTATTTGTCTCTTTGGAGACCTCAGGGTGAATACACATTTGATCCCTAGATCCTAAAATCGTTGCTTTTACATGCCTATAGCTAGATCTCTTGAGTTCTTGCATAGCTTGTGACAGCTGAGAATGTGTTCTTGAGGAGTAAATAATTTTTGGCATACCCCATCCTGTGTTGTCTTTAGCTTTAGCTGACCCAGCGCCAGATTTCAGGTTATCTCGTAGTGTCCCACCGTAGTTGCTGTGATCTGAGAAGTTGCCAACCTGAGCGTTCATTTGTAACTGGGCCTTTTTAACCAAGAGCCATGCTAGCGAAGAACAGAGCAAGCTTAGGGTTTTGCCTGTACCTGTAGGGGATTCCAGCACAGCATTAGTATGGTTCTGGAGACTTTGGATCACTGCTTCCATGTATGCTTTTTGTACATCATACGGCTCAAATGGAAAGCTGACCGGTATACCTAGTATCATCACATCGGGCATTCTGATCTACACAAAATAGACTTTCAAAAAAATATAACCAGCTGAGTTGACAAAGGTAGTTTCTTTAATTTCCCGCCATTACAGGTTTCAGTGTTGCCGTTTTTTAATTGTTATTTAGAGATAATGCTGAACTTGGTGCAAATAATACCAAAAGAATGATAAATAACTTTTGACATTATTAAATAAAATACTAAAATCTGAAATTTATTCCCGAATAGCAAGTGGTTAACTGTTAAAATAGATGCATATTCGCATATAAAGAGCGTATGAGAAGACTCTGCTGTTTGGGTAATAAGTCTAATTTGAATCGTAGGTTAGTTACTTTTCATAGGTCCTTCACTTTTTGCATGTTTTACGATGGAAATGTGTTGCTTTAGTCAGTAAATTTAAGCTTTTATGTTACACTTACAAAATTTGCAAAAAGTTAACCTTTGACATCTTTGCCTATTCTTCGTCCTACTTTTGCTTATAAATATGAGAAGCCATGATATTAGAAAAACACATAAATTTCAAATTAGATGTGAAAATTAAGAACACTGCACTGATCGTTCATTACAAAATTAAATAAACAATCGCTAAGCTAGAGCTAAACCTAAATTTCGGGGAAGCGTGCTACCTAAAACAAGACTTTGATGACTCTGGTTTCTATAAAATCTTTTGAATTCCTCTCTGTGTATGTACTTACGGTAACGTTCAAAAAATGCTATGCTATATGCAAATTTTTCATGCTAATGTGTCACGTCATGAATTGTGTTAGATTTAGCATTAAAATGCTAAAATGGCAACACTGACAGGGCTGCCATTGCCAGGTGTTTGTTGCTCAATTAAATCAAATGAAATCGCCTTTCCTGCATAGATTAAGTAAATGTATAGATTTATAGTATGCGTGGCCACCCTTGTCTTTCTCATTTCAACTGCAGGGTTGCCAGATAATTAAAATTTCCATAGATGTGGGTAAAATATACTGATAATACGCCCTCCGGCCAGGTGGTAACTATCTGCGAAATGCTGCTGGTAGAAGCTGAATGCGTCGAGCTCAGGACAGGAACTCAGGCGCTCATTAGGGGAGGCCTATGTCCAGCAGTGGACTGCTATAGGCTGATGATGATAATGGGTAAAATATTTGCATATTGCACAAGGAATTCAAAGACAAACAAGAAATTATTATATAAATATAACAAGAAATTATTGTCATGCAGGTAAACGATTAATCTATCAATTTATACTGCAGGTAAAGTATTAATCTATTGATTAATACTTTACCTGCATGAAGAAAATTTTTTTCATTTATAATCTGCTTCACTAACAAGTTATAATGACTTTTGATAATATGTAAGGGAAGGAAGGATGTTTAGCAAATTTGATTGAATGCACCACCTATATAATTTTCAAATCAAATTATATTTAATTGCATAAAAGTATGGTAAATCACCATCATACAAACCTAGAAGGCTGTGAAAAAATTTTCGTTGGACTTTTAGAAGTCCAATGAAAATTTTTTCGCTATTTTTTTTATCTTCTAATAGCTTAGGCTATTAGAAGATACGCGAAAAACTGCGAGCAGAATTACAAAGGAAAGGATCTTAAAGGCTATGTGGATCGCATACTTATACTTCATTACAGAAGCGTGCAAATATTAAATTGTTATATGTATATATGTCATTAATTATCATTGATATCGGGTAATTTTACTTAACAATAATTAAGTTGACAATCAAGATTACTCAATAAATATATGTCAAAATGAAAACTAACCATTCAAAAGAAGAAATAAAAATAGTAAATTTTTATTTAGTTTTAATAAATTCGTTTGATCGTATAGAAGCATTTATCTACAAGCCATTTGTGAAGTCTTATTTTAAAAAGGTTAAGTGTCAAATCTTTCATGTCTTCGGGGAGAGTATTGAATATTTTAACGGACATGAATAAAGATATCTTTTGCATTGATTTTTTACAGAACGGCAAAAATATCCTATTATTTATTTGTGTCCTAAGTTGTCGTTCACGCATGTCTTTATGTTTCTTGTATAAGCTTTCAAAATTCCTACATGCAAAAAAGAATAGAATCATAGGAAATATATTTTTATTTCTCAAAAACTTCAACATTTAGAAAATTATGCTTTCGATTCTGCAATCATATTATCTAAATTCGCTACTCTTTTATTAAACACCAACTTTTTTCCCCAAGAGCTCGCAGTTTTTCGCGTATCTTCTAATAGCTCAGCAGTCCAACGCAAATTTTTTCGCAGCCTTCTAGGTGTGTATGATGGTGATTTACCCTATAAACAGTAATCAAAAATTAATTTCAGTATTTAAACATAACAAATGTAATCTGTAGAAAATGCGTACATAAAAGGCTAGCAATTCTACTAATATAATAAAGGCGAAAGGTATTGAGTATTGTTTATTTCTCCCTCACGCAAAATTTAGATACAAAATACAATACAATACAATAAATTTATTTCTTTTACAAGTTACACACGTACATCGTTCTGGCTGGGAAAAATAACAAGCTATTAATGGCGCTGCTGATGATGATTATGAAACATATGAATTGAGGCATGGAATATATTGGTCTTCTTCTTCTTCGTATGAAATAGTGGCCAACTCTGATGTCGGAATTTTTAGGCCACCCGAAGGCCTCCGACATGGCTAACAACTGAAAAAGCCGGGAAGAACATCTTAACGTGCCTTCCGAAGGACGGAAGCGCTCAGATCTAAATACCATCCAGATCACCCATATAAGTAGTGTCCGGGCGAAGTGTTCCTTAACCAAGATGATCTGCGAAGATCACCGGAGTAAATTATTTACATGGTGTCAAATTGCATTATGTTACAGGTTATAGGTAAGGTATCTCACACAAACCCTGTCTAAGGGTAAATTTAGCAATATGGTTATATAGTAGGCAGACCGAGGCTTTGTAGGTAGTTAACTAGGTGTACCTATATAACAAATTGTCATTGCACATTATGTAGAGCTACACCAGCTGTGTGAGAAGCCGCGGGCAGAAGCTAGTATAAAATCTTAGTGAAAACTTTTTGAAAAATGGAGCTAACATTAAAGTATTTCTTTCCTGTCAGTTAAAGTCCATTGTAAATAAATAAATATATAAATAATGCGGGACGTAATCACACAACATCATGTAGCCCCAAACAGAACATGCAACATTTGCCCCGCAGTGGGAATTGAACCCACAACTAGCTAATTTAATTTGCGGGTACTTCGGAGAAGGCAAGCAGTATCTTGGGTTTCACTTAACCGGTTTTGATAAAATATAGCTTAGGCTTTTTGATACTTACTTACTGTGGCATATTTAAATAATTGGGGGCATATAGGTGTATTGTCAAAAAATGCTGTCAGTTGTGACTGACGAATCCCGAATCCGTTTTAAATCTGAATGATCCGTTGATTTAACGTAGCCTCTGGTTCTCTAGTCTGAAATAAAAAAACAGTTCTAAACCAAAACAAAAATGAACGAATTCTATCATTGTAGGTATGATAATAATAATAATAACAATAACCTAACATTTAATAGCACAACATATATAAAAATAATGAATTCTTTGGTTTTCGTGGTCTTTTTTCCTATAAATTCATTAAAACTTCGGTTTGTCAAGGTTGACCAAATATAGCACATGGCTTTTAAACGATAAAATCAGTATCAAAATAGATTAAAGATTAAAGATTTTTATACATACTGTGGAAGATTCACATAACTGGAGACATGAAGGTGTATTTTCAGTTACCATCCATTAAATTACGTGGCCTTTGGTTTTTTATCCTGAAATTAAAACGTCATATGTCAAACGTTACGGGCTATGCAAATAATAATGAACCAAAGAAATTATATTATTTAAAGTTCTAATAAAAAATGAAACGACTTTTCTTTATATGCTTATAGCTTACAGCTTATGGGGTGGGGAAGGGCAGGGAGGGAGTGAGGACCCTCCCTCTAAAAGGGGGAAACTCACAGTTTCCGAGAAAAACTGTGTCGCTTCGTCCACTCGTCCTCGCGGGTTAGCTCCACTCAGGATCTTCCACGGGAATTTCTGGTTCCACATTTTTTATATCCAATCTACGCATAGGGACCACAAGACTACGTGGCATCGGGGTGATCTGCGTCAGTTCTGTGATATTGCTACTCAAGTTGGGGTGTCCTAGAACCTACTGCTGCGAGAAGGATTTCCAGGTGGTTGTAAAATATCTAATAACCGACTGTCTATTCAACGTATTACATTAACAACGAGAAATATCATTGTCAATGTCGAATCACCAAAAAATACCACAGAGTCCATAAATAAAAAGAAGATGAATTTTCAAATAATCATATCTAAAAACTATTTGGTTCCGCACTACGCCATTTTAGATTTAGGCTTCCTAGATATAGACCCATCTGTGACAAAAGTTCCAGCCGCCTAGCTCACTACAAATAAATGAAAGTTGAGCCAAAAATTAATGTGCAGTGGGCAAAATTCATTTCAAATGCCGGCAACACCAAACAAAACAAAACAAAATTGAATTTCACTTTTTGGCTTATTTTATTACAGATTTCTGCTCTAAATGTTGTTATTTATTGTGGAAGTCTAGTAAATAATCCATTTTTGAATAAATACCTCGTCAAAAGTACGATACTTACTCTTGAAAAGACAAATTCGGAATGTTTTGATCACTGCCACTTTTGCACCAAAATACACTACACCGATCCATTTTGATAGAGAAATCCATAACATTCATTTGTTATTATTTATTTACAAAAGATGAAACATAATATTTCCAGGTAATAATTAAGTTTCAAGCAAGTTTTTCACAAAATCTTCCGAAACTGCTGCTAGCTGCCAAAGTTTGTTTAGCGCAATGTTGCGCTAAACAACGAAAAAACCGGCACGCGATAAGGGACAGCAAATCTATAGTGCGGTCTCCCTTATTTGCATGAAGCACGCATAAGTAGTTCTCTTTCTTGAAAGAATGAGATGAATTATCTCGTCGTCTATAGCTTTCTCTGTCTAGGCTTTCCTGCCTATCCATTTGTGCAACATGCAACATTGCTCTGTCATATCAATGCAATGTCAAGTCAAACGAACGTCAGCTCAGCTTTGTTTCTCTGCGATTTTATAACCTCAACAAACTATTGTTTTGTTTTGGTTTAGAAACTAAGTGGTGTGGCAAAAGAACTAAAAGACGTAGAAAACTCAATTCGTGAATAAAATGGAACTATCAGTGGGGCAGGTGTATACGTCTATCGCCTGTAATCGTACACCAGAAATAGTGGACTGGAACAGCGACGGACTGATTTGTTATGGTGGTTCTAATGCTGTTGTTATTTACGATACGGTAAATTAATAATGAAATTGATAACTTCTTTGACTACAACCTTTCGTATTATGTGCCTGATGTAACAATCCTATAAACTAGGGAAGGACTTTCATCTCTAACGACGGCTGCGTTATTTTTATTTAATTTAATAATTCTAGTGTTTTTTCTGATTTATGTCGTATAATTATCAGACTTAATTCGTTTGTATCGTTTTTTTATCATGGTAATCATTAACACTTGCCAGACATTCAGGATATCTTCTGTAAGAATCGCTAAGACCATCTTGTGGCCACCACCTTCGACTAATGAGAGCCTCTACCAACACCATGGCTGCTCATTTCTTCCTTAGTAACCGAGTGGTCTACAATTGGAACAAGCTTCCTGAAGATGATGTATCGGCTACATCGTAAACAACTTCAAGAATAAGCTCTACATCTGGCTATGATTAAATAAATCAGTGATAAAAAAAAGTGACAGAAAACATGACTTAATTTTGTTTTTAACACAGCCTAAAATAGACACATCAGTGTCTGCTGCATCTCGTCCATAATTACGATATATATATTGGTATTTTAACCGTTAAACATTAGTAAAAAGATAAGTGCAGTGAAAAGAAATAAAAAAGGATTGGTACTGGAATTCCCTAGTGAAGAAAATTGTTCCCCATATAAAAATAAAACAAAACCTGACTAAAGACTCTACGACTCGACTTATAAACCATACTGTGTTGCTTCATAATATTATATATAACATCATAACCTCATAACTTGATACTGAGGAAATTGTGGAAACTATCCCAGAAGCCAATAAATAAAAAAAGTGAAGTGACAGAAAGCTACTTTTTACAGCCTGCATGGTGCAGTGGGCGAAGGTCTGCCTGAGATGTTGAAGGTTACGGGTTCGATTCCTGCTGCAGGACAAATGTATGCATTGTTTGCAAATGTTTGTCTCAGGTCTGGATCTTTTCTATGTATAATATGTATATACAGGTATATACAGGGCAGTTATTATTTTCATAAAAATCTAAGGCATGACTCCTTTCACGACTTTTCCCTAACTCTCGTGGTTTCGGACTTGGCCATCACCGCCATTTTCAAAAAACCACTGTATTTACAAATAAAATTGTAGTAGGTATATATATCAGTAATGACTTAGGTGGTCCCATAATACAAGCTCTGCTTAGTTTGGGGCTACATTATGCTGTGTTATAGTGTCCAGCATTATTATTATTATTTATATTTATTTTATCCGGGTAACATGCGAGTGAAGCCATGTGCAGTAGCTAGGATAAACTGCCCACTTTATATACAAGATGGGGCAAAAATTTTACCTCATTGAGGGCAGCTGCCTTTTCTTTTGTAGTTAAAAGGTTTTGTTCTGAAGAAATTGTAGATTTATTTTGATGAAAAAATAATGGCTATTTTGCATTTTTGAAAAAATGGACAGTCAGCCTAGGATTCATCAGTCATTTGTCAAAAAAAACAAGTTGGTCTCAATCGAGTCTATTTCGCAACAGGAACACTTCCCAAAGTAACCGAAAGTCACCAAATCAAATCTTATGATTTCGCGAAAATTACAGAAAGTTTTCCATACAATTTCTATGAAACGTCATTCGCCATAACATTGAGTTCATGCATGCAATTCGATGCAAAGTGGTAATCAGGAATTTTCGTCCTCAATGAGGTATAATTTTGCTCCACCCTGTATAGAGGTCCATTTCAAGTTTATGTTAGAAAAACTGTAATTTATAGAGGTTTTTGTTTCAGAATGCAAAAGGCAGAGATCCCATAACCATTCTCAGCCACCACCGCGGAAGAGTCAACTCTGTGAAATGGCTGCGCAAACCCGATGGAACCAGCACAGAACTAATTTCCTGCTCTGCAGATAAAACAGCTGCAATATGGACCCTCAAAGATGGAGTATGGGTGGTCACAGCAACTCTAGTAGGACACAAGGATGGTGTCATGTGCATACACGGAACTTACAATGGGGGGAAACTCCTTGTGTTCACTGGATCCATAGATTCTACCATTAAAGTTTGGGAGCGAAGTGAAGAAGGTGAGTTCAATTTCAACTTCGAAGCCTCTATTTACTTGAGTTAAATGTTAAGTGTGAGTGATTTTTTAATAGTTTTATATTTTTTGCTTCTACTACTTGAGCGTGTCTTTAGATAAAAAGGCCTTAATCTCTTAATATTGCAAAGAAAGACAGAAAGTTATTAATAATGAATTAAAGCGACGGCAGACCAATTTTGACGACGTGAACAATGCAATAGCGAAAATTGGTAACTGGTTCGATGTAAATAATTGATTACTGAGAGCTTACCACGAGTTTTGATAGTTTTCGAAAACTTTATAAGTTTCGGTATCTTTCCCAGTGTTGCTGTTTTAGCATTTTTAATGCTAAATTTAGCATATTTTCGGGTCTGTTAGCTTGAAAAATTCGCATTTAGCATATTTTTATGATTAACATTTTTTTGTACGTTACCTAAAAATTCAAAATTCCTAAGGAATTCAAAAGAAAAATATAGATTTTAGCATTTTATTTAGCATTTTTAAAAGTTATTTAGCATTTTTTGCAACATGTTTTAGCATTTTCTCCAAATAAAAAACGGCAACACTGATCTTTCCATACATTTTCGTAGTTCATGCACGTTTCCCTAGAGGCGCTGTACGAAAATGTATGGAAAGATACCAAAACCTAAAAAGTTTTCGAAAACTATCAAAACCCGTGGTAAGCCCTCTGAACGAGACTAAAACAAAATGTATAAGATTTATATTACCAAATGTTAAACAAGTTGAACCTAACATTAAAATAAAGGATTTAAATCTTGTGGATACTACTGTATTTTTAGGCATAACTTTAGATAATAAGCTTCAATGGAGCGCTCACATATATGGATTGTCGAACAGACACAGTTCTGCAACATACTCAGTCAAAGAATTCATCAACTGGATATGGAAAAGCAGGGTCTTCTAACACAAGCACTGTTTTTGTAGAGGGAGATCCTACCCTTATTATAGTTTATCTAACATTGGTATATATATTATTATTTTTAATTTATTACAGGTATAACGGTATTGAAGCTCATGATACCACTCCAGTCCGGCCTCTGCTTAACCCTTCACAGTTGTATTCTACCCATGGTGAAGGAACCAATACTATTCTGTGCATTGGACGACCACAAGATCCATGTGTTTACAGGCGAAGACTTCCACAGGGTTCATCAGATGATCGGTCATGAGGACTGGGTCAGGGGGCTTGATGTATTGCCAATCGGTAAGTCATTATGTGACTTAAAGGTATTCATCATCATCATCATCATCAGCCTATAGCAGGCCACCGCTGGACATAGGCCTCCCCTAATGAGCGCCATTGCGCCCTGTCCTGAGCTCGACGCATCCAGCTTCTACCAGCAACCTTTTGTCTTTTTCTAAATACAAAAGGTATTCAGTGTACCTTTTTTTTCATTATTACATTCTGCGACTTGGCAATCTGTTTTTCACACATTAATCCAATAGTCGAATTCTTTTTAAGGAGTCATACGTAGATAGACTGCGTCGAGTAGAGGACAGGGCGCAATGGCGGTCATCAGGGCAGGCCTATGTCCAGAAGTGGACTGCTATAGGCCCAAGATGATGATGATATGAGCTGTGGATTTTACAGCTTAGTCAGCTATTCATTGCGCTAATGAGATCATTATTTACCATTAAATCTACTTGCAGATGACTCCACTATACTCCTGGCTTCCTGTTCCCAAGACACATACATCCGTCTCTGGTGCATCCAGATTCACAGTCATAAAGAAGCTAATATTTCTGTGGAGAAGAAAGTCTTTCAAGCATATGGAGAACAATGGGAAGTGAAGCTTGAAGC
Organism: Horisme vitalbata; assembly: GCA_951804965.1. Classification (NCBI taxonomy): domain Eukaryota; kingdom Metazoa; phylum Arthropoda; class Insecta; order Lepidoptera; family Geometridae; genus Horisme; species Horisme vitalbata. The sequence continues at coordinate 11,609,177 of OX638093.1, read as the reverse complement.
TGTATTGGGAGGGCATGAGGGCTGGGTGTATGGAGTTCAGTGGCACCCTCCTGTACTGGAGAATGGTTAGTAAAATTTTAGTATTAATATTATTGCTTGTCATTTTTTCACACAACAGCATAATAGCCTCGAAGTAGCAGGGCAGCAGATTGTGTTATGGAAGCCATACGACCGATATACTGCATAGATAATTGTTTTTTTGTAGTATCATACATATTATACACCAGATAACCTGGCGAACTTCCAACCATCTAAAATTTAATTAATTGAATCGGGCGTGACTTTGCGGAAATCCATTACAAGATAATAAAAAGATAAAATATTTAGTACAAATTCCGCCAACTTTCTCTGACGAGTTTCATAAAAACTCAACAGAAATTCGACTAAGTTTCCCCTTCCCCATAAGGCATCATCAGGAAACGATAGACTCGCTGTCCGCCTTTGGCACTCCGCAAAAATTCGCAGACGTGTTGCTTCGCCGAGCGCCAAGCAGAAAGAATCTTTCTAAGAGTCTATCGTTTCCTGATGATGCCTTATGGGGAAGGCGAAACATTGTCGAATTTCTGTTGAGTTTTTATGAAACTCGTCAGAGAGTTGGCGGAATTTGTACTAAATATTTTATCTTTTAAATATCATCTAAAATATATTTGATTGTAACTCTTCAAGTAACCCAAAACGGTAATTCCCATACAAAATTACCAATTAATATATTTTTAATTTTATGCCTGTTCATTTGTGTTTTTCCAAAACTCTTTTGAGGTTTAGGTTTAGTCAGGAAATTTCGTTCAAGTTGTGAAAAAAAAATCGCATTATCTTAATATTTTTACGGCCGTCGACATCCGAGCATACTTCGTCCGATATCCGATTAAGTGTACGCGTATGCCATTAAAAGCTCCTCCGATTCCAGGCAAGAGGAAGATAGTCCATAGCCTGCTCTCGTCATCTCTGGACAAGTCTCTGATCGTGTGGCAGCCAGGAGCAGCGGGCGCGTGGGTGGAGACTGTCAGACTGGGAGAGGTGGGGGGCAGCGGACTCGGCTTCTACGGCAGCAGGCTCGGCCCGAACGGGGAAGTGTTGGCACATGGCTACAATGGCAGCTTTCATATCTGGAGGTGTTGTCAGGTGTGTGTTTCAGCATATAGCAGTATCAGCAATCCGGACATAGGCCTGTCCTAAACGCCATTGCGCCCTGTCCTTATGTCCTACACTATTTTCTCATGTAAAACTATTAATAGAGGGCTCTTCCCGATTAAAATAAAGTTTACCATAATCCCTTAATCATGTATCAATGTATTACTGTTCGTGATTATAATCTGATAGCACAAAGAAAACGTACCTCTTAAAAACGTTAATTTGAATATCCCGCATATATTTGTACAGGAAACCAACCAGTGGCAACCATTGGTTGTCTGTGGAGGTCACTTCAACGCTGTGGAGGATGTCAGGTGGGAGCCAACACACGGCCGCTACATCATGAGCGTCTCGGCTGATCAGACCACGAGGGTTCATGCACCTTGGAAGAAACCTGACGGTAACAGATCTTACTAAATTATACGCCTTTTTAACGGCTTGCAATAAACGGAAAACGAAATTATCGCGAGGCAACGCATGGCATGTTATTTCTGGTGATACGACTGAGAATGGTTGTATGGATGAGTGATTCTCGCAGTTGTAGAGCTCTTTCTGACGGTTCCGAAAAGTACTACCACCATGCTTATTTCTGCCGTGAAGCAACATTGCAGTGTTTTGGTTGGTGTGCAACCGGCAACCACAAGAGTGCCGGTGAAATTACGGGCACATGGGGCTTAATCTTCCAAACATGCATGACTTACGATGCAATATTTAGTTGCCACTTAGCACCAGGTGGGCATAGGTAACTAAATAACTTAATATATATAGATAATAAATAACTTAAGATAGACAAGCATACATGCTTGTCTATCTTAAGTTATCATGCAAACAACATTGCAGTGTTTTGGTTGGTGTGCAACCGGCAACCACAAGAGTGCCGGTGAAATTACGGGCACATGGGGCTTAATCTTCCAAACATGCATGACCTACGATGCAATATTTAGTTGCCGCTTAGCACCAGGTGGGCATAGGTAACTAAATAACTTAATATATATAGATAATAACTTAAGATAATTAAGTTATTATCAGTATTAGGTCCCTTAAAAAGGGAAAAATCCGTGATGATGTTTGTTTTTGTTGAAGTAACTTCTGCAGTGGGTGATGATAACAATATGAATCTGCTCCATTGTATTATTTATGCTGTTCACATTTCATTTTCTTTTACATTGCCATGCTTGCTTTTAACTTCATATTTTAAGTTTCATTGTCATAGGTAATTATTTTTTATTCTATTAATTGGTACGTAATGCGTATCACAAATGCTTATGTGCACGGTTGTGCCACTGAAAACCAACGCTGCAGTTGCTTCCATGCTCCTGCAGCATACGCTGAGTGGCGACCTTTTTGTATCATTATTTATCTCTGTGAAATTAAACTCTATTGATTATTTTTGTATATTTTGTGACTCAAATAAATTATGTTTCTCTATTTTTATCTTTATGATGAGTTGGTTTATCTTCAGGTACATCAGAATGGCACGAGCTCGCCCGCCCGCAAGTCCACGGCTACGACATGCAGTCTCTGGCCATCATCAAAGGCACCACGTTCGCGTCTGCCGCCGAGGAGAAAGTTATACGAGTGTTTGATGCGCCAACCAACTTTATACAAAACTTCGCGAATATTACCGGCGAAGTGCTCGAGGAGAGAAGCGATAAGGGTGATTATAACGATTACACGCCCTTCGGTGACAGCAGACATGTGCATAGCGCTGAACCTTCACCGAAGCGCGCAAGTGTTGATGCCACTATAGAGTAGAGAAGAGTAAGAGAGAAAATAAATTGATTTAGTAAACTTAACAAAAAAAAATTAGATCATAAAAAAATTATAAAATCTAGATTTGTTTTCTGCAGAAGCCGAAGCTCGAATATTTTGACACTAGCTTCTGCCCTCGGCTTCGCTCGCGCGGCATGCGAATAAAAAGTAACCCATATGTCAACCCAGGTCACAAACTATGTCAGTTCCAAGTTTCATCCAAATCCGTTCAACCGTTACGGAGTTTAGTGGGAAAAAGATACTCACATAACCCACAATCCTTTGCATTTATAATATTATAAGTGTGATGTGATGTGATTTCGTATCGTGAGCGTATTGTAAAGTTTTGGCGAATGACAACGCTTTATTTTGATTTTACACTTTGTCATTGGCCAAAATTTCACGTTACGACATGTCATAATATTCGTGCTTCGGACTCAGATGTCAATAACGTCGCAATGTGTTGTTGAACGGCTTTAGGTGTGTTTTAGGAATCACCGGGGCGTCCGTCCCTTCCCTTGGGCTCTCGAACAAAGCCGTGTTCTCCGGTGAGGAAGGCAAACAAGACGCTGATGATGATGATGGATACTTCGTGCCGATGAATTTAACAGGTAAATACAATAGAAAATATGCAAATTCACAGAACAGATAGTAGCCACGGACTAACGGTCACAAATTTTCTATCTAACTCTACATTATACTAATAAGTCGTACCTAATCTATACTAATAATACATACCTAGGTTAAGATGTTCTCTTGTCTTTAGGCAGCTGTTTTGAGTGCAATATAACAAACATAATTATGTACTTACATTTCGGTAGTTGGGGTTCAACAAATTGAAAATTCGGAGACCTAAATTACAAATTGTACAATGCTAATGAAATTATGTACCTCGAGTAATTCTAGGTAAATGTTTCTAGATAACCATAACCAGCTCTAAGCTTGTATTTATAGATCAATCTCAGCTCTCAGCAAGTCCGAGTTGTCATAATCATTTTGTACCAACATAAACATACAGAACAAAGCTGCCATTATCAATCATGAAAGTACAATGGGCGATCAGAGTTGAGATCGAGAGAGACTATTATTTTGAGATTTTATAGTATCCAAAAAAAATTTGTTCAGGTGGGACTTGAGCTCGCGACCTTCCTGTCTCACTGCATATGACTACATTTTGGAATATTAAAAAATCCTACTAATATCATAATGCGAAAGTTTGTGATTATGTATGGATGTATGGATGAATGTTTGTTACTACTCTTTCACGCAAAAACTAGTGAACGGATTTGGGTGAAACTTGGAGTATACATAGTTTGTGACCTAAATTAACACAAAGGCTACTTTTTATCCGGGTACCACGCGAGAGAAGCCGTAGGCGGAAGCTAGTTTTAAATATTTCCATAAGGAAATACATAAGTGACACATAAGTGATTAGTGTAAACACTTAAATGAGGGGCTCCTAACCAAAACTAAATGTTGCCTTCAGAACCGCCTACAGAAGAGACCCTCATGCAAAACACCCTCTGGCCGGAGCAGCAGAAGCTCTACGGTCACGGGTACGAGGTGTTTGCACTCGCGGCCAGTCCGGATGGAGCCCTACTCGCCTCAGCCTGCAAGGCGACCAACGTGGAGCACGCGGCTCTTATACTCTGGTAATTATGAGACGAAGAAGATGCTACTGAGATGCGAATGTTGAGATGGATGTGCGGTGTGACGAGAATGCATAAGATAAGGAACGAGTATATCAGGGAAATCTGAAAGTGGAATCTAAGGTAGATATTATCTACCTTAGATGCTACTATCTACTAGAGAAGATAAAGAGTCGTAGACTGGCATGGATATGGGCCTGACATGGTGAGGGATGAAAGATCATGTGATTATAAGAGTAATGACTATGAATGGAGGGAGACCGAAGAAGAGATGGATGGATTGTGTGTACAAGGAAATGAGAATTAAATGAGTGGATTAATTTCATCTTCACCTTTCTCATTTAATTATCATTTTCACTTCTCTTCCATAAGTCAGAGATCTGACGGCAGATAGAAGTGAGTGGAAGAAAAAACATGAGATGACCCCACGTAGCTCATCATTCATTCATCATGCCCTTGATGTGATGATGATGACCAGTGTCGTGACGATAGATCATTGGTAGCGTTAATGAAGAAATAAATAAATAAAAGAGCGCTATTTTCATTTTGCGCCGTGAGTTATCGTTGTCGTCAGTCGGTCCAACAGACAATAATACTGCCCGTTTGGCGAACTCTGTGGCGCAGTGGGTGAAAGCTTGCCTCAAACGCAGAAGGTTGTGGGTTCGTATTCCGCTGCGAGTCAAATCTTTGTATGATCTGCAAATATTTGTCTCGGGTGATTTCTATATTTATTATATGTATGTATTTACAAAAATATAGGACCAAAAAAATATACCCAAACAAGTATAGGAGTTACGGCTTGGGCTTTGCAGATTGTAAGTCAGGCAGCTTTATTCAAGGAAAAACAATTCAAGATGATTTTTTCTCAGGATATTGCAGGAATTTCATGAAATTAACTTTTCTTTCCCCAGGGACACAAAAACTTGGAACCAAATCCAGTCCCTTCCCTCGCACGCGCTCACAGTCACACAAATAGAGTTTTCGCCGAACAGTCAGAAACTGCTCTCAGTGTCCCGCGACCGAAGATGGACCTTGTATCAAAGGATACAAAGCACAGACTCGTTCGAACTCGCCGCTTGCACCGATAAGATGAACGGCATTCACGCGCGGATAGTGTGGTGCTGTGCTTGGACCTCAGATGGGGAAATGTTTGGCACTGGATCTAGAGATGGAAAGGTGAGCCTTATTTAAACAGAAATAAAGTACGTATTAGAATGTTAATCATGCTAAATGCAGATTTATTTCAATAACATGAAGCTTGGTCCACAGCTAGCCATCGGACATCGGACCTTAGAGTCTAGGGTGTTGGAGCTGCTAAGACCAATTAGCAGCTAGAATTTTGTCGAGTCGAACAGTGGGTTGTCGACAAACATAAAAACCGAAAATGCTATCCAAAATTTTATTTTTATTTAATTCTTTATTGCACTTTTACTGCTTTTACAGAGAATAGTACAATTGGTGGACTTAATGCTAGGAAGCATTTTCTGCCAGTCAACCAATCATGGTTGACTTTTTGGTTATGTTCATGACCTTGATACCTTGATAGGTAAAAAATTGTGGTTGGCGTGCATGAACATAACCAAAATGAACAACAAAAGAGAAATGTATACATACAAAAACAAACAACTAACCTACCAAACAAATCCCCTTAAAAATAAATTTATATATAAATATATATACATATACACATATAGATATAATGAAACAGTAATATAAAAAAAAACGTTTGGTACATAACCATTAAAACACATTAACAACATCAAAGATAAAATAACAAAAATAATACTTACTACCAAATTGCAGATAATTAAAAATAAACAAAGTAGGAGATAACATTAGGTAGCTAATTAGGTAGAATCATGCTTGTCATTGGAACCGAAATAGAAGTCATGCACAAGGCGCTTAAACGCCCGTTTGGAGGATGCTTTTTTGATGCTAAGAAGGTGAGCATTCCAGAGACCCACTGCCACCACTTCAAATGAGTTAATGAAAAATTGACATGAGTCACACTTGACACACTTGAAATGAGTTAGATAAGCAGAGGTGTGCAGAGGGACTTCAAGGCAGAGAGTACCAGAAGACCTGAGATTACGTTCGTGTGTGTCGGACAGGAAATTTTCGAACCAGAAGGACATGAACATCATCTCTGCCTAAAGCAGCACTCTATCCAATAATGCCGTCATAGTTCGAATGACGATAAAGTCAAACACCTTCAATAGCCTGCAGACTGACTACCCACATTTCTGTGGACTGTATTACCCACATTTGTTTTTAAAATTTTAAACCGCCGCGAGACAAATGTTCTTATGATCAGCAAATATTTGTCTCTATCTCGGGTCGAGACAAATATTTCCTTTTTCGTCGGTATATCGCCGGGCCCTTGTTTGGTGTTTTCTATCTATAATATGAATGTATCTACAAAAAAATTATATATATATATATATATTATATGAGTAAACATGTGTTCATGTCAACTGTCGGTCATGATCCCCTATTACAAACTTTGCTTGGTTTGGGGCTTCATGATGTTGTGTGATAGTGTCTAGCATTATGTGTCGTAACTCCCAAACGGATGCATCGATTTTGATAATTTACATTCCTTGTTCATGGTAAATTAACTTAAATTTATTTTCTACTTCCACCACCACCACCACCACACCAGCCTATATCAGTCCACTGCTGGACATAGGCCTCCCCTAATAAAGGGGGATATACCCATAATCCCCACGCAGGGCACAGCTTCTCGCACCACCGACGCTGCTGCCCGTCGGTGGCCAGGGGATTTAGCTGTGCCGATGTAGGCTGTGCTATGCCGCAAACAGCCGGCCACCAGAGCCCCATTTGTTGTTTAGCAGGATGCACCACGTGCAGGTGAGGTTGGCTTGGGTTCCGAAGATGGAGGTTGGAACCCCGTACACCCCTATATATTTTCTACTTATTTCGCTGATCGCTATAGTTTTAAACGAAGTTTTTTTAATTACAGGTATGCGTCTGGTCTAAAACAGAAACGATGACAGACACATCGCTCAAAGATTACAGCTTGTATGGAAAGGCACTGGACATGAAGATATCAGTGACAGCACTTGCCTTCGCGCCGCTGACTGCTGGGGACTGCAGGATAGCTGCTGTGGGGACGGAGGCGGGCTCTATCAGGCTATATAGCTTTGATGGCATGTGGAATCTACTGCGGGAACTAGACCAAAGGTAGCTTGCCCATTTACGTTATTTAAAAAAAAATTAAGGCGGCACCTTTATAAGCGAGTGCATCGCGACGCGTCTATCGCGTTTCTATCGTCGTTAGTCTCCACGAGATGACGATTATTCCTTAAGTGTATCGACACGTCTCGCCACGGAATCGCCGAGTGATCGCGCCGACTCGCTGTGTAGTTTTGAGTTCAGTTATGTGACAGACAACGTTCCGCGGCGAACGCGTTGCTAGGATGCCGCGTGTCTAATCGTATCGTGCAGGCGTTACGATACGTTGACATTATGCTCGTATTCAGCCACTCATAGATCTGTTTTATAACAGGTCTGTATTATGTCTTGGAGGTTGGTTAATTTGCCCCTATGCTTATAACGCTACTTAAATTTAACTTTTGCTTTAAAGTTAACCCTGTCGTCACTGTTTGTCATTTACTAATTGCCTGCCTGTGAGTTCGTAGGCACTGAAGCGTAGGGTCATACATCTCATCACGTATGAGTTTAGTTTCGGAACGAACGATGATGGTAAAGTGTATGATACAGTGTTGATGAACTTGATTAATTGATTGTTTATTTCAGTTATTCAAAGGACAAAATATTTAGTACAATTACCGCTAACCTTCTCTGATGACTTGCACAAATAATTTGACAGCGCGATTAGTTAACGGAATTTGTACTAAATATATTATCCTTTGCATATCTTGTAATGGATTTCTGTCAAAGTCAATTAACTATTGTTACAACTCCCTACCAATGCTAATAATATCGTATAAGCATTATGTTTAGTCAATATTTTATTATTTTATTGGAATAATTATGTACTTCCAAGTGTCATTTTGCTATGGAGGGAATTTTAGTTATTGAGCTGGCAACTGGTGAGTAAAGAGGGTAACACCGGAGCAAGCAATTTTTTCTAGATAAATACTATATGAATTGCAAAAGCCACTTCATTTTTGTGTTGTCAGTTCTCTCGTGTTTTTCAGTCTTGCACACCACCTCACGGTGCGGCGCGTGGCCTTCAAGCCGCGCCGCGAGTCTGACGGTCGAGTGCTGCTGGCCAGCTGCGGGGCCGACCATCTCGTGCGGGTCCACTGCATATCTATCACATAGTCTACTAGTAGTGTAAATAAATTATATTTTATTGCATTTTGTATCTCATTTAATCATTATCATCCATAGCCCGACTTTATCCACTGCTGAATATAGGCCTTTTTTTGTGCCATACACCACGGTCTTGTGCTAGTCGCATCCATATATATATATATATATATCTCGAATTAAATAATTTTTTTTTAATAAATAATATGCGTCATTGTCACATATCATTAGGGGAGGCCTATGTCCAGCAGTGGACTGCTATAGGCTGATGATGATGATGATGATTATCACATAGCGTTATCTAAACAAAAACCAAACTAAGAACTTCTATTGTGGGAACCACATGACTGGCTTTTTTGCAGAAATATACCTAAGACACACCTAAACCAGAGGCAAATATTCGAAAATGATACAAACATTGGTCTGTCGGCGGGAATCGAACCCGCAACTTTCTGCGTCTGAAGCAGGTCTTCGTCCGCGGCGCCACAGAGGTCGATTACAAAAGCAAAGGTTTGTATAAAAAGATGTGAGGTGTGAGTTGAAAAAATGTGAAATATTTGTTCCTACACGCCAGAACTACTCTACGAATAGGGATGACGAATGGGTAAAAAAAAATTCTAATTAGTCCGTCAGTTAGATCAACACAAAATACTGGACACGTATTTTTTTATTTATCGAATCAATAGAAATTGACGGAGACGGACGGATTGACGGGAGTGGAGGCTCGTGACGTCACGGCTAGGTAAAAAAGTACTATATCGTGACGTCACGCGGAACTTTAACGCACTATATATCTTTGTTTAATTGACAAAAGAAAAAAACACGTGTCCAATATTTTATGGATATGTAAAAAACTGACTAATTAGAATTTTTCAGTCGTCTAGTATTGAGCTGAAATTTTGCAATGTATTGTAGTAGTTCTAGACCAGGAATAACGTATCGGCTAGGTTCCTACATACTAGTTAACGTCATCATCATCCATAACAAGCTGACCCAACAGACGTCCAGTCCATTCTTGGATATTTTGGATGTATCAAGCATCACCTCTCCTATTGCACCCAGTGTTTTTTTCTCCAGCTGAATTTACATAACGAAACTAGATTCATGTGGAAGATTGCATCATCAGTTTCACATGTAAACGTCCTAATGTTGATTTCACGATGCAAGTTTGCATTGGAATTCAGGTGTTCCCGATGGACCAACTTTTGGCAACATGACACTTATTGCATGCAACTAGTTTTGTCTAAAACGCACTTTAGGGTCGTTACCCTAAACATACACGGTTCTATTACACATATTATGTACGATTCACACTTATCGGCGCGCCTTTGAGAGCATCGGAGCGCATTTTAAAACATGTTAGAGGAAATCGAATCATTCACAAAGCAGAAGTTCCTTATTTGCATGCAATTTACGCAGCTTAGAGCTAAACACTGACATAAATAGGTCCGCTGCGTAAATTGCAATTGGAATCGCCGGTAAGTGAGAATATTGATCAGAACCCTGTGGCCAGCACTCTTGGGTGTATATTTATGTTGCCAGATTTAGTGATACATTTGTGGCTAAGATCGGTATAACTCTCGCAATTTGTGACAGTCTAGTTGCGGAGATATTTACAAAAAACTGAGATGCAGGGTGCTGATATCAGGACCCTGTGGCGACATATTTATGCAATTATCTCAGCAACTAGACCATCACAAATTGTGAATCAAGTACCTATCTACGTTACAAGCGAGTTACTAAATCCTGGTTAAAGAATCATCTTCCTAGGTTCTTTTATTGCAAAGTTACAAAAAAGTAAAATTCTTTTTTGAGGTTATTAAATGATGAAAAACTGATTGTATGATTGATATGAGTTTTACAGTTTTAATTTTGAGTTACATCTTGTTTGGCGGAATCTGCACCGCTCTGTCTGGGTCAGGTGAGGGAGCGTGAGGTAGATGACCTACGAGATGTTTGTTCAGAAGTTTCGGACCACCTCCAGACATATGCCAGCAAGCATATGTCTGGAGGAGGTGCCTTGGATGGACGGAGTCACCGAAAAACTAAACACTTTATTTTATGCGAAGCCGGAGGCGGAAGCTGGCCTCATATATTTAAAAAGGTTACCATTTACATAGTTGATAGGATGGGAAGAAACAATAACTTAATAACTTGTTGGAAAATAAAAATGTGTAGGTATATGTAATTATGATCGCTAATAGATTTCGTTGATAGATAGGTTGAATAGTGCCTAACGCAATTGGCGTACCTAACCTCGAAATGAATGAAATGAAATTGAAATGATAATGAATTAAAGTCCATTAAATTTAAAAAAAAATATGGTCACTGTGTTTTATTAGGTAGGTATCTTCCGAGAAATGTTATTTTTGCTAATATATCCGCAAATAGACCGTCACAAATTAGGATAATATTGCAAATCTGCGTCATAAACTCTACATAACTTCTGGGTATAGTTTTTGCCTTTATTCTATTCATAATTAGGTTATTATTTTTATAACCTCAAAATGGTGAGTTAGGTAACTTTGTAATAAAAGAACCTAGGAAGATATTTTTTAAACAGAAATTTAGTGACTACGTGATGGTGCAGATCGGCATTCGTTTCGTAATTTGTGATGGTCTAGTTGGTGAAATATTCAGCTATTTATGTCATCAAGCCATCAAGCCACCATATTTTTATTGATATCTCAGCAATTATGGCTTTATAAATGTTGAAAAGTATGCCAATCTGCATCACAAACTCATCGCTAAATCCGGGTATATTTTTATCTGTGTTCTTACATCAAACTCATATCAATCATACAATCAGTTTTTCATCATTTTATAACCTCAAAAACGAAATTTCCTTTTTTTGTAACTTTGCAATAAGAGCCTAGGAAGATGATTCTTTTACTAGGATTTAGTGACTCGCTTGTAACACAGATATGTACTTGATTCACTATTTGTGGTGGTCTAGTTGCGGAGATAATAGCAATATCTCAGCAACTAGACTGTCTCAAATTGCGAGGTTATACTGATCATAGTCACAAATGAATCACTAAATCTGGGAACATAAATATACAACTAAGAGTGCTGGCCACAGGGTTCTGATGTCAATGTGAGAATGGTACATTACAGTGCCACAATATTATCTTGACGCATCTGAAGTTAGAATAAAAACAACAGTTACCTTATAAAAATTGTATATTTAAAAAACATTATAATTACAAAATATGTGATGACTAAAAATAGAAAAGGCGCCCTATTGCACTTCATCTTAACCAACTAAAATCCCCTTACAATATATATATATGTGTACAGTCTATTTTAAAAATAGCCAACATTTATACTTTTAAAGTGTAACCCAGAGTTTGGATTTCTTTCTTGGTGTAACCACACTTATTCAGAATCTTATTACAAAATTGAAGGCCGAAATAGCGTTACATAAGGCACAAGAGCGGTTCAATTCCCGCTAAGCTAAAAATACATATTATTGCTCTTGACTTGTAATGCAATTTTCTCTTTATGCTCTTTCCGTTGCGCTCTTTTCAAGAACAGCTTCCGTAAATGCTTAAAATACATTTTAACAAATAAAACTCATCAATCATATTAGCCGACATTATTTTTGATCGACAATTTGCTTATCTGTTTTTAATAGCTTTATGTACAGTACATAAATGGAAGACATAGTTTTAAGATTTTTCAAGTTATTGGAAGACATTACACAAACCTGAATTTATTCAGTCATAAGAATAATATTTAACACCTCAGAAGACACGGTAATGGCAATAATCATAATCATCAGTCCTCGAGCTGTCACATTGACAGTAATTAATAAAATTAAGCAGTCAACAGCTATTACTTAGCTTCGTTATAAAGCGCACGCTATTAGGTAGGTACCTACTGAAACTGACTACTAATGTAAGCGCGTTTCCGGCTTGATTGTGAAAAACATACCATAATAATTTTGCGATACCAAAATTTTTGTATGGAAATGAAACAGCGCCCCTAGCGGGAAGTTTGTAAAACATTGAAATCTTGTTAAAGAAAATTTTGTATAATAGCCACAAAGGATCTGTCCCTCAGAAGTTAGGCTCAGCAAACGATTCGACATATCCTAGTACAATCCGACCCAAATATAGGAATACTGCTTGCAGAGCCAACTTCGCTGCGATTATTGTAGTGAGGTATGTATTTCAAACTCAAGCCACGGGAACAGCTCGCATCAAACATACGTTGAACGCCGAGCTAAATGCGCCGTGTGAACGCTGCTAAGACACTATTACGAAAAACGCAATACCCTGTATGCCGTACCTATTCTTCTAGCTCTTATCCATTTGAGATCGTCTGACTGAACCATTGAGAAGCCGCTATCCATCAAAATCTGCACAGAAACATCAATTCGATAGCCATTTGAAATATCAGTAACGTTCCAGTATTCGGACGTAAATCATTCTGTTAACTGTTCCAGGGTAAAGTTTCTGTTACTCTGGCTTTTAGCAAAATACAAAAACAAAACTATCCGAAGAAGTTTACTTCTTTTTCCTATAACTTGAAGGCGAGAACACTTCCAGAATCTTTTTAACTTTAATTTTTTTCTTCTTCGCTGGCTTTATCAAATTGTCCGTAGTGTTTAACTGTAGCGACGATAAGCTGTGATCGGTCAAGGCGACGCTCGAAGCGAGCGAGTTATTGCTGGCAGTGACCGAGACGCAGCCGTTGGGCACTTTGATTGGCGCAGAGCTCGGCGAGAGGAAATACCTGTCGTCATCCGATTGGTGGTTGGACACTTGCATAGTTTGTATGTTGACGGCCGAGTGTGTGTAGGAGTGCGCGTGCGCGTCTAACTGCGGCGGCGCGGGCGCAGCTATGCCGTCGACGCTGGAGAAAATTGTTGTTTCAAAAATATGTTAAGCAATAATCTATGCAAAGAATATGTTTTACATACAAACAATCGACTAACACGCGAGAGGTGCAGCTTCGATTCCCGACGAGTATTTGAATTTGCGAATTCAGTATTCCGATATTCGACTTTTATTTGCAAATAGACTAAGCACTCAGGCGTGTCTTTAGTCTTCGACTGAATTGATTAAAAGTTTGCCACATAAATGTAGGTTGAAAGATTGGCTGGAGACCTATGACATTAGCTATAAAAATAACCAGATAACAAGAGCACTATGTAGGTAAACAACCACTATCCTAAACCTTGTTTCAGATTTTGATAAAACTTACTATTCAAAAACAAAAAATATTATTCATAATATTTATTACTTATATAACAAAACAAAAAATATCAACAAAACAATAACTGGCTGGTTTTAACAATATATCCAAGAATATACTTTAGTCACATTTAAGGTCCGGTATCGACCAAACCAGAGCGGTGATATCCTACAAATCTACAAACATACTACTACTGTATATATTCATGATTCAATTGGTAATCATAATATCATAATTTAACTAAACATTTGGGTATAGGAGAAGTGATATATATGTATAAGTTCCGCCATGATCAACTTGTGTAAGATGTTAAATTTAGGTATGCTATACTGAGACCAAAATATCCAATAATATACTATTGTAAAAACAACAGTTTTTTTTTGTTATATATAACACATCTGCTAAGATGGATACCGGTCCTTTAGAGGGGCTATATACTGGCTATTGCTATAGGAACCAACAATCACAAACACACTTCTCGCACGAATTGTGCCACCAATCTGAGTGAAAGGTGCTCAGGTCGCTCACCGAGGTACTCTGGTGTTGTCGAGACACTTGATCAGCCTCTGCCAGAATATGAGGCTTCCTCCGTCGTAGTACAGGTTGTGGTACGGACGCAAGTGAAGCGGCAGCTCACACCGCTTGTACATTATCGGCAGCAGCTTGCGTTGATTCCTCTCTGGGGAATACAGTTTAATTCAGCAAAACAAACAGTAAACTCTATCAAATACCACTAGTACTAAAACGTTCATAAGTTTTGTCTTCAAGCTCAATTTTAATGAGGGTATATTTTTTTTATGGGTTTCAAATATACACTGATCGAATGACATAGACAATAGACAATAGACAAACATTTATTTACCACTTGGCACACAGTACATACAACAACAGAATTAAGAAAGTAGTTAAATAGCTATAGTAATAGCTATACTAATAGTAGTTAAATAAGCAGTCATCCTGGCATGTAGTTGTGTGCCACAGCAGCAAAAAGGCCTCGACTCAGCATTAATGCCTTGCCACGGTGAAGTAGCTAGGCGCTGGTATTCTGCCGAAACCTAGACCTTGTGAGACCAATTGGATAATAAATAATGACTAAGGAAAAATAATATAATTGTGTGTCAGATATATACCCATAGATTCACTCTGTAATAAACTACATAAACGTAATTAGTTGAAAATAGATAGATATCCACTATAATACATATAAATACTTAAATACTTAGACCTACTTTTATACCTAAACTATAATTATTATGTGTATAGATATGAGTGAATGTGTGTGTATGGGTTACCCTGATTCCCCCAGTCTCATAAGAGTCTGGTTATCACAAGGTAACCCATTATATGAAGAAGCATAAATTACATAAGAAATGGTACAATAAATTAAACTGCTTATAATACAAATAAGGAAATTGAAATAATAAAAAATAACAAAATAATAAATGGGTACTAATAATATGTCCTAGCAGGAGAATGGTGCACTATAGCTACACACTCCAGGATTCATGGATTACATTAGGTACACATAGGTACCTAATGTAATCCATTTGTAAGTTACAATTTTTTTCACTCATATGAGTGATTCATAATTGCTGAAAACGTCACTTTTAAATTTAGCTCCAAAACGACCGAACGACCTATGCACGTTTCATGCATCTCTTACTAGGGGTACAGACTTTTTCTCGACCGCAAACATTGTCAACTTGACAAAATGCAAGCTGTTGATTGGTCTAAACTTAAAGCAATATGTGTTTATAAAAAAACACCAAAACAGCCAGCTACAGAACCGGCACTAATCGAATCAACGGAAAGAGCTTTATATCTGCGGAATAAGGCATAACTTATGATACACCGTGATGGGGCCTATCCGTTTTCGGTGGCAAAGCCGCGGCGTGACGTGAATTAGTTCACACGAAAATGACACGGCCCGGCCCTGGCACGCAAGAATCAGTCGACGATCGCCTTGCCTATTTTCATTTTGTGTGTGTCAGACAGACAGAATGTAATAAATTGTTATCACCATATTATACGGACATTTTAAACGCGTAAGGATGTAAACGTGAGGATGCTGACTAGCTTCAGCCAGCGGCTTCGCTCGCATGGTACACAAATAACAAGTAGCCTAAGTGTTAATCTACGTTTATTACCAAATTACATCGAAGTCAGTTAGTCAGTTGAGGATGTTAAGCCTTTATGGAGCCCTGAAGGGGTAACAAAAAACATGCATCCAAACAAATTTTCACATTTATTATAGTTTCATAACAATACTATTATTTAATCCAGTCCATCCAAAGGTTGCCTGGAAGAGATCGCTCTAAGCGATAAGACCTCCCATTGTACTTTCAGTATAAGTTATTGCTTGTTTTGTACTTTATGTTTAAGTTGGTGTGAGTACAATAAAGAGTTATCTATCTATGTATTAAACGCTGAGCTAATGGGAACTTGTATGATAGCCACTCACCGATGCTCATCGCATGCGCGTGATCGCGTAAGTAGGAATTCTCTGAGCTGCAAAGGAAAGCTGGCGAGTAGATGAGTATGATGCGGTGACAGCGATCCAGCAGCCGCGCTAGTGGCGGGTATTTGCTCGCGAACCCAGGTAGTAAGTTATCTTTGCTGCATATCTGGTGGGATAGAGCATGGCAGATTATGGCTTGTGGCCTGAGTAGTATCAACTACCTTTACTAGTTCACAACAACACCAGCCAATATGAGTCCACAGCTGGACATAGACCTCGCCTAATATGAAGGTGGAACCCATAGTCCCCACACCGGATTATAGGGCACAGCTTTTCGTGCTGCAGACGCTGCTGGCCGTCGACGGCCAGGGGATGTCGGTGTTAAACTGCGCTATACAGCAATCAGCCGGCCGCCAGTCCCGTGTTAGTTAGTTAGTAGTATGCACCACGGGCAGGTGGGTTGGCTTGTATTTCGATGATAGAAATTAAGCCCTTGCAATGACCACAACACAATTTCTCGCTAGGGGCGCTTCTTTTATTTCCATACAATATAGTAAGCGTAAACTTTGTAGTACCATTTAATAGGGAGCTACTTAACTATACCACTTATGGTAGATTCGTAGGTGATGTTTTAGTTTGCATATGTGTTCTAGTATTCAAATTGTTTTTGGTCGTGAGGACCTGTAATTGGCTTCTCCAATTAGTAGTTAGTACTTATAATTATCTAAGACCCAGTCTTAAAATAAGCAAGAAGTAGTATTTAAATGTGAAAATTCTATATTCATCCAAGGAACACTTGTGCAGATTTTTTTACGACATATTTCCTATTCATGTAGTTGAACAACATTGAAGAATTGTACGAAATTATTATTTTTTTAATTTTGGATCATCTTCAATAATATCTGTAAATATTCTTATTGTTTGTTTTGTTAACAGTTTGTGAACTTGCCAAAAAATTGTTTTGTAAGAGTGTGTTACGAAGCATGTAAGAGCTCAAATCGATATGTAACTAAACGGTCACCCATCCAAGTAGTGACTGGGCGCAGTATTGTGCTAGGAACACCAAAGGCACATATCCACATCTGCTTCAAATAACCTTCTTTTTTGAAATCGGTAATAACACTCAAGAGGTTTGATATTCCCTGTCATAAGTGTATTCATTTTTTTAGGTAAATTGACTATTGTTGTACCCTCTAGGTTAAACACACCACCATTGATCAGTATTTCCCCCACTGGAACACCTTAGTTGTATAAGTAGACGTCATAATAAACACAGTTATATCATATTCAGTTGATTCACAGAAAACATGTTGTTAGTCATACAGATGATATAGACGAATAAAATGTCGTCATAATAAAACTCTTGCTTAAAAATTGACATGGAAGGGGATGGATGTTAGATATTAAGGTCATAGTTCACTTCACTTCCTGCCAACAAGTAAATCTGATAAATAAAGCGAATTTTGTATTTTGGCAAAGAAGTTTATCATTTGACTATGCATATTTTTTGCCATACTCTTTGTTTTTATTATTTCTGTGTACAATATAGAATTACAAAATATTTCAGACACCCGAGTGTAAAAACCTTACTACAAAACCTTACTACAAAGTTTGTGTTAACTATATTTTTGTAAGGAGATGTCAAAGTTTGATCAATGTGATAAAATATCTATTAATGACTAATCGACTAGCTGCAAACGAAGTTGCAAGTGGGTGCTTGTATTTAAATAACCGATTTCGGATTTTGCGGCAATCCCTCGGGTTTTTTCTAAGCAAAAATTATTGAGTTAAATTATTATTATTATTTGTTAATACACAGGCAGCTTAAGGGTGCGTTTCGATTGACGCGGAGCGGGCTACAAGTTGGCCAATCACATCTTTGCTCAAGTGACGCAGTGGAGACTTCGAGCATTGTGATTGCCAACTCGCAGCCGGCTCCGCGTCAATTAAAACGCACCCTAAAGCTGATACATGTACATCTGGGTTATTTTTCAGTGCACTTTAAATATTTGTCACATCAAAGGAGTTAACTGATGGAGCACTAACAACAGTTTCTGAATGGAAAAAAATCAAATTGGTCGAGCCATTTTCGAGTTCTTGCATTGGCAATTGATTTTAATATATTCTATAAAGATGATAATTGAATACATGCCTCAAAGTCATTTGTCTCCAATACTCTTCTCAAGTAATTAACAAAGTCGTGGTCTTCTTCTGCATAAAGAATAAAAGCATGGTAATTATGCATGTGTCCTGGCTGGTCTTCATATGTCAATGAATCACTGTCATCATCTATAATTACTTGAACTCTGTTGTCGTTTGGTAGGGCCACTTGATTATCTGAAAATGTAAATAGTTAGTCTGCAGTCTCAATAGAAAGGCGATCCTTAGGCCGTGTTCATAGCAGATCTTAGTTAGCAACACAGTCCACCCAGTCACTACTTGGACGGCTAACCGTTTAGAGTTTAGTGGCATTTAGATCTGAGCAGTTGTGTGCATCGGAAGGCATTGATGGAACTAGCACATGGCCCACCTGGTGTTAAGTGGTAACCATTACCTATAACTAAGTATTGGTTTGTAGGTCACGGATGTTTGGAACTTGCTCTACGATGCAACACCCTACATCCATCAACTTAAAGCATGAAGGTGCTGATTTTTCAGTTGTTAAGCCATGTCGGAGGCCTTTTGGTGGCCTAAAAAGTTCAACACCAGAGTTAGCCACTCTCACAACAAGTGGTAACATTTACACTGCAGTATAGTTTGGTTTTATTTTTTTTGCCTTTTTACAATTCTTCACTGGTGGGTTGGTTATTGCAGCCACACCACACGACAACAGCCTATATCAGTCCATTGCTGGACACATGCCTTGTCTTATAATAGCGGATACGCTCACAATCCCCATGGGGATTGCAGAGTACAGATTCTTGCACCACTGACGCTGCTGCCGGGGATGTAGCTGTGCCGGCGTTAGGCCATGCTATGCCGCATTCAGCTGGCCGCCACACTCTTATATGTTAGTTAGCAGGGTGCACCATACGCAGGCGAGGTTGGCTTGGGTTCCAAAGATGCAGTTTGGAACCCCTTACACCCCTGGAACCCTTTACACCCCAGTGACAGAATGTTTCCTTTGGTCTTTGCAGACCTCCCACTAACATAGCCATTAGGACTTGCTGGGCAAATTAAGTCAACTAGCGTTCTACCTGTGGCTATGCTTGCGTGGTACCCAGATAATGTTTTGTTTCTTCTTGGTCTAGTTAGATATAACATAATATGAGTAAATCAGGTCAATCTGATCAGTAGTTTTGATGTGAAAGGGGAACAAACATTTTCATTTGTAAAAATCGCCTTTTTTTATTAGTAGGATTTTTGTAACTTACCTGGTCTTTGTTGCATCTGCTCTCTAATGCTTTCAATGATATCATCACGCACATCATATCTATCTAGAGTTATCAAATGCTGCAGTAATTGTTCGACCGTGCCTCCATGACTCCCGATCCATATTTCTAGCACTTTTCCAGTTCTGTCCTTGTAGTCCCAAATAGTTGCTTCTACTTCCGCTGATATGTTGACTAGGGATGCAAGGCCGCGCCAATCTCTGATACACGATATATAAAAATATATAAAAACATAAGCATTTATAAAAAAATATATTTTTAAGTTTAAGTTTTTGTAAAATTTAATATGGCCCAAAAGCTTCTTAGGGTTTGTCCCTGGGCTAAGAACTAGCCAGAATGTGTACCTGTGCCGCTTTACAGGTCCTT
Source organism: Horisme vitalbata (assembly GCA_951804965.1). Taxonomy (NCBI): domain Eukaryota; kingdom Metazoa; phylum Arthropoda; class Insecta; order Lepidoptera; family Geometridae; genus Horisme; species Horisme vitalbata. Next base: position 11,588,928 of record OX638093.1, on the reverse strand, counting down.
CAGTAGGTATCACTTTTGTAGAATTCAGTAATGTGGATAGCAGTGTTCTCGTAACGCTGGAGAGAGACCTCAATGTTATAGAACCAATGTCGGAGAGATCTTCCATTTTCTTTCATTTCTTCACTATGAATTCACAAATAGATGTTATAAATTACAAACGGACGGAAGAGGAAAACCCAAGAACATACTATTTTTAATTTACATGCGAAATATCAAAGCAAATTCTAAGTAAAAGAAACAGACAGTGTTGCCGTTGTTTATTTGAAGTTAATGTTGGTGCAAATAATGCCAAAAAAATATTGATAAAAAACTTTGGTTAATACTAAATATAATGCTAAAAACCAAATTTTTATCCCGTATAGAAAACTGAAGTGGTTAACTGTTAAAAAAGATGCATATTCGCATTTAAAGAGCGCAAGAGAAGACTCTGCTCTTTGGGTATTAAGACTAATTTGCATCGTAGGCTAATTACTTTTAATTGACCCTTCACATTTTCCATGTCTTGCGGTGGAAAGGTGAATTTGTGCTATTATATTTATGTTACACTTATAAAATTTGCAATATTTAACATATTCTGTCATCATTTCCCATTATTAGCTAATTTTGCTCATTTAATGATATGAGAAGGCATATTATACTTACACATCAAATTCAAATTAGATGTTAAAATTATGAGCAGTGCAAACAAATTAATAATCGCTAAGCAAGAGCTAAACATATATTTCAGGGAAGTCTAGTTTGCCAGCATGGCAACTCTCTCTAAAGAGCTATCTTAGCCGAGTTCAGCAGCATGCGGTTTGGGTGCCGCGTAGATGGTGTTAGTGTAAACAACATCAACTACGCGGACAACATGGTGCTGCTGGACCTGACTGCGGGGTCTATCGAGGAGATGCTGAAGGTTTGCGGATCTTACGCTGCATCGCACGGCCTCACCTACAATGTGAAAAAATGTGAATACATTGTCTTTAGGGACCGCCGGTAAGACACCTGAGAACACGCACGACTTAACACTTAACGGTGCCAACATAAAACGAGTCACTTAATGACGATCTTAAAGATAATGTAGACATAGAAAGCGTACGTAGGGCTTTGGCGGTTCGAGGTAACATGTTAACCCGTAGATTTGCCCGTTGCTCTGACGAAGTGAAAGTTACACTATTAAATCTTACTGTCAGAGCTTGTACACGGGTAATCTATGGGTTAACTATACCAAAAAATCGTGGTAGGCCCAACGTGTTGGGTATAATAATACTTTTAGGATGCTGCTGCGACTCCCCCGTTTTTTTAGCACCTCAGAGATGTTTGCTCAATATAGAACTGATGGTTTCCACGCCATTATTCGGAAGAAAACAGCATTTCTCATGAGCAGGACGAAGGCCAGTCACAACAGCATCCTAAAAACCGTAGCGGAGCATTGTCTGTCTCCCATGTGGACACATTTTGCTAAATGTGTCGCACCAGTCTGTGACTATGATGCCTGATAATGATGATGATGATGATATGTAGTTATTATATAATTTGATGTAATGTAATTTTAATGTAATGTGATATGAATTTGTAACCTAATTAATTCTATCTAATTTATAATTATTTTATTGGAATTTAATTGTGTGTAATATGGATATTATTATCTGAAATAAATAAATACAATACCATACAATTGATATATATATGCGTCCCTTTCTAACTGATGATATTGGACATAAGAAAGTAGAGATCAGCCGTATGAGTTGATGTTCAGAACATAGTGATAAAATCCACTGGGCTTTATCTAGTTCTCTTCTTTATCTGTGCTGCGGATGTTATCGTTTTTCAACATTTTATGTACTGTTTCTGTTCCAAAATAATAAAAAAAGATTTTGAGTTATTGAGAACTATATCCGTGAAAGTAGGTAACGAGCGTATCAAAGATTTTGTTTTCTTTTTAAACACTTAATTAATAAGTTGCTACTTTGCTGGTGATGGCCATGCCTGTGAAGTGGAGTGTATCGTGTGGAATTTCAAATGAACCCATTACCCTATTAGATACCAGCTTGCCAGATCTAGCTGAGAAAAGGTTGAGTTGGTAACAACGTTTTCTATCAATCAACATGACATTTTATTTTTTTGACGGTCATTCATACATTGTTTTAACCCAAAGAAAAAGGACTAAAGACATATAGATATATAGTTAGCGTGGTCACATGAGTCTATCTCATTCCAACTGCAGGGTTGCCAGATAATTAAAATTTCCATAGATTTGGGTAAAATGTACTGATAATACGCCCTCCGGCCAGGTGGTAACGATCTGCGAAATGCTGCGGGTAGAAGCTGGATGTGTCAGCTCAGGACAGGGACTCAGGCACTCAATAGGGGAGGCCTATGTCCAGAGGTGGACTTCTATAGGCTGAGGATGATAATGGGTAAAATATTTGCATATTGCACAAGGAAATCAAAGACAACCAAATCTAACAAGAAATTAATGTCATAAAGTATTAATCTATTAATTAATACTTTACCTACATGACGAAATTTTTATTTATTTATAATCTACCTTCACTAACAAGTTTTAATGACTTTTGATAATATGTTAGGGAAGGAAGGATGTTTAGCAAATTTGATTGAACCTATATAATTTTCAAATCAAATTATATTTATTTGCATAAAAGTATGGTAATTACAAAGGAAAGGATCTTAAGGGCTATGTGGATCGCATACTTATACTTCATTACAGAAGCGTGCAAATATTAAATTGTTATATTTATAAATGTCATTCATCATCATCATTTCAACCTTTATCGACCCACTGCTGGGCATAGGCCTTCCTTTGATTATGCCACTTGCCTCGATCCTGAGCTATTCTTAACCAGGTGCCGCCGACGGTCTTTCTAATATCGTCAACCCATCTAATAAATGTCATTAATTATCATTAATATCGGTTAAATTTAAATTAACAATAATTAAGTTGATAAACAAGATTACCTAATAAATAAATGTCAAAATGAAAACTAACAATTCTAAAGAAGAAATAAAAATAGTAAATTATTATTTAGTTTTCATAAATTCGTCGATCGTATAAAGCATTTATCTACAAGCCATATGTGAAGTCTTATTTTAAAAAGGCTAAGTGTCAAATCTTTCATGTCTTCGGGGAGACTAATAAATATTTTAACGGACATGAATAAAGCATTCTTTTGCATTGATTTTTTACAGATCGGCAAAAATATCCTAATAATTATTTGTGTCCTAAGTTGTCGTTTACGTATGTTTTTATGTTTCTTGTATATGCTTTCAAAATTCCTACATGCAAAAAAGAATAGGAAATATATTTTTATTTCTCCAAAACTTCAACATTTAGAAAATTATGCTTTCGATTCTGCAATCATATTTTCTAAATTCGCTACTCTTTTATTAAACGCCAACTTTTTTCCCCAAGAGCTCGCAGTTTTTCGCGTATCTTCTTATAGCTAAGCAGTCCAACACAAATTTTTTCGCAGCCTTCGTGGTGTGTATGATGGTGATTTATCCTAAAAATAGTAATCAAAAATTAATTTCGGTATTTAAACATAACAAATGTAGTCTGTAGAAAATACGTACATATAATGCTAGCAATCCTACTAATATAATAAAGGCGAAAGGTATTGAATATTGTTTATTTCTCCCTCACGCAAAATTTAGATACAAAATACAATTTTATTGCTTTTACAAGGTGTTCATCGTTCTGGCTGGGAAAAATAACAAGCTATTAATGCTGCTGCTGATGATGATGACGAAACATATGAATTGAGGCATGGAACATATTGGTCTTCGTATGAAATAGTGGCCAACTCTGATGTCGGAATTTTTAGGCCACCCGAAGGCCTTCGACATGGCTTTACAACTGAAAAAGCCGGAAAAAACATCTTAACGTGCCTTCCGAAGGACGGAAGCGCTCAGATCTAAATGCCATCCAGATCACCCATATAAGTAGTGTCCCGGCGGAGTGTTGCTTAACCAAGATGATCTGCGAAGATCACCGGAGTAAATTACATGGTGTTAAATTGCATTATGTTACAGGTTATAAGGTAAGGTATCTCACATAAACCCTGTCTAAGGGTAAATTTAGCAATATGGATAGTAGGCAGACCGAGTGTACCTATTTAACAAATTGTCATTGCACATTATGTAGAGCTACACCAGAAATAACATTATAGGCTATTTTTTATCCAGGTACCATGCGTGCGAAGCTGCGGGCAGAAGCCAGTATAAAATCTTAGTGAAAACTTTTCGAAAACTGGAGCTAACATTTGGAATAGGTATATAGCAACTGAGCTCAGATTAGCAGGCCGGATATAGGAATTGGTGCTCTTTTTTACCATGTCTGCGAATGAGGTATCTGTTGGTTTGGGTGACTCCTGGATACTTTGTTGCAGGTCTTGTAGGCGCTATGGGAGTTCTTGTTTTTCTTTCAGGTCTTTAATATACATTTGTGCCTTGGTACTCAACAGCTATTTGGGATGTGCCATGAACTACCTCTCTGCACAGATTCGCTATTTTAAGTTTGTGGTCCGTATTTAGTTTGCCCTCGGTAGAAATCGAGCACACTTCACTAATGCACTGCTCTATGGTAGTCATCCAGTTCTGAATCTCCGAGTTCAATAGCAATTTCTTGCCTTGGCGGCGGTCGCGTTGATGGCGGTCGCGGTGGTGACGACGGCCCAGGTTGGGGGGTGGGCGTTGAACTGCGAGCGATTTCGTTACTACGGCTGAATGGTCTGTCCATGTTGTGGTTTATTTTTGTAATTTAACTTAAAACATACTCAAACACACTTTAAAATTCACTATCGTCATAATTTGCTGCTTCTGCTAACTCAAAGCTAGATCAGATTTTTGAAGTCTGTTTATTGATTTGAGCAATTATTGAACACGTCCGATCGCAACGAGAGCATATTATGTTAACATTATAACACCTATAATACAGTACTTGTACGGTTCCACCATACATTTTGGTAATTGGCGCGCGCTGCAATTTACGTTGGATCGCACGCGCTGCATCTTTACGGAAACTACTAGTTTAGAGCATTTAAAAAGTACATTCAGTACGTGACCTACTCGCGCCAGAGACACTACCAAGGAAAGATTTATCACCTTTACCTTGTAATTAACATATCTGTGAATAAACGAACTTTACTTGTGAATCTGGTGTTTACGTGCTCAATATTATCTAACTAGCTAAAACTCTTTGAACTATCAGTGAAACGTTGGTACCGTGTAAGTGAAACAACTATCAACCTACATAGTATCTTCTCCATGTAAGGTCAGAGGGTGGAAACAAGCAGCCCTTAGCCCTTACAGTACTCCTTACCATGTATCTCATGTCCCAGGCACTACAGCGACTCAGTGAGTAAAGAGTTACCACTTGTCGCTATATAAATCATTTAGAATAGATGCATAATCGTTTATTGAAAGATTTATAGAAAAAAAGGAAAATTAAAAATTTAGGAAAAACCCACTACGGATAGAAAGTAATTGAAAAAAGATGAAATAATTTAAATACCTATAAACAAAAACCCCAAGAATATCCGTCAGGGTTATTAAGTTTATAGGTACATTTATTTTTTAAGTCGAGTGTTTTAAAATTATTTCATCCTTTTTCAATTAGTTTTTGTCCGTCGTGGGTATTTACAAAATTTTTAATTTTACTTTTTTTTTAATTTTTAGAGAGCTCGCTTTCTAGCGAGTTACTACCGTAACATCTATTTAAGAACCCTCGAATAGTAGTTTTGCTTTCGCACAAACAAATGTGTACTGCAGCGCCCCCTGGTGAGTTATCGCCGTAACACCTATCTAAGAACATTCGCCAATTAAACCCGAACCCATAATTGAAAACTGCATCAAAATCGGACTAGTAGTTTTGGATAAAAATGGCCACATTGATTTGCACAAACAAAAAACCTCTCACCCTAAACGCATGTACCATCTCCGTTCCGTCGTGGGTAATAAATAGAAACATTTTAGTTTTGACATTTTATTGTCATTCACAAGTGCATCCTCTATCTCCATTAACTAAAAATAAAAACATTAGTTTCATCAGTCATCCATTCCACAATATAACAAAATCGGAACGTCAATTAACTACATTATTGGTTCAGGAGTAACTAAGCAGATGATTAGCCTTAGCAATGCACTATCCCTGAGCATGTTCTCAATCCTTCCTACTATTGTTTTTTTTCTTTTGTTTATCGTACTATCCTGTCCATCCAAAGGTTGTTTGGAAGAGATCGCTTTTATCGATAAGACCGCCCCGCCCATTGTAACTTTTTTTAAAATTTTAACCTGCAAATGTTGATATTTTTGGGGTACAAAAAATAATTTACGTATCCATCTATCTATCTAATGCGATCTATTTATCTATCTATGCGAAAGTTTGTGAAATTTATGAGAAATGTTTGCGTATCAATACAACTGACGGAAATTTTGTACATATTATAGTTCTAGACCTCGATTAACACAGGCTACCTTACTCCAGGTTCCGCGTGAACGAAGCCGCGGGCGGACGCTTGGTTAGTATTATGGACGATTCCTGCTATCATCTGTCAGATCAAAAGAAGAAGGAAGGATGGATTTATTCCCCCGTACAGACGTAATACTGATTTAGTAAAGTAATTTGATATGATTTGATTTTAATTCGATTTGATTTATCAAACGAAATGTTAAAGTGACTCCCTTCTACCAAGTATCTTATAAGCATCGACGATGTATGTTTGTCTCATAGGTATACACATCGAAGCTTATAAGAAAAGCAAAGTAGAACATAATTGAAAGTTATTTCCTTATAATAATGCTGGACACTATCACACAGCATCATGTAGCCCCAAACTAAGCAGTTTGTATTATGGGAACCACATGACTGATAAACAGCATAGATAATTTTTTAAATACATACAAATTATACATAGTAAACACTCAGACCCGAAACAAATAATCATCATCATAACCATAATGTTCGGGCGTGAAAGCCCGCAGATTGCCCCACAGAGGTTATCAAGAACATTGTAATATATTATGTTAAGGCAGGAGTGCCTACCCTACGGATGATGGAGAGTCGTCTGTCTTCTCGATATGACAGACAATTGTAGGTATCGTCATTTTTATCACGCTCATGATCAGGGATTGATTCCCTGAGAGTAGTAATCGACGGCCTCTGTGGCGCAGTGGGCGAAGGTCCGCCTGAGACGCAGAAGGTTGCGGGTTCGATTCCCGCTGCGGGACAAATGTTTGCATGCTCTGTAGATATTTGTCTCTGGTCTGAGTGTTTTCTATTTATGATATGCATGTATTTACAAAAAAAATTATATGTGTAGTATATAAATCATGTCACATGATAAAGAAAAGAATGAAGCATGAAGCAGAGCTGCTTAGTTTGGGGCTACATGATGCTGTGTGATTGCGTCCAGAGTTATTTATTATTTAATCTGGGCTCAGATTTATGATTTGTTATTGAAAATTATAAAAAAATGTTACTATCACCTTTAACCCTTGAATTTCTGGTGTTATTACTTCAGCTATTAGTTAGGCCGGGATCCAGGCCTTAGTCTGACAACTGCATAAATACAGAGACTTGATAGCTACAGGTAGAGTGCAGTGCTACGCCAATTTAATAAAATGTAAGATCTAAGTGATGTTTGTATGCAAATTGGCGGACCGCGTAGTAGAGGATTTAAATTTACCAACGCTAATTCGCAAGCATTCAATGCTAACAAGATATAAATTACAAAGAGACCAGACAGCTCAGAGGCGATGTTGTAGATAATCAGTTATCGGTCTCTGAGTTTTGAAATCTATATCTATCTCACGAAGACGGCTCGATCTTAGTTGTGGTAGTGAAGTGTATCGATAAGTGTATTTGTGTGTGTACGACATTACGCACACAAATACACTTCACCACTACAACCAAGTACGTCTTTGTGAGATAGAACAACTGTATCATTAGTTACGCACGAATTCACGTTAGTAGATTAAAAATCTGCCGCCGTCCGCCGATTTGCGTTATCCTTAATTGGACATTCGTTAAAAAATAAATATTTTAAGTATAATAAGTATAACGTAAGTCCAGCATAATAATGAAAAAATAAATAAAATTACACTTTAGTTATCACTTCAGTTATACGAGTAAGTATAAAAAAAACAAACAATAATTGTTACTTAGGTACTAAATAAAAAATCAACACCAATGTTAATACTAAACCACCATTTACATGGTGTAGATACTTTCTTCTGACATTCGAGATAAATTTAAGAAGACAGTCTAACCTAAAAACTATACCAAGGCAAACCCACCAATCAACATTACTTTAGAAAAACAATAAAACAATTATTAGAATGCTATTTACAGTCTACTTCTACAATAAGCTCTTTTACTAAATGGAATGTTGGAACTAAATAAGATTTTTTTCATTTATACCGAAACATAAGTAATCTAATAGATTCTACAACATATTACTATACCATAAAAGGCTATGATAGCAATATTTTGATCAGAGGGCACAATCATTGCTATAAACAGATTTTTTATACATACCTAGTAAAAACATGTACGAGAATAATGCATACAAGAGCTTACGAATAAAAAAACGTAGTCTGGATGCATTAATGGTGAATGTACTTTTCATCAAAGCAACCAACAATCTAATGTCTGTAAATAAAGTATAAAACAAACCACAGATTTACAAAACTTTACACAACATGGGTGAATTAACAGGCGGTCAATTGACGTATCGAAGTGATACATGGATCATTTTGAATTAGTGCGATTGTGTGATTTTATATGACATTAATACCAGATTGGGACATTGCCTACAAACCATCGAGATAGTGTACTCTAGACTCTAGACAAAGGTGGATGAAAAATATGCGCACACAAACTCGGTGTACGCTACCTATTGAGCCGGCATACACTATTCAAGCGACATAACGTCTAAATTAGTGCAAATGTGGCATCGTGAACTATTTATTTGATGTTTAAATATGTCAACGACGTTCGGACGATTTTCGATTCTATAGTCTCTACTATCTCGATGCTAGAAACCTAAATTTTACAACATTTATATACATACGTACTAGTAATTACAAATAAAAATATAGATATAGGGCCTTATATATTAAATCGATATGGTTAAATAATTATTTGTCAACTCTATAAGACTTACGATTACTTGATAAAATCATTTTCGCATTTAAAAGTCTGTTTATTAAATTTTATTTCTGAAAATTTCAGCTTTACAATATATATTTTTTAAATATAAAATATGGAAACAAAATAAAAAGGCAAGATAGATTTATCACTAAGGGTAATACAATGGCAAGGATTATAAAAAAAATCAATGACTATAACAAATTCATATTATATATCAAATAAATAGAAGGAAAACAAGATTAATGTACGATTCACACCTACAGGCGCGTGTCGGAGAGAATCGAAGCGCATTTTAAAACATGCTAGAGATAAAATTGAAACATCGACAAAGCAGTTAAGTTCCTTATTTGCCTGCAATATCTACTTACGGATCTATTTATGTGTTTGGCAAAGCTCAAAGCTGCGTAAATTGCATGCAAATAAGGAACTTAACTGCTTTATGGATGTTTCAATTTCCTTTAGCATGTTATCAAATGCTCTCCGATGCTCTCCGACGCGCGCAGGTAAGTGTGAATCGTACATAGTCGACTCACGGCCTTTCCAAACAATAATCGACACGGAAACGGCTTAATGTCAAATATGAGACATAACCAAGCACAATCCTCTTACGAGATGTTTGTAAAATATCTATGATACTACTTGAATTAAAGAAATTTTAATTTTATTAATAAACAGCCATTTCGGCGCTCAGAGAATCAATTTTAAGAGTTAAAACTAATAAGTGTTTCATGAGTTGTCGATTTTTTTTGTGAAAATAGTCAATTTCAAGTGATATAACAAAAACGCTGTTATTCGTTTGTTACAAGAGATATTTTTTTATGTGTGTTCCTTGTTGTTTTATGTATTACATATATAATTATTACAAAAATACAAGTTTGTTTAGATTTCAAAATTAAACTTTGCTGCGCGGTCCAGCATTTCTTTCTCGCACCTGACCACTTTTTTCTTACTTAGGTGCCTCCACATAAGCTACATCTCCAAAATAATGGCCACATTACGCTATACGAAAAAAAGACTGCGTAATTATGTGATATCGACGTCGCATCTTTCGAGGCTAGCCGAGGCGAGGAACTTCGTTTACACCAGTTTACACACTTCTTTCGTAGTTACCAAATAGCTTTTTTCGACAGTCTTGAGCCGATTCCATGACGATAAATGTGGGAAGGCCTTTAAGTTCTTTATTATTGACGATGTCAGTAATCAGTAGTCAGTTAGAACTTTTACGTGTGCGTTTAACGCTACTTATTTTCCAGAAAGATACACAAAAATAGCATACCTAACATTTATACAGTTAGTTCACTCAGAAATCAAATATGAAGTCGTTTTAAACAACACTCATTTTCATCGAGTATCCAAGGGGTACTCATGAAATAAAATAAATAAATAACATTAAATTCTACTTATTCGCAATGATATGGTTAAATCAGTTAAATTATTTCTAAACTTGCAGTAAATACAAAGGTTTTACACACGAGTTTTTTGCTTATTGCTTGTTTTATGTCTCCTCAGACTTGTCTGTTGAGTGGGACGTATATTAATAATTTAAGTACAAAATCAATGTGTAAGCACAAACTCAATTAGTAGTGGTAAGGGTATTACGTATGCTACATAATAATATAATTAAATAAGTAATTCTCGATATCAAATTAATGATAGCGTGACTGCCAGCGACATATATAATCAAGTGTGTTTTAATTATAATACAAAACAGGTATTTTATGAATTTTAAGTCAAGTTTGATAGTTTCATACACACAACTTACAACTTAGGGACTCGTAACTCACCCGTACGATCAATAAACCCAATAATAAGGGAGCGTATCGCGTTGACAGCACGTTCTACGTGTGATATACGTCGTGTGCATACCTAACCTAAGCTGTCATTTTTGTCACTGACTGAACAATGATTTAACTCTCTTATTTATTTATAATTTTAAGGCTGGTAGAAGATTACCAATGTAGCAGAACATTACCAATGTAATCAAAGCGATCGAAAATATAGAGACATAAGTACAATTCTTTTTATCAGTCTTTGCTAGTTCATAAATATCAATTAAGTCACACTTTATATTACAAGTGTATTAATATTTACGGATCTCAATTTTGCTATTTTAAAAGTAATTTAAAAGAAAAAATAATAAATACAACTTTATTTTTAGAAGTCTGTTAAAACAGAGAGAAAATAATTTACCACACTTCGAAAAGAATGAATGAGTGGGAATGAATAATTTCTAAGATAATATCGATTAATTATCTACATACCTACCACCTCACACCACTACAGAAGGTACAATACAATGTTTGATTTCCATGAATATTCACCAATTTACTTACATACTTTGTTATTTTATTCAGAAAACCAGGCAAGCATCGCTGTCCTGAATCAACATAATACTGCAATTTTTTTGGCAGTATTATGGTATTTAAAGCCTAAAATTTACATCTATTAATTTTCCTATTGCGTCAACGTTAGTCTTTTTATTGTAAAATCGTTAAATAAATTATGTAGGTATCAGTCGTACAAAAAGCATAACTTAATATTATTTTGGCTTAGTCTTTAGTAAAAAAAATAGTGTCATTAATCTAATGTATGTACGGGGACATAGTCACCGACAATGTATTTTTCATTCCATCATTAACATCATCATCTATATATATAAGGATCATACCATATAGAAATAGAACAAAGGCCTTCATTTTCACTGATCTTATTTTATGGGAGAACAAAGTCCCACGGAAATACAAGGAAAAGGAGCGGCGCCCCTGCATCTAACTGATGACAATCCAATGTTGTGTCCAAATTGTATTATCTGTCCAAATTGGACTCTATTCCTTTCCCATTGGACCAGCCATTCCGGGCATCTCTATAAAGACTGTCAACACAGTCAATTCAACAGTTTCGTACCTTAAGGTTCGTCATTTGGTTCAATTGTGCGCCGCTCGTTTCCCTTGCATATATCCTTCCCATCTCTTAGCCGTGTTTATCAGAATCGGATCGTCATCTAGTCCCGCTAATAAATAAAGCTGGTTAACGTGAGTAGCGTGGTAGTCCCACCTAGCTATGTTGGGGCTAACGCCTAGTGTGAAATGCCTTAGGTCGTAGAAGCTGCCGCTGCCAGTATCGAATAAGGGTAGTAGAGTTTTGAGTGAAGTCATGCCGTCATCGAACATCTTCTTCGCTAGAGATATGGAGTTCTCACCTTCGATTATATGGAGATCGTACAAACCGAGTAGCGTGTATATGAATCCATTCAGGACGAACAGAGGCGGTTTCGTTGGATATTCTTCGTACCTGCAAATTATTTATAGGTTTGGTAAATCTTTACGAGTAAGGCTAACCATAAGTACTACTAAGCATTGAAATGGGAGGACATTTATTATAATGCCTGTAATTTAAGTGTTTAGTTGATTAGAAAACGGCAAGCAAATCTCCGCCATTTTGAGATCTCAGAGTCGGTGATACAATGGGGCCAAAAACAAAGCACTTAACTACTCAACTACAGGGGCAGTAAGGGCAGGTACCATAACCCTTATAGTCAAAGGAAAATGTTCCTAGGATGTTCCTATGTATCCATAACTGTTTATACTATATAAAGGGTGAGGCAAAATTTTACCTCATTCAGGACAGCCACCTTTTCTTTTATAATTAAAGGTTTTGTTTTGAGGAAACTATAATGTTTATTTTGAAGATAAAAACAATTACATTTTTAGAATTTTCAAAAAATCAACAGTCAGCCCAGAAAATCACATAATAATGTCAAAAAAAGACTAGTTGGTCACAATCGACTCTATTTCCTAATCAAATAGTAAGATTTCACAAAAATTAAAAAAAAAGTTTTCCATTCAATTTCTATGAAACGCCATTCGAGTCGGACTCGCGCACGAAGGGTTCCGTACCGTTGTATGGGAGCTCCAATTTAATATTTATTTTATACTTTTTCTATTTGTTGTTATATAGCGGCAACAGAACTGTGAAAATTGCAACTGTCTAGCTAGCATGGTTCATGAGATACAGCCTGGTGAAAGTCAGACAGACGGTAAGTGGAGTCTTAGTAATAAGGACACGTTTATACCCTTTGGGTACGGATCCCTATATATCGGAGTATATCCGACATAGAACTAAAGTTGTCAACATAGCATAGAGAATTAGCAAGCTGAAGTGGCAGTGGGCTGGCCATATCTGCCGAAGAACCGATAACCATTGGGGTAAACGAGTTCTTGAGTGGAGACCGCGGCTCGGCAAACGTAGTGTAGGACGCCCTCCGGCCAGGTGGAGTTACGATCTGATAATGATGATGATGACGGATCCCTAAACACAAAATACCTGTGATGTGATAATGGGGGCTATAGAGGTTGAACAAGGTACTGACCACACATATTTGTCCATCCAGAGCGCCTTGACCCCGCCGGCGTCACTGGGCACGTCCAGTAAGTAGAGCGCGCGCTTAGCGGCCTGCAGGTAAGCCACGTCGCCGCTGCGGTAATAGGCGCGGGACAGCAGGGAGATCGCGTGCCCCTGACTCATCGCCGAATGCCTGCAAAGAAGAACATTGTGATAGGAGGCTATTGATCATCGCCAAATACCTGCAAGTAGAGGAGTAATGTGATACGAGGTTATTGATCATTGTCGAATGCCTGCAAGTAGGGGTACATTGGCTATGAGTTTTTGTATGGATTAACGCACGATAGGTAGGTGAAGTCATCGAACTAGGTCAGTTGTAAACTACCTACTCACACAAGTACATTTTTTCTGCAAACGCATACATTTTTATTATAACTTTATATCGTAATTAAATTCAGTGTCAAATTAGCACTCGTGGGTTTAGTTCGTACTATATCCTTTCCACTACTAAACATCTTAAACAGAAACTATTCAACGATATTACTTCTTGCCTGGTCGTTCTTGAGCTTCACGGCTCAAAGCGAATGTAAACGGCGCTTTGAGCCGTGGATGCTATGATTTATGGATAATTTAATTTTTGAGTTATTATAAAATCTTAGAAATTATTATAAGTGAGGGTAAACACAAAATAACTACAATCGTCACAATGGATCTCTGAAAATAGGCTCAGCAAACGATTCGATGAACCTAGAACAATCTGTCTTATGTCGCTACTTGCAGCTTACTTCAGTGGGACATAGACACATTGTGTTGTGATACACCAGCCCAGCTGCGACCCGGCGCTGCACCTATGTTTATATCATCAGTGGTATAGTTACAGCACAGTATAAAGACCTACTTTCATACAGTAGTTTGACGCCTTTGATCCTCTCGTCTCACGGTAGCCCTGAAAGTTATGTTACCCAAAATGTATGCAACTCGGGACCGGCCTTCCCGGGTCTTGCCCCTGTCACCTCGAGCGATATTGATTTACCATCATCATCATCATCATCATTAGCGTATAACAGTCCACAGCTGGACTAGGGACTCCCCTAATGAGCGCCATTGCGCCCTGTTCTGAGCTCGACGCATCCAGCTTCTACCAGCAGCCTTTCCCAAATCCTGAACCACCAAGCCTGAGGGCGTCCTACACTACGCTTGCCGAGCCGCGGTCTCCATTCAAGAACTCGTTTATCGTTGTTGTAGGTTCTTCGATTTATAGATTTATACAGATTTAGCTCATTACGGGCAGCTAATGAATATGAATATAATAGAATTTGTATGGAAAACTTTTTTGAATTTTCGCGAAATCTACTTTACTTCTAATACTTTGGGAAAATCGTTCCTGTTGGGAAATAGAGTCGATTGAGACCTACTTCTTTTTTTTACAAATGTCCTTTTCTGGGCTGACTGTACATTTTTAAAAAAATCCGAAAATGTCATTTTTTTTTCTTTAAAATTAAACATATAGTTTTCTCAGAACAAAACCTTCTAACTACACAAGAAAAGCCTTCAATGAGGTAAAATTTTGCCCCGCCCTGTAGAGTGTGGTTATATATAGTTACCAGCCCGGCTGCAGCTCGGCCAGTCCGGCGGCGACCCGGCGGCGCACGGGAACGGGCCAGCCGCCTCGCGCGCCGCGCTGCGCCGCCACCAACCAGCGCGCCGCCAGGTAGAACTGCTCCATGTGCGCGCTGCTGCTAATTGTGACGTTGTCCACGGACCCGCTGCCGCTGAGAATTATACTCCTTATCTGGATGACAAAATAAATACAGATGATTTGCTGTCACTCACACAAACGCGGCAGGCCGGCGCTGGTTTAACACATCCCACAGCCGCGGCCATTTAGCCTAAAAAGAGAAAAAAAATGACGGAAAGGTCTTATAGGCAAATGGTACTACAGGCCTGGTGGTGGCGGCGATTTGCATCTACATAATTTTTGTGAAGGCTGTCTTTCTGACCAGAATTTTCTGCCAAAAATGTATACTTATGGCGGAATGGCCATGGTCTTTGCCAAAAAGGGGCGGAGCTTGATTTGCGGCCAACCACCTTCAGGTCGCATCACTACCGCATCCTTGTGAAGTCTTTCTACGTGTACGTAAGCAATCACAACTGAACGCCTCCGCTACCGCTACCACTGCCGCAGGCCGCGTCTGTGGGGGGGCAACAAAGCGTCAAGGGGTATCTTTTATTCACTGAACGGGAAGCTGTAGTGCCTGGTATATGGTCAGATGAAATAGACTCGGCTAGCAGCTATTTCATGCTCACAGCCTAGTCGGCCTCACACACAGGACATGGTCGATACGCGTGGAGCCAACTAGGCTGACCATGCCGTGGGTTTCTTCACTATGTTTTCGGTCAAGGTTTTGAGCATGTGGTGATTGGAACGTAAATCTGCACCACTGGAAAATTACATTGGTACGCGGTCGAGATTACAATCCACGAGGTATTTAACTTCATTTTAAGAACTTTAAAATTTAAGAAGCTACCAAAGCTTTGTAAAGTATTTTAAGCTCCATTATGAATGACGATAAAGATGATCGAAATTTTATAACTAGACGTTACTGAAATCTGCATTTTGCTACAGGACCGAGTGGCATCATAATAATACACTTAGCCGTTTTCGGCTTCGGTGACTGGCTTTTCCTTTTTTAGGACATAAAAGGAATGCTTGGATGCTTTGCCCTTAAATGAGTGATATATCCAATCTTGGCTCTGAATGTTCTAAAGCAAACAGAAAACGTTAAAATATTATTGAAAAATAATACTTAATGTTTAAAGGCGGTTTACATTTGAGTTGGTCTCGCTTTATGTCAAGTTCTCGCATCTTCAAACGCATTCACCATCTTCTGCACAAAATATCTCCATCTAGGCGATTACGCAAGAGTCTCCCAATGAGATGGTTCAATATTACATCTTTTCAGATGCCTCTTCTAAACATCTTTTAATCATAAGAACTGGCCACCGCCTTTCCGCTTACCGTGTTCACCTTAGACTAAATTCTAGTTCAAAAAAGAAGCCACAACTTTTCTCTCGTTTGATATTCGAACAAGATGGCCCACACCAGTGCAACCAATTGGCGCCGCAACGAAAATCTTTGTAGCTTACACACTTGTATATTCTTTATATGAACATACCATGAATTTGTTTCTGGGTGAGCGTCGTTTGGGTCGATCTTGCAGCGCCCACCCCTTCTGCATGTCGATGATGAGGTCCCGCGTGAGCTTGCGCCAAGCAGGCTCGGTACCGATGCCGTGGTAAACGTGATCATCCTGGAATTATTAATAAACATCGTTTTAGTCCTACGAAGCTATTAAAGAATAGATAATATCAGGACTACTAAAATTAATGTTAATTATTAGGAAAATTCGGAAATGATTTCCGATACAGGACTAAAGTAGTCGATATAGCTCAGAGAATTAGCAGGCTGAAGTGGCAGTGGGCTGGTCATTTCTGCCGAAAACCCGATAACCGTTGGGATAAACGGGTGCCTGAGTGGAGACCACGGCTCGGCAACCGCAGTGTACGACGACCGGGGGGTGACAATCTGATAAAGGCTCCCCGCAGACGACAGACTTTTTGTAGGACAGAAAATCGGACAGTTTGGGAGGAGCACGTAATGGACAGAGCGTATACCACCCAGGTTAGATTAACGGAGAAAAGTAAGGCCTTAAGAGCTAAAATGGTTGGAATTGGAATCTATGTATTGATATAAGTATTTTATGTTCTATAACTTTACAAAAAACAGTTATAGAACATTAAATACTGACACCAAAATACGTAGAATCTAATAACATCCATTTTAGCTCGTAAGAACTTACTTTCCAGAAAACGAAATTTTCATTTATATTTCAAAGTGCCCTAACTACAAAACTACGAACTTTACGAAAAACAGTTATAGAACATAAAATACTTATATCATACTTAAATCAATACGTAGAATCTAATTACAACCATTTTAGCTCTAACGCCTTACTTCCTCCGTCAATCCAACCTGGTTGGTTACATGGTTACGCTCTGTCCATGACGTGCTCCTCCCTAACTGTCCTACAAAAAATCGGTGGAAAAGTCTGTCGTCTGCGGAGAGCCAAAGGCTGCTGGTAGAAGCTGGATGCGTCGAAGCTGAAGTCAGGGAGCAATGGCGCTCATTGGGGAAGGTCTATGACCAGCAGTGGACTGCTATGGGCTGATGATAATGATGATGATGATTAGGATCTCCTAGGGCTAATAATCGGATTATTGGAAAATTAGTTATTAGTGTAATTGAAATTTTTAAAGATTTTTATATATCCCAACAATTTCGAGTCAGGTGGGATTTGAACCCGCGACCTTCCCATATTTACCGGGACGCGCAAACAAACAGCGCTACCGAGCCAACTCCAATTGTCGAAATTTACCCGAGAATTTATCTGATTCCTGCAGGGGTAACAGAGAAATTCTCTGTTACAACTGCAGGATCCAGAGTGGTATTTATAATTATACTAACCACGGCGTTTATAAGCTGCATATTCGTAACATAGTGTAAGTACATCGTCTCTTTCTTCTTGTCTTTGTTCTGAAGGACCACAGTCATTGAAGAATTCGGCTTCAACATAAGATCTACGCTTAACACGAAATCCTGAAATATGAAAATAAATATAAATTAAAACTTAGTTTTAGGTCATCAGAAAATATCCCTCTTCTTATAGGGGAGGCCGCAGCAGTGAACTGAACAGGCTAGTGATGTTGTAGTTGTCATCAGAAAAACAATAAATAACAGACAGAAGTCCTAACTCTAGGATTTCCTTCTATAAGGGTGCATTCATTAATTATATGTGAGGCGATTTTAGACTCCCTTCCCCCCTTGGTGAGATGTCGTGATATTTTGCTCGAAGCCCCGCCCTCTAATCTGACGGGAGATTTTTCAAAATGTGTATTCTTAATGTAAATGATTTAATTAGTGCTTCATTGCGTCAGATGAATTAAAAAAAAACAATTTACAATTTATTTATTTATTTATTACCAGTTTTCTCGTAATTTTATACTGTTTTTAAGCAAAAAAATTACATGATATTTTCTGATTCTGTGCGGACATAGCAACGCTAGTTTTTAGTAAAGTTGACAGTTGCGAACAAGAAACAACACAGATTCCATTTGCATATTTGTCAAATCTACACAATCTAAAATTATGGTCAGTGTGTCAAGTTGCCACTTGACACTGTACTTATTAACCATGTCAAAGTCCTTCCACGGGCTGAAAGCTCCGAAATCAGAATTAGCCTAGCTTATACGATGAAGAAAGAAACTATATTATGCCATTCAATATTTTTTCGAATTATTTTGTGTACCTACGTAGCAACCGCATTACCTGAGTAATATTCAACTTCACCCACACTTGGCTGGACACTTCATTCGAGGTCGAGAACCTGACGACGTTAGATTGCCTCGCGCTGTTAAACTCTCGCGCCATATACGCATCTTTGCTCACAATCCAGTTTTCCAAATACTTTTCACCATCATCAATTACTTTCCTTCTCGGTTCGGGTTCGGTGAGGTGTTTGCTGTAGTGAGCCAATCCGAATTGTGCTATTTGAGTCGGGTAGAAGAATCCGCGAGGTTCCCATTGCGTGGAGACCGGAACGCCTTCGATGCCGCTTATGCATTTCACTCTGTCTCGTACTGTGGATAAAGTTTGGGTTGGTTTAGAAAGATTTTTACAAATATTTACACAACCTCAAAACACTTAGTTCTTTTGAGTCTCACTATATCTGAAACCGGTATAACTAGATGGTACTACTACAAATAGTACAATTGGCATGCTGATGTGAAGGGGTAAACAGATTTTTATCATCATAACAGTCAAATCTATCTAAATAGAGAGTGATCATCTAAATTTAGCCTTGACCTCACAATAAGATTTCTCTCTATCTCCTTTGTCTCTCTATAACCATATCATCAGGTTAGGAGGTTTAGGAGGATAGGAGGTGCAAATCTGACTAAATTACTCTAGTTTTATCGAAGATTTAAGAGGTTCTAGGATCACATTTAAGTTCCAAGCGTTGTAGTTCTTTTAAGTTACCTTCCACGTTATAATTCTCGAAATTGACGAAAGTGCCGTGAGGGTCATACCGCTTCTTCGGATGGTAGACCTTGCCATAACTGTGCGACCATTCGAACTTCTCAACGCCATCTGCCGAAGAAACTTTGCCGTAGATCTGAAAAGCATGAACCCCATCTAGAGCTACATGATTTGTCTAGCAAAAATTCTTGACTCGAAACAATTAAGGCTGTTGTCTGTGGGAGTACGTTGTTGAAAAAAGCACAAAACCGTCTAACTCTGAACCCCGTTTTAGAGCGCGGGCAGACAGAGATATGAACTAATAGCTACTTGGCAGATATTTCATAGCTCACGAAGAATAAACCTTTCATCTGATTTTCTAGGTTAGAGCGAAATGGCAAATAGCTCAATAGTTTTCGGTTCATATAAAACGGACTATTTTATTATGTAGTTAACCTCCGACCTGGCTTACCAACTGAAAATCAGGGATCAGAATGACACTAAAGAGTCATTCAAGTATTGACTGGGCGGAGTGCTGCTTAACTAAGATAATCTACTGAGAACACTGAATTAAGCGTTTTTCGGGTAAAACTATGAACCAACCTCAAAGTACTTGTGTATGAGTGAGAAGGGAACAAACACCTCGTCCCGCTCTGCGTCGCGACGGCAACCCACAGAGTATTCGCCGTTGATCTCACACTCTATGTCGTCCAATGCACCGCTACGCTCTAAGAGCGCAGAACCGACTGGAAATAGAAGTAGGTTTGTAATTTTGTTAGATGACTTTTGATTTGTGCAATTGACAAAATAATTCATAACACACTAGCTTCCACCGGTGGCTTCGCTCGCGTGGTGCCCGCGTCCAAAGTATGTTATCCCGGTCTAGAACCACAAATGTGCAAAGTAGTTTTGGCGTGAAGGAGGGATAATCATACATCTTGACATTTCATAAGCTTTAACCTTTTATTTTTTAATAATATTTGTCAATTACCTTTATCTGGGGGCATAGTTAGTGCCTCCGCCAAGACGGGACAGCAGAAGCGCAGGGCACTACCTAACCTACATTTTCTCATTGGTTGGGCAACTGAATGACTAAATGCGGCCACAGGAAAACTTATAGGCAAATTTTGATCCCGGTATGGGAAAAATTATACAACCTCTGTGGCGCATTGGGCGAAGGCTTGCCTGAGATACAGAAATTAGCGGGTTCGATTCCCGCCGCGAGACATATTTTTGTATATTCTGCAAATATTGTTTGGTGACAAATATTGTTTGGTGACTGGGTGTTTTCTATGTTTAATATGTACGTACCTATTTATTTACAAAAAAAGGTAAATAAGTAGTAGGTATACCAGTCATTTGGTTTCCATAATTCAAGTTCTGCTTATTTTGGGGCTAGATGATGCTGTGTGATGATGTCCAGCAATATTTATTTATTAAACGCCAAAAATCTTTCGCTAATCAGTCTAGACATCCACCTTAGCTTGGACCTTACCACTCTATATCAGCAGATGTTCTAGACCAGGATTAACTTATAGGCAAATTTAAATCCCAGTACAGAAGCTAGTGGTAGATATACATACTAGGTCTCCTGGTGAGGTCGGCGCAGTGTCCCCAGTACAGCATGAGCAGCAGCGCGGCGGCGCAGAGCCCGCACAGCGCCGCGCGCAGGCTCACGCGCAGGTGCATCACGCAGCTACACGCCTGCGACAATCATATTATCTACTAGCTGACCCGCCAGCCCTTGCTGAAACGAAGTTCGTTTGCATGTATATACTTGTGTATCAGAATCTGATCAATGGTTTCGAAACGCAAAGAGGACTTAACACACATTTATTTTTATTTCTATACATTTTTGGGCCCGGACCCCCGCTGGCGTCCCCAGAACACCCTACCAAAGCTTCATCACAATCTGAACAATGGTTTCGGAATGCATAAAGGACAAACATACAAACATTGATTTTTAAGCTATTGCATAGCTTCTATCGAGGGCCTTGAGTGCGGGGACCGAATCCAGAAATTCCGTAACTAAAAAAAACCTCACGCTCCCCACTCCGACGGGCACGGAGGTGTAGCTTGAAGGCCGTGCATTGTCTAACGTCGTTTCTTTTCGGCAGTCTTCGACACGGTGTTTGTGTGCGTGCAACTAGACGTATTGTACGACTCTACGAAGCTCGTTTATTTAATAAAAGAAAAAAAAATGTTTTCTTTTCGGTCACCACGCTCAAAAAGTGTAACTTGAATTAATATCAAAGGAAAAGAAATACTGCATAAATAAAATAAATAAATAATTATAATTGCATAAGTTGATTCAAAATTCAAAAGCTTTACCGCGGCAGTCCCCGAGTGCCACACGTCTTTTTTATTTATTTACTAGAGTCCTTTTTACGAAAGAAATCCAAGTCGTGCCACTGTTGTGTAAAAATTAAAATGTAATGGAATAAAATCAATACCTGTTCTGTCTAGAATTTTGAGATAAAGGTTCGTTTACGTATGCTGGAGATTCGGCTTTAGTTCCACTAATTACCACAGGTCTTCTTTTGTGAAAAGACCTCTACCACAACACCTTGAATCTAAAAATGTGCAACTCACTTTTTAACCGACTTCAAAAAAGGAGAAGGTTCTCAATTTAGTTGTTTTTTTTTATGTTTGTTACCTCAACTCAATAATGAACCGATAATTTATGAAATGATTCGGAAAATTAGTTTTCCATTGTTGAGGGTTTACTTTCAGTTTGGTCTCATATAAATTTTAAATAAAAGTACCAATCCTAAGGGTGAGAAAATAGGGGATGAAAATTGAATGGACTTGAATTTTATTTATATTATAGTTTTCGTCTTAAAGTCAGATTCACTAACAATTCGGAAAAAAACAATAATTTAAAATAAAAAAAATCTAGATAACTTCCTGTTATTTTTGGAGTCGGAGCCAGTCAAGGAAACACGATATTATAGCAACTATAATACCCCTCCCACCTCGGGCATGCCCTACGTTCGACGCGCCCCGTCTACACAATAATTGGCGTGCCTTGGCTGACACCGACTCCAAAAATAACAGAGGTATCTAGATCTACCTATGTGGTAAACGCATAGATCGTACGGGCTAAATTGATAGAAAAAAAGTTTGATTGTTAGTTGTATGAACAAAAAATAAGCAATTATGTTTAAAATTTTAGTTTTGCGTTTTTTGTTTTTAAGTCGTTTTATTTTATTTTAAATTATAAAATTTTGTATGGACTAGACTACCAACCAGGTTTGTTGCGAACATCATTATCAGCATTTATTTAGACATCAGCAACCACATTGATTGATGCTGAATTTCAATGCTGATGTTCGAGTCACAACATGAGGTGAGACTTAAAGTGCATTTTGAACCTATTTATTTGTCGCAATACACATTCTGGTGTAATACAGGTTTATGTGATCGTTCAAATTTCCAGTATGTATTAAGTGCACTTCTTTTGTTAGTAGTGTAGTATTGTGGTGCAAAGTTTTAATTATGTCACACCTCAAAACAGTGAGATACGGATTTATTTTACATTAATTAATGCAGAAACTGCAAGGTGTATTTGTAAAAATTATTTTGAATTTTGTATAAAAACCTCTGTGAAAATTGTAACTGTCTACTTTTTACAACTCATTAGATACAGCCAGCTGACAGACTGAAAGACAAGAAAACGGAAGCTTAATCACCTTCCCCTAGAGAGTGTCCTGTTGGCACCCGTTAAGGCATAATTTATTGAAACTTTGAGATGATGGAAGGACCATTTTAAAGAAGTGCAGAAATCTTCTACCCCCTTATTCAGGCCAGCAGCAAAGTTGTAAAGTTGCCTGTGTATGAACTAATATAATGCCCATACTAAGAATCTCTTGTGCCTATGATTACACCATTGTACCACAAGAGCCAGACTAGGGCAAAACTACCGGTGATCAAACTTACTTAACACATTGGCTGCTGGCCTCGTACATGACACTCCGTGCTATTCACAAGGAGGAGCAGCAGAAGCACATTCGTGTTTTCAGCACTTAAATCGTTATTAGTGTATTAAAATAAATATACAACAGCATCATGGGTAACACTATACTCTCATTATCAATGTAAATGTGGGGGCACCTACATTTACACAATTTGACTCTCAATTACCTACACTCTTTAACCCTCCGCTCGCTATAGTAGCACCACCTATATGGCTATAACAAATCAAAATGAAATTGAGGATAGGAGAAGCGAGAGAAAGGGGGACGGCGCAAGCCCAATCAAATTTGTAGTGTGATCTGCGGAGACCACATTCCTCACTGTGGTATTAAATGCAATATACACTGATATAATAACAATGTAATTAAGGATTTAAGAGGTTTTTAAAATGGATATGGACATAGAGATAGAACTTATTGGGACTATAATACTCATAAAAACCTTATGTTTGATTCTTTCTGAGGTATTTTATATTCTTTTTTTTTTAAATTAAGAAAAACAGATAGCCTCGATGTTGCTCGATAATATAAATAGCCAGAATGGTACTAATTTCTCCTTTGCGTAGGCGACAAGTAAGCAATATTTACGTTTACAAAATGTTCGCTGTTCGGTCATGAAGGCGATTAAATTGAATGAAAATGCAAAGAATATTCTTTCTTTAGTTATGAGGTGCTGCAAGCTGGTACGGATCACATAGGAAAAGTTATGTTTGATTGATTACTCACTCTGTACATAGAGACATTCCATCCTGTCTTGATTTCTATTGAGAAAGAAAATGCACTTCAAGATATTGATAAAGTTACATCGCGCAGCGCATTTTTATTTAACAGAAATCTTAAAGGTTCGTATTGCGGCGATTTTCAGATTAAATAGACAGACACCGCTTGTATCGTTTACTGTTGCAGTTTTTTTGCTTTTGGTTTTGGTTTCATTCATTTCATTTTCAATTGCCCAGTGTTGCCGTTTTTTATTTGGAGAAAATGCTAAGCTAAGCTTGTTGCAGAAATGGCAAAAAAATGCTAAATAACTTTTAAAAATGCAAAATAATATGCTAAAATCCAAATTTTATTCCAGAATAGCAAACTTAATTGGTAAACTGTTAAAATAGATGCATATTCGCTTATAAAGAAGGTAAGAGAAGACTCTGCTCTTTGGGTATTAAGATTAATTTGTGTAGGTTTACTTACTTTTCATTGACCCTTCACATTTTGCAATTTGCATTTTGCGGTGGAAAGGTGTTGCTTCAGTAAATTTTAGCTATTATGTTACACTTACAAAATTCGCAATAAGCCGTGGTATTATATTAACACATCAGATTCAAATTAGATGTAAAAATTAAGAACACTGCACTGATCGTTCGTAACAAATCAACAATCGTATGCAAAAGATAAACATGAATTTCGGGGAAGTCCTAATTTCTCTAAAGAGAGTTCCCATGTTTTAAAAAGCTACTTTGAGTAAAAAAAAATTGTCTCTGGTTTCTATAAAATCTTTTGAATTCCTACTTACGGTAACGTTAAAAAAAATGTTTATCATGAAATATGCTAAATGCGATTTTTTTCAAGCTAATAGACCCGGAAATATGCTTAATTTAGCATTAGCATTTGACAAGCTAGAAAAGGCCAATTTTTTCATGAAAATGGCTATAAATCTGAGTCTTAATCGGAATTTTCCAAAATCATATATACTTTATTTCTTTTCTCCTTTTTCTGGTGCTATGTAATAATTTGACAAATGTTTTAGTTGCTTTACTTCTCTCCCTGCTCCTATTTTTATTTTGGTAAGTGGATCTTGTGTTTTGGTTCCTTCTTGATTTACTTTATTTATTTCTTTTACTTTTTCTGTCTCCTCCTGGGATATAACTGATTATGTATAAAATATCATTAAAAGAGATGATGAGTGTGATTGGCGAAATCTATGCCAACAGGGCGCCCATTGTATAATAACTTTGTAGGCACGGTGCGAATTCGAAGTTTTGTATCGCAATATGAAAAGGGCTAGATTGCTCTTTCCGGGCTAAATAATCAAAAAACGAGTTCATCTACAGAAAAAAAAGCTAGATCTAGCCTAAAGAGGGCTACGGTGGCAACGCTGCTTTTGCTTTGCATTGCAGTGGTTTTTTTATCAATTTTGACATTGATTAGCATGTTTTACATAGAATGACAGTGGCAGTTGTCCTGTCAGGCGTCATGGCACCTGCTGGGGCCTAAAACTGGGATGTGCCCCTAGACAGAGAAAGCTATAGACGACGAGATAATTCATCTCATTCTTTCAAGAAAGAGAACTACTTATACGTGCTTCATGCAAATAAGGGAGACCGCACTATAGATTTGCTGTCCCTTATCGCGTGCCGGTTTTTTCGTTGTTTAGCGCAACATTGCGCTAAACAAACTTTGGCAGCTAGCAACAGTTTCGGAAGATTTTGTGAAAAACTTGCTTGAAACTAAATGATTACCTGGAAAATTTATGTTTCATCTATTGTAAATCAATAATAACAAATGAATGTTATGGATTTCTCTATCAAAATGGATCGGTGTAGTGTATTTTGGTGCAAAAGTGGCAGTGATCAAAACATTCCGGATTTGTCTTTTCAAGCGTAAGTATCGTACTTTTGACGAGGTATTTATTCAAAACTGGATTATTAACTAGACTTCCACAATAAATAACAACATTTAGAGCAGAAATCTGTAAGAAAGTAAGCCAAAAAGTGAAATTCAATTCTGTTTTGTTTTGTTTGGTGTTGCCGGCATTTGAAATGAATTTTGCCCACTGCACATTAATTTTTGGCTCAACTTTCATTTATTTGTAGTGAGCTAGGCGGCTGGAACTTTTGTCACAGATAGGTCTATATCTAGGAAGCCTAAATCTAAAATGGCGTAGTGCGGAACCAAATAGTTTTTGAGATATGATTATTTGAAAATTCATCTTCTTTTTATTTATGGCCTCTGTGGTATTTTTTGGTGATTCGACATTGACAATGATATTTCTCGTTGTTAATGTAATACGTTGAATAGACAGTCGGTTATTAGATTTTTTACAACCACCTGGAAATCCTTCTCGCTGCAGTTGGTTCTAGGACACCCCAACTTGAGTAGCAATATCACAGAACTGACGCAGATCACCCCGATGCCACATAGTCTTGTGGTCCCTATGCGTAGATTGGATATAAAAAATGTGGAACCAGAAATTCCCGTGGAAGATCCTGAGTGGAGCTAGCCCGCGAGGACGAGTGGACGAAGCGACACTCAGGGCCGACGAGATCAAATACCCGAATCAAATATCCATTTTTATGATTTGAAACTGTTTTTAAACTGATCATAGGTCATAGGTCCGTAGTAGTCCGATAGTGTGTTTTGGCGTATATTGTTTAATTTTTTTTTCTCTCGTTAACCTCAAAACGTAATTCATTTTTTCTCGGAAACTGTGCGTTTCCCCCTTTTAGAGGGAGGGTCCTCACTCCCTCCTTGCCCTTCCCCACCCCATAAGCTATAAGCTATAAGCTATAAGCATAGAAGAAAAGTCGTTTCATTTTTTATTAGAACTTTAAATAATATAATTTCTTTGGTTCATTACTATTTGCATAGCCCAGTTTAAAGATGACGTTTTAATTTCAGGATAAAAAACCAAAGGCCACGTAATTTAATGGATGGTAACTGAAAATACACCTTTATGTCTCCAGTTATGTGAATCTTCCACAGTATGTATAAAAATCTTTAATCTTTAATCTATTTTGATACTGATTTTATCGTTTAAAAGCCATGGCTTTTAAACGCTATATTTTGGTATATTTGCTATATTTGGTCAACCTTGACAAACCGAAGTTTTAATGAATGTATAGGAAAAAAGACCACGAAAACCAAAGAATTCATTATTTTTATATATGTTGTGCTATTAAATGTTAGGTTATTGTTATTATTATTATTATCATGCCTACAATGATAGAATTCGTTCATTTTTGTTTTGGTTTAGAACTGTTTTTTTATTTCAGACTAGAGAACCAGAGGCTACGTTAAATCAACGGATCATTCAGATTTAAAACGGATTCGGGATTCGTCAGTCACAACTGACAGCATTTTTTGACAATACACCTATATGCCCCCAATTATTTAAATCTGCCACAGTAAGTAAGTATCAAAAAGCCTAAGCTATATTTTATCAAAACCGGAGGGCTTACCACGAGTTTTGATAGTTTTCGAAAACTTTATAAGTTTCGGTATCTTTCCCAGTGTTGCTGTTTTAGCATTTTTAACGCTAAATTTAGCATATTTTCGGGTCTGTTAGCTTGAAAAATTCGCATTTAGCATATTTTTATGATTAACATTTTTTTGTACGTTACCTAAAAATTCAAAATTCCTAAGGAATTCAAAAGAAAAATATAGATTTTAGCATTTTATTTAGCATTTTTAAAAGTTGTTTAGAATTTTTTGCACCATGTTTTAGCATTTTCTCCAAATAAAAAACGGCAACACTGATCTTTCCATTCATTTTCGTAGTTCATGCACGTTTCCCTAGAGGCGCTGTACGAAAATGTATGGAAAGATACCAAAACCTAAAAAGTTTTCGAAAACTATCAAAACCCGTGGTAAGCCCTCGGGTAAGTGAAACCCAAGATACTGCTTGCCTTCTCCGAAGTACCCGCAAATTAAATTAGCTAGTTGTGGGTTCAATTCCCACTGCGGGGCAAATGTTGCATGTTCTGTTTGGGGCTACATGATGTTGTGTGATTACGTCCCGCATTATTTATTTATTTATTTATTTACAATGGACTTTGACTGACAGGAAAGAAATACTTTAATGTTAGCTCCATTTTTCAAAAAGTTATCATTAAGATTTTATACTAGCTTCTGCCCGCGGCGTCTCACACAGCTGGTGTAGCTCTACATAATGTGCAATGACAATTTGTTATATAGGTACACCTAGTTAACTACCTACAAAGCCTCGGTCTGCCTACTATATAGCCATATTGATAAATTTACCCTTAGACAGGGTTTATGTGAGATACCTTACCTATAACCTGTAACATAATGCAATTTGACACCATGTAAATAATTTACTCCGGTGATCTTCGCAGATCATCTTGGTTAAGGTACACTTCGCCCGGACACTACTTATATGGGTGATCTGGATGGCATCTGAGCGCTTCCGTCCTTCGGAAGGCACGTTAAGATGTTCTTCCCGGCTTTTTCAGTTGTTAGCCATGTCGGAGGCCTTCGGGTGGCCTAAAAATTCCGACATCAGAGTTGGCCACTATTTCATACGAAGAAGAAAAAGACCAATATATTCCATGCCTCAATTCATATGTTTCATCATCATCATCAGCAGCGCCATTAATAGCTTGTTATTTTTCCCAGCCATACTCAATACCTTTCGCCTTTATTATATTAGTAGAATTGCTAGCCTTTTATGTACGCATTTTCTACAGATTACATTTGTTATGTTTAAATACTGAAATTATTTTCTTATTACTGTTTATAGGGTAAATCACCATCATACACACCTAGAAGGCTGCGAAATTGCGTTGCGTTGGACTGCTGAGCTATTAAAAGATACGCGAAAAACTGCGAGCTCTTGGGGAAAAAAGTTGGTGTTTAATAAAATAGTAGCGAATTTAGAAAATATGATTGCAGAATCGAAAGCATAATTTTCTAAATGTTGAAGTTTTTGAGAAATAAAAATATGTTTCCTATGATTCTATTCGTTTTTGCATGTAGGAATTTTGAAAGCTTATACAAGAAACATAAAGACATGCGTGAACGACAACTTAG
Organism: Horisme vitalbata; assembly: GCA_951804965.1. Lineage (NCBI taxonomy): Eukaryota > Metazoa > Arthropoda > Insecta > Lepidoptera > Geometridae > Horisme > Horisme vitalbata. Next base: position 11,559,617 of record OX638093.1, on the reverse strand, counting down.
GACACAAATAAATAATAGGATATTTTTGCCGTTCTGTAAAACATCAATGCAAAAGATATCTTTATTCATGTCCGTTAAAATATTCAATAGTCTCCCCGAAGACATGAAAGATTTGACACTTAGCCTTTTTAAAATAAGACTTCACAAATGGCTTGTAGATAAATGCTTTTATACGATCAAACGAATTTATTAAAACTAAATAATAATTTACTATTTTTATTTCTTCTTTTGAATGGTTAGTTTTCATTTTGACATATATTTATTAAGTAATCTTGATTGTCAACTTAATTATTGTTAAGTAAAAATAACCGATATCAATGATAATTAATGACATATAAACATATAACAATTTAATATTTGCACGCTTCTGTAATGAAGTATAAGTATGCGATCCACATAGCCTTTAAGATCCTTTCCTTTGTAATTGCTTGTAATGGCTTGTAGATAAATGCTTTTATACAATCAAACGAATTTATTAAAACGAAATAATAATTTACTATTTTTATTTCTTCTTTTGAATGGTTAGTTTTCATTTTGACATATATTTATTAAGTAATCTTGATTGTCAACTTAATTATTGTTAAGTAAAATTAACCGATATCAATGATAATTAATGACATATATACATATAACAATTTAATATTTGCACGCTTCTGTAATGAAGTATAAGTATGCGATCCACATAGCCTTTAAGATCCTTTCCTTTGTAATTCTGCTCGCAGTTTTTCGCGTATCTTCTAATAGCTTAGCAGTCCAACGAAAAATTTTTCGCAGCCTTCTAGGTCTGTATGATGGTGATTTACCATACTTTAATGCAATTAAATATAATTTGATTTGAAAATTATATAGGTGGTGCATTCAATCAAATTTGCTAAACATCCTTCCTTCCCTTACATATTATCAAAAGTCATTATAACTTGTTAGTGAAGCAGATTATAAATGAAAAAAATTTTCGTCATGCAGGTAAAGTATTAATCAATAGATTAATACTTTACCTGCAGTATAAATTGATAGATTAATCGTTTACCTGCATGACAATAATTTCTTGTTATATTTGTTTGTCATTGAATTCCTTGTGCAATATGCAAATATTTTACCCATTATCATCATCAGCCTATAGCAGTCCATTGCTGGACATAGGCCTCCCCTAATGAGCGCCTGAGTCCCTGTCCTGAGCTCGATGCATCCAGCTTCTACCAGCAGCATTTCGCAGATCGTTACCACCTGGCCGGAGGGCGTATTATCAGTATATTTTACCCAAATCTATGGAAATTTTAATTATGTGGCAACCCTGCAGTTGAAATGAGAAAGACTAGGGTGGCCACGCAAACTATAAATCTATATATATACTTAATCTATGGATGTGCCCCATTTGATGAGTCTCCCTCTGGAAACACGAACCCCCTTTTTATCACACCCAACCTTCATCGCCTTTTTTATTGTTAAATCTCACAAAGTTGTGGACGCTATACCACAGAGGCTATAAATAAAAAGAAGAAGAAAGGATGTAGGTTGAGCTGTGGCGGCGCGCGGCGCCGCGCCGAGCTGTGGGCGCGCGCTGTTGTCGGCTGGGAGTGCGCGTTTTTGATACAGAATTAAGGCGGCTTTATGGGTCAAACCCCCTCTTGCTCGCACTATGCAACATTTTTGAAGATAAATTGAAGACTAATATTGATCACATTGGTGCAAGTTTTTTGATAAGAAAACGTGAAAGAATCAAAATGATATTTATTATTGCTGAACCTTTGTATTGTTATTTTCTAGGCCGTGAAGGTTTGCAATTTACATAACTACATTCAGTGATTTTATATCTTCAAAAATGTTGAATAGTGCGAGCGAGAGGAAGGTTTGACCCATAATGCCCATAATGAGTATTAGTCGGCTTTAATTAATCAATATCATGTTGTGGCTAGCCATCGTATCGGTTGCCTAGGTAACGTACCTAATATATTATCGCCTCTCTTAAATAACAATAATTCTTGATGTTTTCGGAATGGTGGCCTAGTAATCACTTCCGGCTGCATCCATTTTGATAACGTGAACATCTTGGATAATGTTGCAGACAACTGTCGACACGAGCATCTACAAGGAATAGCCCCGCAGCACGCACGACCCCCTGACTCTCATGGTCCTTGGCGACCATTGCACCGCGAACTGTTGCTGGAAGTATCGCCGAACCCACGTATACGTGAGGTCGACGAAGACCAAGGACGGGATGGACCGTAACACTTTCATGGAGTACCACCGTTTGAGGTAGCCACAGCTGGAAACAAATAAAGTGTCCTGAGGAGCCACCAAGAAAACCGGGAAAGGCCTCATTGGACAAAACCAAATGACCCGGGGATTGTAGTCCCAGTGAGTTAATCAGGAAACTAGATCACTATGGCGTCAGGGGTATGGCTTTAGCCCTTCTCACTTCTTACCTATCTGACAGAATACAGAAAGTAGACGTAAATGGAAAATGTTCTCCAGGATCTGTAGTAAAAATGGGTGTTCTGCAAGGGTCAATACTTGGACCATTTTTATTTTTAATTTACATCAACGACCTACCTCAACTTGTGAGAGACAACCACGAAATTGTATTGTTTGCGGATGACACTTTTATTTAAATTAAAGCGACGGCAGACCAATTTTGACGACGTGAACAATGCAATAGCGAAAGTTGTTAACTGGTTCGATGTAAATAATTTATTACTGAAGGAGACTAAAACAAAATGTATAAGATTTATATTACCAAATGTTAAGCAAGTTAAACCTAACATTAAAATAAAAGATGAAGATCTAAATCTTGTGGACACTACTGTATTTTTAGGCATAACTATAGATAATAAGCTTCAATGGGGCGCTCACATAGATGGGTTGTCGAACAGACTCAGTTCTGCAGCATACGCAGTCAAAAGAATCCGTCAACTTATTGACGTAGAAACGTCTAGACTAGTTTATTTCAGCTACTTCCATAGCATTATGTCGTACGGCATTTTGTTGAGGGGGAATGCTGCAGATATCAACACCATATTTGTGTTGCAGAAGAGGGCTGTTCGTGCAATTTATAATATGGGCGCCAGATATATATGAAAACTTAATGTATGTCCGAAAACACATTAACTTGTAACATGTTAACACTAGAAATAAAGATAAACTAGCTGTTCCTACTGTAAGGCTCCATAAAGTTAGTCAATCTTGTCAATGTGTGTATGATTTTGTAACAAAATCCCAAATGACGTGTTTAATCTATCTGTAAATAAATTCAAAAATGTTGTTAAACGTAATCTCTGTAATAAAGCTTATTATAAAATATCTGATTATTTAGATGACAAAACTTGACTTTAAAAAAATATAAGGCTAGCAGAGTTTCTTGCCAATTCTTCTCTGTTTGGTCGCGTTACGAATAGGTGGTAAATAAAAAAAAATACGTTTCAAAGTGTACTTTATAGTTCCTACTGAATAAATGAATTTTGAGTTTGAGTTTGAGTTTTAGTAGACGCTAGGGCGATGGGAAATATGCCCGAGGCCCTTACCTGCAGTTCGGCACACACATACGCGCGCAAAGAGAACTGTAGACGATGGATTGATGGATAATGAAATCTGCCCAGTCATTCACTATCGTCATATTCATATCATTATCATTACCGCGTAGACTACCTAGTAGAGGTTCGCTGTGGATGGCACTAGCTGGCTGGCAGTGGGTGAAATCTGTGGATGAGGATGATGCCCTATGATCGTTTTTAATTCATTTATGAGTAGATCCTCGTGTAAAAGTAATGCCCTGGTTGATGTTTATAGATAAGGCTTCGTAGAGACAAATAGGTTTATTTATTAATGCGATTTAATCGGACGGGCTGACGTGGCAAATCGGATTACGCACTTAGCTGTTGGACCAGCCATTTGTTGATTGCTGGTTTTAGAACTGATTCAGGTAGGTAGGTAGGTATATTCTAAATCAATCAGTAAGTACTAAGGTACCTACGTAAGTCTCTCATCTGACTAAATTAAGTTACTATTTGCCAGTTGGATTTTCGTATTATGTAGGCACTGTGAGAATGCAGTAACACCTATGTATGTAGGTACGTTCATATGTTTGGACTGTCTACTCCCTAGTTTGGCAGTAAGGTAATCTGATCACGGCATCAAAATATCTGAAATTTTATGTATCTGGATGTGACACGGTGAAAAATTTTTACTACGTTGGTTTTTAGGTTCCGTACCCAAAGGGTAAAAACAGGATCCTATTACTAAGACACCGCTGTCCGCCTGTCTATCTGTCTGTCACCATGAACCGTGAACCGTGTCTCATGAACCGTGATAGCTTTCACAGATGATGCCGCTATAACAACAAATACAAGCAATAAATAGTTATTTGTTATACAAGAGTGCAAAGTTGCTTTTTACCCGCGTGTTTAATTTTGTTGACCGAGCAAGCAAAGGATTCTAAAATTGAATCACGAACATAGCGAGTGATTCAAAAATTAGAAATTTGAGCGTAAGCGAGGGAATCAAAAGAGCACGAGGTGAAAAATCTTTGCACTCGAGTGCAACACGTAACTTTTTATCCCACCTCAGCGAGGAAATGACCGCAGATATATAAGTCTACTAGTACGAAATGACTAAATTTAAAGCTCTTAAAAAAAGTATAAAAGGTAGCATTTAAAGTTTTTAAAAAAAAGTACACCAAGAAGGTTCTAAGTCTGAGTTTTTAACAAATTAAAAAAGGTTGTATAAAAATCAAAAATCCTCAAAGGGTAGTAGCTGAAAATCGGTGTTTGCTCCTTTAGCAAAATTATGCGCTGAGCTATGGCCTTTTTTGTCATACTGCAACACATACATACACTGTGATGGACTTTCTCACAATGTTTAGTCGTACATATTGTTTTTTCAATTTAATTTTTATATTTTTCTAGATATAATGTCTTCACTATTCATATTGTATGTAGGCCTATACCTAATGTCAAATTACCTACTTGTTAAATCCTAAAATTGTTGTATATGTGTGTGATTGTAGTTGCAAATAAACGATATATCTATCTATCTATCTAATTCCGCACCATGGAGGTAGAAGTAAAAAGGTTTAATGATGTTTGGAATTCACAAACTTAGTAAACACGATGTTCTAAATTCAATTTACTTTATCTTCTAGCGGATAAAAACGTCTTTTGCACTCAGTCTCAGATATCGAAGAGCAAAAATACTCCTTCCGAGATGGGGGGGAATAAATTTTGTTTCGTGGATAAAAATAAACATTAAAAGTGGGGCTCCCATACCACGGTACGGAATCCTTCGTGCACGAGTCTGACTCGCACTTTGCCGGTTTTTTTTTAATATAGAAGTGCTCTGTTGAAAACGGCAGGTATTGCGAATCACCCATCAGAGTTTTGACTTTGCTGAATCGTGTCTGTTAAAGATTTATGTTATGGTTGTCTAGCCTGATTGTGGTCTATAATCGAAAGATTTGCATTAGATTAGACTGATCATTAATCTGTAAGTACCTGTGACTACTTACATAAATTAGCTAGGTATGTAGGTGCATGATCTAAAAATGTTGTGATTAGTTAAATGCCTGAAGAGCTGTGTAGGTATGTCAAATTAAGTAATTCTTAGGTACTGCAGTGAAACTAGTTGTATGAACTATGTGTAAAACTACTATAATAACGTGTTTTTATGTACCTAACTAGGCGTATTAATGGAAATGATCTTAATAAATACCCTTAATAAAAACCTCAAATCCGATACACTCTTTGAATAAACATAACATTTTGCTAGAAACATCTGCATTTAAACAAACATGTTCCTCAAAAGCGGGCATCTGAAGATAAATTCCCATTTGAACGATAGAGTTTGCCTTCATCTTTCAGTTCGTTATTCTCAATGTAGTACATAGTGCTTAGCTGTAGCTACCTCTGCGGAATATCTGCTGTCTAGATGTGCAGCGCGTGCATGTGTGCGTGTCCGTGTGTGCGTGCGCTAAGGGGGTCACTGTGCGCGCCAACTAGGTCAGGGCGGATGCACTTGATGTTGCCAGGCTTGGGAAGGTACTGCCTTATATTGGGGGAAACATACAGGAGTAGCTCTTTGCCAAAGGAGTACATTAGTCAATCAAGTCAAATCAAGAGAACCTCTTACTTTTTTTGAAGTCGGTTAAAAAGACGTGGATTCAGTGCCCACTTTTATTGATATATAATAAAAAAAACTTGCAAGTTTAGTGGAAAATATTAATTTTATAGGGCATATTCATTGTTTAATTATGATCAAGGGCGTACTAGTAAAATAAATTATTCATTTTAAATATGGACTTCATACACATCAGTTTTACCTACTACCTATTAGTTGGTATACAATGAATGAATAAAAGTAAGTATCCCAAAATGTTCGGTAAGGTGTTTATTATTAATATGCAACACCTGTACCGCGGGCCGAGTTTGCCCTAGTGGTGCGTGGGGTTGGGGGGGTGCGCGCGGGTTTCGGGCGCATGCGCGCGCGGAGGCATCGATCCCCGCCCACGCGGCGCAGCGCCGCTCAAGTGGTCCGCGAGAGGCGACGCGAGTCCCGGGCTCTGCCCCTGACGATGGCGGCGTGAGCGCGCGCCGCGTGCGGCCTCCGGCGACCATGCCGCGATGGCCAGAGAGGTGACCGAGCCCGCTCCCGCACCCGCCACCGGCAGCGTTACATAACTCGCGACACGCCCGCGCCCGCGACGCCTGTCCTGCCGGGGCGCAGCGCCGCCCTGCCCGTGCTTGGCGGCTCCACGGCCCGCAGCCGGCGTCTCGCTCCCGCGCGAGCACTCCCACGCTCCGTCTCGCTCGCTCTGCAAACTCGCTGCACCTGCAACCTGCACCGGTCGCGGCTCCTCTTCTAATAACCCAATAGCTCGAGAACCTGTGCAAGATAGGTCAAAGAACCCTGCGAGTCTAACCAGTTTCGTATCGACCGTGCTACCGTAAATAGAATAGCTAATTTTAGAACGGAGTGCAGCCCCGTCTTGGTGCTCCGCAGGAGCACGCGTAGCGATCTTATAGGCCCGTAGACCTACCGTGGTGTAGCGCCGTAGCCCTTTCGCTGCGTAGCGCCGTAGCCCGTAGTGCGTAGAGCTGCCCTAGTTCGGCTGGGAGCTACGAAATGTAGTTTTCGATCGATAGTGGGCAATGATGCAAATTACGGTGTTCCTGCCCTCGGCTCGGTTCAGTTCGCGCGACCAGGCGCCAGTCGGAAAACTGCCTGGACAATAACAATGACGTGACCGTGATAAACTTTAATGATGCAACTATTGATAAGAGTATAATCATTCAACGCAAAGATGGTTAAATTACACGAAGAGGTATGTGGATTTTATAAACGTAGAAAGCACATAGAATGCATGTCATGTTTCCATGAACGGAAACGTCATCTCATTTGTATGAAAGAATGTGACATGTCGTAAACAATTTAAACACGTGTTTCTTTGGCCGGTGTCAACTGTGCGTAATTCACATATTAAATAAAATAAGACCATCACTTCTGAAAAACTTAAATTAAAAGGAATTCAATCGCTTTAGAGCTCTCGTAATCATTATCAAACGTTTATCATTTGACACGCTTGAAACATCTACCTACCTGAATTGTAACCTATAATAGAAAGGTTAGTAGAGGCAAAGGTGAGTAGCTCAGTGAACCAGAGAGCTCCTGGGCCACGCCGTGCCGCGCCGCGCCGTTCAAGACATTTTGCGACTCATGGTATGAGTAGAATATTTATCTTTATCTCTAGGTGGTGGCCATTGAAGTAGATACAACCTACAACTCGCACGGCCCAGCAAAATAATCCCAAAAAAAGTTGATATCAGTTACCTATTTATTTATCACATTATTTCAAAATCAGTAAATGTCAGCAGAAAATCGAATTTGAAATATGTTCCCGGATATAGTTCCATCCAGTATACATGATCCATGATCACGGGCCTAACTATCTCTGAATCTAATAAATATGAGCTGAGTACTAATTTATTAACGGTCCCGTATACATGATCCATGATCACGGGCCTAACTATCTCTAAATCTAATAAATATGAGCTGAGGACTCATTTACTAACGGCCCCGTATACATGATCCATGATCACAGGCCTATCTCTAAATCTAATAAATATGAGCTGAGGGCTCATTTAGTAACTCAATTTCACACTGAAATGGTCGGCACCGGACCAATACCTATTTGCAAACTTTGACATTTCATCTGTCGAAATTCAAAGAACATCAATTGACAAACTGTCAAAATTTGTAAAAACAGGACCGGTGCCGACCATTTCAGTGTGCAACTGAGTTAGTAAATGAGGCCCCAGAGCCGGGGTATTTTTGGCTCAGCTAAATTCTCTAGCCACCGACGGGCAGCAGTGTCGGCGATGTGAGATATGTACCCTGTGATCCCCAACCCGCATGCCCACCATAGGGACTATGGGTAAATCCTCCTTATTAGGGTAGATCTACATCCAGCAGTGGATATAGCCTGGTAGTGGTGGGAGGTTTTTTAACAATCAAAACGTTTCCGAGTCTCATCCGACATTGACAATCGAGCTACCTAAATTGAACTTTTTGTTGATTTGACGACCTCTGAGGCGCAAAAGGTTGTAGGTTCGAGTCCCGCCGCGAGACAATTGTTTGTATGATCTGCAAATATTTGTCTCGAATCTGGGTATATTATATGTATGAATTTCCAAAAAAAAAGTATATAAGCTCTGCTTAGCTGCTTAGTATTTTTATTATAACTAGTGCCAGTTAAAACACAATTACAAATTCAAAAACCAATGGGTGCGGTTATAACAGCATTACAGGTCCTAGACCCATCATAGACCTGCCTGCGTTATATATCCTGAGGTTAGCATCTTAAATTCCTAAGCGGATCTCAAGATCGTTTTTGGATGATATGTAATAAAAACAGTGTATAAATGGACCAATATCACACACAATACATACATAATACACAATAATTCTACATATAGATTCAGAAAATACCTAACTACGAGTATATTAAAATGTATAATCCGCAGAATTCACATCAAATTATGGACGTCAATATAAGAGCAATACAATTATTGGAGCTCACGGTAAACTCTGTAAATGCATGGCGAATATTGGAGTGTATTTAATAACGATGTTTACACTGGCTTGGGGCTACTCGTTGGCCAGTTTCAATCAAGTTCAGTGCTGCCCAAGTAATTGCATTAAATAAATATAAATACAAAACATTTTCACATTTTTTTCTATTATGGATATCTTCAGATATTGCTCAGTACGCAAATATATCGAGTATAAGAGTACTCGTACATAGGAAGTAGTCAGTAGCAAGTCCAAGCATTACATTCGGTTCATGCCCACATTTTCGCAAGCAGTTAACATTCTACGTGACAGATTGCAAGTCCATTGGATCGTCACATCTAATGGAACACCAACCTAGCATGTGCCTTTCGAATTTTAGTTGTAAGGAATGCCGGTTTCCTCTCGATGTTATCTTTCACCGTTTTGAGCACGTGGTAATGCGCAAATATACATTTTTGGAAACAAAAAGTCCATACGTAAACACCTACTGCAAAAAAAAAATTATGTACAAAATTGTAAACTCCCAAGACTTAACAATCTGTGCAATTCCCATGCCTTCATATGCATAGGAGCTTTTCCCTATTCAGTTTCAGCTCATACGATTAATCTCAGTCCCTTTACAGCACTATAAATTTTCTAAAAACATTTCCTTTCATACATTCGCCAATTCAATTTCAGTTCATACGATTAATCTAACTCACTATAACTTTAACTTTTTCCAAAAAGCACGTCATCTCATGTTATTAAAAATAAAAAATGTCACCACGACATATAACATATCTTCAGATGTTGCATAGCAAGTTGCTCAGTATGCAAATCTTTTCAAGGTGTCTTAGTGTCATTTCGCGTGTCGCATATTGTAGAGCTAATCAGAGGCAAGACCAAAGATGACATTCTTTACCTTTTTTTGCAAGCATTTAGCATTCCACGAAACAGAGTTATTTATTGGAACACTAGCCGTGATGGCCTAGTGGAATGCACCGATATATTCTGTTACTATACTATCATTTATCTCTATGGTGGGTTGTACTTCTGGAGAACTTCTATAAATAGTGGGTATGAATCCCGGCAGTGCACTAATGGGTGTCTCGATTCGAAAAAAAATACAAAACAGTGAATAAAATCATCGTGAAAATCAGCATGCCTATAATTAAAGTTTAAAGTGCTATGAAATACAGAACAAAGCACAATCACGTTAGTAGTGTTATTTATTTATTTTCGAAAAACAAACACCATATGTTAAGATATTTTTTACTTGTGAAAACTCTTTAGTTTTCAAAAGTAAAAAACTAATTTAATAAAAAAAGAGAATAAATGTTCTACTATGTTCGGCCAGAAAACTCCGACACCAATGTTATCTACTAACTCATACGAAGAAGGAAGAATTATAAGGAGGGTGAAAGAAACTAAAAATAAGAAAGAAATTAGATTTTAAGCCACATTAAAAAGTAGTTATTATTGGTTAGTATTAGAAGATAAAAGCCCCTGCCTCTCAGCCAGTATCTCTGCCAGTGCGATGACCCTACAAGGCAATCTCTATATAACTAGAAAGAACTATATTTGTTTAAAGAGCTTATTTTGCAATGAAAGCTAATTTGAACTGAACTAACACAGGACAATCGAAATCAGCTCTGTAAATCAGATTCAGTTTGTTAACAGAGCGATAGCTGAACGTGTTACTGTTGATTTAATAACTGTATAAACAAACAATAGAATATAGAGCGCAAATAAACTTTTGATTCCACCATGGTTATTATATTATCGTATCGTTTTACATGTTATTCATTGACGACCTCTGTGGCCCAAAAGATTATGAGTTCGATTCTCATCGCGAGACAAATGTTTGTCTTATCTACAAATATTAGTTTTGGGTCTGTATGTTCTCTATATACGAGTATATGTATTTACAAAAAATATATGGGTAGGTATATATTAAGTATTATCAGTCATGTAGTTTCCATAACACAGGCGCTGCTTAAAACAACAACAAACAACACTAGCCGATTCAGTCCGCTGCTGGACCTATGTCGAATTCTTATGTTATTCCTATGTTTCTTCTTATAGGAGAGGCCTATGCCTCCAATAAGAAGGGGTTATGCCCATAATCCCCACACTGGGCACGCAAGTTGGGGATCGCAAGACACAGCTTCTCGCACCACCGACGCTGTTGCCCGGTGGCGGTGAGGGAATTTAGCTGTGCCAGCGTTAGGCTGCGCTATGCCGCAATCAGCCGGCTGCCAGGGCCTCGTTTGTTAGTTAGTAGGGTGCACGACGAGCGAGTGAGGTTGGCCTGAGTTCCGAAGAAAGCCATTACACCCCAACACAGCATCATTTAGCCCCAAACTAAGCGCTGTTTATTTAATGATGCTGGGTGAACTATCACACTGCACCTAACTGGAAAATAGCCCAGTCTTATATTACATCCAGCTTTAAAGTTATTTTACTATCCTTCGGAAACAGTACTTTTTTTCTAAATAAAAGATACACTATATTCATATCTGTAACATGACAAAGTGCAAATTTCATGATAATCCGTTGAGTAGTTAAGGCGTGAAAGCATAACAAACAAACAAACTAACTTTCTCATAAAGTATATAAGTAGTATATCAGCCTCTGCTTAGTTTGAGGCTACATGATGCTGTGTGGTAGTGTCCAATATTATTTATTTATTATTTATTTAGTAACTAGAGCTCTTTGTAAAAGTATTACCACCATGCCTATTTCTGACATGAAGAAGTATTGCTTTGTTTCGATTTGAAGGGTGTAATTACAGACACATGAGACCTAAATCATGCCTTAAGTTGATAGCCGTAGGGTGTTGCATCGTAAAGCTCGTTTGTCAAGTATATTTGACCTACGATGCAATACTTCCTACTTAGCATAGTGTGGTTCCGTGCCCTGGTTCACATACCTAATTCACCAGTAAGTATTTATTTCGACACACCAATCAATAACAGGATATAAAATACAATAAAATTGGGTTATCAGGGGGAAAGATGGATAAAAATACTTTATAGGTGCACCATAAAACCTTTGAAGGTGCACGCATTCTTGAATAGGGAACATATTATGGTATAGAAAGACAAACTATAGATGCTAACGTGTATGCAAACGAGCCTAAATATATACAACAACATATATATGTATATAACGGAAACTAGACAAGTGAGCAGATCTTCGAGCTTAAGCGCAGGCAGGCTAAAACCAAAGGTCTTTTATTAATTTTAAAGGAATTATAAAAATTCTTCATCATTTGATTGAAACATAACCCATGATTGGTTTGTGTTGCCATGGGCTTTTTTAATGTGAAGTCTCTTTAGACTTCACTTTACAACATGAGATTTCGCGGAATAGTTTGGAGCACTAAATAAAACTCAGTTTATAATCGTTGACATGATCAACTATAAAATAATAATGACCTTCGAGACTGTAAATAGTCAATGTTAAATGTTTCAAGCAGTCGGAATATGTCGTCGAGACTGAAAAATAGCAAGTGAACTGTCGTTTTTTATGAACTTTTTCAATGTGGCTAGTTATTTAAAGATTCCATGCCGTCGAAGCGTTATCTTAACGAAGTGGCTTCGGGCAAGGGTGTTAAATAAAATTAAAATTACTATTTTATTTAACACCCTTGTGCGCTAAAAATATTCGAAAGTCTCTTCTGTTGCGCTTAAAAACATAAAGCATTAATAGTTAATCTTAATTGTTTTACCAACGCTATCTCTGTGACCTATGAATGAAAGTTTAATAACCTTTGACTTCTAGGTAATTTATATGCTGAACCTGATCCAGATGGATCCTTCTATATTATAGACGGATAGAATTATGTTTTGGTTTCGGGTTAGATAAAAAAAAACAGCATTAAGAAAAATGTTCTTGTCTTCACACCACTTGTTCAGTGCGTTAAGTAAGATCCTTTTGGAACATTTGCACGTCGCCCGTGGAATGTATTTCTTTATAAAGTTTTAAGTCCTTCGGTAATAGGGATGCTTTGATGTTTTTTTTTTGATAATGGAAGGTCATTGACAAAGTTTAGAAAAATAATGAAGCCGAGATAAGAGCCTTGTGGTACCCCCGAACTATAGGTTACCTACTTAAGCTGACCCGTGTTCTTCCTGTGTGGAAAATACATTACATAAATAGACATTGATCCACCTACTCATCACTAAAACATTACTTACCTAAATTCCTTGCCTTGTCAGTAACATTCATTAGACCATAGACAAGGCCCGTCTTTTCCTAACACAAATGTCATTTGATGGCGTAAAAATATAGTATAGGTATCCAAATCCCGGTAATCGGAATCTATATTACCGGGGTTTTATTAGAAGTAAATAACGTTAGATGGTTCGTGCTCTTAAATGTTTTTTAATACCTTTATTTTTTATTAAAGCGAGTTTATAAGATCTAAACAAAAGCTTTCGCCAGCCTTTCAGAGGTACTGAGATTTCTAGATAGACGTTTTTGAATAAAAATGCTTTGTACCTGTGTTTCTGCCGGTAAAGGAATGTTGATAAAACATAACTCCACAAAAGCTCAAAAGGAGTATAAAATTTACAAGTTGGAGTTTTAAAATTGCATTTTCCAACTAAGAACTTCATAGATATAGCTTACATCCTAAATGTAAAAGTTATGGTATCTATACAAGATAATGTTTACTAACAAATAATTTTATTGTTTTTTAAAATTATTTCAACTTTACCCTACTTCCAACTATTATGATAAAGACGAAAGTTTATGAAGATGTGGAATGTGAAATGTTTATCCTTCCAAACCAAAGAGTTTGGATTTTATGTTCCAAATTACTACTTTCTCGCCAAAGCTTCTAAATTGTTGTGATGAAATTTTACACTTTTTACACATTTTTACACCTGGAATAACATAGGCAGGTGCTTTTTATCCGTACCACGCGAGCGAAGCCGCGGGTGGAAGCTAGAAGTCTCATATTTCATTAGCGCCTTAATTGAAGTTGCTCTACCATACATTATGTAGAATGCGTAAAAGTTTTTACTATTTTTTATAGTAATGAGATATTTTGTGACGCCATTGGCAAACGTTGTTAATAAGAAAAATTACTCCTGACTATGTACTTTCATGATCCATAACTTAAAAAACATCCACATCTACATCTACACTGTTAATATTATAAAGAGGAATTATTATAAAGTGAAAAATTTGTATTTTTGTGTGTTACAGACACATATTTGTAATGAATAAACTCAAAAACTACTGTGCCGATTTCAATAATTCTTTCACCATTGGAAAGTTACATTTACCCTGAGTAACATAGGCTATTTATTGCTAGAAAAGATTAGGGATCCTTACTTAAGTTAGCATAAGTAACGTAACCCAAGGTGTAAAAAAAGTCCACCCATGCGAAGCCGGGACGAGCCGCTAGTAATAGTTTAAAAAAAAAACGTAATCACAGACCACAGTGCACAGTGAGAAAATTGCACTACTAAAAAAATGTTACCAAATGATGTAGAAGATACCTTTATTTTGGCATTTGAACTTTATTTATTCACAAAACACTAGAACTGTGCACTAGAACAAAACTGTGGTCTGAATAAAAATTTCGAGGGTTTTGCTACCGACATGGCAGTCTCAATAAAAAAAAATTTTCACCATCATTTTTGAGCTCTTGGCAAGCTCGTTTAGTGTTCCATTTTATCTTATGTACTAACAGTACAGATATTTTATAGGCGAAAGTTTGTAAAAAAGAAACAAAAAATAAATAAACCAAAAATCTTGATCTAACCAAATAATAAAACGATATTTTTGTTATATACTTAAAAGTTAGTAAGAATATAAATATATATTATACTTGGGGCCCGTCCCGGCTGCGCACGGGTGGACTTTTTTAGCTATAAATAAAGCCTATGCTTCGTAGGGTGCATGTAGCTTTCCAACGGTGAAACAATTTTTGAAATCGGCACAGTAGTTTTTGAGTTTATTCATTACAAACATATACACACACACACACACACACACACACACCCACAAATATACAAATATTTCCTCATTATAATATTAGTGTAGCTGTAGTTGTAGATAATAATAATAACTAAATGCACAACTAAATGCGGCCGGTCTGCAATAGCAAGAGTATTTTGCAACAATTAATTATTTATCTACCTAAAATGCACGTAGCTAAAATGCAGGTAGACTATGTCGCGACTTTCATTATTAAGATAACAAAGTATTCCTGTGGTGTTACTTTGTTTTCGTATTAAAATCGATTTGGTATAAAATATTTTTTATATCAATAAATATTGTCACAAGACTGGTAGGCTATTTGAGTGGTGGTGGATTAGGCAGGTAGATTGTAAAGGTGGTTTTTTTTTTCACAAACCAGTACCTTCCTAGTTCCTAGTTATTTACCTATCTCCAGATATAAGTAAATCGTTTGTTCTTTTTGAGAATAAAGATTCTTTAAACCGAAAAATAAGCTTTATAATAACTTTATTTATAACTGGTTTGGTACCCATACCTTTTTGTTTCATTTTCCCTTTGTTATTCGTCCTATACCCGGTTGTTCCATTTTTACGTTTGTCCCATTTTCTTGATTAGCTCAATTTCCCAAAATAAGGAATTCCACCCTTCTTCTTCTTCGTGTGAGCTAGTGGCCAACTCTGGTGTCAAAGTTCTTAAGTCACCCGAAGATCAACATACCTTTTGTAATGAGCCAACTGCCGACACACTTCGTTAACGTGTCTTCCGAAATACGGAAGCGCTCAGATCCATTGATATATATTGTTACTATCGTAAACTCAGATCTATGTGCCACTAAACGGTCACCCATCCGAGTAGTGACGAGGCGAAGTGTTGCTTAACTAAGACGATCTGCTAAGGACAACGATGTAAGCCACGCCGCCCTTTGAAAAAAAAATAGAAAAAAATATATAAATAAATAATGCTGGACGTTATCACACAGCATCATGTAGCCCCAAACTAAGCTATATATTTGCAATTGCTATTCTTTTCAGTAAGTAAGATTTTTATATATTCCAATTAAGTACGTAGCAGCTAATATTTTATGTCGTGACAGACGGACGGACAAAATCGTTCGTCTTAGACAAGTTTTTCGTTTTAATTTAGCTTTTGTCTTGTATAAAATTCCTGAAAATAACAGCTTTTCGCCCACAACCTAATTATTCTTCGAGAAATCTCTTCGATTCTCGGCGATGGCTGGAGATCCTTTAATTCCTTCATTTAGGCATTAATCTCCTCATGAAAAGCCCCATAAAGAAGCCTCCCCAGGATTTGCAGAATGACCGCGTCCTTTCTTTCGAATGAAAGTTATGAAAAACCAATAATTATAATGTTATAATCTCGTCGCCTCCACTCGTTAGATGTTCATCAAGAATATTGAATTGAAAGTTTGTTTTTTTCTAAGTTGTTAGACGGTAATTTATTATACTATTTTGAATGAAGGCATGCGACATTAGGTGCTTCCTTTCACCTGTACGAACTCACGAATGCTCTACGTTATTAAAAGAGCACACTCCGCACATACAAAATCCGTGTTACGTTTCCAACGGTGTCTAATTCTTATCTCCACACGTCTCCCCAGCATACCGCGCAGCCTTTCCCGCCCTGGCATGTCCAATAAGCACGATTCTTGTAAAAACAAACGTTTCGCACTCCACTTTTATGTTCACACCTCCGGCGTTCATTTGTCTGCCACCCCCTCTTTAAAAAGGGGTTACAAAAAGGTACCCGTATAAAATGTAGCAGTTTACGTCTTTTGTCACCATAATTTGGGATCTTAGTACGTTTGGGGTTTAATTATTTGATTGAAGGGGGCTTAGTCCTTGCTAGTTGACGATTACTGATGAGTGCCGAAATGACCTGCGCGTTTCAGCCGGCTACTCGTTGTGCGTGGTGGGGGCTTGGCTCCAGCTGCTGGACAAAATTTTTGTATGGTCTGCAGCGCTGATTCAGATTCATTTATTAACCATACAGTTATACACATAACATAGGCATGCCATACTGATACATTCAATCATTAAATTAGAAACCTTTTCAATATTGTTATAGAGAAAGAAGTTTATGATAGGTACCTAATTTAAAATACATACCTAAAAAAATTATAACATTTCAAAGTATGCTGCTCTCCATGCAGATCAGAAAAGAATAACTTAGATATTCAGTGACATTTTGTAGATGTTTATTTCTGGTCTGGATGTAATGGTAAGTACCATAGTATCTTCATAGTTCCTGCTACCTTTCACAAGATATAAATAGTGAAGGGTCAAGTCGGTGTATGGTTGCGGCTGTTGGGTGTTATGTTAGTTAAAATATTCTGCGTAAATCAGACGCACGCAAATAGTTGAGTCTGAGTGGAATAAGAACCGTCGTAGGAAAAGGGGCCGCCGTTCATCGATAGTATACACAGTTACTTTGTCAGAATAGGACTATCAATGACAGAAGAATTGTCAAATTGAACTAAAGGGATCCCTCCTTGTTAGTCACGAGCCGCCGCGCAAACGCTCTGGTTCTGTTCTACTGGCTCAGTTCGTGCATGGACCCAACTCTTGTTGTAAGCTCACATATTAGTATATGCTACATAAACAAAATAATTATAATGAGATACTTAAAAAAAGTTTAGTGAGCTATTTCTATAGTGCAGTCAGGTCAAGGCTTTTATCTTGTAAATTGGTTTCAAAGAACACTTTTACAAATTAATTGAATTCTCTTCGAATCCTTTTGACTATGGCCAGAAATATGAAGGAATAGCATCTGAATGGAATGGATTGGCAAATAGTTGCTTCAATAAGTTCGTTTGAGTTCTTCGCTATTTATTCTACTTAAAATTTAAAATTATATGCCGTATGTTATGTTTTGACTTGTCTCTGATTCTATATATCATCATCATCATCATTAACATCAGCCCACTGCTGGACATGAGCCTCCCCTAAAAATATTATAATGAGCGCCATTGCACCCTGTCCTCAGCTCGACGCATCGAGCTTACCATCAGCCTTTGGTAGATCATCACTCCACCTGGCCGAAAGGCTTCCTACACTACGTTTGCCAAGCTGTCAACATAAAAATCCGAGTTCACTCGAGAACTCGTTTAGCCCAACGGGTATCGGTTCTTCGGCAGATATGGCAAGCCCACTGGCATTTGCTATGTCTCTGAGCTATATCGACAGCTTTAGTTCTATGTCTAATTGTCTAGTTGCGGATCCTGTTCTTCAGAGAAACTCCGAGCATATTATAAGCTCTCTTACCAAACATGCTGAGCGACTTTATACTGGTGGACTAGGCGTAGTGTGAATGTCCACGTTTCGACTCTGTGTAATGATTACGACGGGTCAGGCACTGTGGTATGAGTGACGAGAAAACCCAACGTAGTTTCTCAAATATAATATCCTCAATAGATTTGCGTACTGATTATATCCATACTGAAAACAAAAGTGATGACTAGGTATATTTTAAAATGTTGAGTTGCATGATATTTATGTTGCACATTGTCCTGCTAACCCCTTCATGATAAAAAAATAATAAACTAGCCGTGTAGGTGCTAAACGATTTCTCATGATAAACTATGCATTAGACTGCTCGTCTATCTAAATAATGTTTTCTTAACTATCCTATTTCATCAAAGATTCTATACTTTTCTTGTCAAATTATAAACAAACACATAGTCAAAGAGCAAAATAACATTCACGTAACGGTTCGCGGGTGAAAACAATAGAGTTCTTTATTCTACACCATTGTAATTGGAGCCTATGTTAAGACTTATGTTTATTTATGAGCCTTTTACTCGCAATCCCAAGATTAAGTATTCCCACGCAGCTAAAACACTGTTGACATCTACATTAAAAATTACGGGGATTTTTATTAATACATATAGCTTAAACAATTTCCTGTGTTCAAGGCCAAATAGGTTGAGAGATTGGTATAGTGCTGGGTTAGTCTACTCCATCTGACCATATCTCAGGTACTACAGCAACAGTAAAAGTTACCACTCGATGCTGAAAAATTATCTAAATCAGATTCAAAGACTATATTCCCACGCAGCTAAAACACTGTTGACATCTACATTAAAAATTACGGGGATTTTAAGCTATTGCATAGCTTCTATCGAGGGCCTTGAGCGCGGGGACCGAATCCAGAAATTCCGTAACGAAAAAAAACCTCACGCTCCCCACTCCGACGGGCACGGAGGTGTGGCTTGAAGGCCGTGCATTGTCTAACGTCGTTTCTTTTCGGCAGTCTTCGACACGGTGTTTGTGTGCGTGCAACTAGACGTATTGTACGACTCTACGAAGCTCGCACGAATCGAGACGATCACCACGCTCAAAAAGTGTAACTTGAATTAATATCAAAGAAAAAGAAATACTGCATAAATAAAATAAATAAATAATTATAATTGCATAAGTTGATACAAAATGCTATGCAATAGCTTTACCGCGGCAGTCCCCGAGTGCCACACGTATTTTTATTATTTTTATTTATACATATAGCTTAGTCAATTTCCTGTGTTCAAGGCCAACTAGGTTGAGAGATTGGTATAGTGCTTTTTTAGTCTACTCCATCTGACCATGTCTCAGGCACTACAGCAACAGTAAAAGTTACCACTCGATGCTGAAAAATCATCTAAATCAGATTCTTATACTATACCCCACGTCGTTGCCTTGCAAAGAGGGTGCGTATCTGTAATGATGACATGTGCGTGATACTTTTAGTGAAATCGTTGTATTGACTGTAATACTTTGTTTACATTTTTAATTATACTTGCCTTCACCACTAATTGGCAAGAATTTGCACAAGACTGGCAAGAGTGGAGGATGGCGGGGGAGGGCTTTGCTCAGCTGTGGGGCAGTCTGGGCTAGTTATAACAATAATAATTACACTTGATGATGGAACAAGCACATGACCCATCTGATGTTGAGTGGTAACCATTACCTATCACAAAGCATTGCATCGTAGATCACGTTTTATGGAACGTACTCTACGATGTACGATGCCCTGCGTCCATCAACTTGAGGCATGATGATGATAAGCCTCTTATGCCTGTAATTTCACCAGCACCCAGACCCTTAAAAGCGAAACACAGCACAGCTGCTTTACGGCAGAAATAGGCATGGTGGCAGTACTTCCCCGGACGCGAGCGTCTGTCATATCTTGCGGTCGCGATTGTCGCCTTGTGTGCGGAGCTTTGAACAAAATGTATGAAAATTGTCCCCCGTTGCTTGTCGTAGCGTCTAATCGCTGACATTTATCGTCCAATGTGCGCAGGCTGTAATACGCCACGACACTGTTATTTTTTAAGATATTAAATAGTTTTTTCACTTCTCTTGCTCAAAAAGTGCATCATAATAGTGTAGCTTAGCGGGCCTAAAACTCGAGTTTAATACCTCGGGCTAAAAAGTATTTTTTCATTTTAATTTTTGTCTAAAATCATCAGCCCGTAAAAAGCATTCGTTCTCTTACATAAAAACTGGACTTCTTGGTGCTCCGTCAATCTTTTTTTTTTGAAAATAGAACCATCTTGGTGATGTTTTATGAAGGTTGATTAATTTTTAATAAAATTTCTGAAAATTGTCTAATTTTGAAATGTTTTATTTTCTCGCAATCGAAGTGAAAAGTAGAGTGTTTTACTCGGGCCAAAACCACCCATTATAACTCGGTCTTGTCATCCTCGTATAACAACCTCGTATGTAATGGGATGGTTTAGTCCCTTGTAAAACAATCTACTATTAGCAATAATTAACTCGAAAACCCCTACATAATATAAAATATCTTAAGTAAACGCACATGTAAGTAGTCCTAGTTTTACTAGCAAAATAAACATAAAACATAAAAATCATTTATTGACATAATACCAAAAAAATGATAATCGGTTCATAACTAGCGGAAATAAGAGGTAACACACATAAAAAAAACACAACCGAATTGAGAACTTCCTCCTTTTTCGAGGTCGGATAAAAATGATAAAAAGTTAGTCAATCTTTCATTGGTAAATTGATTTTTCATAATGTTTCCTGCCATTACGATAATAAAGGGTCATGAAAAAGTATTTTGCTGTAAATCTTTCAGTGTCGAATGTGGAAAATAAATCACAATTTGTTCTGTGGCATATAGTTGACAAGTTTGCTACGCTCGCTCTCCGAGACGTGCTAAGCGCTAAGCTCCGCTGCTGTTGTGCCAAGAACGCTTTGTTCAACGGACTAAAAAATACCAACAAATAACTATAAATACCTATGACATGCACAAAATATATTAACATTGTTAGCATTTTAAGTTAGAAAACTTTTATTATACATATAAATAAATAATGCCGGACATTTTTGAGCGACTTCGAAACAACAACAACAACATTCAACATTCAACATTCTTTACACAAGTTATCGAAAATGCTATATTACTTTATTTTACATTTTATTGCTAATTAATTCCTTCGTCATTTATTTAAAAAATCTAACTGAAATATTACTTTCTTTTAGGGATTGTTTGGAAGAACTGCACACATTTTGCAGGAATGATGAATGAAACTAAGTATCATTATCATATCATTCTGTCGCGAAAACTTTGCAATGCCTTTGAATGTGTGTTCTCAGATGTTTTTACACGACTGAAGTCTTCAGTCGGGTTATTAATTATATATATCTTATTTTGGTTGCATGATTTATAGCAGATATAAAACACTGACAATAAATATACTCTTTAGAAAACACTCTAGACTAGATAGACAATCTACACTTAAAATTCATGAAGAAAACTGATGACCTTTTTATTTACTTTCAACAATTAAATAATTTACGGTCTTGTTAATAAATAATGGGTTTTTCACTTCTCTTGCTCAAAAAGTGTATCATAATAGTGTAGCTTAGCGGGCCTAAAACTCGAGTTTAATACCTAGGGCTAAAAAGTATTTTTTCTTTTTAATTTTTGTCTAAAATCATCAGCCCGTACAAAGCATTCGTTCTCTTATATAAAAACTCGACTTCATGGTGCTCCGTCAATCTTTTTTTTTGAAAATAGAACCGTCTTGGTGATGTTTTATGAAGGTTGATTCTTCCCTTCACGGTAGAATGCGAACTGTTTCGTTGAGGGTTATTGAAGGTATAGAGATTTAAAAAAAAAGATGGTATTGGCGCTAAATCTCTAGAATTTTCTTCATTCCAAATCACAAACTTTTACGTTTAACTTCCTGACTTTAACTTTCAAATTGTGAACGTGAAAAATGTCATCAAGTGATAGTGAAGATGCTAATATGCAAATGGAAGAAAAGGGCAAAGAAATAATTATGAATCTGTTGCCGACAAAATCACGTGAAATATATTTAAAGAGTTACGAAAATTTTATGAAATGGAGAGATGAGAAACGTGTGGATTCTTTTACAGAAGGGGTTTTTCTCACTTATTTTGATGAATTATCGAAAAAATTCAAATCGTCGACTCTTTGGAGCACATATTCAATGTTAAGAATGACCTTAAAAACGAGACACGACGTCGATATTAAAAAAATATGTAAATTTAACGGCTTTACTGAAGAAATTGTCCACTGGATACAAGGCAAAAAAATCTAAAGTCTTGACGACACAAGAAATCGAAACATTTTTAAATAACGCTCCAAATAAACAATACTTGGCAACAAAGGTAACCTACTTATGTACTCTACTCAAACTAAATAAATAGATACCTACCTACATACCTAAATTATGTACCTAGGTTATTACGATTATTAACACACTTATTTTTTTGTTCAACAGGTTGCTTTAATTTATGGAATCAGCGGTGCATGCAGAGGAATAGAGCTTGCCAATATAACGCTAGAAGACGTAGAAACGGATACAAACCTACAAGCTGTGAGTCTGCCGAACACGAAAACAAACAAAGAGCGTAAATTTGTCATCAGTGGAGAATACCTTAATATAGTTAAAGCCTATCAGGAGTTACGTCCCACTAATGTTTCAACGAGAAGATTTTTTCTAAATTATCAAAATGGTAAATGCACAAGGCAAGTCATAGGCAAAAATAAATTTGGTAACATGCCTAAAGATATTGCCACTTATCTAAATTTACCAAATCCGGAACTCTACACGGGCCATTGTTTCCGCAGAACATCCGCGACTCTGTTGGCGGACTCTGGTGCGAATATAACGACATTAAAACGCCACGGTGGATTGAGGTCCGATCAAGTGGCTGAAGGTTATATAGAGGACTCTATACAAAACAAGTATCACGTCACGCAGCGGATTATGGAAGGAA
Organism: Horisme vitalbata; assembly: GCA_951804965.1. NCBI lineage: Eukaryota > Metazoa > Arthropoda > Insecta > Lepidoptera > Geometridae > Horisme > Horisme vitalbata. Next base: position 11,536,335 of record OX638093.1, on the reverse strand, counting down.
TCAATATTCTACCAAACATTACAGAACCCCAAGCATCTACATCGCGGGATTGGATGAATATGTGAACTCAGCTGAAGCCGCACAGGAAACTCAAGCATGATTCGAGTCTCTCCAACTTTTACTCCACAACAATCAACTCAAAATATTATCACATCCCAATCACAGAGAACCGAAATAAAATTGCCCGGGAAAAACATATCACTAAACATTCAAAATTGCTCTAACTGCACATTTAATTTTTAATAAAATTTCTGAAAATTGACTAATTTGGAATTGTTTTATTTTCTCGCAATCGAAGTGAAAAGTAGAGTGTTTTACTCGGGCCAAAACCACCCATTATAACTCGGTCTTGTCATCCTCCCTCGCTAAGCTCGGGAGTATAACAACCTCGTATATAATGGGATGGTTTAGTCCCTTGTAAAACAATCTACTATTATTTATACTATCGAATAATCGAATGTTATTATTATTAAAACGATTAACCTGTTATGTTTTTTGTAATTAATTATGTATTGAGATCATTAACTATGTAACACAGTACTCAGTAGGTAAATATCATTGTTATTGCGTCGACAAACAGAGCTCGTAGAATTTTAAGGAGATTCTAAGTACCAGCAGGTATTCATATTTGAATTTGCCTAGAATAGGTTTAATAACCTTTTTTTTAAAAGATTTGGATCTTAATAGGTAGTACATAAGGTATCGATTGAACGAGATGAACGTATTTATAAAATGTGAAGAATATAAGGTAATGCCAATCACTTGAAATGAAAAGATAACACAGAAAGTAGTTGGTGAGTACCTATTCACGCCTCAATGTACTGGGAATTTTCGGGATAAAAGGGGTGTCAGATTGAAAAACGAAGCAGTTGGAGGTGTTATTTTTAACAGTTTGCGTGGCTTGAGGAGCAAGATAATAGGACCTAAATAGCAGAAATTTTCGATCTTGATTAAATAATTGGAAATCTGCGCTATTTTTGTAAAAACTTCATCAACAATAATAAAGATTTTATCAGATTTTCCTCTATTTAAACTATTTTATCTCAATGGGTTCGTAAAAGGCCTAGTTCATAGTTTTAAAACAACTTATGAATAGTCATGATGCCAACCATTACGGCACTATTGGTATGTATCACCGTTGTCCCTTATTATTATGGAATCTAATTCTTAATCATCTAAGTACCAATTTACTCGCTTTAATAAGTTCTAATATTTCAACTTCATTTATACCTATGCGTATAAACTTTGCCGATCGATTGTTTACAACTATGTTACAAGGTATGATAAAGGTGATTGACGTTGTTCATAAGTAGGTTACACTGCCTGTACCTACTATATTAACTACTTGTATTTTTGATTTGTCGTACCTCGTAGTAATGTTACTAAATCAATGTTAAACCTGCATAGATTTCACTCGGTGTATCGTAGTCCGGCACTTTACCAAGGAACCATATTTATTTTTACACGAAATGCCGAATTGAAATTAACCCATCATGGCTCGTGATGAATGAATCAATGCGTAGTATTATAATAATTCCATGGTATCATCAGAATATAATATTCAGTTCGCAATTTGTAAACATATTTTTATGTGACTAACTAAAGGGACAATATAGGCAGTTCAGTTATAATAAACTGTCTCACATGGGACCTTCGGAAAGTGCATCATCGGCATCGCTAATTTCAACATCTTACGGCATCAAGAGATTACGGGCTCTCGCTGCAGTGCGGGGCGGGCGGGGATCGGGTCGTGGCGGGCGGGGGCGCGCGGGGGGAGGGGCTGCGACCCGGTCACGAGCGCCTCCAGTGCGGCCGCGGCGCTCCGCCGAGGCGCACCGCGCCGCCCGCCCGCTAACCTAAACTGAACCCTATTCGCACCGAACAAGAGTTTTCATCGCACATTTTTTATTTACACCATAATACCGGGTCGCGAATTTTTTTCAGACGTCTTTGAGCGTGGAGAAGATGATCGTCGAGATACAGCAGGAGGTACGTCTTGGCAACTTATCGAAGGAAGTCATATGTGAGTTGCGAGTGGCGTATCGCGCCCTCCGACTTATAATGCCTTTTTTACGGCTCGATGTGCGCCGATACGGACCGACGACGTCGACGGGACGCATTACCGCTTACATAGATCGTATTCTTAGAGCGCTATCGGAACAGATTTATTTGCCGAAAATAGACGGAGTCGTCGACTTGTAGCCTCGTAGGTGACCGAAGGACGTCAAACTTTTTCGATGTCTACGAACCTTAAAGGTCCCAGTCTAGATTAAAGATCGTGCAGGGCGACGATGTCAGTGGGTCAACGCACAGTGCGTGCGCGCGGGGCGTGCGGGGGCGCGGGCGTGGGCGGGCGGGGGCGCGGGGCGCGGGCGGTGCACGCTGCACTCAGCGCCCGCTACGGGGCACTGCCACTACGCGGCCCGTAGCGGTGTTACGCCGTAGCCAGTAGGCGCGTCATTTTAACGTATTCGTATGACGTTTTGTAGTGGATGAATCGGACCGGTTTGGATGCGAGGGCGCGTTGCACGATGGTTCACCTGTTACATAAATGGTTCGCACGATGTAATCTACGGATGAGTAGTCATGGGAGCTCATAAAAGTGGTGTATTTACGAAAAACCAATGGTAAACAAACGATTCTTTTATATCAGTGATTAATATTTAGCATCGTAAAAAAAATAATCTTAAAAAGTTTAAGTTTGTGTTCAATCTCGATAACCTCTTATCAAAGGTTGTTAAGTCCGGTTGTAAATAAAAATTGAAATAAGTTGAATGTAAAATGAAAGCACAGTGCTAACGTACAGTGTGGTGTTCGCAGGAGGTTAGAGGAAAGAGGCCTTTCAAGATATGGGACAGTTCTCGGAACGTGAGGAAGGGTCTGGTGGTCACTAGCTTCGAGGAGCTAATACACAGAGGTAAGTTTATACTTTACTAGCGGCCCGTCCAGGCTTCGCACGGGTTAGGGCACTTTTTTTACACCTTGGGTTACGTTACTTAAGTTTTAGTAAGGATCCCTAATCTTTTCTAGCCATAAATATAGCCTCTGTTACTCAAGGTGAATGTAGCTTTCCAATGGTGAAATAATTTTTGAAATCGGCACAGTAGTTTTTGAGTTTATTCATTACAAACATACACACACACACACACAAAATACAAATTTTTCCTCTTTATAATATAAGTGTAGTGTCGATGTAGATGATAGCACAGCTTCTGCCCGCGGCTATGCTCGCGAGTTGCTCAGATTAAGAAGCCTATTGGACGACCTCTGTGGCGCAGTGGGCGAAGGTCTGCCTGGGACGCAGATGGTTGCGGGTTCGATTCCCGCCGCGGGGCAAATGTTTGCATGTTCTGCAGATATTTGTCTCGGGTCTGGGTATTTTCTATGTATGATATGTATGTATTTACAAAAAAAGTATAAAAGTGATATATCAGTAATGTGGTTCTCATAACACAAGCACTGCTTAGTTTGGGGCTACATGTCCATCATGATTTATTTATTTATTTATTTATTCCTGGTCTTGAACTACGTATATGAATAATTTTAGCCCAATTCGTTCAGTAGTTTTGGAATGAAGTAATATAATTACAAACATTTCAAATGAACATACTGTCCAACTTTCCACTCTCAAACTTTTTCCTTTATAATATTAGTAGGGTGGTAGTCCTAGTGGATAGTGAATGGATACTATCCTATTAGGATCAAGAGATTCTTATAAACAATTAAAACTATTCAGATTTAATGTATTATGTTCTTTAAATTGTTTCTCCATTGATTTGTTTAGTTTCATTTCATTTCTTTTATTCAGTCTGTTTTTGTTACAAATCTTTGTATGTTCTGCAAATATTTGTCGCACGTCTGGGGTATTTTTAATTGATCTATTTACAAAAAATAATGTTCTATCGTATTATATCAGTCATTTAGTTCCCATGGTACAAGCTCTCAATCTTTTCTTGTTAAAACCGATTAATATGATGACAGAGCTATCATGAAACCTACTGCAAAGATTTTCATCAACTGATTAAAATACTAGCTAAATCTGAAATGATAAATCTACGGTGTCAGAGATTTGACCGCCGACTCACCTACAGGGTCGACAGAGTGCATCGGCCCCGAAGAAATTACTCAGGCTGAGCGTAAGGACCACAATACGACTTTTAATTTCATTCAATAAAATGACATTGAACTTGTGTTCAATATAACGTGGGTCTGGTAGAATTATACTTATACTATATAACGCCTAGTGGAATATACAGTCAATATTATAAGTTGATAAACAAAATGTATTTTTAAAGTCATGATAACTATACATGGTGGGCCATGTGCTAGTTCCATCAATATGTTTAATCAAAAATTAGAAAAGTAAGGAATTATAAAAAAGCCATTTATTATTTAAAGAAACCAATCAAGGCTAATGCAAGTGGCTAGTGCAAGTATGCTTGTGCATAGAGCCGCTTCCTTACTTCGGAAGACATGTTAATGTTGCTTCCGGATTTTTAGGCGTACAGGAACTAGCCACTACTTTGAAAAATTACCAATAAATATACAAAGGCTGTGCCAAAAAAAATTAATACTTTTTAATCGAAACAAAATCGTGGTCAAAAAAAATTATGCCCAAGTCGGATTATTGACGGTCCACAAAACTGTAATACACAATTCAATAATTATAACAAACTCTTCAAATATTTTGGTGGGTTTAATTAACCTTTTGGATGTGAACACAGCATGCAAAAAAAGTATTACAAAGCAGTAAAAAATAAATAAAGTAAACGGATCGATGACTACCTGACCAGCCCACCTGAAAACCTGAGAAGAAAGTGAGGGAACCTTCACCTTATTATTTCAGAAACTCTAAGGCTTACAGATAAACCCGAATCGTTTAGAGTCCGCAATAATCTAGGCACACAAATACAACAATCAATAAAACCTATACCTATCATAACTACACGTATGTTGTGTTATATATTGTGTGCCTGGTGGTAAATACATATATCATTGCCTATAGTATTGTCTATTGTCAATTCAATACGAGTAATTTCCCATTAGATGGAAATAACCGTTCGTCATTTTTATGTGATGAATTTTCCATTTTGAATATTGCAATCAGTTTGATGTGTTATTTAAATGTTATTACAGAAATATTAATGCAATCCATTAACACGGCTGAACCGTCGCCATTATAGAGTAGGTAGTCTGGATTTGAGAATAATATGACCTTTAAAAACAATTCTTTCTTATATTTCATTTTAATTTCATTAATTCAATCACAATTTGTTTACAATCGTATATGAATGTTAATTTAGAAAATATCATGAACACCAAGAACAGCTTACCCACTTAAATTAGGTAGGTATCTATTAAGAAATAAATATCTAATAAAATAACATTGTTAGAAGACACATTAGATTTAATTATTAAAATGCCACAAAAAAAACAGAAAATATATTTATAATAAAATAAATAAAATGTAGTGATGATTTATCTAAAAATTTAAGTCTTTCATAGTTTATATAACATAAGAATATATCACAGACCTGCACCTTCATTATCTATCTCATGCCAACTTACAGAACCTCTGCAGTAGTAGAAGAGTTCTTTGTGAAGGGCTCATCCGGGGAAGTACTTCTTCCATGCCTATTTCTGCCGTGCACAGCTGTGCTGTGTTTCAGTTTGAAGGGTGCCGGTGAAATTACCGACACAAGAGGCTTATCATCTTTAGCCTCAAGTTGATAGACGCAGGGCGTTGTAAGGGCAAGGGCTTTGTAATGGTTACCACTTAACATCAGGTGGGCCTTGTGTTTGTTCTATCTTCAAGTACTATATAAAACCTCTGTATGTTTTGTTACTTTCATCTGTTTAAAGTCTACAGAAAAACTAGCATGTTTGTAAAGATAGGTCTGGTGCATATTTTCAGTGGGCAATCCCTCAGGGATTCATTTAGATGACATTCGCTCTTAAGGACAGACAAATTTTAGGAATCTTTGTTTTCCCGATTTGTATGAATCTATGGTCAAAATTATGGTCAAGTACAAATACTTTCTTCTTAGGGTTTCGTACACGATGGGTGCCCAACGGGATCCTATTACTAAGCTTCAGCCTTCCGTCTGTCTGTGTGTCACGCAGACTGTAGTATGGTAATAGGTCTCTACCTAAATTTCAACTCTGTAGTTGAAATTTTCAGTGTGTTATTGTTGCTTTAACCACGAATAATAAAGTAATTATAAGTTAAAGTAAGTAAGTAAGAACAGGGGCGGATTTGATCCGTTAGGTGACCTAGGCATATGAAAGATTGCCGCCCCTATACTCGCTATAAAGCACGAAAAAATAAAAAAAACCCTCTGGCCTGCTTCTTGTCCTTGGCTATATTATTACAATTTAAACTATATTGTTACGTATTTGATATTACGAAGATAACCGTTAGCCAAGTTACAGAAAGCAAGCCAAAAAATGTTGAGAAACAAGTAGATATGGTTTTAAAAATTAACAAATTTGCGGTGGTAATATATGGGCTGCTTGTTTTATGATATTTTTTAATGAATATCGTCTACGCGAAGGATCAAGAAGTGAAAGACGCGACTATCAAAAAAAACCTAAAATTTTTGCCACCCCCTAAATTTTGTCTACTTGGCCTTTTGGTAAATCCGCCCCTGAGTAAGAAAATGTACTTATATCTTGATCGATGGTTTGGGTAGACCTTAGAGATAGATAGATAACCCTTTGTGTTAGAGTCCGACTCGCTCTTTACAGGTTTTTATTTTTTTTATACTATATTTGTTTTACTTAAAGGAAAATATTTGTTATAAAGTAAGTAAAGTAAAGAAGTATTTATCACATGAAATAGATGTACTAATAATGACATTAACATGGGTATTTAACTATGTTTTCTACACTATTACGGCGTGCGAAATTTTTAAAAAGATTGAATTTAGCAATAAGAAATATTAAAATGAAATGATTAATTGAAATATTTTAAAGTTACAATTGTTCAATGGTCAAAAAAAATTAATTTTATTTAAATTAATTAAACTTAAAAATAAAACCAATACTTTTATATTAGAGTTAACGTAATATATACTATAGAATTTATTGGCTATAAAAGGTTCTCATGTATAATTCTAAACATTGACATAACACGATAGCATCGATTCATACCACAAATCGTAAATGTTTTCAACTAATTGGTACCTACTCGTACATATCTCGATTATACCTACTGAATAATTGTTGTGGTTGCTCAATAAGTATTAAGCTTGCCCGGGAAATAATCCTAATAAAACAATGAATAGCACATCCGAATAGCGCACCTCACTGTCGGGTAACAAACTAATGCCAGCTAATCAGATTTATCATTCGTTGCAGAATTGAATAAATCGTGCGCCCGAACTGCTAAAAGTTAGTTTGGAAACGAACTTAATTTGAAAACTAGCAACATATGTTCTAAAACTAGATTACAGCGAGGCGTAGCTTTTAGAGGCAGCGTAGAGCATTGTCTATCATGGTTGGCAATCATTATAATAAATTTATGAATCAAAGCGTCAGTAACATAAACCATAAAGTTTCTTGTTCATGTTTCTCAAATTAAGGTGTACAATAAAGAATTTTCATTCATTCATAAACCACAATATACCGATAATTACATAAACTCTGTCTGGGTTCGAAGGTTCATAAGTAAACCAGCGGTAGAAAGGTCTTGTATGTAACTACAGTGGGTAGATACAGTCGATCAAAATAGAAAGGAGAAATAGAAAAAAACATTTATGTCGCGCCACATGCCACAAGAGGACAGAGACACTGTACATAAGTAACAATACAAAACAAAACCACAAATCACAAACGTATACACAACTTGTGTCTATGAACGGAGGTGATGGCGAAGGTTTATAAAACCACCTACTTTTTAAAGTTTATAAGCGCCATAGAGCCATCCTGTGCCGAAATAGAAGTCATAGTTATTTACTCTAGTTAATAACACCTGAAAATTCTTCCACGTAGAATTCAACGACCTCTGCCAGCATCCTACCAAAAAAATCATTGCTAGTGCACCACTTACATTAGGCAAATACCCTCCAAAAAATCTCTAGGGCTTACGGTTTGGGCTATGTACGCAGATCCAGGGTGACCCAGGCTGGTTCAGGTCGCAGAGGCCGTGCACCCTAAGTTTGCAGTAAATCATGCCGCTCTGACATACGCGAATGATCCAATAAACTCACTAAACCCGTACATCAGTCAACTTAGTTACAGTTGCTTCTAGGTCCAATTACAGAGTTCAGTAAATGGATAATTTTATAAAGTGCTAATGAGTTTATACTCCACCTAACGTATACAGTTACCTATATGTTGTCTGTGGCCTAGGTAAGATTATTATACTTAAAAAGAAACTGAAACTATACCAGCCTAGGAGCGGGCCTGGTGGTACAGTTTGTTGGGGAAGATCGTGGGTTCGGTTCAATCTCCTGAATCGGTATTTATAGGGTTATTGTAATTGAATCTGCAGAATTAATTTATTGGGCCCGATTATCATTAGGTAGGTAATATTTAAAACACTTCAGTCAAATCATCGCTGAATACTTAGCAAACAATTTATATCTCTATTTTCAGCTTTGCTAATGAAGAGAGGCCATATTAGTCGCTGTTCGAGTGCATTTCCATCTCCTAATGGATCTTTCTGAATTAGTTGACACCGATTTCTATGTTTAGAGAACAGGTTTTGGGGCTCCGTATTTCCGGCTGGTTTAAGCGACGGCATAAATTAACTTGCACTTTTAGAAAGTGAAACTAAACCGTAAAAACTCAAAGACAAAAAGCTTCAAATGGACGTCATTCTAATTATTATGATTGATTTAAGTATGGAAAACGATTTAAAATTGAATGGGAGTTTGTCAGCCGGGCTAGTAGCGAGCTTGTGAAAGCAGTTTGTTAGCGCAAGATTGAGGGTACGATGCGCACCGATTTTACTATTATAAGATCAGTAACAAACATTTTTCTGTAATAGATATTACAACAACAAATTATATAACAGATATTTTCCTGTAATATTATTATAATTTAAGAAACTAGCTCTTGTCGGTATAGTGATGCATTTCTCTCCATTTAGCTCTTTCCATTGCTGTCTCTTTCACTTCCTTGCCCTAGAGACTTTTCTTAAATAGTAGTTACTAAGTCACTAATATTATTAAGGTGTGGTTTTGCAATGCAATACGGCTTGGATGCTCTTCACATCTAATGAGACGGTTATTCAAGCATACATAAGTGTACCAGACATACAGTTGAGTTAGTCTCGATCAATCACACTTGGCTGGCTGTATTTACTCTATACCCATATCTAGGCGAATACCTTATAGACATACAAATCAATTACTGCAAAGGCATATTTAGACTAGGTATTTGAATTTCATATACAATGTAAAATTATAATCACTATAAAAATATATTTTCAAAAGTATAATTAATTTATTGTGCCGTTCTGCACGTATTAAAAGTAGGTTATAACCGTGTCGTCACCGAGCATGTTACTATGTGTACCTATACGACACCATTTCGCTGGGTCCAATGCACAACCCGTCGGTTACAGCTGGGTATCCTTGGCCAATGAACTAACCTCGCCTGTCTGACCTGCTCCGCTTCCCAGTTTCGACCTATCCGCGATCTCGACCACCCCCTAGATAACCCACTCCATCTATCTACCTAGCATAATGCAATTTCTAAATGGACAATCTGTAGATTCCGTAGACATCGAACGCGGGTGGGACCGACTAACCTATATTTCTTCAAATGCATTACATAAGTATGAGGCGGCCAATGAGAAGCTATCCCAATTTTGTTGGGTGGAAACTTACAACAGGATTCGAACAGATATATATATGGATTAAATGCTCTTTGGTTCTTAAAAAACTTTAGACAATCAAATAGCAATACCAAAAATCCTAATGCTTATTATTGGAACGTGAACTATGAATTTACAAACTTGATTTTATAGGAGTTTGGCAAACTATTCAAAAGTATCAATAAGTAGTTCTTTGTAGGTGAACCATCTAAATGACCTCATTCCACAAGGCCCATCAAAAGTCATAATAAAGAGAGATTAGTGCGGCCTTCTAACGGCCCAACACAAACCAAGCAAGACGAAGCTCAGCTTCTTTGATTTTAATTGTTATAGGTGACGAGGTAGGAATATTGTCAGCTTGTGATCTTTGATCTTAACTTTATGATCTGGAATTCTTGAGAAATGTTTGATAATTTTAACGTGATCGCAACGGTGAATACTTGAGATGTTTACTTGGGATATTCATCGTGAAGTGACAAGTTTGTTTGTTTGTCAGGTAAAGAGAAACTATCGGTGGGCGCGAGCGAGCCGGTGCGGTTGGTGCTCGAGAGCGACGGCACGCAGGTCGAGGACGGCGAGTACTGGCGCACACTACCGCCTAACACCGTGCTGCTGCTACTGCGCACCGGAGAGCGCTGGTACCCCACCGGCGTTGATGTCATCAAGGCTGGTGCGTATCAACAGTCCAGAGCGCGAGGTGGCCGCACAAACGAGTATTGTAACCTCCTCCTTCTCGTTACAGCGATATCTGCGATACCGAAGATAGTATGCGAGACGATCCACGCTCTCGAGTTGCACGATGAGACGCCCTCATGGAAGATCATGGACAACAAGGGGCGCGTCACGGTCGTGCTGCACTGGGACCAGCGGCCGAACGCGGGCGCCTCGCCGGCCGCGCGCTCTCCCTCGCGGCAGGCCAAACCCGACCGGCGGCCGAGCCTCGTCATACAGACCAGCGTGGAGCGGCAGCCGCCGCCTCCGCCGCACATAACCGTCGTAAACCACGACGAGCCGCGGGGGCGGCTGGCGCGCGCGCCCTCCTCGCTCGAGCACGTGCACACGGCCGAGTGCCGCGCGGCCGGCGCCTCGCCGTCGCCACCCCACGCACGCCATCCGCCACCCGACGAGTGCGACTTCCACTGCTGTGCGCTGCACGAGGAGGGCCGCCGCATTGCCGTACACAAGAGCGTCGCCACCTCGCCCATACAGGACGCGGCGCCGCGCGCCTCGCCCTCCGGCCGGCCCAAGGGGCACGTTCGCTTCCTCGACGCCGAGTCGGCACGCCGCGGCGACCGCGACTCCTCCGAAAGCGAGACCGAGAACACGCTCGTCGAGGACGAGGCGGTCACCTCCGAGAAGTTTCTGCTGCTGATAGACCAGTTGAGCGTCGACCAGAAGCGGCACCTGACCATCAAGGACATCGGTATCATCCTCGAGCGGCTAAGCTCCAAGATCCTAGATGTGGAGCGGCTAGACCGCGAATCGGAGTCGGACGACTGCTACAACTGGACGATCAAGGCGACGATCCGCGGCGACGCGATGCGCGAGCTCGGCGTCATCTACAACGGCAACTACTACGCGATCAGCGAGCACCCCGGCTACCGGGAGGAGAACGAGGAGGCGGGCGACGAGGCTGAAGAGGAAGAAGAGGAGGATCGGCTCTGATCGGGGGCGTGCGGCGCCGCGCGCGCCGCGCCGCTGTGTGCCGCCGTGCCGCTGTGCGCCGCGCTGTGCCGCCCGCGCGCGCGCCTCGCCGCACGCTAGCGGCGCCGCACTCTCCCCGTGCCACGCTAATAGAGACTTATTATGAAATTCATGTCGGCCGCGCCTCGCGGCGGCCCGCGGAGTCGCACGCGAGGTTGCCCGAGCTAGTTATTAACGAATACCTATAGCTAAACTAAATTTTAAGTGAAACTGACTTCCTGTCGATTTCTAAGATTACCTTTAAGTGTCCATCGGGTGTCGCTCGCCGCGTGCGGATACGGCGCCGCCCGCGCCGAGTTCATATTTATCGATTTCGCCGTCAATGTTCTTAGATAACTAATAAATGAAACATTTAGCGCCGACCGCGCGCCGGCCGCGGCGAGCCCCTGCCTCGCACGTGGCCCCGCTCGGTCTCGCACCGCGCCGCATCGTTCGTCCGCATTCGTGTTGGCCTAAATATGGGTAATCGTTTTGTTCGTGACTCCGCGCTCTCACCTACCCCGTCAAATAGTTGCCAAGGTGTGGATGTTAATAACACCAGTGTAAATGCGAATGTGGCTCAATAAAACAATAAATTTAATTATTTAGGAAACATGTGGTCGTTTAGGTAATGCATCACGTGGCCATTTTTCGAAGATGGTAGCTCCATGCACGATAATGTGTTACTATTTACTTATGCTAAATATATTTGTGTATTTGGAAGTGAGTAGATGGATACCGGCAGAGTCGAAGTACCTTGTGCAATTTTTTTACTCAATACATCGGTAATAATAGATAGATAATAGACCTAGCATGTCACACGGCTCGGTTTAATCGTAATGTCGTTCACAGAACCGAGTCAGCTTTTCGGAGAGTCAAAATAAAGCTAAGAGTATGTTTCAGAGAGATAATTGATATACTTGATAGTTTAATATTAATATGTATTAAATTGAACGTTATAAAGAGGTTGTAACTAAAATACATTGCATATTGTCATCGTGCCGATGTGGGTACCCTTTGGTAGTCGTAAGTTGATTCATGTATTTAATAGCTCTATGGTATAGTAGTATTATTGTATAATGTTTTTAATTTTTGTATAGTACCGAGAAGAACACTTACCAATGTATGATATAAAATGAAATTCAATAAGTTTTACAACCCTTGGGGGTGTCATAATTGTATAGTTATGTAAGGTATAATAATGAGGATTATTACTATGATCGTATCGTGAATAGAGAGGTTCGCGATAGTTCCGTTATTTGGCGAAGCGATGTGTTCGTTTTGCGTTCCTTGCAAAATGCTTGTCGATTTCATGTTTCTATTTGCTAGTCCACGAAATTCAGTTATTTCTGGACGCAATTAAATATCACTCATTTAGGTTCAAACATTTATAATTCGTATTCCTATTAATATATATAAAAATCTATCTTCATGACGTGATTACGTTTACGTGTTAAGATCCGATTTATAATCCATTTTGATCTTTTGATATTAAATAAAATTAACTTTTAATTATGATTTGTAAGGTTTGGTATCGTGATTTGTCCTAAAATTACTTAATTTTCAATTTTATTCTCGCTATTAAGAATATGGAAGGCTGTAAGTCTATGTTCAAAACTAAACAGTTACTTCGTGAAGGGATGTATGATTGTATTAATTACATAAAATTGCTCATTTAAATACATTTATTTATGAGGAGCGCGGAATTGTCTAGTTCAGAGTCGCGCGATGTTGCCATCAGTCTCGTATATCAATGGGCAAATGATGACTATTGTAGGTAGCTGAGGAACAGCTTCTGTTCACGAGCTACGCACGGGAGAGTATTCAAGTTTTTGTACAGAATTAGTGGAAACTTCAATGTTAATGATTGCGCTTATCGAATGTATGGATTTAGTCGCATTTTTGCGTGTGCCTGCAAGTCAGCGAGGCAAGGCCCAGACTGGGGATGGGGCACTGACTCGAGCGATTTAGTTAATAAAAGAAATCGTGAACGAACATAAGCCTTTTGTAACGAGTAGTTTATTTACCCCTCAATTTGTAAGTTTCTCTTTGGTTTGTACAGTTGATGACGATTCTATCGAGTCCGTTACGCACATTAATTATATCTAGTTAATATTCCGTTTTAATATTTTTACGTGTAGGATTATTGATGGAATAAAGTGTAAAATAATGGTTTGTGACAGTCGGATACGGTAGGTGGAAATAATTAGGTTGCACGGTATATACGTCCTGACTTGATCGGGGAGCTGGACTTCTTGCCCTAAATTGTGTAATAACGAATGAGTTCCACTAATACCTAAGTACTATTGTTATTAATATTGCGTTTTCATTAAGTTGATAAAACGCAGTGTTCAAGATTGCCATGCTCTTATAGGAACATTTCTCTCTAAATTCAATCCGATAACGATAAACTCAGACATCCAAACAGTTTCCATTTAAATCACGATTAATAAAATCCCATAAAATTCGCTGTTGGAGACGTCTCCTAGTAAAAACATGGTGTTTAAAACAACCATGTCACATAATGATAACAGAGATCCACAAATAAAATACAAGTAAAAGCAATATCATATAAAAACAAGACATACGTAGAGACTATCATATAAAAACAAGACATAAATGTTGTCGATAGTCCTGTACAGAAGAAATGCACTTGTTGCCCCGAGCCGCACACTTCACAACTACCGTTACAGATGGGAATGAATGATGACAGTCGATTTCGTACTCTACTAATTATAAAGCTCATAAACCTCCGCAGGTCGGTGAGGCGTGCATTCCTACCCCGCACCCCGCACGGCACCCCCCGCGCCCCGCTTCCCAGCGTCGCAACCAAAAATTCCTAAAGAATTTCAATTCCACAAACTTATGACATTTCGCAGAAAGTTTCACAAGAATCAGAACAAGAATTTAAATCGGCTGCCACTTCTCCACCCCGTTCATATTATATACTCAAATAATATAATTGAAATATACATTTAGATAATACGATGTAAGAGATAAAGATTTTTGAAAATTTCGTTTTTATAGGCTGATCCTTTTAGTGAGGTCACTTTTTTAAATAATCGTTAACCACACCGAGCCGCGGCGAGGTAGATACGTACGTAAACTATTCAATGTTAGATAAATCATAAACAGTACAGTGTATAGGTGATAGGGCGACGTTTCCCTTCATGTGCCAAATCTATTTATTTTTTCTATTTGGTTTTGTATTTTGCGATCGAATTTAAATTGTCATCGTTCGCGGAGTACAAGCCAAATTGGTGATTTTCCAAGTGCCAATTTATGCCAAGCCTCAATAACTGGTACTCATTTAATTTAGTGTAATGCTACTGTTGGTTTCTCTATTGAACTCACTGATGACATAATATTATACTAGCATAGTGCCAAAGATTTCAAAGTAAGCTAAGTCCCAGTGAGTTCACAGGAGATAGAATAGGCCACTCTTCCTAAATATGGACTCAGATCCTCTTCTCAGTAAGCACTTGTAATCCGAGACTTATTTTTGTATTCGGACCTTCTCAAACGACTGAGGCAGTACCGGTTTTTGTTTAGTTAAACTAACGTACCCGACAAACTTCACTGCCACTAACTTAAAAATAAAATATTGGAAATGATTTGTGCGTTTTATTTTATGAATAGGTCATAATGAGCAGATGCTGCATAATGTTATCATCTTCACTATGTATATTCTTCACTATATATTTTTACCTAACAATTAAAGTAACAAAAAATAATAAATATATATATTCATACAGACATTATATTCAAAAGAAAGAATAAAATTCATTGCTATCACACAAATAATTCAAAAAACTTTGCACTAAAACGATCTAGATCTAACAATGGGAAAAAAACCTAACATTTGAAGAAGAAAATCTTTATAATAATAATACAAGTAGGACTTTAAAAAAAAATAAACCGACTTCAAATTAATCACTTCTTACTTCTTGTTCTAAAGAATTTTGAAAATCGGTTCACAATTAACGGAAATATTGTTAATCATAGGGCGAAAATTACAAGTGAGGAGGAGGTTTTTGAGTTTTCCGGGAAAAGTACCAATCCCTCAGAAATAAAATTTATATGGGACCGACCACCTGTGAAGTGGTCTTTTAAACAAAAAAAGAAATTAAAAAATCGGTCCACAAATGACGGAGTTATCGGTGAACATAATATGTTTATAATTATTTAATATTTTGGTTGCTATTTATAATTAAAAACATTTATTATGTAAAACTTTTAAATGATAAATAAATTTAAAAAAAAAGTTGAAAAAAAAGGTTCTGACGAATTGAGACCCTCCTCCTTTTTGGAGTCGGTTAATAAATTACAGAACAGTATTAAAGAGGTCACTAGCATATTTGTTTTCAAAAAAAGAATAAAGGAGTATGTTTTGAAGTACACTTATGTACTGTCATTATCTTAACCTGGTAAAGTTAACTGGTATATCGCTGGTCATAAACCAGTACTATAATTAAGTATTTACTTAATCGTCATCGCCTATATCATCATAATCATCACACACAGCCTGACTTCACTCACTGCTGGGTATAGGCCTCCCTCAACTTGTGCCATCCACTACGATCCTGCGCTAGTCTATATGACTATAATAGCTAACATAATTTCTCTATAAGTGAACTAACTATATTATGTTCTTTCCGAAATAAATATCTTTAACCACAAATGTAGGTAAGTAGGCAAAGCAAGTGGACCGTACGACCTTCTTGGGCTTTGAGATAGACCGTGCCACAGTATGAAAAAATAGGTGGCGCGTGCTTTGCACTATGTCGGCTATCTGGTTTTCTGCCAAGGGTGGTGATACGGTCTTGCTACTTAGCCACGATTCAGTCTGTACTGCAACACGGATCCGAGCTGTGGGGGCGTGCCGCGGAGTGGGAGCGCGCTTTTCGCATACAAAAGTGCGCTGTACGAGCCATCATTCGGATACCACGCGAAGCCTCTGCCCGCCCTTCAAGGAATTGACAAATCCTTACGAAACTCAGCTCCCCTCCTTGGTAATTTTACAGGTAGCTGTATTCGTAAAAGTGAACCCAGAACTTTCAGCAAGCTTGGTGATGCCCATGGGTACGACACACTTCGTGTGAAGCAGTTATCGGCCGTACCACGAACGATGGCGAAGTCTGACAAACTGGAGGCTCTAAGCCTGAACACGTTTAAATCCCGCCTGAAGTGCTGGCTTGTCGAGCAGATATTTTATACGTTTGATGAGGTCTCTAGCTTGAAAGTGACTGAATAATAATTGTATTATATTTTACCAGTTATTTTTTTTACCCTGGACGGAACGGAGACGGTATATGCGTTTGTGCAACCTTCTGTGCAACATCAAAACTACTAGTCCGGTTTTGATGCAGTTTGTGGTTGATTAGTGATGGTTTTTAAACAGTTGTTACGGTAGTAACTCACTTGAGGGCGCTGCAGTTATACATTTTTAATATCAATACTCTTTTAAAAAGTTAAAAAAAAGCAAAATTAAAAAATTTGTAAAAACCCACGACGGTTATAAAGTAATCGAAAAAGGATAGAATACTTTAAAAACCCCCGACTTAAAAAATAAAAGTACATATAAACTTAATAAAAACCCAAGAACTCGTCGAGGTCTGCAAACAAGTATTATCATCATCAACTTCTAAAGGTCCCCACTGTAGGGGCACGGCCTACCCAAAGGGTAAGTAAGTATAGTGCTAAATGTGTACTTTGTACAAACTTAAACAAAACAAATTGACATGTATCGATTAGTATGAATAAATATGAATCTTGAATCTTGAATATTGTAGGCTCTATAACGCTTAAGTTACGTATCTATTTTTTCCTACTGTCTGATGTCTTGCCTAATTAATATTTAGCGATTACGATTAGCCTGATATGTCCCACTGCTGGGAAAAGGCGTCCCTCGATCCCTCAAATACTTCATCAGACTATTTAATTTTAATTGATAAATGAGAAACAAGAAAGCAATTTTTAAATTTTATTTTAAAACTGCACAAAAAACCTAAGGAATATACCGAGACCGGGCAGTCGTAAATAGAAAAATATAACCGAGTAAAAACTAGCATCAAAGGAAAACCAACAAAAACCCGTTTGAGAGGCAATCTCGGCCGATTGGCAGATTCAATCGGCTGCAGCGGGCAATGGGGGCGCAAACACCCCACCCGGGGGGTTGATAATGTTGACTGGCACCCCAATTCCGACACCTTTTCCGGGTGAAAAGCGCCTGCACTCTTGGTTTTGCTGTGATGTAATGTAATATTGGTTCGGCTTCAGCTTCAAAGTAAGTATACTTTACGACTTAGGTTGGCCAGACACCAACTAAGCAGGCATTATAACTGTTTACTTAAGGCAGAGGGCTACTTTATCAGAGCTTAACGGAGATTGAGTTGAGTACAAAATATAGGTTAGCTTTATGCGAACAAGCTTTTAGAGATGACGTGGGTTGAATACACAATCGCACAAACGAGATGAACTAAAATAAATATTCGGAACATCTCATATAATATGATCAACTGTTCCCTAACTACGCAAAACCTGTGCAATGAACATAGCCGCCAAATTGTACGTTGTCAACAGACCACCCGATCTTCGGAAGGCACGTTTAGATGTTAGTCCCCGGCTTTTACAGTCGTTAAACCATATTGGAGGCCTTCCGGTGGCCTGAAAACTCCAACACCAGAGTTGGCTACTAGTACTAGCTCATGCGAAGAAGAAACAGAAGAAGATTCAATATAGGTTTTTTATATTTAGATAAAAAAAGTGGTGTAATACTCACGTAACTCTATTGAAGCAGCGCAATCGTAGCACTTGCGTATTTGTAGTAATATTAGTTGTCATAGCTCGTAGCACATATACCATCTCGTAGTCAGCTTAATTTGTAGAACAACTATCAGTGTCGTAGCACGTAGCCCGTCCGTAGCACTTGTACCGTCCCGTAGTAAGCTTATTTTGGAGAACATCTGTCAGTTTCGTAGCACGTATCGCGTCCGTAGCACTTGTACTGTCTCGTAGTAAGCTTCTTTTGTAGAACATCTATCAGTGTCGTAGCACGTAGCGCGTCCGTAGAACTTTTACCGTCTCGTAGTTAGCTTGTTTTGTAGAACATCTATCAGTGTCGTAGCATTTAACACGTCCGTACTTGTACCATCTCGTAACTGTATGCTTATTTTGCCGAACATCTAACGGTGTCGTAGCATGTAGCACGCACGTAGCACTTGCTTCGAGATAGAAATAACGTAGAAAACTTCGTAGCACACGTATATTGAAGGTTCTGTTATTGCAGATATAGATAGTAAATAGTGAGCATGTTATGAAGTTGCATATCGATATGACCACAACCACACTACACCAGCTTATTCAGTCCACTGCTGGACATATGCCTATAAGAAGGGGGATATGCCCATATATCCAACGCTGGGCATACGGGTTGAGGATTGCAGGACACAGCTTCCCGCACCACCGAAGCTGCTGCCTGTCGGTGACCAGAGGATTTAGCTGTGGCGGTATTAGGCTGCGCTGTGCCGCAATCAACCACCATAGCCCTGTTTGTTAGTGAGCAGGGTCTTAACAGGCTGGTGAGATTAGTTTGGGTTCCGAAGATAGAAATGGAACCCCATTTTATCTCATCTTAACGTGCCGTCCGATACACATACACATACAGAGTATCGCGCAGAGGGCCTTACGTTTTTTGGAAATTACGCAACTGGTTTTATGTAGAAACTGATCGAACAGCGTAGGTAATGTAATCTTCTTGCAGATTGCAATAATCATCACTCAAAACGGCCAGGGTACTAACGAAAAAAGGTACTTCAAAATTGAGCTCGATATACTATAAAAGTTTTCGAATTGTGCAACTCGTACTAGGCCCTCAGTTCATTTGTAGCCCATCAGAGCAAGCTTTGTAGCATACTCGTAGCAATTCGTAGCACTTTACCAAGGTGTCCTAGCACATACCAAGTGGCGTAGCACTTCTTCCTAGTTCTCTTGTAGGCCAACTCTAGTTTCGAAGTTGTTAGGCCGCCCGGAGGCTTCTGACATGGACTGAAAAAGCCGGGACCAACATCTTAACGTGCCTACCGAAACACGTAGCACTACAAGTAGGACTTTTAAAAAATAAATAACCGACTTCAAATAAATCACGTCTTACTTCTTGCGCTAAAAAATTTTGAAAATCGGTTCACAATTGACGGAGATATTGGTGATCATAGGGCGAAAATTACAAGTGAGGATGAGGTTTTTTGAGTTTTCCGGGAAAAGTACCAATCCCCCAGGAATATAATTTACATGGGACCACCTGTGAAGTGTACTCTTTTAAACAAAAAAATAATTTTGAAAATCGGTCCACAATTGACGGAGTTATCAGTGAACATACATAAAAAAAAATTAAAAAAATTTTCCGACGAATTGAGAACCTCCTCCTTTTTGAAGTCGGTTAAAAATAGATGTTTAGGAACGCTACTTTTCAATATGGAAACATATCATAGCGAAAAGTAACTTACTCCTACCTTCGTAGCTCAAGCTTCAATAATTTGTAGTAGCAGTTGATGCAAGGATTTAACTAAAATAAAAAGGTTTAATTTATCGGTGGAATATGTGAGTATTGATCTTGTGTACCCATACTTCATGCAATAAACGATTCCATTTAAAAAAATAATAATTCACAGGTAAACATTTAATGCTTACAAAAAAACATTAAAATATTTCAAAAAACACTAAACTCACTTCACTTTAGCTAGAAATAATCTGAAGCTATGAATAGTTTTCAAGATCAACAATACTAGGATTTCAGAAATGTCCAACTCATCCACAGATGTTTACAAGGGACTTCAAGAGCGCGTCCACTTCGGGACTCACGACTTCACGTCTTGAAAACTGCAAACCTCAGCAATTCAAGAGACATCGACAGTTTCGATCGCTATTGGGGGCAATAGTTCACCGGTCGGTGGACGGCTTGGTGAGGATAATTTGAATGATCCGCGATCGTTGCTTGAATCGCACTCACCTGATAGTGATCAGCGATAGCTGTCAAAACTGTCGGTGTTTTCACTGACATTTATAAAGATTCACAAATGTGTAATAAAGATTCATCAAAGTGTAATAATAATTCACCAAATAATGATTCACCAGTCATTAAAGTAAAATACATGAGATTTTAAAATGTACAAGATATCGACGCATTACAATTAATTTCAAGAACGTCCTTGCTTCCTAGACGTGACTGCAAGACTGCATGCGCACGAGTGCCCGCTTCTCCGCCATGATCATCTTGTCCAGCACGTCTTGCATCTCCGGCCAGGGCTCATACCGCTGGTTGATGATCACTATCTTGTGCACGGTGGGGAAGCGCAGGTTCATCGTGCGGGATATGTTGTCCCGGCTGTGCGTTGTGAATACTACGTCTACCTGCAGGGTAAGGACTATACTAGTACCTAAAAGTTCGTAATCGAAGATCAGAAGAGAGATGTTACTTGTTCCTCATTTAACAACAACAGCAACCTTGTATCAATCCACAGCTGGACGTAAGCCTCTTCTAATAAGAGTATTATAACCGCAATCCTCACACTATCGCAGGACGCTTTTCGCAGCCGACGCTGCTGCCCGTTGGTGGTCAGGGAATTTAGATGTGCCGGTGTCAGGGTGCTCTATGCTGCAGCTAGTCGGCCGGCAGAGCAACGTTTGATGTTTAGCAGGGTGCACCACGGGCAGGTAATGTTGGCTTGGGTTCCAAAGATGGAGGTTGCAACCACTTACACCCCTTTGTGATTGAATGTTGTCTATGCTAGTGGCCAACTCTGGGGTTGAGAGTTTTGAGGTCGGCTGAAGAACTGAAAAAGCCGACACTGACATCTTAACACGCCTTCCGAAGAACGGAAACGCTCAGAAATCGCGAAATTTTACTCACCCACCGTTTTCTGTGTATACTTTTTTATCATCCAGTGTAAGAGAAATATAAAGGAAGCGGCGCCAATTTTCACTACTACTCACAGATTTGACGCTCACACTGTCGAGTGATGACACAGGATGATTAGGTATGTTGTAGATCATACTCTTTGTCGCATACAGTACCTACCTACTTTCCCTCTGCTTTGTTATATCCACACTAGATACATACAAACGTATTTACTACTAGCTTCCGCCCGCGACTTCGCTCGCGTGGTGCCCGGATAAAAAGTAGCTTATGTGTTTAATCCAGGTCATAGACTATGTATATGACAAATTTCATCCTAATCCGTTCAACCATTGCCAAGTTGAATACGAACAAACATACTCGCACTTTCGCATTTATAATATTAGTGTGATTCATTGAAAAGTAATATTTGCACACACTGTACACTGTAATTACATACAAACCCACCGTATAATAATATAATATAATATAATATAATAATATAATATAATAATGCTGGACAGTATCACACAGCATCATGTAGCCCCAAACTAAGCAGAGCTTGTATTATGGGAACCACATGATTGATTTAATACATATATACATTTTTTTTTGTAAATACATACATATCATACATAGAAAACACCCAGACCCGAGACAAATATCTGTAGAGCATGCAAACATTTGTCCCGCGGCGGGAATCGAACCCGCAACCTTCTGCGTCTCAGGCGGACCTTCGCCCACTGCGCCACAGAGGTCGTCAAATAAAATAATAATAATAATAAATAATAAAATATTATTATTTCAATAATTATCTACGCGAGTACCTACCTTATTTTTGCACGCCCAAAGTATGGCGCCGAACAGGACAGAAAAAGCAAAAGCAGTCGTCACGAAGACCGGAATGAGCTCCCAGTAGACCGAGCAGGCGTACCCGAAGCGCAGCTTGTTCGGAATGGGTATGTCGTACTGCGATGGAGGGATGCCCCACATACCCCTCACACACGCCCTCTGCGGGGACCGCGCCGCGACCAACTTCACCGTGTGGAAACAACTCGGCCTCAATAGTTTTGAAAGCATTTTTTATTGTAAACTGATATAAAATATAATTTTGTAAAATCTGATACTGACAAAGCGTCCTGGAATAAACACCATAGAGTATAGTAGAACCATAGTAGAAACTGCAAAATTTAGAAATGACAGTATATTACAAAAAGTTTAATGAGCTAAGAACCTGGCAAACCTCTGTGGTAAACAATTTAATTTTGTAGAAAACTACTTTTGATTATGTCGGAATGAAATTCAAAAGTCAAGCGTATTTTTATTTATTGTAAACTAAAATTATCAATAAGCGTAATTTAATATTTTGGATTTATTTATTCATTTTTATCTGTGTATGTTGATTATGGAAATTTATTATGATAATGAACCACGCACAGTATTCTAAATTCACAAGCAGCAGAAAAGGTAAAAAAACTGGTTCGTAGAGAATATTTTTAATTTTTATTTGATTCAAAGGCAGTTTATTATTCCATGTAGGCGTCGCCCGGTGAGGGTCAGTGATGACCCTGAGAACACCACGTCGCCGCATATCACCACGAACAAGAAAACGATATCGGGCTATTAAGGACTTCTTTAAACGAGCTATAGGTAATAAATATAACTATAGTAACAAGGCGTATCCTTCACCAAATAAAACCAGTACTTACGCTAAAATACATTTTCAGGCAGCTCATCACAACCCGATATAGAAATAAATTCCAGCATAGCAGTTAACGTCACAGACCTCAATCGTAAAATAGTTGGTTTAGAACAACAACTGAGCGAAGTCAGCAAGACTTGCCGCGAGTTCATATACCTGGACGCTTCAAGAAGAGAGTCGCAAAGCCTGGCCTCCACTCAACTGAAAGATGACATACGGGAAGACAATTCATCGGTGAGAGTACCGCAAGGAGTAGAAACTAAGATTTTGTACAAAACATCAGAAAGTCACTACAAAAAATCCGAAGGAAGTGACTATACGCCAAAACACACCAAAGAAATTAATGATGGTTACCAAAATAATAAGATGAATTTAGACAGAAATTATTCAGAAAGAAAGAAAAAAAAAAGTAAAGTTGACACGAGTCAAGACATGAATCAAAATTTTAGAAGGCATAGGACTAAATCAATCTCTGAAAACGTCGTTTCATCTTATTCTACAACTGATTTTCATTCGCTTACTGATCTAAAAACTCGTCGTCATTTAAGTCCAGGTTATTCTGGCGACCACGTTGATAGAAGAGCTCACAAAAATGAAAAAAACGTTCATAGCCATCGACGAGAAGAATTTCACAATGAACAATTAAAAAAAGCCATACAGAGAAACACTGAGCAACACTGTGAAGACAGAGCAGTCAAACATTCAAGGAATAGAAAATCTAATCGAGGCCCTAACGAGTTAGACCAAGACTTTATAGCGGATATAATTAAAAGACAATATAAACCTATGAAAATGTTCGGTAGAAGACAGTCTGACTTGAGCCAGTTTACTGAGCCAATGTGCCGCGACCGCGAGTTCGCACTCACCGAGAATCGACAAGAAGACACGGAACTGTGTTCCTGTTGCTATGGAGGGCGACATAGCCCAAAACCATATAGTAATGCAAGAAGTGTTTGTGATGCTCGACTCTATAGTTCGAAAAAGAAACCCCTAATTAAATATCGTAGAGTTCACGCAAATGCGTACAACGACGCCGAACTTTACGATTTAATACCAGTCAAAGAGAAATCTAGCCCTAAAACTAGAAGAAAGTTTTACCAAGATAATTTCGCGAACCATCATTATTATAGAGAAGTACCTCCATCGCCAAAAACGCACAGACCTCGTCTTAACTTGAAAGCACAATATTATACAGAGACTGATGATCATATGGATTACGTTCGATACGCTCACAGAAGGGTTTCCCCAAACAGGCATCATAAGTACCAAGAGCCTACGGAAACATTCGACAGTGAGCATTCGTCACAAATACTACATACAGTGAAAAATAAACAGCCACTCATTAGCAAGAAAGAGCAGATACACCAGGAAATGGGAACAATGAGTAGTTTACAGTATCCACAGCATTTTGATATAGAACTTAATACGACTACGACTGCATTGAATAAAACTCAAGAAACGGTATCTTCATCAGATAAAACAGACAGAGCACTTTCCGAAATTAAAGATATTCTGCAAACATTCTTGCAAGAGATAAAGAAAGAAGCATCATCAAGTGAGAAATCAGATGTTAGTACAAAAATAACAGAAAACTGCGCAATCAATACCAGCCCACAAGGTAATGCGAGTATGATGCCCAACAGTGGTCACAGTTTCAATAACTACAGTGCGCCTCAATGTAGTACTGCCCCTACACCGTACTTGCCATCTTATCCTAATGCATGCTGCTATCCAATATTACCCATATACCCAATGAACTGTATGCAAAACAGCTATGTAATGCCAAATCAAAGTTTCTCTTGTTGCTGTGCAGATAAAGCAGAAGCCACATCAAATAGTAAAATACAAACAAACAACAATGACACATTAACGAACGAGACTGACGAACTTATAAAAGAGATCTACAAATTCGTAGCACAAAGTCCAACTTTTTCTAGAAAACATGAGGATATCGCTGAACAACAAACAAGAAAATTCTTTGAGGACAAAGTCTTGACCTCTAGAAGTGCTGGTGGCAGTAACCATGTTTCGAAACACGACGCGAAGATTGGGACTACTCAAATGAAGTGTTACTCAAAAAGTTGCGAAGCAATAGGATCAAGAATGGACACGTACTATAGTGGCACGAATGCTACTTACTCCGATACTATTCTAGAAAATTTAAGCCTTGAAGCTACAGCTACCACTTCTTCGGAGACCGATCTTAGCACTGAACGGGAGAAAAATAAGGTAAAATAGAAATATGAGTTTCCTGCCTATTACTATTACAAATCAGTTCGTACGTTACAATCGCGGAAAATTAAAACTGATAATGTATGTCTCAGTCTCTGGTGCCCATAGTCAGTCTCTGGCTAGTTTGGGATCAGTTGACCGTGTGTGAGATGTATCGTATAAGTATTTATTTATTAACCTTTTTTTCAGTCGAAGAAAGCCAAACTTAGTAAAGTTCTGCAATCGTTCAGACTATTCAAAAAAAAGAAAAACAAAGAAATTATTGAAGAGTTGAGTGAGAGCGAGAGCACTATAGACGTCGAAATCAAGAAAAAATCTCCTTTTCGAAAACCGCCTTTTCCACAAGAGGTTACAAATTACATGATGTATGGTCAGGAATACGATAGACCTCCACAGATCCCTCGGAATTATCCAAATCACTACCTACAAGATTACAGACCTCCTTACAACCCAGCAATGCAGATCTACCCGCCATCTCCACCTAACGACCCTTACTACGAATCTAGGATGCGTCAATCACATGACCGATCACCACCTCCACACCCTTCAGCACCACCATACGCCAACCCTTACGATTACAATCAAATGCAACCACAAGTTCCATTATGCCTGAAAGAAATAGAAGTAAAGAGCATGGCAACTCAGAGCGAACGGAAGATGTCATTCTTCAGAAAGATAAAGCAGAAGATACAGCCTGATGAACAAATCAGAAACGATGGCGCGAGGACCTACGCAACACAAACCAAACAGGACAAACTTAGTTTATGGAAGAGTCTACAAGCAAAAGCGATGGAGGGTAAAAACGATTCGATGGCATACTCCTACAAGCAACAGCAAAAGCTAGCTGCGGGCGATACGAAGATGAGAAACGCAATGCTTAAGAAGATGTTTAACAAGCGGAACCCGTTCTCTCCGAGGAATCTAATTGTGAGAACCCTGATGGGTAAGGATAAATCTAGCTTCGGCGACCCCCCTGCGATGTACAGGCCCCGTATGTTCATATAGTCTGTGATGAGTTTTGTAAGAAAAAAGTAAATTGTCTTGTTTCCTGTGTTGTCTGAATAAGATTAAAATATAAAATACAATGCACTGGTTTTCATCATCACAAAGTTATTGGTATTCGATGTTTGACACAAGGTTATTTGTTAATGTTGGTTGACACCAACTGCTGGCGGTCCACTCGTCGACAGCTAGCAGTCGCCCAGCTGTCCCCACATCGACAGCTAGCAGACGCCCAGCTGTCCACGCATCGACAGCTAGCAGACGCCCAGCTGTCCACGCATCGAACGGAGGATAATACGAAAATGGCCGCGGGGCGGCGCGCGGGCAGTAGCACTCGCCAACCGCTCGTCTGCAACGTGTGGCCAGCGAGGTATCAACTACCGAGCAGTCTGCTAATTTGTTTTGTATATATAAACTATATAGCAAGCTCACGACTTAAAGCCCATATTTGAATTATATTTTATTTGTCGGGTGGTGAGGTTTATAAGATCTATGGGTGGTGCAGAGTCGTGTAAGTGGGCTATGACCAAACAGAAATTATTGACACCTCTTATTATTAATCCTCTTTTTACAAACTGTCGACGAGTGGACCGCCAGCAGTTATTTGAGTTTAGGGAGGTGTTGGTGCCATAGATCTTTTATAAAAGATCTATGGTTGGTGCAGAATCGTGTAAATGGGCTATGACCTATACCCGATCACCCCGCAGGTGAGTAACTCTCTATAGACCTGTATACATTTTGTTGTCACATACATAGCGGCGACTGGTTGCGCCACTATGGTGTTCAGGTGAAATATAGCCCTTAGAGTGGCGATATACACACCACTATTTACTTTACTTTATTATCATTATTTATTTATATTACTTTACTCATTGATACACACATCAACAAAGTCTAGGCATTCCGGATTTTTCAATTTACTTTTTTTATAAATAACAGGCAAGTTTATATTTTTAACAAGCCCAAGCCTCTTTTTTTAATTTTTGTTTTTAGTTAAATAAAATTGTATTTACGCAAAAATAATAATTTCATTTCATTCAAAGGTCTAGTCTGCTAAATGGGCTTTCTGAAAATATATACATGTTTCATAGAAATAGTATGGAAAACATTTTTGGATTTTCGCGGAATCATACGGTTTGATTTGGTAAGTTACTTTGGGAAAGTTGTTCCTGTTGGGAAATAGTCGATTGAGACCTACTTGTTTTTTTTTTTGACAAATGTCATTTTCTAGGCCGAATGCACATTTTATTAAAAACCGGAAAATGCAATTATTTTTCCTTCAAAATAAACCTGTAGTTTTCTCAGAACAAAACCTTCTAACTACAAAAGAAAAGTTGCCCTCAAAGAGGTAAAATTTTGCCCCACCCTTTAAACTAATATAGTAGTTTATAATATATCGATTCCTCACTCATCAGAAAAAAGATTTTTACCATAAATATAGATAGGATACCTATGCAAAAATTTGGTATCAATCAACTAAACCAATAGAAGCAGTGATAAATAAAAATCTTGAAACCCATGAATTCAATGCGTAAAAACAGCGAGAGAGAAAAGGAAAGATGATAGTTCAAATATTTCTGCTTCAAACAAATTGTATCAGCTTAGAGTTGCAAATTATTTCTTTTAAGGGAGACTGGGGTGACTTGATTTGACTTGACCCCCCTAGATATCAGACCCCCTAGTGATCAGCTATATGTTATGATTTCAAGATTTTTATTTATCACTTCTTCTATTGCTTTAGTCATAGTGCTTTGGATCATAATGTCCCAAGTCCCAACCTCTTTAGCCAGAACCACAGGTATAGAAGAGAACTAGGGCATTTCAATGAAACTTCATAGAATGTTGTTCGAGCGCCCTGGTACGATTAACTTTTTGATCTGATTTGAAGTCGCATTGATATATGTATGCGTCCCTTTCCAACTGATGATATTGGACAAAAGAAAGTAGAGATCAGCCGTATGAGTTGATGTTCAGAACATTGTGAATTTTAAGACTTCATCTAGTTCTCTTCTATATCTGTGGAAAAAATTGAAAAAAGTGCGCCAATCTGTCTTTTGATCGAACTTGATTTAACACGTTGACGGAGGGCCTTGGATATGCTACGCGCCATGCAGTTCAGCAAGCAGCTCAGTTGAGTTTTTAGCATTCAACGCGTTAAGTAGAAATTGAAATTCCGTCTGTAAAATAAAATGTAGAAGACCTTTCTAGCATTATATTGATCAACCTCTCTAGCCCATGATTGACCTCTGCAGCCTCCATGGACGACCTGTCCAGCCACCGATCACTTCTTCAGTTTTAAATTTTAATCTGTTGAGGTATTTAGGTTTAGAATAGCATAATTAAGGAAAATAGGTTAGGAAAATAGGATATGAAAATTAATTTTAAAATAAAAAAATAAACTTTCTTACTTTTAAAATAAACTACTTCTCTCTTACTTTTAAAATAAACTTTACTGTCGTCCCAAAAGAATAGGTTAGATAAATTTCAATGACTTGTCGTTAAGTAGGTAAGTTTTCTGATATTGTACGATATCAGAAAAACAGCAGGGCACCTAGCTCAAACTAGCGCGGGATCAAAGTGCGGTCTATGTCCAGCAGTGTGCCGAAAATGAAGGAATTCGATGATGATGAATTTATTGGTTTTGCTTACTAAACCATATTAAGTATTCATTCTTGCATCATCTTGGCCATATAAAAGAATTGTGATCCAAACAAAAACATTTTCAACATTGAAAAAAACCCCGACTCAAAAAGCAAACATTTAAAAAGTCAAAAATAATATCTACCATCGTTGAGCCATCAAATTCGATTGAGTAATTTGCGTCGGGGTACCGCTTTGTAAATCAGACCCTTTATTTGATTGACTATTTATTAATTTACTAGCATTTCCGACCTAAGACTTTGAGCGCTGTGAGTTCGTAAATTATATTTAGTTATTACTTTAAACTTAGCGATCCCCGACGCGAATTACTCAATCGAATCTGATGGCTCAACGATGGTATTATTTTAGACTTTTTAAATATTTGCTTTTTGAGTCGGGGGTTTTTTAAATTTTTAATTTAATTTATATTTTAAATTTTTTAAGAGTGTACCTGCTAGTGTGCTGTATATCCTGGCTGGAGCGACAACTAATCATTTTGACACCATCGCATTCTTTGTAGAATCAAATACTGATCATAACATACATACATACAAATCTTTTTATTTTCATTTCGTTATTAATCCTTTTCAATATAGTTTACATTATTTTACTAGTCAACCCCTTTTATTTGATACCCATATTGAGGCAGTTGTGAAAATATATAGGTACTTAATTCGCCATTTTGTGGTGACGGCCATCTTGGTTTTGAATTTTATCATATTTTATGGTATTCTACTAGTCAAGCCATTTCATTTGATACCCATATTTAGGGAATTGTGAAGATGCTAATTGAATTTCAGATGTAAAACGCTTGCTGCTTTAATAGCCAAGTACAAAAAATCATAATTCATTGTTTCAAGATGATTAGTTAAAGAAGGTTAATTGAGAATCTTATTTGTACGCTTACTATTAAATAGAATAAGGGATCTATGATCATAGACAACATGAATCATGTGTTGTTATTACGTCATAGGTTCTTCATTTATCTATGACTCCTACACTATACTATGATCATGAAATTAAAATGAAATCTATACTATAGTGTAATATCAGCCTAATACCTACAAATATTTCGGTCATTATTGTGAGGTCCAACGAGGGTCCAACCAAGGAGCTTTTAGTTGTATGGGTCCAACTTCAACCCTCTTCCAAACCAACGCAAAGAAAAACAAACAAAAAGTCAGCATGACTGCGTCAGTAAGTCAGCTATGAATCTGGACCAGTAAGTTTTTTTACAATCAAACTCATCATCAGTGATTATTATACAGTTATTATATTATGTATAGGGAAAATTACGATATCATTGCTTAGCATGCTGTAGGATTATGCTAGATGTTTATTCAATTATACCTACTTTTGCATATTTTGTTTCTTTAGGTTATTTAGCACATGTTTGGGTCACGCAAGATGAAATTATTAGTTTTCAACAGAAACAAAGGGTATAGGACTTTTTGGTAGACAGAATCAAATGGTAAGAAAACTTCTGAAAATCTTAGTACTATTTTTAATGTTTCTGCTATAATACCTAACTCATTTTTTTTTTGCTCAAGGATAAATACCATTTTTTATTGAAAAAACCGAAAATATTTGGCACTAAACTGGCTACAACCTTCC
Source organism: Horisme vitalbata (assembly GCA_951804965.1). Classification (NCBI taxonomy): domain Eukaryota; kingdom Metazoa; phylum Arthropoda; class Insecta; order Lepidoptera; family Geometridae; genus Horisme; species Horisme vitalbata. The sequence continues at coordinate 11,505,747 of OX638093.1, read as the reverse complement.
AAAGTAGAATATCCAATAAAATGTTCTCATGAACCTTGTATAATAGCCATATACATCTTCCTGTCGCGAAATGAGTAAGGACTGCAAGCAGCGGTTCAAAGGGGTGGAGAATTTCTTACGAAGGGTAGCTTTCAATCTGGGTAAGTTCAGCAAGAACCCTACCTAGCGAGTATACAATTATTACAATTTCAATTGACACAAGTGAATGATTTTAGGTAATACGCCGTCACAAACAGAAGTGAAGATCATATCGTGCATACCCATAGATGTGACTGATCTACAACAAAAGATAATAGAATTGGAAAAACAGCTGGAATCTGCATCGCACAGGCGAGCGTCTATAGTACAGGCGGCAATCTGTAACATTCCTTCTAATCCTAATGTGGAGATCAGCCGGCATCGATCAAGCGGTTCAGTACATAATCAATGCTGCACAGACAAGCCGAAGTCAAATATTTCATTCTTATTCCCTACTGAGTCCAGCCCTGCACAAGACTGCCAGCACTTGTCCACCGACCTCTCTAATATGACTAACGAAGACAATTGCAAACCCATGGAATTCCGAAAAAACTTTTTTATGAAAAGAAAGAAGTTTCCGAAGAGAAAAAAAGTAAAAACGCAACTTGTTTACTACGCGAAAAATGAGGATAAGAACCCATTCAACTACTATGGCTTTCCTGATGATGGAACTTCTAAGAATAGAGGAAAGGAAGAAAGTAATAATTTTCATAAGTCTTATTTAACTGACATGATTCGTAGACAGTATATGCCCGAGCCAGTTAATGAGGTCACGAACGCGAGTGAATTTTCAACGCCAATCTGCAGAGATGTCATCCCCGTACTGAAGATTCCAGAGGCTCCAACGTATGAATCTGACATGTGCTCTTGCTGCCATGGGCCGTTTAAAAACATTGATAACCATACGAGTAAACAGAATCATTTCGATATTTTTTCGCCACATATGGATAAGAGTAATGCATATTATGATTCAAATCTCTATGATGTAGTTCCTGTTAAAGAACATGCAGTAAAAATAAAAAATATCGATATTCCAAAGAGGAAGGATCTCAAAAATGAAGTACAAATAGCATCATGTTGGCCAGAACAAATACGCCCTAGATATAAAATACCTCCAATGAATGTAAATTATCACATTTCTGTGCCAAAGCAACAACATATTACTAAAACGTTACCAGTTAAATTAAATAACAGAAAAGAAATAGTCGTAAATAAAATGGCTAAATTAAAGCCGCAGATCAATGCACAACTTTCAAGTATAGAGTTTGGGGAAATCTATGCAAAACGACTCAAGAAAACGAAACATAACATTTTAAAATTAACCCCTAAGAAAGTTAAGAAATTAAATGATGCTGCTTGCTTAACTAATCTCACCGTCAATACTGAATGCCAAACTACATCAGTTTCTAATGCAAATACACAACAGAATAAAACAGAGGAAGATGTCAAAGCAACCGCTGCAACTGAGGATAAAACAGAAGTTACTTTGAATCAAATAAAGAGCATTCTTCAATCGGTACTGGCCGAAGTAAAAACGAATAGCAAATTAAGCAACACTCCCGAAAAGGCTAGGAAAGACGCAATTGTACAAAACGGACCATCACAGAGCAACATTTACGGAGGATCATCTCTGCTCCAGAGTTACACATACAGTCCCTACAACATGGGTCCTTACAGTGGTGCCTCATTTTCACGACAAATGCCACCAAATAATTTTTGCTATCCAAACCTAACCTTAAAACCCGAGTCAACAAAGTGTTTGCCACACTATCCACTATTAGTGCAACTTGGCAGGAATGTATGTACCAACTGCAACAAAAACAACCCCAAAGTAAATAAAATGCCAATTGTCAAACAAGCTGCCAGCGCAGGTACCAACACTGAAGATCTAAGAGTGCGAAGTCAAGAAACCGAGAAACTTATAAAGGAGATCTATAAATCCATAGCTTTACAAGATGAAGTTTCGAAGAATATTCCAATGACTGAGCATGGTGATATTAATGAAACAATTCAAAGGTATGGCTCTAAGGCAGAAGATAAAGAAGCAAAGCATGTTGCTAAAGCTATTTCCGAAATATTTAAAAATACAAAACCTTTAGATTCTTCAGAAACTCAAACGCTTGAAAGTAAGCTGACATCAAACGACAGCAGCTTCAGATCTCATCAAACAGAAAGAAACTGTAGTCGGTCAACGAGGAAACAAACCGCTGCCTATTATAGCAATGCCATCATGTCTGAAACAGTTGACAATGAAGAAACGGAACAAGTTTCACAAGAACTTGAATCAGATGAAGACAGCGATGACACGATAGTAAATGAAAATGAAGATGAAGATGATGATGATGAAAATGAAGATGAAGATAAAGATGAATCTGAATCTGAATTAACTGTTTCAGAAACAGAAAGTGATGATGTAGTCGTAGCAGTAAAGGAACCAATTGAGGTGAGAATAATAACTATTGATTACGTAGCTGCTTACTACTGAAGAGTACATGTTTTCTAAAATATAATATACAATTTATACTACTAACATATTTTAATTCTTACGTTTCAGAAAAAGGAGAAAGGTTTATTCAGCAAAATGCTCAAAATGCTTAAGCCTAAAAGAAAGAAAGTTGCCAAAGGCACCAATAAAACCCAATCTTCAGAAAGCGATTCCGACGACTACCAAACTGTATACAGCGAAAAGGTTTCCACTCCAAAGCCTTCGCAGAAAGCTATCAAAAGCAAGACACATTCCAAAGTGTACTCAAAGCAACCGCAACAAAAACTTAGAAGCCAAAGCCCTGGCAGGTCGGTTTCCCGCAGGTCACCCTACATGGAGCAAGAGTACAGGAGGTACTTCGACGAGAAGTTGACGTTCCATGACAATCACAACCAGAGACAGAAGTACTCCTCGACACGCGGCACTCCTCGAGAAAAGCCACGCTACTATCAGAAGGTTGAAGCGAGGAGCGCATTGGTGAGCCCATACGCCCGGCCTAGAGTCGATGGAACAAGACAGATTTACCAACCCAATATGAGGCAAGCTTTACACCAACAGAATTACCAACCCGATATGAGGCAAGCTTTACACCAACAGAATTACCCACCCGATATGAGGCAAGTTATCCATCAAAATATACAAAGTAAGAGGGACACTCCGAAAGCATCGATTGTGGGCCCCAAGGCGATGGCTTGGTTGAACAACCACAGGTTAGGAATACGATGTGGCGAACAGTGGAAAAAGCTCATCCTTGAAGGCTAGTTTGTGAGTCCTTGTGTGTGAAATTAATGTGAATGTTGAACGTGATTGTTGTTGGAATAAAAGTCTTAAATCTTGACAACATTTATTTTTAAAAGTTACAATGTAGTGCTTAAAAATAGAAGAAAGTTGTTGGAATGTTATAGTTCGCATTCACAAAACATGACTAGAGACACAAAGTCTTATAAATGTAAATCTAAAATGCATCCTTGCATTTCACAAGATATAATAGTTACCACATTATTGGCACTTCATTTCATTAGTTCGCCGAGTTCCGTTGTGATCTCAGATCAGCTTGTTGTACTGCCCAGATTTAAGGAATCGCAAGTCATCTATTACAAATCTGGAACAAGAGAGATCCCTTTATCCGACTTGTGACGCAAATGAGGCCAATTTTAGCGCGATCGAATCATCATCATCATCAACAGCTTATAGCAACCCACTGCCGAAAATAGGCCTCCCCTAATGAGCACCATTGCGCCCTGTCCTCAGCTCGACGTATCCTTATATATCTTCTATATAAATAGTAGTAGGTATATAAAACTGTAACAAAACTGACTAACTGACGTATCAATCAACGCACAGCCTAAAAAGTTTGGAGTTTCTTACATAGTGCAGGGATGCTTAAGGGTCGGCGCAAACGGGCCACTAGCGACAGCCACAAAACGCGGACACTGGCATATTTCCTGTAGTTTCCATACATTTTATCGTTCATTGTTAACGACACCCCCAAAACTACACCCCCGGGGTATCGTTGACAACTATCGTTTGTAACGACACCACCGTAATGTTGGGATAACATATAGTTTAAGAATATTATATCGAGCCAGTATACTCTAAATGGTTTAAAGACATATGGATTGGATCGTTTTATCTATTTGTCTAATGCACTGGCTGATAAGATCTGATGATGAGGCAAGCCTACAAGTAGCAAATCGTAAATTCTGTGAATTTATTGGCCACGAACTTGACAACGTACCGATATTAAAGAGAAGACAGATTATGTTTATACGACTTATTGAGCATTGTCAAGTTAAATAAAAAATTGTTTTCAAGTTCTTTTTATTTTATTTAATATTTTGGTATATGAATATATCAGGGCAACAACACTATTCATTAGTGGTGTCGTTACCTGTCCGTGTGTACCGTGTCGATACCTCGGGGGTGTAGTTTTGGGGGTGTCGTTAACAATGAATGCATTTTTTATGGACTCTGCGCACACGGTTGACACCGGAAGCCGCCACACGTCGCGGATTTCAGTTTCTCGTCGCGGCGTTTGTGGCGGTCGCGTGTGGCCCGTTTGCGCCGACACTAAGGATCTCCCAAAATTTGCCCTCTGAAGCCCCTCAAGTAGATACCATTGTTTAAACTATAATATTGTGCTTAGTTAGACATTAAACATGTATAGGTACAGATTTTTTAATAGAGACCCACTTATTATGTTAACTACTTAGTTTGTTAAATATAGGTACATACGCGGGATATTGACATTGACATACACATAGTGATGACAATCACCAATGATGAACGATAACGATAACCAATTTGGTTGCCCAAAATGAAAAGCCATCTTCGTCATCGTTCATCACTTCACTTCACTTCTTTATTAAATGGCTTCTGGGATAGTTTCCACAATTTCGCGTATAAGTCGATATATATCAAGTATAATTTTACATAATATGAGGCAACGTAGTACGGTTTATAAGTCCAGTCGTCCAGTCTTCAGTCAGGTCCTGTTTTCTGCTATAGCAATGGCGACTGTAACAAAAAACGATCGGCGCACAATTTTCTTCATAAGAGAGGTTTCGTCCAAATCTTCTTTATTCTATTTTACTAATACTTGTGTCTTATTACTAACGTATAAAGGTTTAAATACCATTAATAAAAATCGATATACATTAGAAAAACACTAGAAAATAAAATTTAATAAAAATGACACAGCCGTCGTTTAAGATGAAAAAAATGGTGTCTCTCATCGTTCATCATTGGTCGTCATCTATGTCGTCTATGTATACGTCAGTGTCAATGTCCCGCGTATTAGTCGCGCGGCCGTGACGGCTTCTGGGACCGCGTTCCACATTTACCCTTATTTAAATAAATGGTCACTATCACATTGACATTTAATAAAATCTAGAAAAAGAAATATTATTTTTATTAAGGATGCAACCAGCTCGGGACAGGGCGTAATGGCGCTCATTAGGGAAGGCTTATGTCCAGCAGTGGACTGCTACAGGCTGATGATTATGATGATTTATTTATTTAACAAAATCCACATCTCTTAAGTATAACACATAAACATAAGCACATTATTAACAGCCAATTAGGGATTAAAATTTTATGAATGTATAATTTCTACTAATATTATAAATGCGAAAGTTTGTGAGTATGGATGTATGGATGAATGGATGAATCATCATCATCATCATCATCAGCCTATAGCAGTCCACTGCTGGACATAGGCCTCCCCTAATGAGCGCCATTGCGCCCTGTCCTGAGCTCGACGCATCCAGCTTCTACCAGCAGCCTTTCGCAAATCGTCACTCCACCTGGCCGGAGGGCGTCCTACACTACGTTTGCCTACCCGCGGTCTCCACTCAAGAACTCGTTTGCCCCAGCGGTTGTCGGTTCTTCGGCAGATATGGCCAGCCCACTGCCACTTCAGCTTACTTATTCTCTGAGCTATGTCGACAACTTTAGTTCTATGTCGGATAGTCTCGTTGCGGATTCTATCCTTCAGAGAAACTCCGAGCATAGCTCGTTCCATAGCTCGCTGAGCGACTTTAAACTGGTGGACTAGCCGTACTGTGAGTGTCCACGTTTCGGCTCCGTATGTCATGACGGGTAGGACGCACTGATTGAAAACTTTCGTTTTCAAACATTGCGGTATGGGTGACGAGAAAACTCGACGTAGTTTTCCAAATGCTGCCCAACCCAGCTGAATCCTCCTCTTGGCCTCTTTCTCGAAGTTTTTTCTACCCAACTGCAATATCTGCCCGAGGTATGTATACTCCGAAACAACTTCAAGAAGGTGTCCATTAACGACGACAGGACTCGGATCAATTCGGTCATTGACCATAACTTTGGTCTTGTCCAAATTCATGCCGAGACCTATCTTTCGCGAGGCTGATGCTAGGCCGTCCAGCATCTGTTGCAGCTCCTCCAGCGACTCCGCCATTAGGACTATGTCATCAGCGAATCGCAAGTGTGAGATGTGCTCGCCGTTTATGTTAATGCCCATACCTTTCCAGTCCAGCGTCTTAAACATATCCTCCAACGCGCTTGTGAACAGTTTCGGAGATATGACATCTCCCTGTCTCACTCCGCGGCGCAGTTGGATGGGTTTAGACTGCTGGTCCTGTACTCGGACACTCATAGTGGCGGCTTCGTACAGACATCTCAGCACTTCGATATAACGATAGTCCACTTGGCATCGCTGCAAGGATTCCAGGACAGCCCAGGTTTCGACAGAGTCAAAGGCCTTCTCATAGTCCACAAAAGCCAGACACAGGGGCTGATTATACTCTTCGGACTTCTGTATAATCTGCCTTACTGTGTGAATGTGGTCTATGGTGCCATATCCTCCAATGAATGGATGAATGTTTGTTACTTTTTCACGCAAAAACTACTGAACGGATTTGGATGAAACTTGGAATATTCATAGTTTGTGAGCTGGATTAACTCATAGGCTTTTTATCCCGGTACCACGCGAGCGAAGCCGCGGGAGGAAGCTAGTATGAAATAAAAACAACAGTCACTAGTTTTTTATAGGTTGGCATTGACATACACGTAGTGTTGACGTCGACCAGGGGGACACCATTTTTTTCATCTTGGACGACAGGTGTGTCATTTTTATTTTATTTTATTTTCTAGTGTTTTTCTGATGTATGTCCATTATTATTAATGTAATTTTAACCGTTTCGATTGACGCGGAGCGGAATGGAGCGGGCTGCGAGTGGCCAATTACAATGCTCGAAATCTTTGCTCACGTGATGCAGTGGAGATTTCGAGCATTGTGATTGGCCAACTCGCAGCCCGCTTCGCGTCAATCTAAACGCACCCTTATACGTTATTAATAACACACAAGTATTATAGAAATGAAATAAAAGAAGATTTGAACAGGAATTCTCTGATGAAGAAAATGTGCGCCGATCGATTTTTGTTATATTCGCCATGGCTATAGCAGAAAACAGTACCTCCTGACTGAAGATTGGACGACCGGACTTATAAACCATAAACGTTGCCTCATATTAATATGAACATTATACTTGATACTGGCGAAATTGTGGAACCTATCCCAGAAGCCAATTAATAAAGAAGTGAAGTGACGTCGACTAGTGATGAACACTGGTTAAATACATACCTATAAAACAGCAGCGGCAGAGGCGCAGTGGAGAGATGCCAGAGCGCATGAGCGTCCCAGCTGCCCCAGAGCGGCGGGAAGTCGAACAGCTCCAGCGTGAGGGCGGCGGCGGAGGCCAGCGTGAACCAGATCATGTGTCGCGCGTGTCGCCGCCCCGCCAGCTGCTGGACGCACGACCAGCCCAGCCACAAGCCCGAGCCCAGCGCGCCTAACGACCGCACTGTTACACACATCCGAGACGCGGGTTCATCATCATCATTATCAGTCTATAGCAGTCCACTGCTGCACATAGGCCTCCCCTAATGAGCGCGATTGCACCCTGTTTACACCCAGCCGCAGGCTGTGCCTGTGGCTGGGCTGGGCACGGGCCAGCGCGCCCGACAATCTTAGAGAGTTTCCACATTATCCGATCCGATATCGGGACCAGTAAAACGTATGAAATCGTCGGCTCTGACATCCCATATCGGGCCGGACAATATTAAGACATGTACATATTTCACACATTTTACTTATCGGATAATGTGGAAACTACAACCTGGTCAAAATATCTGTGGACTTGGCATCGATTTACATCATTTTTTGTGTTTTTTTACGTCACTGAAGATGGAAATAGCTCACCGTCCATCTAATGATGATGATGATGGTAAATTATTCACATTGGTGCAAGTTTTTTGGTAAGAAAATGTGATAGAATCAAAATGATAATAATGCTGAACCTTTGTATTATTATTTTCTAGGCCGTGAAGGTTTGCTATTTTGCATAACTATATTCAGAGATGTGTTCAAAAATGTTGAATAGTGCGAGCGAGAGGGAGGTTTAACCTGTCGCCTTAAAGGGGAGGCCTATGTCCAGCAGTGGGCTGATATAGGCTAGTGTTTATATCTGGTATAAACGTTGTAACAAACAAGCATAATCAATTAATCATAAACCTCCAGTTGCCGTAACTCGCTCTGCATGGCCACAGAATAAGGAGGTCTCACCGATCATAACATTGATTTTCATGTTGTAGTCGTAGTCTATCCGGCCCGAGTACAGATACTGGACGTGCGTGAAGTAGTAGCAGAGTGGTAACAGCAGCACTAACGCTATCTTCCTTTGCCTGTGGAATATCCTGAAAAGTAGTAGAAGAGTTGGTGTGAATATGTTCCTCAATTGGTAGACATAATAATAATAATATTAATCGTCTACTTAAGGCAATACAATACAAAAATGATTACATTCCGCCAAAAAAGTATTCATTATTGATGGAAATGTCACATGGACGTTCACCTTTAGAAAAAATATGAAAATTGATACATATTAAAAATGGTTGTAATTTACACAATCAGCGGGCCAGGTCACTACCGCCATCGCCTGTTTGACTTGTCCCAATTTAAATTTGCTAACTAACACACACTCAATTGACTAAAATAGGTAAATAAATTGTTAAACGGTTTTATTGGAAGAAATATATTAATGACTAGCAGAGCCCGCGACTTCATCCGAGTAGAATAGTGACTTTGGGCAGCATTTTTGGACATCTTTTGGTTTAATTTTGATTATAAACACCAGTCATTTGAGTATTTAAAAAAATCTACAGTAATGCTTCTCTATACACGATATTAGAGGTATAGCCATCGGGGATCAAAGCATACAGGCTGCTAGAATTGCTAACACGTGACAGAGCCACATAATGCTGACTGTGCGAAAAACAAACTGACTAGCTGAGCCCGCTAGACCAAACAGGCAAACAGATAAACAGACAAAAATTCTAACCATCATTGTTTTGGGTCCTATTTGCGTTGCTGAAGGTCCCAATAATATTTTTTCTCATATATCTTCAATGCACAGACAGCGATCGGTTACATTTTTATTACATGTATAGATGTATAGATTTAGATAATTAACTAAAAGCTAGCAAAATAATTTGGTAGATCGTAAAAGTCATCACACCACTCACATCAATAGGGCATTGACCAGACACCAAAATATAATATGACCTAATAAAACAAACAGCAAGCTAAATAAAAAAAATTTAAAATAAAATTTTATGACATCTTAAATTACGTAAGCATAAAAGTACAAACCAACTCTAAAGCAACAAAAACTTTTTATAACGATTTTAACGTAGGTAGGGATGTGTACCTGAGTATAGCAGCCACAAACAGCCCCATCACCATAGACAGTGCGCAGGCATAGTCCATGAACTCGGTGAATGGTTTGTCGCGAGTGTGGAATATGGTGGACCACAACCACGCATTCATACATATCTGGAAAATATAACATGTTAAAACACCCAACGATAGGCATGGAGTGCAATGGGCTCAACCTCTGAATCAATCAAAATAATATTTATTTGCATAATAGTATGGCTATGTTTACTTCGGTACGGGGATCACATACTCACGTTACGGAAGCGTGCAAATGTTAAATTATGTTCCTATTACTATATCATTAGTCATCATCATTAATATATCTACGGTAAAATTTAAGTTCTCTGTATCTTCGGAACCCAAGCCAACTTTACTTACAAGCGGTGCCTTGCTGTATTACTTAAGGCGCTCTGACAACCGGCCGATGGCAGCGTTGCGCAGACGGGCAGCAGTTTCGGTTGTGCGAGAAGCTATGCCCTGAGATCCCCAACCCGCATGCCCAGCGTAGGGATTATGGGCATATTCGTCTTCTTAAGCTCTCCGCCCACGACCGACGTTACGACTACCGACTTTCAGATTTTTTGTAGGACAGATAGAGAGGAGCACGTCATGGACAGAGCGTATACCAACCAGGTTGGATTTACGGAGGAAGTAAGGCCTTAAGAGCTAAAATGGTTGGAATTGGATTGTACTTGTTTCTATAATAAATGTATTTTATGTTCTACAACTTTTTTTCGTTAAGTTCATAGCTGTGGAGTTATGGCACTTTCAAATATGTATGAAAATTTCGTTTTCTAGATTCAGAAAGTAAGGCCTTAAGAGCTAAAATGGTTAGAATTGGTTATAACTTTTTTATCACACAACCTCTATCGCCTTTTTAATGTTAAATCTTGTAAAGTTGTGGATGCTATACCAAAGAGGCCATAAATAAAAAGAAAAAGAAGAATAACCAAATTGCTTTTCATCTTCGTTCATCATTGGAAGTCATCATCACTACATGTATGTCAGTGTCCTGTGTATCAACCTATATAATTCATCATCAGCCTATCGCAGTCCACTGCTGGACATAGGCCTCCCCTAATGAGCGCCATTGCGCCCTGTCCTGAGCTCGACGCATCCAGCTTCTACCAGCAGCCTTTCGCAGATCGTCACCCCACCTGGCCGGCGGGCGTCCTACACTACGTTTGCCGAGCCGCGGTCTCCACTCAAGAACTCGTTTACCCCATCGGTTATCGGTTCTTCGGCAGATTTGGCCAGCCCACTGCCACTTCAGCTTGCTAATTCTCTGAGCTATGTCGACAACTTTAGTTCTATGTCGGATAAACTCATTGCGGATTTTATCCTTCAGAGAAACCCCGAGCATAGCTCGTTCCATAGCTCGCTGAGCGACTTTAAACTGGTGGACTAGTCGAACTGTGAGTGTCCACGTTTCGGCTCCGTATGTCATGACGGGTAGGACGCACTGATTGAAAACTTTTGTTTTCAAACATTGCGGTATGGGTGACGAGAAAACTCGACGTAGTTTTCCAAATGCTGCCCAACCCAGCTGAATCCTCTTCTTGGCCTCCTTCTCGAAGTTGTTTCTACCCAACTGCAATATCTGCCCGAGGTATGTATACTCCGAAACAACTTCAAGAAGGTGTCCATTAACGACGACAGGACTCGGATCAATTCGGTCATTGACCATAACTTTGGTCTTGTCCAAATTCATGCCGAGACCTATCTTTCGCGAGGCTGATGCTAGGCCGTCCAGCATCTGTTGCAGCTCCTTCAGCGACTCCGCCATTAGGACTATGTCATCAGCGAATCGCAAGTGTGAGATGTGCTCGCCGTTTATGTTTATGCCCATACCTTTCCAGTCCAGTGTCTTAAACATATCCTCCAACGCGCTTGTGAACAGTTTCGGAGATATGACATCTCCCTGTCTCACTCCGCGGCACAGTTAGATGGGTTTAGACTGCTGGTCCTGTACTCGGACACTCATAGTGGCGGCTTCGTACAGACACCTCAACACTTCGATATAACGATAGTCCACTTGGCATCGCTGCAAGGATTCCAGGACAGCCCAGGTTTCTACAGAGTCAAAGGCTTTCTCATAGTCCACAAACGCCAGACACAGGGGCTGATTATACTCTTCGGACTTCTGTATAATCTGCCTCACTGTGTGAATGTGGTCTATGGTGCCATATCCTCCGCGAAACCCGGCCTGCTCCGGTGGCTGGAACTCATCGAGTCTTCTGGCGAGACGATTTGTAATAACCCGAGAGAACAGCTTATAGACGTGGCTCAGGAGCGAAATAGGTCTGTAGTTTTTAAGAAGGGTTTTATCTCCCTTCTTAAAAAACAGAACCACCAAGCTCTCGTTCCACGCCTTTGGAGTTCTCCCACAGTGAAGGACGGAGTTGAAGAGGTTCTGCAGTTCCTGCACAACAGGAGCTCCTCCTGCCTTCAGAAGTTCTGAAGTGACTCCGTCTTCACCAGGGGCTTTTCCATTTTTAAGCTGTCTCAGGGCTAGTACGACCTCGTCTTGGCTGATCTCTGGCAGGTCGTCGGTATAGTGGCGGGTGAGGGTGGCTCGAGAATCGTTACTGCTACGCTGGGGGCAAGGAGCATGTGCCGCATACAGTTGGCCGTAGAAGTCCTCGACCTCTGATAATATCTCCGGCTTTGACAAGACGGTTCGGCCATCGCGTGTTGTTAACTTCGTCAGGTGGCTCCTACCAAGCTGCTGAGTGAATACTTTGGACCCTCGGTTTCGCTCTATTGCCTCTTTAATGAGGCGTGTGTTGGAGCTCCGAAGGTCACGCCGTATCATCTTCGCAATTCGCTTGTTCAGGTCTGACCTCTCTGACGAAGTGGCCTGAGTGGTTTCCCGTCTTTTTGTCATCAGCCGAAGAGTCTCATCCGTGAACTTGGACTTCCTGCCTTTAGGCTGCATTTGGCAGAATTTGATGCCCTCTTCCCTCAACGTCCCAACCACGTTTTGTAGGGCCTCATCAACGTCATCGGTAGGTTCCACAGCTACGAATCTGTCACCGAGAAGCTTCTGAAACTTCTCGGTGCCCGCCATGATCTGGAGTAGATTGGGTCGGAGCGTGGACTTCATCAGACGGTTTCTTTCCAGCTGTAGATTGATATTCAGAGACCCTCGGACAAGTCTGTGATCAGATCCGGTGTTGAACCTGTTGATCACGGAGACGTCTCTGAATATGTGCCTTTTATCCGTCATGATGAAGTCGATCTCGTTTTTGGTCACAGTGTCGGGGCTACGCCATGTCCACTTCCTGTGGAGCTTCTTCTCGAAGAACGAGTTCATCAAGAAGAGCCCCTCCTTCTCTAGGAAGTTGACCAGCATTTGCCCCCTGTGGTTTCTACACCCAAAACCATGCGGGCCCACTCTGGATTCGTCGCCAATTCGGACTCCCACTTTGCCGTTAAAGTCCCCCATAACAACGTTGAAGTGAGCCTTTGTGGTGTTGTGCAAGGCTTTGGATATGTCCTCGTACATATCCTCCACTTCATCATCCAAGTGTGCCGAGGTCGGTGCGTAAACCTGAATGATCTTCATACTATACCGCTTGGATAGTCGAAGGATCAGGTACGCTACCCTGGTCGACACAATGGAGATTTCTTCAACATTGTTAGAGAGGGCTTTATTGACGAGAAACCCTATATAATTAAAAAATTAAAAATAACATTCATTTATATTTGTTTGGTTAATAAGTTTTTTGGTTACAGGGTAGGGTAGGGCAGGGTAGGGGTAGGGGTAGGGGTAGGGGTAGGGGTAGGGAAGGGTAGGACAGGGTGGGGTAGGGTAGGGTAGGGTAGTTGTTTTTTATGACGTTTTATCCTCAATAATTGCTTTATCCATTTCAATATCTTTTTTGAATGTTTCTTTAACTTCGATACCCTCTTTGAGACAGGACAACGTCTGTCGGGTCAGCTAGTATTTTATACAAACTTTCCAAAATATCAGATACTTACAAATGCAAATATATGCCAGAACATCACAAGAGGCTTACGCCTCAGAGGGAACTCTTTGCGTATCTTCAGGTACATGTACAAATTGGCTAAGAGGTTCAAGATTGAAGAAAATGCTGCTGCTGGTTCTTGGACTCCTAGGATGCGTTTGAATGGCCACTGAAACAGTTTATGACTAATTTGATTTTAGGCCTAAAAAAGCCGGGACTAAAATCTTAATGTGCATTCCGAAGTATGGAAGCACTTAGATTGAAATCGCACTAACAATTAACCATACAAGTAGTGACCAGGTTGGTCAATACAGTTGACATTGTGGTAAATTAGATATTACAGGTATCTTACATGAACCCTGTCTAAGGGTATAGCAATATGGTAGGCGGATGAGGCTTTGTAGGTAGTACGAGTGCTTAGGTCAAAAACCTGCTGTTTCTAAGAATCTAAGTAGTAAGAAGTATCTTGAAGATACAAGATCTTGAATTCACCACTTTGGTTATTGATAACTAGGAAATTTCTGACTGTACCTAAATACTATTTTGTACAAAATTAAATTACTTTTTTAAATATGTCATCATCATTATCATCATCATCAGCCTATAGCAGTCCACTGCTGGACATACCCCTCCCCTAATGAGCGCCATTGCGCTGTATGTATTAGTATTTATTTATTGTATGCAGGGATTCCAAATGTCAGAATATTATCTTCTTCTTCTTTTTTATTTATGGCCTCTGTGGTATAGCATCCACAACTTTGCCAATGTCGACGTAGACAAGATTTATCAATAAAAAGGCGATGGAGGTTGAGTGTGATAAGAATATTATCTTGTGCACAAGATGATATTCTGACATTTGGAATCCCTGCATACCAAGGTTATATAATTATACTTTATTGCACAATAAATGTAACAAATGGTGGGCTTATGCTAGCAGCATTTTCTACCAAAACTATAGTTTGTGACAAGATGGTGGTAGGCATGCTTTAATTCAATAAAAGTCTTAATATTACTTCTAACTAAAGTAGGCATCAAAAGACCGCGCCATTTGCAAATGATGCTTCCATACAAATTCTCTGTGCTTTGTGTCTCGGTTTTCTTGGAAATCTTGGAGTGGTTTCAATTGTTCCTAACATTGTAAGAGATATATTAGGTAGGTACCTAATCTACTAAGAAGGAACCTATTTGTTGAGACGCTTTCAACGTATGAGTACAAGGAGCGGCATGAAAATTTAGCGCTGACCATTTTTGCGCAGAAGTCAAAAGTATCTTGTGGGAGCTAGAAGCGAGAGAGAGCGAGAGACCCATGCGCAGAAGTTTCCTTCACCGCTAGACTTCCGTGCTGCTAGCTATAAAATAGTAAATAGATATTAATCTATACTGAGATAGTTAAGTATTTACTTTTATTAGGTTTAAGAGGAAGAAGTTTAAGTGGTGTGTTTGCACACAGGTAAATACCGATAAAACGCCTAATGTGAGCCTACCGCCAGCATCCTTAATACATAAAGGAACTAATACCACTATATCTATTGGTAATATTGAGATATTATGATTACAAGGATTTGATTATTAACTAGAAAGTAGTACCTATTTCTTCTCACCTTGCCATAAAACTTGGGCATGTTTCCAGTAGTATGGTACACGGTCCCCCACATGCAATGATAGCTGCACTCATCCCGGCAGTTCCACAGTAGCATTTGGCACCATATGTCCTGGGTTAGCTCTGATGTACTTTTAAATGACACACCATCTGAAAGTAACAAAAATGCATACCTTTAAATAAATGCATATAAAAGGCATACCGCATTACCTACGACTTTTAATCTTGCAATTATTTGGTCACAGAAATGCAACATGGGTCAAATAAATCATTATCAGTGATCGGATATTTGGGCGCTTATTTGCCTAAAGTTGGGGAGAAGACATAATATGGAGCGGTTAAAACCACCTCTTTTGACTAAACTCACCTTGGTTTTTTTCCTCAGGAAATACCTATTGACCTCAATGATAATTGCGTAAGAATAAAAGTGTCTTATATTTCATCTAGAAATAGGATTTCGGAAAAAAACTACCAATTTAAAAATAATGTTTCTTTTTTACTCCGGAAATATCGAAAAACACGTCGTAATAAAAATGTCATATCACGTCTCTAAATAAGATACCAGAATACATCAAATTTCTAGAAAAATCAATAATTCCTGGGAGTTCCTCCGATTCTAAAAGAGGTGGTTTTAATAGCTCCATAAGTCTTCTCGCCAACGTTAGGTAAATAAGCGCCCGAGTGTCCGATAACTGATCATTATACACTTAGACGAGAAAAAAATCGCAAAATAAATATTTATTACAGTGCGATTATAAAATCGTGTCGCAAAAGTTAAAATCGACGTGTGCGAGTGTAAGCTCTTACAAGTAATGGGTAGGTACGGTTTGAGAGGCCTAGGTACCTATGTCATTCGTGAAAGACTGTTAAAAAGTGATCAAAAAGATACCTTCGTTGCAGTAGTCTTCAATACAGCCGTAGAGACATCTCTGGTAAACCTTAGACCGGTCCCCGTTACTCCCAGAGATTGTGAAGATATTGTGACATAAAATTAGCCCGATGAGTAGAAACATTTTTTTCTCACTTGAGAGTTTTTATCGATTATCTGAAGATGTAAACCTAGTTAAAATAACCTGAAAAAGTCACTGAACGAAGACAGCCAGGGTGACCATCTCAATAGTGGTGATTTTGCCACACACTGGCCAAAAATTCTGCCATAATCTGCCGAATTGACGTCAGAAAATGGCAAAAATATGCCTTCATACAATTTCCTATGGAAATTGAAAAATCAAATACCTACATTATACCTTTATGTGTATACCTTTTTGTTATATTACTTAATTATTTTCTTAAATAGGCTTGCGAGCTACTAAATAAACACACAACACGTTTTCAAAGGAATTTATTTAATCAAAAAACATTTAACCATTTAAAATTGATTAACCGGAAAACATCTGTTATTGTTTTTAGGGAGCACATTTAAAACTGTATTTTATTCTCAATAATTTTTATAATAAATACTTATATGCATACCATGTGTACTAACACTGCTGTTTTTAGTTACTAATACTTCATAAGACTACGAAAAAATGAACCAATACGAGTAGGTTTCGAAACTTTTCATTACCTCATGAGCTCGATGCCTAGATTGTATCGTTTCATCCCTATTATACACAAAAGTTGATTGGAATTGGAAATCAAATCAAGAAGGTGATACGAATATGAACCCTTTTACAGTTCATTACTGTTAGTAGGGTTTCATTTGAAATTTATTGTTTTTATTTGTCCTTTTTTTACATTTAATGTGCAATAATGTATAAATAAATAACAGAGAACGGTCTTAAATCTATTGAAAATAGTCTGTATTTACTTATTTTTACGGGATAAGTACAAACGCAAAGTGTTTGCAACGGACATTTATTTCAGACTGGCTATCGACGGTATTCATACATTCAAAACTAATTATTAGAAACTACCTACATTACACCTCCACCCTTAAAATTATACCTACATAATATCTTAATTAAACAGTCCTGAAAACCACTTACACAATCATTTACAATTAAACTTACAAAAAAAAACAATATTATCTGTACCTACACAAATTTGATACTTGCGAGCAAATAAGTTAGTATACACTTAAGTTAACTTTAATCAAATTCAAAGCCATATCTTTTAACTGGTTTTTTAATACGTCGCGGTGAACGATGTTTCACCGCCACTTCCGGTTGGGACATAGGCATCCCCTCCGGCACGGGTCTCATGCCCTTCTGACCGTTGCTAATTTTATTACTTGTTTGAGAATCTGATACTAATGAAGCATCGTCCCCTGCCGGATGAGATTCGCCCTGTAAGGGTGCGCACGACGTACCGACCTCGTCGCTCTCGAGCGCTGTCGCCGCGCCGGCCGACTCCCCCGGGCCCGGGCCGCTGACGACGCCGCTGCTGTCCGCTTGTTCTGAGGTACCGGGGTACACGCATGTGGATCGCCTAGAACACCGCTTCAATTGGTCGACATGGTGATGATGTACGTCGCCCCCGACCGAAGATACCTTGTAGTTATTCCTACCTATTGTATCTACTACGCGACCCTGTAACCATTTATTTCGAGAATTATAATTCCTATACCACACAGAATCGCCCGCATCTAACATTCTAGTACTCGCATGAGGAGTTTTTTCATCCGTTCTCTTTATTTGCTTATTACCTACCCGTGCATCGAGATCTGGTCGCAAGGCATCCATTCTACTTCTTAGCGAACGTCCTTGGATTTCGCGGGCGTTTCGCCCGTCGTAGTATGAGGTGTATTGTGATAATTAAGTAAAAATCTATATATAGCTGTATCCGTATCTTCCCTCGATACTCGTGCCTTCTTAATAACGCTCTTAATTATCTTTACCGCATTCTCGGCAGCCCCGTTTGATGCTGGATGGTAGGGCGGGCTATAGATATGTTTTATTGCATTACTACTCAGGAACTCGTTAAATTCTTTACTAGAAAATGGTGGACCATTATCCGAAACGACCTGTATGGGTAGTCCCCACCTCGACCATGATTCGCGTAACTTCTTAATAGTACTATCAGCCGTCGTTCTTTGCATTTTGAAAACTTCTATCCATTTGGACCGAGCGTCCACGCTAATAAGATAGGTAACTCCATCGATCGGCCCCAGGAAATCTATATGAATCCTGTCGTAGGGACGACTGGGCCATCGCCAGGGTGACGGCGGTGCTTTGGGTGGCGCGTGTGCGCACTCTGCGCACACCGTGCAGGCGCGGCAGCACGCCTCCAGCTCCTCGTCCAAGCCAGGCCACCACACGTAACTGCGCGCCATGGCCTTCGTCTTGACGATACCCATGTGCGGCTCGTGCAGCTCGCGCAGCACACTCTCGCGACACGCATCTGGAATTACCACCCTATGCCCCCACATCACACAGCCTACTTCGGTATACAGCTCGCTTCCAATCTTCGTTCGTCCAATAGGGACGCAAATTTTCGACCTCGAAATTCTTAGGCCAGCCATTTTCTATGTATCCCGACTACTCAAAATAGGATCGCGCTCGGTATGTTTCCTAATATCTTCGCAATCTAGCAACAATGCGGTCGATGCAAAGTTTAAATATGACTGATCAGATGGACATAATGAAGAAGAAAACCATTTTTTGTTATATATGCCAAAAAAATCTACAAAAAATTACGAGAACAACTGTGTTTTTATTATTTTTTTATCTCTAAAACTGACCAAGATATCAATGTGCAAAGTTAACATTTTCGGTCCAAGCCGCGGACCGAGCGCGATATCGTTGATGACGTCACGGATCCTGCCTCCGCGCGAGTGACTCGGGGATTAGAAGCATTTACCCCAATGTGCCCGTCGCCCTCGGAACTACTTCCACTCCGGATTCGTCGCCAATTCGGACTCCCACTTTGCCGTTAAAGTCCCCCATAACAACGTTGAAGTGAGCCTTTGTGGTGTTGTGCAAGGCTTTGGATATGTCCTCGTACATATCCTCCACTTCATCATCCAAGTGTGCCGAGGTCGGTGCGTAAACCTGAATGATCTTCATACTATACCGCTTGGATAGTCGAAGGGTAGCGTACCTGACGCTACCCTGGTCGACACACTGGAGATTTCTTCAACATTGTTAGAGAGGGCTTTATTGAGGAGAAACCCTATATAATAAAAAATTAAAAATAAAATTCATTTATATTTGTTTGGTTAATAAGTTTTTTGGTTACAGGGTAGGGTAGGGCAGGGTAGGGGTAGGGGTAGGGGTAGGGGTAGGGGTAGGGGTAGGGGTAGGGGTAGGGGTAGGGGTAGGGAAGGGTAGGACAGGGTGGGGTAGGGTAGGGTAGTTGTTTTTTATGACGTTTTATCCTCAATAATTGCTTTATCCATTTCAATATCTTTTTTGAATGTTTCTTTAACTTTGATACCCTCTTTGAGACAGGACAACGTCTGTCGGGTCAGCTAGTATTTTATACAAACTTTCCAAAATATCAGATACTTACAAATGCAAATATATGCCAGAACATCACAAGAGGCTTACGCCTCAGAGGGAACTCTTTGCGTATCTTCAGGTACATGTACAAATTGGCTAAGAGGTTCAAGATTGAAGAAAATGCTGCTGCTGGTTCTTGGACTCCTAGGATGCGTTTGAATGGCCACTGAAACAGTTTATGACTAATTTGATTTTAGGCCTAAAAAAGCCGGGACTAAAATCTTAATGTGCATTCCGAAGTATGGAAGCACTTAGATTGAAATCGCACTAACAATTAACCATACAAGTAGTGACCAGGTTGGTCAATACAGTTGACATTGTGGTAAATTAGATATTACAGGTATCTTACATGAACCCTGTCTAAGGGTATAGCAATATGGTAGGCGGATGAGGCTTTGTAGGTAGTACGAGTGCTTAGGTCAAAAACCTGCTGTTTCTAAGAATCTAAGTAGTAAGAAGTATCTTGAAGATACAAGATCTTGAATTCACCACTTTGGTTATTGATAACTAGGAAATTTCTGACTGTACCTAAATACTATTTTCTACAAAATTAAATTACTTTTTTAAATATGTCATCATCATTATCATCATCATCAGCCTATAGCAGTCCACTGCTGGACATACCCCTCCCCTAATGAGCGCCATTGCGCTGTATGTATTAGTATTTATTTATTGTATGCAGGGATTCCAAATGTCAGAATATTATCTTCTTCTTCTTTTTTATTTATGGCCTCTGTGGTATAGCATCCACAACTTTGCCAATGTCGACGTAGACAAGATTTATCAATAAAAAGGCGATGGAGGTTGAGTGTGATAAGAATATTATCTTGTGCACAAGATGATATTCTGACATTTGGAATCCCTGCATACCAAGGTTATATAATTATACTTTATTGCACAATAAATGTAACAAATGGTGGGCTTATGCTAGCAGCATTTTCTACCAAAACTATAGTTTGTGACAAGATGGTGGTAGGCATGCTTTAATTCAATAAAAGTCTTAATATTACTTCTAACTAAAGTAGGCATCAAAAGACCGCGCCATTTGCAAATGATGCTTCCATACAAATTCTCTGTGCTTTGTGTCTCGGTTTTCTTGGAAATCTTGGAGTGGTTTCAATTGTTCCTAACATTGTAAGAGATATATTAGGTAGGTACCTAATCTACTAAGAAGGAACCTATTTGTTGAGACGCTTTCAACGTATGAGTACAAGGAGCGGCATGAAAATTTAGCGCTGACCATTTTTGCGCAGAAGTCAAAAGTATCTTGTGGGAGCTAGAAGCGAGAGAGAGCGAGAGACCCATGCGCAGAAGTTTCCTTCACCGCTAGACTTCCGTGCTGCTAGCTATAAAATAGTAAATAGATATTAATCTATACTGAGATAGTTAAGTATTTACTTTTATTAGGTTTAAGAGGAAGAAGTTTAAGTGGTGTGTTTGCACACAGGTAAATACCGATAAAACGCCTAATGTGAGCCTACCGCCAGCATTCTTAATACATAAAGGAACTAATACCACTATATCTATTGGTAATATTGAGATATTATGATTACAAGGATTTGATTATTAACTAGAAAGTAGTACCTATTTCTTCTCACCTTGCCATAAAACTTGGGCATGTTTCCAGTAGTATGGTACACGGTCCCCCACATGCAATGATAGCTGCACTCATCCCGGCAGTTCCACAGTAGCATTTGGCACCATATGTCCTGGGTTAGCTCTGATGTACTTTTAAATGACACACCATCTGAAAGTAACAAAAATGCATACCTTTAAATAAATGCATATAACAGGCATACCACATTACCTACGACTTTTAATCTTGCAATTATTTGGTCACAGAAATGCAACATGGGTCAAATAAATCATTATCAGTGATCGGATATTTGGGCGCTTATTTGCCTAAAGTTGGGGAGAAGACATAATATGGAGCGGTTAAAACCACCTCTTTTGACTAAACTCACCTTGGTTTTTTTCCTCAGGAAATACCTATTGACCTCAATGATAATTGCGTAAGAATAAAAGTGTCTTATATTTCATCTAGAAATAGGATTTCGGAAAAAAACTACCAATTTAAAAATAATGTTTCTTTTTTACTCCGGAAATATCGAAAAACACGTCGTAATAAAAATGTCATATCACGTCTCTAAATAAGATACTAGAATACATCAAATTTCTAGAAAAATCAATAATTCCTGGGAGTTCCTCCGATTCTAAAAGAGGTGGTTTTAATAGCTCCATAAGTCTTCTCGCCAACTTTAGGTAAATAAGCGCCCGAGTGTCCGATAACTGATCATTATACACTTAGACGAGAAAAAAATCGCAAAATAAATATTTATTACAGTGCGATTATAAAATCGTGTCGCAAAAGTTAAAATCGACGTGTGCGAGTGTAAGCTCTTACAAGTAATGGGTAGGTACGGTTTGAGAGGCCTAGGTACCTATGTCATTCGTGAAAGACTGTTAAAAAGTGATCAAAAAGATACCTTCGTTGCAGTAGTCTTCAATACAGCCGTAGAGACATCTCTGGTAAACCTTAGACCGGTCCCCGTTACTCCCAGAGATTGTGAAGATATTGTGACATAAAATTAGCCCGATGAGTAGAAACATTTTTTTCTCACTTGAGAGTTTTTATCGATTATCTGAAGATGTAAACCTAGTTAAAATAACCTGAAAAAGTCACTGAACGAAGACAGCCAGGGTGACCATCTCAATAGTGGTGATTTTGCCACACACTGGCCAAAAATTCTGCCATAATCTGCCGAATCGACGTCAGAAAATGGCAAAAATATGCCTTCATACAATTTCCTATGGAAATTGAAAAATCAAATACCTACATTATACCTTTATGTGTATACCTTTTTGTTATATTACTTAATTATTTTCTTAAATAGGCTTGCGAGCTACTAAATAAACACACAACACGTTTTCAAAGGAATTTATTTAATCAAAAAACATTTAACCATTTAAAATTGATTAACCGGAAAACATCTGTTATTGTTTTTAGGGAGCACATTTAAAACTGTATTTTATTCTCAATAATTTTTATAATAAATACTTATATGCATACCATGTGTACTAACACTGCTGTTTTTAGTTACTAATACTTCATAAGACTACGAAAAAATGAACCAATACGAGTAGGTTTCGAAACTTTTCATTACCTCATGAGCTCGATGCCTAGATTGTATCGTTTCATCCCTATTATACACAAAAGTTGATTGGAATTGGAAATCAAATCAAGAAGGTGATACGAATATGAACCCTTTTACAGTTCATTACTGTTAGTAGGGTTTCATTTGAAATTTATTGTTTTTATTTGTCCTTTTTTTACATTTAATGTGCAATAATGTATAAATAAATAACAGAGAACGGTCTTAAATCTATTGAAAATAGTCTGTATTTACTTATTTTTACGGGATAAGTACAAACGCAAAGTGTTTGCAACGGACATTTATTTCAGACTGGCTATCGACGGTATTCATACATTCAAAACTAATTATTAGAAACTACCTACATTACACCTCCACCCTTAAAATTATACCTACATAATATCTTAATTAAACAGTCCTGAAAACCACTTACACAATCATTTACAATTAAACTTACAAAAAAAAACAATATTATCTGTACCTACACAAATTTGATACTTGCGAGCAAATAAGTTAGTATACACTTAAGTTAACTTTAATCAAATTCAAAGCCATATCTTTTAACTGGTTTTTTAATACGTCGCGGTGAACGATGTTTCACCGCCACTTCCGGTTGGGACATAGGCATCCCCTCCGGCACGGGTCTCATGCCCTTCTGACCGTTGCTAATTTTATTACTTGTTTGAGAATCTGATACTAATGAAGCATCGTCCCCTGCCGGATGAGATTCGCCCTGTAAGGGTGCGCACGACGTACCGACCTCGTCGCTCTCGAGCGCTGTCGCCGCGCCGGCCGACTCCCCCGGGCCCGGGCCGCTGACGACGCCGCTGCTGTCCGCTTGTTCTGAGGTACCGGGGTACACGCATGTGGATCGCCTAGAACACCGCTTCAATTGGTCGACATGGTGATGATGTACGTCGCCCCCGACCGAAGATACCTTGTAGTTATTCCTACCTATTGTATCTACTACGCGACCCTGTAACCATTTATTTCGAGAATTATAATTCCTATACCACACAGAATCGCCCGCATCTAACATTCTAGTACTCGCATGAGGAGTTTTTTCATCCGTTCTCTTTATTTGCTTATTACCTACCCGTGCATCGAGATCTGGTCGCAAGGCATCCATTCTACTTCTTAGCGAACGTCCTTGGATTTCGCGGGCGTTTCGCCCGTCGTAGTATGAGGTGTATTGTGATAATTAAGTAAAAATCTATATATAGCTGTATCCGTATCTTCCCTCGATACTCGTGCCTTCTTAATAACGCTCTTAATTATCTTTACCGCATTCTCGGCAGCCCCGTTTGATGCTGGATGGTAGGGCGGGCTATAGATATGTTTTATTGCATTACTACTCAGGAACTCGTTAAATTCTTTACTAGAAAATGGTGGACCATTATCCGAAACGACCTGTATGGGTAGTCCCCACCTCGACCATGATTCGCGTAACTTCTTAATAGTACTATCAGCCGTCGTTCTTTGCATTTTGAAAACTTCTATCCATTTGGACCGAGCGTCCACGCTAATAAGATAGGTAACTCCATCGATCGGCCCCAGGAAATCTATATGAATCCTGTCGTAGGGACGACTGGGCCATCGCCAGGGTGACGGCGGTGCTTTGGGTGGCGCGTGTGCGCACTCTGCGCACACCGTGCAGGCGCGGCAGCACGCCTCCAGCTCCTCGTCCAAGCCAGGCCACCACACGTAACTGCGCGCCATGGCCTTCGTCTTGACGATACCCATGTGCGGCTCGTGCAGCTCGCGCAGCACACTCTCGCGACACGCATCTGGAATTACCACCCTATGCCCCCACATCACACAGCCTACTTCGGTATACAGCTCGCTTCCAATCTTCGTTCGTCCAATAGGGACGCAAATTTTCGACCTCGAAATTCTTAGGCCAGCCATTTTCTATGTATCCCGACTACTCAAAATAGGATCGCGCTCGGTATGTTTCCTAATATCTTCGCAATCTAGCAACAATGCGGTCGATGCAAAGTTTAAATATGACTGATCAGATGGACATAATGAAGAAGAAAACCATTTTTTGTTATATATGCCAAAAAAATCTACAAAAAATTACGAGAACAACTGTGTTTTTATTATTTTTTTATCTCTAAAACTGACCAAGATATCAATGTGCAAAGTTAACATTTTCGGTCCAAGCCGCGGACCGAGCGCGATATCGTTGATGACGTCACGGATCCTGCCTCCGCGCGAGTGACTCGGGGATTAGAAGCATTTACCCCAATGTGCCCGTCGCCCTCGGAACTACTTCCACTCCGGATTCGTCGCCAATTCGGACTCCCACTTTGCCGTTAAAGTCCCCCATAACAACGTTGAAGTGAGCCTTTGTGGTGTTGTGCAAGGCTTTGGATATGTCCTCGTACATATCCTCCACTTCATCATCCAAGTGTGCCGAGGTCGGTGCGTAAACCTGAATGATCTTCATACTATACCGCTTGGATAGTCGAAGGGTAGCGTACCTGACGCTACCCTGGTCGACACACTGGAGATTTCTTCAACATTGTTAGAGAGGGCTTTATTGAGGAGAAACCCTATATAATAAAAAATTAAAAATAAAATTCATTTATATTTGTTTGGTTAATAAGTTTTTTGGTTACAGGGTAGGGTAGGGCAGGGTAGGGGTAGGGGTAGGGGTAGGGGTAGGGGTAGGGGTAGGGGTAGGGGTAGGGGTAGGGGTAGGGAAGGGTAGGACAGGGTGGGGTAGGGTAGGGTAGTTGTTTTTTATGACGTTTTATCCTCAATAATTGCTTTATCCATTTCAATATCTTTTTTGAATGTTTCTTTAACTTTGATACCCTCTTTGAGACAGGACAACGTCTGTCGGGTCAGCTAGTATTTTATACAAACTTTCCAAAATATCAGATACTTACAAATGCAAATATATGCCAGAACATCACAAGAGGCTTACGCCTCAGAGGGAACTCTTTGCGTATCTTCAGGTACATGTACAAATTGGCTAAGAGGTTCAAGATTGAAGAAAATGCTGCTGCTGGTTCTTGGACTCCTAGGATGCGTTTGAATGGCCACTGAAACAGTTTATGACTAATTTGATTTTAGGCCTAAAAAAGCCGGGACTAAAATCTTAATGTGCATTCCGAAGTATGGAAGCACTTAGATTGAAATCGCACTAACAATTAACCATACAAGTAGTGACCAGGTTGGTCAATACAGTTGACATTGTGGTAAATTAGATATTACAGGTATCTTACATGAACCCTGTCTAAGGGTATAGCAATATGGTAGGCGGATGAGGCTTTGTAGGTAGTACGAGTGCTTAGGTCAAAAACCTGCTGTTTCTAAGAATCTAAGTAGTAAGAAGTATCTTGAAGATACAAGATCTTGAATTCACCACTTTGGTTATTGATAACTAGGAAATTTCTGACTGTACCTAAATACTATTTTCTACAAAATTAAATTACTTTTTTAAATATGTCATCATCATTATCATCATCATCAGCCTATAGCAGTCCACTGCTGGACATACCCCTCCCCTAATGAGCGCCATTGCGCTGTATGTATTAGTATTTATTTATTGTATGCAGGGATTCCAAATGTCAGAATATTATCTTCTTCTTCTTTTTTATTTATGGCCTCTGTGGTATAGCATCCACAACTTTGCCAATGTCGACGTAGACAAGATTTATCAATAAAAAGGCGATGGAGGTTGAGTGTGATAAGAATATTATCTTGTGCACAAGATGATATTCTGACATTTGGAATCCCTGCATACCAAGGTTATATAATTATACTTTATTGCACAATAAATGTAACAAATGGTGGGCTTATGCTAGCAGCATTTTCTACCAAAACTATAGTTTGTGACAAGATGGTGGTAGGCATGCTTTAATTCAATAAAAGTCTTAATATTACTTCTAACTAAAGTAGGCATCAAAAGACCGCGCCATTTGCAAATGATGCTTCCATACAAATTCTCTGTGCTTTGTGTCTCGGTTTTCTTGGAAATCTTGGAGTGGTTTCAATTGTTCCTAACATTGTAAGAGATATATTAGGTAGGTACCTAATCTACTAAGAAGGAACCTATTTGTTGAGACGCTTTCAACGTATGAGTACAAGGAGCGGCATGAAAATTTAGCGCTGACCATTTTTGCGCAGAAGTCAAAAGTATCTTGTGGGAGCTAGAAGCGAGAGAGAGCGAGAGACCCATGCGCAGAAGTTTCCTTCACCGCTAGACTTCCGTGCTGCTAGCTATAAAATAGTAAATAGATATTAATCTATACTGAGATAGTTAAGTATTTACTTTTATTAGGTTTAAGAGGAAGAAGTTTAAGTGGTGTGTTTGCACACAGGTAAATACCGATAAAACGCCTAATGTGAGCCTACCGCCAGCATTCTTAATACATAAAGGAACTAATACCACTATATCTATTGGTAATATTGAGATATTATGATTACAAGGATTTGATTATTAACTAGAAAGTAGTACCTATTTCTTCTCACCTTGCCATAAAACTTGGGCATGTTTCCAGTAGTATGGTACACGGTCCCCCACATGCAATGATAGCTGCACTCATCCCGGCAGTTCCACAGTAGCATTTGGCACCATATGTCCTGGGTTAGCTCTGATGTACTTTTAAATGACACACCATCTGAAAGTAACAAAAATGCATACCTTTAAATAAATGCATATAACAGGCATACCACATTACCTACGACTTTTAATCTTGCAATTATTTGGTCACAGAAATGCAACATGGGTCAAATAAATCATTATCAGTGATCGGATATTTGGGCGCTTATTTGCCTAAAGTTGGGGAGAAGACATAATATGGAGCGGTTAAAACCACCTCTTTTGACTAAACTCACCTTGGTTTTTTTCCTCAGGAAATACCTATTGACCTCAATGATAATTGCGTAAGAATAAAAGTGTCTTATATTTCATCTAGAAATAGGATTTCGGAAAAAAACTACCAATTTAAAAATAATGTTTCTTTTTTACTCCGGAAATATCGAAAAACACGTCGTAATAAAAATGTCATATCACGTCTCTAAATAAGATACTAGAATACATCAAATTTCTAGAAAAATCAATAATTCCTGGGAGTTCCTCCGATTCTAAAAGAGGTGGTTTTAATAGCTCCATAAGTCTTCTCGCCAACTTTAGGTAAATAAGCGCCCGAGTGTCCGATAACTGATCATTATACACTTAGACGAGAAAAAAATCGCAAAATAAATATTTATTACAGTGCGATTATAAAATCGTGTCGCAAAAGTTAAAATCGACGTGTGCGAGTGTAAGCTCTTACAAGTAATGGGTAGGTACGGTTTGAGAGGCCTAGGTACCTATGTCATTCGTGAAAGACTGTTAAAAAGTGATCAAAAAGATACCTTCGTTGCAGTAGTCTTCAATACAGCCGTAGAGACATCTCTGGTAAACCTTAGACCGGTCCCCGTTACTCCCAGAGATTGTGAAGATATTGTGACATAAAATTAGCCCGATGAGTAGAAACATTTTTTTCTCACTTGAGAGTTTTTATCGATTATCTGAAGATGTAAACCTAGTTAAAATAACCTGAAAAAGTCACTGAACGAAGACAGCCAGGGTGACCATCTCAATAGTGGTGATTTTGCCACACACTGGCCAAAAATTCTGCCATAATCTGCCGAATCGACGTCAGAAAATGGCAAAAATATGCCTTCATACAATTTCCTATGGAAATTGAAAAATCAAATACCTACATTATACCTTTATGTGTATACCTTTTTGTTATATTACTTAATTATTTTCTTAAATAGGCTTGCGAGCTACTAAATAAACACACAACACGTTTTCAAAGGAATTTATTTAATCAAAAAACATTTAACCATTTAAAATTGATTAACCGGAAAACATCTGTTATTGTTTTTAGGGAGCACATTTAAAACTGTATTTTATTCTCAATAATTTTTATAATAAATACTTATATGCATACCATGTGTACTAACACTGCTGTTTTTAGTTACTAATACTTCATAAGACTACGAAAAAATGAACCAATACGAGTAGGTTTCGAAACTTTTCATTACCTCATGAGCTCGATGCCTAGATTGTATCGTTTCATCCCTATTATACACAAAAGTTGATTGGAATTGGAAATCAAATCAAGAAGGTGATACGAATATGAACCCTTTTACAGTTCATTACTGTTAGTAGGGTTTCATTTGAAATTTATTGTTTTTATTTGTCCTTTTTTTACATTTAATGTGCAATAATGTATAAATAAATAACAGAGAACGGTCTTAAATCTATTGAAAATAGTCTGTATTTACTTATTTTTACGGGATAAGTACAAACGCAAAGTGTTTGCAACGGACATTTATTTCAGACTGGCTATCGACGGTATTCATACATTCAAAACTAATTATTAGAAACTACCTACATTACACCTCCACCCTTAAAATTATACCTACATAATATCTTAATTAAACAGTCCTGAAAACCACTTACACAATCATTTACAATTAAACTTACAAAAAAAAACAATATTATCTGTACCTACACAAATTTGATACTTGCGAGCAAATAAGTTAGTATACACTTAAGTTAACTTTAATCAAATTCAAAGCCATATCTTTTAACTGGTTTTTTAATACGTCGCGGTGAACGATGTTTCACCGCCACTTCCGGTTGGGACATAGGCATCCCCTCCGGCACGGGTCTCATGCCCTTCTGACCGTTGCTAATTTTATTACTTGTTTGAGAATCTGATACTAATGAAGCATCGTCCCCTGCCGGATGAGATTCGCCCTGTAAGGGTGCGCACGACGTACCGACCTCGTCGCTCTCGAGCGCTGTCGCCGCGCCGGCCGACTCCCCCGGGCCCGGGCCGCTGACGACGCCGCTGCTGTCCGCTTGTTCTGAGGTACCGGGGTACACGCATGTGGATCGCCTAGAACACCGCTTCAATTGGTCGACATGGTGATGATGTACGTCGCCCCCGACCGAAGATACCTTGTAGTTATTCCTACCTATTGTATCTACTACGCGACCCTGTAACCATTTATTTCGAGAATTATAATTCCTATACCACACAGAATCGCCCGCATCTAACATTCTAGTACTCGCATGAGGAGTTTTTTCATCCGTTCTCTTTATTTGCTTATTACCTACCCGTGCATCGAGATCTGGTCGCAAGGCATCCATTCTACTTCTTAGCGAACGTCCTTGGATTTCGCGGGCGTTTCGCCCGTCGTAGTATGAGGTGTATTGTGATAATTAAGTAAAAATCTATATATAGCTGTATCCGTATCTTCCCTCGATACTCGTGCCTTCTTAATAACGCTCTTAATTATCTTTACCGCATTCTCGGCAGCCCCGTTTGATGCTGGATGGTAGGGCGGGCTATAGATATGTTTTATTGCATTACTACTCAGGAACTCGTTAAATTCTTTACTAGAAAATGGTGGACCATTATCCGAAACGACCTGTATGGGTAGTCCCCACCTCGACCATGATTCGCGTAACTTCTTAATAGTACTATCAGCCGTCGTTCTTTGCATTTTGAAAACTTCTATCCATTTGGACCGAGCGTCCACGCTAATAAGATAGGTAACTCCATCGATCGGCCCCAGGAAATCTATATGAATCCTGTCGTAGGGACGACTGGGCCATCGCCAGGGTGACGGCGGTGCTTTGGGTGGCGCGTGTGCGCACTCTGCGCACACCGTGCAGGCGCGGCAGCACGCCTCCAGCTCCTCGTCCAAGCCAGGCCACCACACGTAACTGCGCGCCATGGCCTTCGTCTTGACGATACCCATGTGCGGCTCGTGCAGCTCGCGCAGCACACTCTCGCGACACGCATCTGGAATTACCACCCTATGCCCCCACATCACACAGCCTACTTCGGTATACAGCTCGCTTCCAATCTTCGTTCGTCCAATAGGGACGCAAATTTTCGACCTCGAAATTCTTAGGCCAGCCATTTTCTATGTATCCCGACTACTCAAAATAGGATCGCGCTCGGTATGTTTCCTAATATCTTCGCAATCTAGCAACAATGCGGTCGATGCAAAGTTTAAATATGACTGATCAGATGGACATAATGAAGAAGAAAACCATTTTTTGTTATATATGCCAAAAAAATCTACAAAAAATTACGAGAACAACTGTGTTTTTATTATTTTTTTATCTCTAAAACTGACCAAGATATCAATGTGCAAAGTTAACATTTTCGGTCCAAGCCGCGGACCGAGCGCGATATCGTTGATGACGTCACGGATCCTGCCTCCGCGCGAGTGACTCGGGGATTAGAAGCATTTACCCCAATGTGCCCGTCGCCCTCGGAACTACTTTGTTTATTTTAAATAAGAAACAATAAAAACTACATGAGTTCATAAAATAAATGTTGTATTGTGTCTCAGTGTAAAAATGGGGCCACAAAAACACCCGAAAAGTTGTTTTTTTACGTTCCTAAGGATGCGAAAATCAGAAAAAATGGACAAATGCTATGAGAAGAGCACATCCATTAGGGCCAAAAACAACAGCAAATATATTGTTGTGAGGATCATTTCTATGTCAATTGTTCAAATACCATGTGAAATACTAAGTAGTAGGTACTTAACCTTCCCATGTGAAATACTAACTAAGTACCTAGGTAGATAGGTAGGTAGACTAGGTAGGTACTTGGTTTTTGCTAGTAATATGCTTTTTAGGGTTCCATACCCAAAGGGTAAAAACGGAAACCCTATTACTAAAACTTCGCTGTCCGTCTGTATGGCTGTCCGTCTGTATGTCTGTCTGTCCGTCTATCTGTCACCAAGCTGTATCCCTTGAACCGTGATAGTTAGACAGTTGAAATGTTCACCGATGATGTATTTCGGTTGCCACTTTTTTGCCGTTTTTTTGCTCGATATTAATAACAGCAACAGGTAGACGCTTGAAATATGCACAGAATATTTTGTTTATATATTTACTTCAAAAATAAATAATTAAATTAAATTAAAATGAATTAAGGGGGGCTCCCCGATGCATTTATATATTAGTAGGTATGTAGGGTACTCGACTCGCAGTTTATTGAACCATTCCAAGGTTAATGATTTCTTTATTTTTATAAAATATTCTGCCACCATCATATCGTGAACTATGGGAAGGTTGTTAGATTGGCCTTTTTTAAATCCTTCTTCCATTTTAGTTCTAAAACAATAATTTACACGATACACTCACTCAATCAGCATTATTTTAAATTAATAAAAATAACCAGAGTGCACGAGAGCAAACAACTTAGCAGCTAAATGTATTACGGACGCCCGCCGCCGCCGAGCGATGACGTCACGCGCTACTCGCAATCACTAGCGAGATTTAAAAAACCTACGTAAACTTCCCATGCTTATAACTTCGGTAATATTGCACCGATCAATGCGAAATAAAAACTAGAATAATGTGAACGGTCTAGACTTTGATTCTACGTACGTAAAAGTGTAATATTTTAACCTTGTTATCTTCTTCATTCCCTCGCCGGGCCGTCTATTGGTAGGCGAGATAGTGCATCGGCCCCGTTGTCCTTGGATTTAACGTAGACTATTTTGTAATCATAAGCTGATAAAATTATTGCCCACCGTTGCATTCTACTGGCTGCCATGCTAGGAATTCCGTTCTGCGGCCCAAATATACTGACCAGTGGCTTATGGTCAGTACTCAATAAAAAGCTATGACCATACAAATACTGGTAGAATTTCTTAACGCAATACACGATCGCGAGTGCTTCTCTGTGTATCTGAGAATATGATTTCTCCGCGCTGTTTAGCTTCCGCGATATGTAAGCGAGTGGCCGCTCCACGCCTGCCTTGTCCCGCTGGGACAGCACGCCGCCGACGCCGCGCGCGCTCGCGTCGCACGTCAGCACCAGCAGCTGCTTGGGGTCGTAGTGCGCCAGCACACTACTACACGACAATAACTCCTTCACTTCATCGAATGCCGTAGCACACTCCGCACTCCATTGCCAACTATGACCCTTCTTTAATAACTCATAAAGGAAATAAATAATAGCTTATATTTCGTACGAACTTTGCATAAAAATTAACCATACCTAGAAATGATCTCAATTCCGATACGTTTACGGGAGCTGGCATTTTCTTTATCGATTCTAATTTGCTTGGATCTGGTCTAACGCCCTGTTTGGTGACTATGTAACCTAAGTATTTGATTTCATCTGCCAAAAATACACATTTGTTACTTTTTACTTTTAAACCGCTATCTTGTAAGCGTGTCAGCACTAGTTCTAAATTACGCAGATGACTGGTTTCATCGGGCCCCGTTATTATTAGGTCATCCAAAAATGCTTGTGTATTGGGAATATCTTTAATCAAATTACTTATAATTCTCTGGAATATACCACAACTGGACGAGAGCCCGTAGACGAGACGATTATAACGAAATAAGCCCCGGTGCGTGTTTATTACCGTATATGGTTTTGATTCTTCCGATAAACAGATCTGGTTATAAGCCTGCGATAAATCTATTTTAGAATACTGAGCTCCCCCGGCTAAATTAGCGAAAACATCCTGTATCTTCGGCAACGGGTATCTGTCCACCAACAAAACGGGGTTCAAGGTTACCTTAAAATCAGCACACACGCGCAAACCGCCATCCTTCTTATGAACGGGCACCAGCGGCGTCGCCCAGTCTGAGCAGTCGACCGGCTCGATGACACCCTCGCGCAGCATCGCGTCGAGCTCGGCATCGACGCGCTCGCGCAGCGCGTACGGCAGCGGCCGCGCGCGGTGGTACACCGGCTGCGCGTCACCACGAACGCGCAGCGTCGCCGTGCCGCCCGTGTAGCGCCCCAGCCCCTCTTCAAATACATTCTTATATCTGCTGAACAAATTTTCCCATTTCTTATTGCGTGACACATCATTAGACAAATTATTGACTCCAACGTTATTACTGACTTGAAACCTAGGTATTTGAATGTCAAAATTAGCCAACCACTGCCTACCTATTAGGGTGGTAATGCCTTTCTCGACCACATACAAATCTAAAAGTTTCTTCTTATTTTTATACTGTACGATCGGTGTAATTATTCCTATCGGGTCGATTCTATCACCCGTATAAGAATTAAAACGAGTTCTAATCTTTTCTATAGGTAAATCGCTAAACTTCGCTTCACACGTTGATCTACTGATGCACGATGCAGGGGTCCCGGTATCTACCTCCATAGCTAAAGGTACGCCGTTGACAAGCACAGTGAGACTCACCGGTTTGTACTCGCTCAGAGACATCTGAAATATTGCCTCTTCTTCCTTTGACTCTGACGATAGTATTTCCTCGCACTCCTCACTCGCAAAAAGGTTGCGTTGTTTGCCCCCGCGGTCGTGATCCTTAGCGCCGGCCCTGTTCGACGCTGTTTTCGTGCATGCGCGCTTTAAATGCCCTCTTACTTTACAGTTATCGCAGACAAAATTGCGATACCGGCATCTATGGGCATCATGCCCTTGGTACCCACACGCTGAGCATGGTCTTTTGGACACGGCCTTCGCCCCGACACCAGTGGCCCCGTACCGCTATCCGCGCCCCGACTTTATCACGTTGATTCCTTGAGTCTGAATGTCCGATCCACTATTCTTTCCTGCTCCATTAGTGACCGATGATTCAACGGAAGGACTTTCCTTTATGTGTAGTGAGCTTTTGGGGGGTAAGGGGGTGGGAGGGGTGGGGGAGGGGGGGAGGACCCTCCCCCTAAAAGGGTTAAGTGCGGAAACTCATAGTTTCCGAGAAAAATAATAATTTAGTTTTGAGGTTAAGTATGGAAAAAACGTAAACAATATACACCAAAACACACTATCGGGAGAGGGCGGGGATGCGGTAGTGTTAGGGAAGGGGAACCTATGACCTATGACCACTCTAAAACCCCGTTTCAAATCATAAAAATGGATATTTGACTCCAGTATGGGCTCTCGTCAGAACTCTCACTCACGCATTTTTTATACACTCTAAGGGTAGGGACCACAAGACTAGGTGGCGTTGGGGTGCTCTGTGTCGGTTCTGTGTTAGATTTCGAACCTAATCTACTCAAGTCGGGGTGTCCTAGAACCTACTTTGGTGAGAAAGATTTCCGGGTGGT
This sequence comes from Horisme vitalbata, assembly GCA_951804965.1. Classification (NCBI taxonomy): domain Eukaryota; kingdom Metazoa; phylum Arthropoda; class Insecta; order Lepidoptera; family Geometridae; genus Horisme; species Horisme vitalbata. The sequence continues at coordinate 11,470,744 of OX638093.1, read as the reverse complement.
TAAAAAAAAAAAACCTAATAACCTACTGTTTATCTGTGTCAATTTTTACACGACTAAATTCAATCAATCAAACAATCACCAAAAACCGGCGGGAAAACAACAAAAGATGTCATTGTCATTGTCAGATTACCAAAAAAATACCATAAAATTGCCGCAAAAACCACGAGAAAAGTCATTGTCAGTGTCAGATTACCAAATAATTTGCAATCAATAGCAAACATTATCAACAAGTTTGACGAAAATACGTGAAAAATTGGAATTTTCAAAAATTCATATCTCAAAAACTATTCGTTTCCGCACTACGCCATTTCAGATTTAGGCTTCCTAGGTGTAGCCCTACCTGTGACAAAAGTTTCAGCCGCCTAGCTCACTACACATAAAGGAAAGCTGAGCCGATTCAACTGACGCGGCATCTCTCTCCGCTGCTTCGAGTGTGTTTGCAAGGCTCATTGCCTTCGCGAAAGTTAGGGTTTCCTCGGCGAATAACCTCTGACGAATAAGGTCACTCACCACACCACACACAAACTGATCACGCAAATTCTCTTCTAAGGCGCTTCCGAACTCACAATATCTCGAGAGCTGCTTCAGTGCCGCAATGTACTGTGTTACGTTCTCCATTTTACACTGCCGCCGCTGTCTAAAGCGGTAACGCTCCGCCATTACGGACGGCTTGGGTTGTAAATGATCACACACCAACTTCACCAATTCGTTATAGGTTAGTTCACTTGGCTTTTTAGGACTTGACAAATTCACCATGAGTTCGTATGTGCGATCACCCGCCAGAGTAATTAATGTCGGCAGCTTTAGCTCCTCCTTGACACTGTTCGCCTTGATATACAGCTCGACCCTCTCGCAGTAAAGTGTCCAGTTTCCACTCTCAACATCAAATTGGCTAATCTTCCCGATAGACATGGCTTAAAACTTTTATCCTCGTTGCCAGCTAGTCTGTATTTACTTATTTTTACGGGATAAGTACAAACGCAAAGTGTTTGCAACGGACATTTATTTCAGACTGGCTATCGACGGTATTCATACATTCAAAACTAATTATTAGAAACTACCTACATTACAGAAAAGAGGTGATAAATTTAACATTTCATAATTCATTTTTTCATGATATCTCTTACCACATACCTGGGCAGAAACAGACTAAGCGGGAATTCCCTATCTCTTCTTGTCATGAAATAGATGTTTGCCAGTTTTGTAAAATGATAATCTGCCAAATGTAATTAATTTTAAATTTTTTTTTGTATTCACTGAAAATGATACGAATTTTCTTGGAATATTCCAAATCTGCAAAAATCAATCACTTTTGTAAATCGTCACCATAGTCTGCCATGGCTAAAATTTAGGACCCAAATCTACCAAAATGGCAGATCTGCCACAAATGGTCACACTGCTTACAACCATCGAAAAAATATCACAACCAAACCAACAACACACAACATTCTATGTAATATATAAACAAAAAATATCGATATGTTTTCATAAAATAGCCATATTTTATAGTAGACATTTTGAGTGTAATGAATGAGTGTGACTGAAGAAATCTATGCTTTGCATTGTTTAATATCTTGGTCATCACGGTGCGCACTTTCGAAGTTTTGTATCGCAATACGAACAGGGCTAGATTGCTCTTTCCGGGCTAAATCATCAAAAAACGAGTTCACATACTGTAAAAAGTGCTAGATCAAGCCCAGAAAGGGCTATGGTGGCAGCACTGTTTTGGGGTCCTGATATTGCACGGCCTGATTAGGCACAGCCTGATCATCCATGTACAAACAAAGCAAAGCAACAAGTCCACATTTATCTGGCTGTGAAAAATCAACACGTGACGAATAAGTACGGACAGATTAATCACAGTTAGGTTATTGATGTACATGGCTTCCGATTGGTCGATTTATTAGCAGCCATCGCTCGTTTGAAAGCGTCAAGTAAAAACGTCCATAGACTATAAATCACTAAACCAAATCACTAAAATGTAAATAAAAATTGATATTTGACTCCCCCAATATTGCACATCCTGATTAGGTACAACCTGATTATCTATGTACACGATTGTCTATGGTTTACACATAGATGATTGTTTGGCACTAGCTGAAAGCACAGCCCATAGATTAAGTATACCTATAGATATATAGTGAGCGTGGCCACTTAGGTCTATCTCATTTCAACTGCAGGGTTGCCAGGAAAATAAATTTTCCATAGATTTGGGTAAAATAAACTGATAATACGCCCTCCGGTGGTAAAATGCTGCTGGTAGAAGCTGGATGCGTCGAGCTCAGGACAGGGACTCAGGTGCTCATTAGGGGAGGCCTATGTCCAGCAGTGGACTGCTATAGGCTGATGAATGATAATGGGTAAAATAATTGCATATTGCACAAGGAATTCAAAGACAAGCAAATCTAACAAGAAATTAATATCATGCAGGTAAAGTATTAATCTATCAATTAATCATCATCATCATCATCATCATCAGCCTATAGCAGTCCACTGCTGGACATAGGCCTCCCCTAATGAGCGCCATTGCGCCCTGTCCTGAGCTCGACGCATCCAGCTTCTACCAGCAGCCTTTCGCAGATAGTCACCCCACCTGGCCGGAGGGCGTCCTACACTAGGTTTGCCAAGCCACGGTCTCCACTCAAGAACTCGTTTACCCCATTGGTTATCGGTTCTTCGGCAGATATGGCCAGCCCACTGCCACTTCAGCTTGCTAATTCTCTGAGCTATGTCGACAACTTTAGTTCTATGTCGGATAAACTCGTTGCGGATTCTATCCTTCAGAGAAACCCCGAGCATAGCTCGTTCCATAGCTCGCTGAGCGACTTTAAACTGGTGGACCAGCCGTACTGTGAGTGTCCACGTTTCGGCTCCGTATGTCATGACGAAAACTTTGGTTTTCAAACATTGCGGTATGAGTGACGAGAAAACTCGACGTAGTTTTCCAAATGCTGCCTGGAAGTTCCAGCCGCCTAACTCACTACACATAACTGAAAGTTGAGCCAAAAGGAGAATGCCGATAACCCGTACCAATTGCGTCAAAACCAAACGTATCCCATAAAATTGCCTTTATTTTATAAATAACATTAACATTTTTATTAGTCTTACACACCGACTCGATTAATAATCGCGTAAAAAAATCTTTCGTTTATTTGTTTTCCGGCGCACGGCGCCATGACATTGCAACTACCCTCACTTATAATTTTAGACAGTAGAATTTACTGAAAACATTGGAGGTTTTTTCACTTTGTATAATCAAAGAGGTTGGATCAGAATTTTTTCGTGGTTCTACTAAACTATCTCCTATCTTTATGTATTACTAGAGTGTTCTGTGGTATTGTGTAGCCGTGTTTATTCTGTAAATCGATATTTTATTAGACATCATCACAATAATGTACGATAAACAATCGTGGCATCAACTGTTTGCTAATAACCGGTGACGCGAAACCAGCATAGTTTGGAAGAGGCATCCATGGCCTTTTCGTGGTTGTGATGAATGTGTTAAGATCTTGGATCTTAGCTTGGATTTCACCTTCACCAGTAAGTACTAATACTTATAATGATGTAAATGCCTATCTACTTTCTCGTCACTATCATTATTTGAAAATAATATAAAGTAGAACACAGTAGTAATGTATGTAATGTCCTACCTACGAAGTAGAAGTTAAAACACCCTTTTACCTATCTGTGTGAAGTATATAAACCTTTTCTTATAGATATAGTATCATAGTTAAATGTTTATAGTGTAATACTTATAATTATGAAGATAAAACTGAACACATAAGGTCTCGGGAAAGCATTTTTTAAAAAACAAACTCTAAAACTAATATCAAATAAAAACAATTTGTTTACGTTTGTTATAAAAAAGACTTAGTATTCCATGAATAACAGTATAATATCTTTCAAAAAAATTAGGTTTCGTTTTGACGCAATCACTTTAGCATTGGTACCGAGCTCCATACATCAGACGGCATTGTCCTTTAATGTGCAGTAGGGAAAATTCATTTCAAATGCCGGCAACACCAAACAAAACAAAACAAAATTGAATTTCACTTTTTGGCTTATTTTCTTACAGATTTCTGCTCTAAATGTTGTTATTTATTGTGGAAGTCTAGTTAACAATCCATTTTTGAATAAATACCTCTTCAAAAGTACGATACTTACGAATGAAATGACAAATCCGGAATGTTTTGATCACTGCCACTTTTGCACCAAAATACACTACATCGATCCATTTTGATAGAGAAATCCATAAGATTAATTTGTTATTATTGATTTACAATAGTTGAAACATAATTTTTCCAGGTAATAATTTAGTTTCAAGCAAGTTTTTCACAAAATCTTCGAAAACTGCTGCTAGCTGCCAAAGTTTGTTTAGCGCAATGTTGCGCTAAACAACGAAAAAACCGGCACGCGATAAGGGATAGCAAATCATATAGTGCGGTCTCCCTTATTTACATGAAGTACGCACATGTAGTTCTCTTTCTTGAAAGAATGCGATGGAAGATAACTCGTCGTCTATTGCTTTCTCTGTCTAGGTTGTCCGCAATACAAGGACCCGGAATTGAATAGATTAGGTTCTAAATATAACACAAAACCGACGCAGTGCACTCCGATGCCACCTAGTCTTGTGGTCCCTACCCCTAGAGTGCTTAAAATAAATGCTGAGCCAGAAGCTCGCCAGAACAGGTAAGTCGCAAAATCTTGCTGAAATCTACTGGTATAATCGAACCATACAACATAACCATTTATCTATAGATTCCAAGTTTTATGAAAGTTAATCGAATAGGTTCATTAACGATTATACTCTACCTCATCCCTAGTGTGAGCTGCCATAATTATTACTATTTTATCATACCCCGCCCATCAGCCGCGTCCAAACAGTGTAATGAGCCCCATTATTCGGATCTTTTTAACCTTAATAACATTTTTGTATTTTAAGTAGAAGAAATTCAATTAATCTACTAAACAAGACCGGTTAAGTGCGAGTTGACTCGCCCACCGCGGGTGACTTCAATGGTGTGCGATACTAATTAGTAAGGTTTCTTCGTAATTAAAATGATATATAATAACCGGCTTTAGAACGTGCAAATTAGGGCCTTTCAGATACAACCATATAGTTATAACCGTGTAACCTGCTTTATAGCTTGACCACATCTGTATTTACGTTTATTTAGGTGTCTACAAAACCATATTAGCTGGAGACTTTGCTATAATTTTCTTGTAAAATATAGATATACTTCTAAAATGTGTATAAATTTCAGGTTTTTCACTTCGCAACTGGTCATTTTTTGAGCTTTTTTCATCCTTAATCAAAAACTATGCATGATATCAAAAAACTAAAAACGGATTTATATTGTTCAAATCAAGCCTTTTCATTTGATACCCCACTCGACCTAGCAACCCCCCCATTTTGGAAGATTTCTCAAAAACTGTTTAACGTTGGGACTTCACTATAATTTTCATGTAAAATATAGATAGGTATTCTTCTGTAACATATATTAGTTTCAGATTTCTGGCTTTGCAAACTTCGGAGATTAGGGGGGGGTTATGGTCATTTTTTGGACAATTTTGATCATAAAATGAAAACCAAGCATCATATAAAAAACTAAAAACTGCTTTGAACTGGGCCAATTGACCCCTTTCATATGATATGCCACTCGACCTATTGGCACCAGTGTGAAATTCTGACGTTTCTTATTTTGGACCTTTTGGGGATGAAAATGAAAATATTTTTTATTTTTTACTGGCAATCTTATTCAGTCAGTGCATTTTAAATCTAACAAATTTCAAGTCGATAGCATATGTTCCTAAAATAATCAGCTATGACAGACGGACGGACGGACGGTCGGACAAAGCGGCACCATAAGGGTTCGTTTGACCGGTTCGGTAACGTCACCCTAAAAACACGCTGTTCGCTCTGTTCTGTTGTAGGTTTATCTCAATTAAGGTAACTACTTTAAAAAGGTTGGTGGCTGGCTTCGCTCGCCAACTTTGTTCATAATGTGAGTAACTTCCACCCGTCTAAGGTTTGAGTGTGAAAAACACCAATAAGTATCAGAAATACAAAGTTTGCGTTAGGTACCTATACATTTTTATGGAAATAGAACAGCGCCCCTGGTGGGGAGTTTATAAACTCTGACATATAGCTAGATACAAAATTATATAATTAACGCAAACTATTCCACACTCAAGCCTTAAGCATCCATTCGAAATTACGTTTGTAACTTAAAAAAATTCAAGAACCAGGTGATCTCATGTTGCAGCATCACCTGAAATCTGCAAGATATCTAACTTCTCACGAACTTACAGTAGAGCTATTTGAGTTCGTTGGAATTATAACAATGAATCCTATTCTAACTAGCAGCACTAAGGTGTAACGGGTTCGGAAATTAAGACAACCTCTCCTGCCCGTGCTGCACCCTGATAACTAACAAACGGGGCTCTGGCAGCCCCGGCCGGGTTTTTAGAGACTCAATATGCTAATTTTGTAATGAAAATTGTTATTTATCGACTTTTCATCATTGATTTGCAATTTAAACACTACACGATGTAAAACAAAACACTCAAATCAGCGTAAGTATTTACGCGATACTTGATTCGCTGCTAATTTACTCGTAGAAAACTGAAAACTTCGTAGACGGTGAACATTTTTCGTTTCCCGAAAAATGTTCACGTCCGTCTACGAAGTTTCGTGATAATGATGATGATACATCAAAACAAATCACTCAAATCAGCGTAAGTATTTACGCGATACTTGATTCACTTCTAATACTCGTAGAAATTGATACGAGACCTGTCGTCGTTAATGGACACCTTCTCGAAATTGTTTCGGAGTACACATACCTCGGGCAGATATTGCAGTTGGGTAAAAACAACTTCGAGAAGGAGGCCAAGAGGAGGATTCAGCTGGGTTGGGCAGCATTTGGAAAACTACGTCGAGTTTTCTCGTCACCCATACCGCAATATTTGAAAACGAAAGTTTTTAATCAGTGCGTAGATAGACATACAGAGCCGAAATGTGGACACTCACAGTACGACTAGTCCACTAGTTTAAAGTCGCTCAGCGAGCTACGGAACGAGCCATGCTTGGAGTTTCTCTGAAGGATAGAATCCGCAACGAGGCTATCCAACATTGAACTAAAGTTTTCGACATAGCTCAGAGAATTAGCAAGCTGAAGTGGCAGTGGGCTTTCCATATCTGCCGAAGAACTGACAATCGCTGGGGCAAACGAGTTCATGAGTGGAGGCCGCGGCTCGTAAACGTAGTGTAGGACGCCCTCCGGCCAGGTGGAGTGACGATATGCGAAAGGCTGCTCGTAGAAGCTGGATGCGTCGAGCTCAGAACAGGGCGCAATGGCGCTCATTAGGGGAGGCCTATGTCCAGCATTGGACTGCTAGAGGCTGATGATGATGACGACTCGTAGAAAACTGAAAACTTCAAGGTTTCCCGAAAAATACTCTCGTCCGTCGTGATAATGATGATGATGCATCACTATCGTGAGTGCCCCTGAATGCCCCTTGAATTGAGCAGAATGTTTCAAAACGAATTGAGCCGAATGTTTCAAAACCCTCATCAGTGTTCCAAGTACTTACCGAGAATTTTTCTACCATATTTTTTAAGCTATTGCATAGCTTCTATCGAGGGCCTTGAGCGCGGGGACCGAATCCAGAAATTCCGTAACGAAAAAAACCTCACGCTCCCCACTCCGACGGGCACGGAGGTGTGGCTTGAAGGCCGTGCATTGTCTAACGTCGTTTCTTTTCGGCAGTCTTCGACACGGTGTTTGTGTGCGTGCAACTAGACGTATTGTACGACTCTACGAAGCTCGCACGAATCGAGACGATCACCACGCTCAAAAAGTGTAACTTGAATTAATATCAAAGAAAAAGAAATACTGCATAAATAAAATAAATAAATAATTATAATTGCATAAGTTGATACAAAATGCTATGCAATAGCTTTACCGCGGCAGTCCCCGAGTGCCACACGTCTTTTTTTTTTTAGTAACTATGTCTAAAACGTAAATAAATTAAAAAGAAGCACGCCAAAATAACGCTCTATTTATGAATTGTCTAGCCCAAGTGAAGAAAATAATTTTAAGTTTAATTTGAAAAAGTTCCGAAAAATAATAAACACGGTACTATAAACATAGAGAAATTAATACTGTCTGGCAACACCTTTGTTTACATTTTATGTAATTTTATGATAGAGATTGGGTGGGTACTGCTATAGTACACATAACCTTAAATTCATCTAAGGCAGTTGGAACGAATTCAGGCTATGAAATGGTATTTCTCCTACGGACCTTATTTGCCACGAAAGAGTTCAAAAAGCCACGTAACTACCTTCGGTCAAAGTTTATAGATACGGTGAGGCTCCATGTAAAAGGCGGTACTGGAGGGACAGGGCTCCCGAAATATGGAGGTCTGGGAGGGCAAGGAGGCTGTGTTTACTGTATAGGAAAAGAAAAAGCTAATCTACGGGATATTATGGGCAAGTATCGTGGAAAGACCATAACTGCAACTCACGGCGAAGACAGCCGGAAAACGAAGATAGTAGGCAACCCAGGAGCTGACGTGCAGTTAGAGGTGCCTCTCGGTGTCACAGTTTACTCAGAAGAAGGTAAAGTTCTCGGTTCAATCGATACAGAAGACGAAAAAGTAATATTGGCTAGAGGTGGCCCCGGTGGTACTCCAGAAAACCAATTCTTAGGACATTACGGTCAAGTACGGCATATCAGGTTAGACTTGAAATTGATTGCCGACATAGGACTAGTTGGCTTCCCAAATGCTGGAAAGAGTTCCTTACTCAAAGCAATTTCAAGAGCCAAACCCAAAATAGCGAACTATCCATTTACTACTATCAAACCAAACAAAGGTATTATTATGTACAAAGACAAACGCCAGATCTCCATGGCAGATCTTCCAGGACTCATTGAAGGAGCTCACATTAATATTGGGTTAGGCCATCAGTTCCTGAGACATGTTGAAAGGACTAAACTTCTTTTATTCATAGCTGATGTCCAAGGTTTCCAGCTGAGTCCCATGCATCAGATCAGATCATGCTTTGAAACTGTTCTACTCCTCAACAAAGAATTGGAGCTGTATGACCCTGAACTGCTACAAAAACCTGCTATTCTGGCCATTAATAAAATGGACACAAAAGGAGCTGAAGTCACCTTCAAACAAATAAAAGACTCCTTCAATAACATAGACACAGTTCTGAACACAATACCAGATGAAATAAAACCAAAAAATGTGATATCTTTCGAAGACATAATTGGAATTTCAGCATTGAAGTGTGGGGAGAGCATTGAGGAGCTCAAGAATTTGCTACGGAAGCGATTAGATGACTTCGCAGATGAGAATGATCCGGACATTGTCAAACCTGATCAGATGTTCAGGAGAACTAGAGCTGCTATCAGGGAAAGAGGACCCCAAGTCACATAAATTATTTGAAAGCTCCCTGATAATACATGCACAACATAATAAACTTGTGTTTTCATTAGTATCAAGGGATGTGCATGTAACTCTTGTCTGTGCTCTTGTGAAGGATTGTATAGTAATTGTACTTTCTCTGTGATATTAACTAATCTGTAGCAAATAAAACAATAATAAATCATTTTTAAATTTATTAAAACTTATTAAAAGCTCAATAATGCTGCCTTAGGATCTACAAGTTTCTAACTACATTATAATTATAAAACTTAAAATAATTTTCATTTTTTTTTTTATCAACATTGCAAACCAATTTTAACTTTTATCACAGTATTTAGGAGTTTTATATAGATGTTCCGATCTGCGAAAGGCTGCTGGTAGAAGCTGGATGCGTCGAGCTCAGGACAGGGCGCAATGGCGCTCATTAGGGGAGGCCTATGTCCAGCAGTGGACTGCTATAGGCTGATGATGATGATGATGATGATATAGATGTTAGGTTAGCTCAACCTCCATGCCACCATTAGCAAAATTAAGTTCACCAACATTTTATTTAAACTTTATTTCACAATAAATTTAACAAAAGATGGGCTTAATGCTAGGAGCAATTTCTACCAACCAAACCTATGATTTGTTGTGAGTTTGTCTTTGTTGGTTGAATGCTTAATTTTTAGTACACATATCACAGTGAGTGACGAAGTAAAGGAAGTGTTATTATTTTATTACATAAAATGTGTGTTGCATTTCAAATAAAAGAGTTTCCACAACACAAAATTCACCAATGATGGCTATAAATAACTAATTTTGAATTTATTTTATTCTACTGCACAATGAAATGTGTAACAACAGCCTCTGTATTTTTAGGTTGATGAACTTTAGACATCACTTGTAAAGTATTTTGAAGTATACTTTTATTTTATCCCTGGTCTACAATCTCACATAATACTCCTGATTTTAGATATTTTTTACTATTTGATATGCTTAACTTGCCAATTCAGAGAATAACAAACAATATTTTGGAAATGTTTCAATCCCTCTTCAGTCAAATAGTAAAATAATTACATAAAATTAGAATTTATAAATTATAACATCATCACTACCAAAAAAGTGATTATTTTAAAGTTATGCTGTATTCAAGTTACACTGTGCTGAGGCTCGGCCACTTTTGTGTGCCACCACCAGGTGTACTCCATACAAAAATGGTCCTTCCCTGCCCCAGCATGGTGTACCATGAATATAGCTTTATACCAACAAATTACTGGTTTAAAACTTCACAATATCACAACCTACATCTTAAAGAACTTAAAATAAAATGAAACATCGTTGTTAAAAATTGAAATTAATAAAGAAAGCAAAACAATAAAGATCTACTGTATATTTAATTAAATTGTCTTATTTCAACAAAAGCCCCTGAAGCCAAATGCTCGGTAACATTCGAAAAATCTCATGATGAGATTACTTGCCCAACTGCTAACCACATAGTTATTTTTTTTTTATAATACAACCGTTGTAATGTTGCCCACCTTTCGCTGTAAGCTGAGCAGACCAAATACGAACTTTATATGTAACGATAAACGTGCTTTCAACTTCCATTGAAAAAGAATGATTGAGTTGAAAGTCACTTGCAATTCCTCACTGCCAGTGGAAGGTCAATATGCCTTGGAAATCTCTTTCTTATGATTGAGTTGAAAGAGTCGCTTGCGATTCCTCACTGCCAGTGGAAGGCCAAATATGCCTTGGAAATCTCTTAGTGGAAGGCAAAAACTATTTTACTCCGTTCCACCTGGATCTTTCCCAATCATTCCCCTTTCGCTGGGGAAGGCGAAAGTTAATGTATTTTCGAGTTTTTGGCCGAGATATGACGTCACCATGAGATTTAATGTGATTCTAAGATTTTATTGTTTAAAAAGATTTCTAATTTTGAAATATTTAATGTTGCCGCGCATATGACCCCTGATTCTATACCATCATAATATAAGTTGATCTTAAAAAAGGTCCATCTATCTATAAGTAACACTTACAACACTGATGCAATACAAACCTTGAAGTTAAGAGCTTATCTAGTGTGTTCTGTCTCTTTTTTATAAACTGAAAGAAGGAAATAAGAATCTACACTCTTCTTTAAAATTGCATAGAATCGAAATCGAAACCATTGATAAAATTGTTGGACATAAGTTTTCAAAGAGAAAGACTAGAAAACAAGCTTACATACTAAATAACTATGTTTTTTTGTCATTTTATCTTTTTCACATCTAAATTATACTTAACACTTTGTATACATACATGATAATGATAATATATTGCATAACCTACTGCTACATAGACCATAATGTTCAAGTTTTCAACTGAGATTGATTGAAGTCAAACCATAGCACTGGGGCGTCACCTAAAGAATTTAAAATGTGATTCATAATAAACGGAAAAAATATTTTTTTTTGGTAGTGTTCTTAGTAACTTAAAAAAAACTTTAACACAAGGTGGTTCTCAATTAGCTTGTATTTTTTTATCGTTAAATTAACTTCACCTTTATTACTATTATTATAATGTAAAAATGTATGGACTTTGTCAGAAATAAAGAATTTATTTATTTATTATTGCAGTCATTTGGTACCTAGTTTTACCTTGAAAGTTTTCCGGGAGTTTTGAAAATTGGTAATTTTATAGATTTCAATGTGCGCTTTCCGAATTTCGACTTTGCCACCTCGTAGTTTTGCCGCTCATGCGCCGCAAATGGCGCAAAAAAGGCAGCTTTTGACAATATCTCCCTTCCGACTCATTTCACGATAAAAACTTATATTAAAAAATGAAACTAGAGAAAAATTCCTAAAATTAATGTTTTGACCTTTTTTTTCGTAAAATCAATCGTTTTGGTGTACGAGCGCGGGAAAGTTCAGTGCAGTGAAAGAGCACATCGAAATCTATAAAATTACCAATTTTTAAAACTCCCAGAAAACTTTCCTGGTAACTCATTTTTTTCCCGAATATATGATAGTATGACTATACTATATGTGCAAGCATAAAATGAAAATTGGTATCACATCAATATAATATCTCGATGCATGTCAATGACAGATTGGGTACTTTTTCATACGACACAATGAAACCAACTGGATTGGTTATTTGCACGTAGGCATCAGTAAAGGCACAGCAAGGATGCGCTTTTCCTGTGCAATTATGGTTGAGCAACGGCACAGTAACGGGAAGACCACACAACAGAGCGTTGCGACGCACGCTTTGCAAAACGACGACAAAATTTCTATGACGTGCTGTTCCGTCGCTCGTTGTAGAATTTCACGATACGTAACACGTAACAGTTAGCCAAGACAAACAATATCTGTCAATATCATTGAGATATTATATCTACTACTCAATATTTATAATCCAAAAAGCGACATAAATCCTCTTTTTTTTTCTTGCGTGCTAAAAACTTAACTTACCAGAAAAAGAAAAAGCGTTGACGATATTTTTGAATCGGAACAGCGCCGCGTAGCGGGAAGTTTGTCAAGTTTGTTGAATTTGTGGTTCGTGTTCATTACAATCGAATTTCGCTCATTTAACTACATAATTTTTTTTTATTATTTGACTGAAAGTACTACGAACTCCAATTTAGACATAAAACCCTACCTACTCGGCTATACCGCAAGACCATGTTTTTGCTTACAAGTTGGTTTGGTGTTCAGTCGTCATATCGCTCGGCGGCCTCCGTGGCCGTTTCCGCGGGCGGCAGGGGGCGTGCAGGAGGCGAGGGCGGGGGGGAGGGGCGCGCGGGCGGGGAGGGGGGCCGCTCCGCCTCCTCGCCGGCGGGCGGAGCATCCAGCGCACTTGCCCCTGCGCCTGTCGAACGAACGAATTAACAAGGATAAAATATAACATTAATTTGCCGTTAATTTAATTAATAACAGAACGCGTTGGATGCGCAATAAATAAGTACAAGTACTTAACTCAGCTGCCCTTCTCTTTAATTTTGTTTATGCATATCCAATTATTACGTAAGAACATCGTGGAATCGTAAGATCCACAAACTTTTTAATAAACTTATTTAAACCTTCATTCAAACTAAGAAAATATTTAATAATACTGACATTCATTTTGTCGGTGCAATTTGTTCGGTGGTCCAGTCAGCCAGTCCGAGCCTTACTCGAGCCAAGTTATTACGTACTCTGTGCTATTCTCCATTCAATAGTACCTAAAACTTCAAGGAAACCACGCCGCTTCCACGCTCGCTCGTTGCGGTGACTTGAGTAAAGATCTTGCACTTGAACTTGCTGGGGATATACTTCACAAAACTAATTCGATGGTATATTCGAACGATACGAAGACAGTGCTGTTAATTATTAGTCCACAAAAATGTATGCGTATCATAATTCACAGTCAAATTTATATCGTTGGTTGATCGTGTTGGAATGGGGTGGCTTAGAGCGAAATATCGTTTTGCAGGGTTTATTTTATGGATTTCCATGCATGGTAAAATGAAGATAGAGCATTCAAGTTTCGTTTGGACCTGTAAACACATGATAGCAACCGAATACTCAAAATCACTAAGGAAAATTAGAGTACTTTGGAGCTGTTATAGGCTGTTCAGGAAAATGCACATAAAGATCGCCATTTCAAATACTTTTGCTTGACCAAGCATGTTCTTCTTACCATTGCTGGGATTCAGCCTGTTCTCAACAGAAGGCCGTTGCTTCTTAGTGACCGGGTCATCTCTAGCTTCTTCCACCTGTGCCGGACACTCCAAATGTACCAGATGGAACACCTGTACATTCAACATTGCACTTTATGATGGCTGAATAAAATGTATATAAGCTTGAAGGACACAAGTAAATATAGTAATCAAAAGAAAATTGAGATAGCTCACCTCATTAACGGAATTGTTTGTTCCAATGATTCTTATAATCGAAATCGGGCGCAGTGGGAAGTAAATCACTTGCCAGGATCTGAAAATGAATTTACTTAATTGGGTAAGCAGTCAAATTGCGCTGTCGCGAGTATATATCTATACATATAAAAGAGAACTCCACCCACTGACACATTCATCACGAAATCTCAGAAACTACTGCGTCTAGAGATTTGAAATTTGGCATAGAAATGGTTTTTGAAAATTCAACCCCTAAGAGGGTGAAAAGGGGTATAAACGTTTGTATGTAAAATCGTCTTCCTTAAGCTTAGAAACTTTAAAACTATAAATAGTGTGTTATTCCATACAATTGATAAAGACTGGTATCAATCAAAATTTTAACTTTCCTTCGAGGCGGGTGCAATGACGTGTTAAAGTTTGTATGGGAAAATCTAAACGCGTGTTCCGATTCGCTTGAAAGTTCATTAGAATACTTTGAATATAAAATAATAAATTTCTGCATAACAGGTTTTTCAAGAAAACCTTCTGAGGGGGTGAATTATGGTAATGAAGTTTTTAGGGGAGAATTTTAATAGGTGGTTTTAAGTCTCATATAACCTGAAAAGTAACAATACTTATGCCAAGTTTATAATTTGGAACGAGATGATATCTTAAAACATACAAGAAACGCTTTAAGTAATGAAAGTTAACAATATTTGACAAAATACCAAAAATCCACCCCAAAGGGGTGAAAAAGGGGTAAAACGTTTCTAAAAATTCGTTAAAAATTTTAAACTTGGCATGTGTATTGTTACTATTCAGGTTATATGAGACGATATGAGAAATGGTTTAAGAAGGGGTATTAAAATTTGTAGAGAACTTTTAAATGCGTAGTGCGATCGGTTTATAACTTTGTACAAATATTCTTCGCTACAAATGGTTAACGATCTACCCCATAAACGGAGTGCCATACACGATATACGACGATGTACGACGCTGCTGCGACAGATATGTTGTGTATAGGTGTGCGTTACTCCAGCGGCATGTTGACTCGGATCGGGATGAAACTTACAGAAAAATTAGTCTATGTCCTGTAAATGTGCCCCAAAAATGAAATTTGTGCCTATTAAGGTTTCAGAGTTATTCGAGAAAATAAGATGCCGCTGCAGTAACGCCTGAAAACGTTACTGCAGCGGCATGGTTTTTACCCATTAGCCTTAGACAAATTTAAAGTGATAGCTTATATTTGTGCATGTCACTGGCCAAACAGCGGTATTTGTGCGACTTGTGGTTTATGAGTTATTGCAGATGCCGCTGGAGTAACGTTTTGCAGATTTCCGAATCTTCGAAACGGCTGAACGCACAAATATGATTTTTTGTGAGCAAATGCGGTGTAATTTGTGCCTATTTGTGCGCTAGTTGTTTTTCCGAAAAAATGCACGATGTATGAATTAGACGAGTTTTTGTGAAAATCGAAAATTGCCTCTAGCTCTTGCACTACTAGTTGAAAACACTTTATACTTGCTTGGGCTGATGCCTATAAGGAATATACATCTTCTGACAACAATTTTGAAACCCTACATCTAATTTACGACGAAATAAATCAATTTTACAACTGAAAATGGTTTACTAATTTAAGGGAGTTTTAACAAGTTATCGACTTTCATGATTTGCCAATAATTAGAGCGCATATCCAAATAGAAGCACGCTGAATTTCAGCTTTCTAGACCTTAAAAATAATAAAACGAGGTCGCTTAGACTGTTATCCGACCAAATACGAAAGGCCATAAAAAAGCGGCCGTTCAGTACTTCGAGACTACATTTTTAAATCGGTAGCTTTGTCATGTTTAACGTTAGGTACACTTACGTAGACAAGTTTTAATGTGGGATAGAGGCACCTGTAACATTGATGCTGGACAGCATTTATTTCAACCAATAACATTTTACATGTACGTACTAATAGCCCTACGCCCGTACAACAACAATTAGTTAGGGTTTTTTCAAATATATACACTAGGTTGTTTTACTACTAAAAAGGTACTTTCGTTAAAATAATACTGTATAGTTTTGGCATCGATTTTGACTACTTCACTCTACTGTCTGCTCTACTGTCTACTCTACTCTGTGTCTTCAAAAACACCGCATTTGCTCACAAAAAATCACATTTGTGCGTTCAGCCGTTTCGAAGATTCGGAAATCTGCAAAACGTTACTCCAGCGGCATCTGCAATAACTCATAAACCACAAGTCGCACAAATACCGCTGTTTGGCCAGTGACATGCACAAATATAAGCTATCACTTTAAATTTGTCTAAGGCTAATGGGTAAAAACCATGCCGCTGCAGTAACGTTTTCAGGCGCTACTGCAGCGGCATCTTATTTTCTCGAATAACTCTGAAACCTTAATAGGCACAAATTTCATTTTTGGGGCACATTTACAGGATATAGTGCTCTAATTTTTCTGTAAGTTTCATCCCGATCCGAGTCAGCATGCCGCTGGAGTAACGCACACGTGTATAGGGGTGGTCATTAAACTTGTAAAATGTTAAATTTCAATATGAGCCCAGTTGCTTGAAATATAATTATTTTATTTTTATTTAGTTTTTAATATATAATAGGGTGTTTTAATATAAGGGTGCAGTCAAGAGGTCTGAAATTTGTTGATCCTCAACTTATTTAGAAACGATTTTTGCAAATTCCACTTTAAGATAGGGAAAGGTTGAAAGGTTTGTACGAGAAATCATATTCCTTGAACTTACAAAAATAGAAACTGCATGAATCCAAAATAGTATTATAATGTGATAGTAACTTTGACTGTCTGTCTGTTAAGTTTTACACCTAAAACGCTTAACCAATTTTAATTAATTTTAGCGTAGAGATAGATGGGACCTTGCAAAGGACATAGGTTTAGTCGCAAAAATAAATCTTGTAGAGGGTGAGATAGGGGACGAGTGTTTGCATGAGGAACCAATCATTGCTCCAGTTAGAGAATGAAAGTTCATCATATCTATAGGTACATTTGTAACCGGCTTTAGACTTAACGTCGGGTCTCCGACGGGAACGGGACCGGAAATGGGAACGAATACGGTAGCAGGAGCAGGACAGATATGGGTAGGTAGATTACGTATAGGTTGGTACTTTTTATTCCATAAAAAGTTACCATTTATAGTGAACTTACAAACATATACAGAAAGCGTATACACGCAAACGAAGTTGCGGGAGGGTCAGCAAGTAATTATATATTTATGATTTAAAACTGTCAAAATTATCCATGGACTTTGTATCTTAGGCAGTTGTCCCACCGCCTACGAGGAGCGAGAAGCGAGTAAAGCTAGACACTAGAAACGAATTGGCGAGCAGCGAGACGCTTGTGTGGTTCCGATTGTACTGGGCTATGCCTATCAATAAGCAATCATCGACACCATCATCATCAGCTTGTAGCAGTAAATTGCTGGACAGCTTTATTTTTTCTTCAAACCAAAACCTTCTAACTTCAAAAGAAAAGATAGCTGCCCTCAATTAGGTAAAATTTTTGCCCCATCCTGTATACATAAACTCGCTGCTCTTCACTTTCACTCCCACTCCCACTCCCATCCAGGCTTGCATAGTGCGTCACCAACCTAAACAACCGGTATAATCGGCCACATTAGATGTATAGCTTTCTGTCAGAGAAATAATTTTCAAAATCGATTCAGTAGTTTCCGATATCACCCTCTGCAAACATACACACTACACTACTCGCTCAGAAGTTGGCAGCAAGTAGCGACGTAGGTAGTTCCTATTTTCTGGTCGAATCGTTTGCTAAGCTCAGTGTGTGTAGATAAGGTACCTGCATTGGTCCCTGGTGCGGTCACAGACGGTCTCCCACTCCCAGTAGTTGAGCGAGACCTCGACGTAGTAGGAGTAGTGGCGGTAGTCGCAGTCCCACAGCAGCAGGCGCAGCGAGGACAGCATGCAGGGCTGCGCCAGCTGCACCACGATGGAGCCCGAGCCCAGCTGGTGGCACGTGTAGCCCTGCTCCCAGTCGTAGTGCTCCGTGTCACCGTTCAGCAGCGCGTTGCGAGAACGGCTGTATCAACGAAACCGACATCATCATCACACATCACACCAGCCTGTATCAGTCCATCCAGACATAGGCCTCCCCTAATGAAGGGGAATATGCCCATAATCCCCACGCTGGGCATGCGGGTTGGGGATCGCAGGACACAGCTTCTCGCACCACCGACGCTGCTGCCCGTCGGTGGCAAAGTTATTTAGCTGTGCCGATATAGGCTGAGCTTTGCCGCAATCAGCCGGCCGCCAGAGCCTCGTTCGTTGTTTCGCAGGGTGCACCACGTGCAGGTGAGGTGGGCTTGGGTTCCGAAGATGGGGGTTGGAACCCCGTACACCCCACCCCAAACCGACATCAAGTATGGTACTTACAATAAAATTATTATAATTTTAATTCGATCTGACACACTTCATTGTAGACCGAATCTGATGTATGTAATTACTGTTTTCATGTCGGTATAAACGCAAGCCGCGAGAGAATGACTCACCGGTTCGAGTGCAAATGTAAACGCGTAACAGCTTATACTCGATCTTTTATACTCGCGAATAAAATGCTAGTCCTCGGACAGGTCTCGACCTGAGAGCAGTACTCATGTGCACGTGCAAACCGCATAGCCGTGTAGCTTATCAGGTGAAGACTATGTGGAAAATTTTACCCCAATCCATTCAGTTGTTTTGGCGTGAAGGGAGGACAAAAGTTTCATATGTATACAAACTTTCGCCTTTATTATCAGTAGGGAATAGGATAATGCATGATGGAAGCACCTTATCCCCTCGATGACGACGGCGGACAGCTCCACGGTGGCCACGTTGTGTATGGGCTTTATGAACCCGCGGTGCAGCGGCGGCACCTTGGCTGTGTGCATCGCTTCCAATGCCACCGCGTGGAACACCTACAACATTCATGCAAAAGTTACCTATTTCAATATAAGTGAAAAAGATTTATTCTGTCCAGTCCATTGTTGATATCTATAAAAATCGTTGTTTTATTATTATTATTTTTTTGTGTGTATGTATGTTCCCTATGGATTTCAAAACAGCTAGATTGATTTGTAGTTTCATTCAGTCATCATCACAGAGTAGGTAGGTACCATACTAATAGGTGTACCTAGAAAAATAAGACACAGATATTTGTTTACAGCACACACTCCTATGATAAAACCTCCTTGGTGCCAACCTACTCTGTGATGATTACTGACTAAAACTCCAAATTTTTCTTTGTATACTGTAGTGAAAGCCCTTCACTATCTATCACTATGTCTGACGAGAGATCAGTAACTATGTAGCGAGGTAAGTCAAGTAAAGTTCATATCATATATATAGTATGTGTTTACCCATAGGTGTATATAATAATTTATTGGTTATTTATAATATAATATTGTAACACTGCTTCCCCTCTCGTTCTATACAATCCAGTCTATCCAAAGGTTGCCTGGAAGAGATCGCTTTTAGCGATAAGGCCGCCCATTGTACAACGGCGGATTAGTATTATAGTTTAATTAGTTAATTTAAATACTTGTAATTGTTTCTGGTATACAATAAAGAGTCATCTATCTATCTATCTATCTAAGTCTGACTAGGGGGCGTTACCTTGTTGACGGTGTTGCTGGTGCCAACAATCTTGATGTACCGGACGACTCTCGGCTCGAAGTAGAGGTTTTGCCAGGAGCGGCAGAAGTACTCGCTGTGGTCCACAACGCGAACCCAGTCCTTCTGGTCCACTGACACCTCTATGAAGTACATGTACGATCTGTAACGAGTTTACAATCTTATACTGTTGCAATAAGACTGGATGTTGCTTAAAGCTTACGAAATTGGGTGGACCTTTGTATGTCGAAGATGTCATAGTTTAATTTCCGTCATTAAGTACATATCGGCAATCTCTCGTTTATCTCGCATAAAATTATCGCATTGGCTCAAGTTATTTAGAATATACACATTTAGTGGTTTTAGTTTGTTTAGTGGCTCATATTCCGTTTTTTAATCGAATTATAATAAGCGCCATAGTCACCAAGAGAAAACGCTCTAATAATTACAAAAAAAATTATGGTGCTTGCACAATGAAGACAAACAAAGCAGTTTGTGCCAAGAATTTATTAGGGTCATTCATGTTTCTCCCTATTTGTCGGTGGCGCAATCTAGTAAGCAGTTGCATAATTATTTTTCACTGTTCACATGCCTGTTATCTCTGTCCCACAGCAGCAGACGAAGATGGTTGATGATGGTGGTAGTGGCGAGACGAACCAGTATCCCGGGGTTGTCGGGCGAGTCGTTGATGGTATGCCGGGTATAGCCCCGCTCCATATCGTATGTTTCAGTGTCGCCATCTAGTAGCGCATCACGCATATCTCCCGAAATCACTCGCGCGCCGCGCTTTATCGTTGCAACATTTTCTTCGGGCACTAAAAAATAATTATAAGTTTGTATGAGTTTCGTGATTAGGCGTTCTGCATAAATAGGGCTCATGATGGCGTCATATCTCGGCCGAAAACTAGTAAAATCATATGAGTTGCCTAAAACTGGGTGGTTACGTGTCAACCATAAGATTATTTGAACATTTCCCAGAAAAAGGCCCCAGGTTAACATAATGATGCCCCTTAGAAGACTATTGAGCAATGGTGAGAGAACCAGTGAAGAAAAATTAATCATATTGGTGTCTTTTATGCATGGAGCTTGAGCTAAATGGATGCTCGACACAAGGATAGATTCGCGCCGATCGCCTGAACTTAGTGACAGTAAGTTTGTAAGAATACGCACATAAGACGCCACGATGCCGTAAATCAGTGTTTTTCGTCTGGGTCTTCTCCTGAATAGCGTCCAACAACATGTCAGGAGTGACCAGGGAGAACGGACGCACCACGGTCAGCAGCTCTTCAAGACTCATCAGTGTCAAGCGAACACACTTGAGAATCTTCTCCTGGGTTCAAGAATAAAGTAAGTTAGTTATGAAACGTCATGGACATAAATGTATAACTTAAGACACGCATAACAAAATGAACTGTAAATTAAGCAACAGAGAAAAGTCATTTGCTTCTTCATATGAGATAGTGACCAACTCTGATGCCGGAGTTTTTAGGGCGCCCGAAGGCCTCCGACAAGGCTTAACGACTGAAAAGCAATCCAACATCCTAACGTGCCTTACGAAACACGGAAGCGCTCAAATCTAAATGTCACTAAACGATTATCCAAGAAATGACCGAGCGGAGTGTTGCTTCACCAAGGTGATCTGCTAAGAACTTATATGTAAGCTTTGTTATAGTGTCCCACGAACTGTTCATAGACGACCCATACGAGCCGGCACACTTTTTAGAACTACCTCTTGCCGCACAAATGCTGGCATTCGCGCCCCTATACATAAGCTAGTCCACTCCTATAACTCTCTATTTGAAGACATCGACATCTTTGCACTTTCTGTCATAGTAACATCCCTGTGGGAGCTGCAGGCTGCCCAAGAGCAGCAACGTCGGCGGTGCGATAAGCTGTGCCCCGCGAACCTCTAAACGCATTCCCATCTTGGGGATTATTGGGCATATCTCTATTTTTATTCGAGGCATATGTCCATTAATGGACTGATATTAGGCTGATACTGTTTGTTGTTGAATAGTTTCTTACCACTTGTGGCTGCCCTGCCTCTGACTTCACCCAGATCTGGTTAGCGTTGAACCAGCTGCAGACAGCCTTGAAGATGTCTACTTCAGGCGCGAAGAACGAGTCGCGCTCTAATAGACCTTGCAAAGCTTCCTGTAAGCAACACATCGGAATTAGGAACACAATAGTATTTTTATTTGTTTAAATTTTAAAATAAGTGTTTTCTTTGGTTCTAGGGATGCAAGGGGTTCCAACCGCCACCTTCGGAACTCAAACCAAGTTCACCTGCCCATGGTGCACCCTGCTAACTGGCAAACGGGGCTTGGGCGCCCAGTTGATTGCTGCATACTGCAGCCTATAATCTCTGACCATTGACGTGTATCGGCGTCTGCGGTGCGAGAAGCTGAGTCCTGCGATTCCAAACCCGCATAACCAGGGTGAGGATTATGGGCATATCCCCCTTTTTATAAGGGGAGGCCTATTTTCAGCAGCGGACTGACAAAAGCTTGTGCTGTTGGTGTTGTTTTTTTACTTACAACTGACAATTGCAGGAAGGAGTCGTGCTGCAAAACCTCACTTGCATTTCTGTCTAGGAAGTTGTAGCAATAGTCCATCAATGCATCCAAGCCATACAACCTGGAAGAGAATAAAAATTAACCTCATCTACATTTATTTGGTCATATGATTTTGGAAATTGCATATACATTAAAATGTCATGACATTACAAGGTACAAGTTGTTTGATATGTCAACTGCCTAAGGACATTTTTTATAATAAAATAGCTATATTAGCTTTGTTCTTGTTCGAACATAACATTGTATTGTTTTTAAATATTAAAAATTATCACATGCTAAGGATCATACCAATATCTTAAACTTTTATCCACATTATAACAAACCTGGCCGCATCGAGGACAGCGCAAACATTCCTAAGAGCTAAGACCTGGCGTAGGTAGTCAGATATAGCAGCCTCCAACTCTTGGAAGTTGAACTGATGGGCCAGCCCCAGCATGTCCAGGACTGTGTCTTCTCGCAGCATGGAGAGGCCCATATGACCTGGAATGGAAGACATTCCGTAATGACCATGCTTGCAACAGGTGGCCCATCTATTTGTCTGTTAGCTTCAGCATAAAGAAGGCCGGTCATTTCAGACCTGACCATAAATGGAAGCGACTAAAAATGCGAATTATGTAAAAATATTCTCGATAATGGAGTGGTGAAATTATAACTAATAACTTTATTTATTAAAGCCGGAACACTCAGTAAATCAATATTAAATATTGATCGTAATACGCTCTATCGTATCGTATCATAGTTATTGAACGCTCTCTCTTCTTTTTCTTTTATTTATGGCCTACCAACATTGTGCATCTCTCGTTATGGCAATGTCAACTGTCAAAAACAAAAAGTATGTTCTAACAAAGCACGCGTTTATTGGCGGTGTTGCCATTTTTAGGCCAATTCTAGTACTATTTTCAGTTTTACATAAAGATACAATTCAGCTGTTATTGCTGACGTCTATATCTTATATAAATGGTTTTCATATAGTAACCACCAGTATATAATACGTAGTGACTTGTGACTTTAGAATGATTGAGTAACTGAGACTGTCCTAATCATTCCTAATCTAAAAGTATAAAATAAACATTCACCAAAATTCTCCAGCTTTAATAAAAAAAAAAGCTATTAATTGCACATGATATCCTGCAATAAGAACTACTACTGAACTAAAATTAAGACACAGGTCATTTCTATTCGCAACATTTTATGGTCAGGTCACAGGTTGTATGAAATTGGCCGATCTTCATTATATAATGATATGTGAGCAGTCAGCATGATAATTTAAAAACATTGATAAATGAATAAACTTCATTTCCTTTTTTTTGTTTAGCACCAGCTCTTAACCTGGAGGGTTGTTATTAAAACTCTTACCTGAATAGACATATCGCAGAAGTGCCTTGAAAGCTTGCAGAGGGGCTTGTAATTCCACTTCAGCCTACAAAACATAGATATTTCATGAAATATAATTATCTTCATATTGAAAAACTTTGTAAATTGGTGTCATCTGTTTGTTTTTTTTTTTTTTTTTTTTGATAATGTACAGCTTGAGGAGAAACAGGTTGACTGCTATCTATCTTTGTGTTGCTTTGAATTTTGAAGAGTCAACAAAATTTTACCATATGAATATACAGGTAGCTTGGATGAGGAGGCTGTATGGGTCATGCCTTAAAGTGAGTCACCATACCCCTAGTAGGAATTGCACAATTCTAAAGTTTTCATAGTTAAAGTTTTCGAGCTCAATTCTAGTACATTTTTTTCGTTAATTACCAAACTGTTTTTAGTGATAAACACTGCAATCTGCAAGAAGATAACATAACCTACGTTATTCAATCAGTTAGTATGTAAAACCAGTTGCGTTATTCATTGGCATATCTAGGGTTATGGGGGGCTTGGCCCCCAAAAAATCTAACGATGACAGATCGGAAGCTTTCTTTTCGTATTTTGAAATATAATCTACGGCCAAACCATGAAACGAATGGTACGAATCCGTCACCTTGCTGCCATGGCCGATGACCGCAAAGCAGATTCGACACCCAATGTACAGTCAGTGAGAGAGGGGGATTAGTATAATTACAGTGCATACTTAGATACAATTAGGGAAAAAAAGTAGCCGCTATTTGTAAACGAAATTGGCGAGCGTAGCGAGCCACGAAATTTATCTAGTAAAGGTACAAGAGAAAGAAAACGCTTGCAATTTTTTTAACACCTAGGTAACTTGAACACTAAATGTAGAATACGAAGTCGGCGAGAGAAGCGAGCCGCAATTTTTTTCATTATATCTAACTACGCTGTTTTGTTTAAATTTGTCATTGTTGCAAACTTTTTAGAGTGGGGTATGGTAGTTTTCAGCATTGAGCATAGGAACTATAACACTAGATGAAGAATCGAAGACGGCGAGAGCAGCGAGACGCGATTTTTCAATATAGCTAACTACGCTGTTGTGTATAATTTGTCATTGTTGTAAACTTTTTAGGGTGGGGTACGGTAGTTTCGAGCAATATACCCTCATTAGTCAACATTTTAGTGCATAGTTCGGTGAAATTAAGAAACAAAAGGAAGAAACCAAATCGGCGAGCGCAGCGAGCCGCAAATTTTTTTAACAATTTTTTTTTAATACAATAAATCTACGATTTATATCGGGTTATCAACCTAATAATTCATAATTACCAGTACCGTAAATAGCCCGGTGCGAGCGTTCATAACAGCGCTCTTAATTTTTTTGTTAACTGTAACCTATAGCTCTGAACAGTGGGGGATCCAGGATTTTAATTAAGGTGGAAGGCTTAACTTCATTAGGGTTGCCAACTTTTTCGGTACCACTCATGCGGCCATTACCTTTGTTATGCCTGATTAAAAGACACAATAGAAAATCTATCTCTCGTGAAATAAAGGATGACTGCTTAATGCACAAAAAAAAGAACAAAATCGGCGAGCGCAGCGAGCCGTGAATTTTGGCGTGAATTTTGAATTTTGGCTTTTGGTGCACAAAAAATACAAGACAAAGAAAACAGAGGCAATTTTTTAAATAATCTAATTAGCTGTTGTGGTCAAATTCAACATTCTTGCAAACTTTTTAGAATGGGTTACGGTAGTTTCGACCATTACACCCTTATTGGTCAATATTTTAATGTGTAGTACCATTAAGAAACATAAGCATGCAATGAAAACGACGAGTGGTGCGAGCCGCGAAATTTTTCTAGCAAAGGTGTGCATACAAAATATGAATAAGAAAACCATCAGCCATCATCAACCATCAAACCATCACAGAAAATCACAAGACCATCCTGGGGTGGGCACGGCCCACCCGACCCTCCTCTATATACGCCAATGACGTAATTTCGAAAAAACGTACAATAAAACGAAAACTATGAATGTTTTCGTATTGTACACCTTGTACTAGGGGTAGTGGGCACCGGCACTTATATCACGGCAAAGAGCGCGAATTTACGCGATTAATGAATTTATGAATTTACAATTTAATTTTTATGTTTTCATCATTATTGACAACCTTAAATTGAAGAAGCCTTAAATGGCTTCTTCTTCTTCTTTATTATATAGTCTAAGAAAAACTTACCTGATTAGCCTCCCTCATGCCTCCATAGAGCAGAGCTCTAAAGTAGTCGCTGCTGGCAGCCAGGATCACTTTGTGGGCAGGTATCCGCTGCCCTTCCACTATGAGGGTCACATCCGAGTACTCTGAGGATAGGCACAGGGAACCTATGTGCTCAGACAGGTGGCCTACAAAAATAATTTTGTAATTTACTAGGAACAAACACCCTCACACGAAATAAAAAAAAATCGCAGGCTTGACCAATCGACAACAGAGGTGTTTAAAAAAACATTAGCATGTGACAGGGAAAGCTGGATTTTGCTGAGAGGTTGTATCCAAATCCAAAGACACACAACTTGTTGTGTGTTGCGTGTAAGAGTAATGAGTGTGTCAGATGTAAATTCAACCAAATTTTTATAATCAGAGTAATTGGTGCAAGCCATTATTAAGACCAAAAAAAATTTACTTTGAAGATAACATACTTAGAGAAGGAAATAAAGGCTCTGAAATTGATATTAAAAAAAAATCCTTAGTGACCACATCCTCTGGGCTGACCCAGGACCTCAGTTTTTTCGTGTTTCCTCGCATTTTCAACACTTATATTTTGTTAAACACTAACATGTTGCCTGTTGCTCAAGACAGGAAGCAAAGGAAACTACTGGAGGAGGCCTTTCCCAAAAGGCAAACTGAGTTGAGAGACATCCTATAACCAAACGAATCAAACAATACATTCATAAACATTAATCTCACCCAGTGTAACGAAATAAATAAATAAATAAAAAAGCATATTGCCTGTAGGCCTCGCATGATGCTACCATGTACGAGGGAGGCTACAAATCTGGACCTTAGTTGTAATTTCAGCAATCATTGTTAATGGAGTATGTTAATACTCACTGATGTGTTCAATATCACCGACGCGGGTGTTAGACGCACTGTTTACAGACATGTACTGATGCTGGCTGCTCATTTTCCAGCATTACAGCCAAATAAACCCTGCAACCGTTAGAATTATTAAAGAATATCAATGTACCTTAAACTTCAAACATATTCCTATTGCATCTTTAGAGGAAAGAGCTGTCAGTGACAGTGTGACACCCTATGCCTACTCCTATTCACATAAAACCTGAGAAACAGAAAACAAAGCTATGTACCGTAAAACTTTGTAAACAAAACCTAACTTACGATGTTGGCGTACTACCGCAGGTGTACACACTATAATAAGTACCTATAAACAACTTCATGAGATCCGGACTGCGGTAGGTACAGTAGCTGTTTTTTATCATCAGAGTTTATGTACTACGTACTGTAATACTATATTTTTTACATTTGTATTCAACACTTCAACCACTGTATGTAATTTCTATGTGGGTAGGTACTTCAGAGTATGAATTTGTTCGTAATGTAATGTTTACCATTTAGAACCAAGTTGTTTTTAAACTCGATTTGTTTACCTACCAAAAATGTTTATTTTACTTTTCGCAAGATTTACAGCTCCACCTCACAATCACTCACAACAATTTCACAATCGCTGGGTCGAATCAAGTCGAATCACAAATTTATTTTAGTTGCAAACAAACACCAAGGAACCCATAGATTTTCTCTGTCTAGAAGGAACCCGAAACAATATATTACTTTTTTCTTAGTGTTGCCACCTTGATTTTTGTGAAAGGTAATTTGGACAAGCTAGAAAGGGCTAGCATAACTAGAGTTATAGTTATTTTGATGAAAAGGGCTAAACATCATCTTCCAAAATCCTATTTAGACTTTATTTTAATTTCTCGTTTTTCTGGTTCTATTTAGTAATATTGATAAACGTTTTGGTTGCTTTTTATATTTTGTTCTTGTTACTGGATCTTGCGTTTAAGTTTCTTCTTAATTTACTATGTTTATTATTTATAACTAATTTTCTAAAGAGATGATGAGTGTGGCTGACGAAATCTATGCTACGTGGCGCGCATTGTTTAATAACTTGGTCGGCACGGTCCGAATATTCGAAGTTTTGTATCTCAATACGAAAAATGCTAGATTGCTCTTTCCGGCTACATCAAGAAAAAACGAGTTCACCTACAAAAAAAATGTTAGATCTAGCCCAAAAAGTGCTAAGATGGCAACGCTGCTATTTCAATTCAATTTCACAATCAATCAATTCATTCATTCAATTTTTTTTCATTCCTAATCCTATTTTTTTTTGTTTCTTAGCCCAATTTGAATTGGACAGGCTAGAATGGGCTAGAAGCACAGATTTATAAGTTTAGTACTAAAGTAGCTAGAAGTCCTAGAATCATAATGTCTTGGTGCCAGTTCTTCCGTTTTATTTTGTATGTTTTTCTTTCTCTATTCCATTTCTTCAGTCTTTGGCGGGAATGCACATGCCAGTAAATCGGGAAAGTAGCTGGCATGAAACTTACTGGCATGTACGAGTAACTACCACACTGCGGATACATTTGCAAGTATTAATGGTTAGACATAACAGTTCGTTATAGTAACTCGTACCTTTTCCAAAAATAAATAACAACGCCTTATCCATTATACCATTTATCTTGCTGTACAGCTCGCAATAGACATCGAAGGAAATGCACTATGCACGTTGCAAAACCACCGTGTGTAAGCTCAACGTACGTCAATAAATAATAGTAATAACTTGCTGGCATTGCCGATGTGGGCTTTTTGGTCCATTTTCGGAGCCGTGTGGTGGCCTAATGGGATGTACCCCGACTTAAAATCTGGAGGTCGTGGGTTAAAATCCCAGCCGTGCACCAATGGATTTTTGGTTTCGAAAAATTTATGTGAGACCATATAAATTTCTCCACGAGCTCGAAACGGTGAAGAAAAACATCGTGAGGAAACCGGCATGCCAACGAACTAAAAAGTTCGCTAGGCTAGGTTAGTGTTCCAATAAAAAAAAGCGGCGATGGGCTTGCAACCTGTCACGTGGAATGATTCAAAATGTCCACTGAGGCCCGAAAAAGTCCGAATGTACATTATTATTATTATTATTTATACTTTATTGCACATAAAATGTAACAAAAAGGTGGGCTTAATGCTACGAGCATTTTCTACCAGCCAAACCTGTGGTTTGTTTTGTTTGTACATCTTCACGACTTTTCCCCATTATAGATATCTTCAGATATTGCTCAGTACGCAAATCTATTGAGGATACCCTAAAGAGGGTAGTCAGAGGCAAGTCCAAACATTACGTTTGATAAATGCCCGATTTTTGCAAGCAGCTAGCATTCCACGTGACAGGTTGCAAGCCCATCGCCGCTTTTTTTTATTGGAACACTAACCTAGCACATACCTTTCGAACTTTTTAGTTTGAGAGCATGCCGGTTTCCTCACGATGTTTTCCTTCACCGTTTCGAACTCGTTTTTATTCGAAACCAAAAATCCATTGGTACACGGCTGGGACTCGAACCCACGACAGTGGCCCGAGCATGACGTGGCACGAGTGGCCGTGGTGGCCTAGTGGGATTTACCCCGACCTAAGAAAGAATAGAAAATAGTGTAAAACAAAAATAACACTGTTGTTCTAGATGAAAAAAAATCCCGCGTCCTTTTCTATTTCATTCCATTCCAGCCGAAGTCCAAGCCGAAGTCCATGCCAGTAACCATTTTAAAAACAAGACCGGTTAAGTGCGAGTTGACTTGACTCGCCCACCGTGGGTGACGTCTATGGCGTGCGGTACTAATTAATAAGCTTTCTTCGTATAAGTACTTTCTTTATTTTATATATGAAACAATAGAAACAACTTGAGTCCATCTAATAAATACTGTGTCGTGCCTCAGTGTAAAAATACGGCCCCAAAAAAACCCGAAAAGTTGTTTTTTTACGTTCCTAAGGATCCAAAAATCAGAATAAAATTGATAAATGCGATGTGAAGAGCCCCCGTTAGGGCCAAAAACGACAGTATATTGTTTTGAGGATCATGTCGATGTAATTATTCAAATACCATCAGAAATACTAACTAAGTAGTAAGTACTTAACCTTGCAATGTAAAACACTAACTAAGGACCTAGTAGGTACTAGGTAGGTACTTTGTTAATGCTAGTAAAATGCTTTTTAGGGTTCCGTACCCAAAGGGTAAAAAAGGAAACCCTATTAGGTACTAAGACTTCGCTGTCCGTCTGTATGTCCGTCTATCTATCACCAGGCTGTATCTCAAGAACCGCGATAGTTAGACCGTTGAAATTTTCACCGATGATGTATTTCTGTTGCCACTTTTTTTGCCGTTTTTTTGCTCGATGGTAATAACGGCAACAGGTAGACCCTTGAAATATTCACAAAATATATTGTTTATATATTTAGGTACTTAAAAAATAAATAATTAAATTAAATTAAAATTAATTAAGGGGGGCTCCCCGATACATGTAGTAGGTATGTCGTATGTAGGGTACGTGACTCGCAGTTTATTGAACCATTCCAAGGTTAATGATCTCTTTATTTTTTATAAAACATTCTGCCACCATCAGACCGTGAACTATGGGAAGGTTGTTACCTTGGTCTTTTTGAAATCCTTCTTCCATTTTAGTATAATTTATAATAATAACCAATAATTTACACAATATACTCAATCAATCAGCATTATTTTTAATTAATAAAAATAACCAGAGCGCACGAGAGCAAACAACTTAGCAGCGAAATGTACTACGGACGCCCGCCGCGCCGAGCGATGACGTCACGCGCTACTCGCGATCACTGACGAGATTTAAAAAACCCACGTAAACTTCCGACGCTTATAACTTCGGTAATATTGCACCGATCGATGTGAAATAAAAACTCGAATAATGTGTACGGTCTAGACTTTGATTCTACGTACGTAAAAATGTGATATTGTAACCTTGTTATCTTCTCCATTGACCCAGGGGAGATATGCTACTCGACCTATTGGCACTAGTTTGAAATTTTGATGTTTTTTATTTTGGACCTTTGGGGGATGATAATGTTTTTTTTTTACTGGCAATCTTTTTCAGTTAGTGCATTTTAAATCTACACCAAATTTCAAGTCGTACTAAGTACTAAGTACGGTTTATATGTCCAGTCGTCCAGTCTTCAGTCCTGTTTTCTGCTATAGCCATGGCGAATATAACAAAAAACGATCGGCGCACAATTTTCTTCATCAGAGAAGTCCCGTTCAATCTTCTTTTATTCCATTTCACTAATCCTGAAATAATCAGCTGTGACAGCGGACGAACGCACGGATAAAGCGGCACCATAAGGGTTCATTTGACCGGTTCGGTAACGTCACCCTAAAAAAAACGAGGTTCGCCGATTTTTTAAATCCTTCTTATGATTGCTATCCCTCATATTACCTAGATAGGTTAAATACCATCATCATCATCATCATCAGCAATGGCCGATAGTAGCGCCAGCAGCAGCCTTTCGCAAATAGTCACTCCCATCTAGCCGGAAAGCATCTAACACTACGTTTGCTGAGTCGTCGTCTGTCTGTGATATGGCCAGCCCACTGCCAGTTCAGCTTGCTAATTCTCTGCGCTATGTCGACAGCTTTCGTTATATGTCGTAGTTAATTTACTCGTAGAAAACTGAAAACTTCGTGGTTTCACGAAAAATGTTTACGTCCGTCGTGATAATGATGATGATGCATCAAAACAAATCACTCAAATCAGCGTAAGTATTTACGCGATACTTGATTCGCTTCTAATACTCGTAGAAATTGATACGAGACCTGTCGTCGTTAATGGACACCTTCTCGA
This sequence comes from Horisme vitalbata, assembly GCA_951804965.1. Taxonomy (NCBI): domain Eukaryota; kingdom Metazoa; phylum Arthropoda; class Insecta; order Lepidoptera; family Geometridae; genus Horisme; species Horisme vitalbata. The sequence continues at coordinate 11,439,007 of OX638093.1, read as the reverse complement.
AATTGTTTCTGAGTACACATACCTCGGGCAGATAATGCAGTTGGCTCGTTTGACCGGTTCGGTAACGTCACCCTAAAAATGGAAAATCAGTACACCACAGTATAAACACTTTAAGACTCCCCCACACAGGTACGTTATTATCAGAATTTTGGAGTTAGCTGTGAAAGTCCGTGCACAACATGTAGTTCATAGCTCTGTTTCAACTGCTTGAGATGTCAGGCACTGGACGCTAAAGCTACGAGGTTGAATTTTGGGGGACGTATAGATTGGTAATTTGGTAAAATAAAAAACGCTGGACATGAAGATTTTTTTTATGAAATTGGAGTTCATAGTTCACGTTACATTTCTTGACTTGACTTGACTTCTTGATTTTGGCTTTTGTGGCTGTTGACACAATTCTACCAATGTTCGTAATGATATTTTCATTAGTTATGTCGGAGAGGGTGGACTAAGAATTTGGCAAGTATGAGAGTTGACAAGCAGACATTCAATGACACTGAGTATAACATGGCAGGCAGAAACCTGTTTTTGGCACATGCGACATTCAGTAATCACCTTCGTCGTCTTTTTTCTTGCTTCTGGTGCTGTAGCTCCAGTTTCTCTCATCACTTTTTCTAAGAGACATTTTGAAATAATTGTGAAAAACAAAGCTCCACGACAAATTCAAGGGCTCAAGTTTTACGAAGATTTTGTTTAATTTTTTCCACGCTAAAATAGTATTACCAGCAAAAACAAAACGCAAAAAAGTGTGCTAAAGTTTTGCTGAGGAGCCCGTGCACTATATAAATTGCACACAAAAAAACTCAAAAATATAGGGTAACAAAAACAGGTTTTTTGTTTTTATTTATTTGATGACGACCTGATTCTAAAAACTTAAGAAGATATCAGTATGATCGTAGTGTGGTATACCCCAAAATTATCTTGTGACAGCTAACGTGTGAATTTTTCCGTTTCTTGAATAGCAAGCCCAAGTTATTGGGAAATTCAAAATGCAAGTTGGCAAAAAAAATTACATGACAAATGCGAAATAACTCAAAAAGTTACCGACCTATTTTGGGAATTCAAATGGCAAGCACTTTGAAGCCCTCCGGCAGACTCATATTTTGACATGGGAAAATGGCGGATAGGCAGTAGCCCATCCGCACTCGCTCTCATCTCTCTCATATCTGCGAAACTACAGGCAAATGCCACCATTTTATAAATCAAGGCACTATTTAAATTATTCTATCAGAAAAATATAAACATTTTCATTGACGAGATAAGATAACGCAATAACGCATGCGGTATCATCACCGATAATAACGCGCCTGTGTGGGGGAGCCTTTATATAGATACTTGTCTTCGGCTTCATGAAATAGTTGCATTGCATTGTTGATTACACAAGTGGTATGTATGTACACAAGCTAAGTTAATATGTTTAAGAGAGGATAAGTACGGTACCTACGTAATTTTTATGATTATAGACAACTTTTTTAAGCTATTGCATAGCTTCTATCGAGGGCCTTGAGCGCGGGGGCGCGGGGACCGAATCCAGAAATTCCGTAACGAAAAAAACCTCACGCTCCCCACTCCGACGGGCACGGAGGTGTGGCTTGAAGGCCGTGCATTGCCTAACGTCGTTTCTTTTCGGCAGTCTTCGACACTGTGTGTGTGCGTGCAACTAGACGTATTTTTATTTAATAAAAGAAAAAAAATTGTTTTCTCATCGGTCACCACGCTCAAAAAGTGTAACTTGAATTAATATCAAAGAAAAAGAAATACTGCATAAATAAAATAAATAAATAATTATAATTGCATAAGTTGATACAAAATGCTATACAATAGCTTTACCGCGGCAGTCCCCGAATGCCACACGTCTTTTTTTAAAGACGCTATAATTACTGTTATTGCCAGACACTGGCATTCTTCTTTATTGCACAATAAATGTAACAAAAAGTTGGGCTTAAGAGTCCCCTGGAAGCTCGACGTACTCTCGCGTTCGGATGACTCCTAACGCGCTTTGTTTTGTTGCTATTTCATCTAGAGTGAGACAGGGCGCTAAATGATGCGACAGCGCTACACAAGAGGCGGAGCGGACGAGCGGTCTCACGAGCACGACTGATAACAATATTATTGAAGTGACTAATGTAATGAATGATTATTGGGGTACTAAATACTATGTTTTGTTGTATTGAGGTTGTTTTTTCACTGCGGGGCCAGCCGGCGCCGCCGCGGCGTGGCGACTTTTTTGTTATACTTACTTCTGTAAATTGTTGCTACAAAATTCTATCACAACTCAACGTATTAAAAAGAAAAAAAATGTTATTCAGTCAGTTTTCAAAGGGCATCTTCGCAGAGTATTCTGCGTAGCGTTATGTCCGAGACCCGCAGTCAACGTGTTAAAAAGAAAAAAATATGACCTTCAAAGCTATTTTGAATAATAATTTTGGATTTTCACCGTCACCGTCACTCTAAAACTCAAACTCAAAACTCAACTCAAAGCTCCACTCAAAACTCATTGTACAAATTCATCTGTAAATGGTTATATCTCTGGAACTACTCATCCTAGACTAGCCGTTATTTGCTCAAAAGATAGGTATTGACATGATCTTTATTTTCAATGACATATGTCAAACTTGAAATAGTAGTAGTTCTCGAGAGTAGTAGTAGTAGTAGTAGTAGTTCTCGAGATATGGTCGATTTAAGTTTGACAGCTGTCATCGAAAATTAAGTTCATGTCAATAGCAATAATTTGAGCTAGTAAAGGCAAGTCTAGGATGAGTAGTTCTCGAGATATGGTCGATTTAAGTTTGACAGCTGTCATTGAAAATTAAGTTCATGTCAATAGCAATCATTTGAGCTAGTAAAAGCAAGTCTAGGATGAGTAGTTCTCGAGATATGGTCGATTTAAGTTTGACAGCTGTCAAATTAAAAAAATATTCTAATTATAGTTTAATATAATTATTATTGCGTAAAATAAACAATTACTAGTCTGCATTTCCGCCGTTAATGCATATAAGATATGATCATAAAGCGTTGGATATTTTACAATCAATAAATATTGAATATAAAAATAAATAAAATTCAATATTAAATTTGATATCGTCATTCGTCACGCATTTTTACATCACTAACAGACGTATGTCGCAAGCAAGTACATACTACATAGGGACTACCACGCTCCCCGTACCCCTCTGTGTTGTTCGCCCCCGCGTGCGAAAGAGAGTATGCAAGCAATGTTAGTGGAATTGCCTATTTTTCAGTACAAACCCTTAGTTTGGTTGTAATTTGATTTGTGCTGCAGATATCTTATTTTTTATTTTTTTTGTAGCAAAGTAGAGGACATAGGCGAAGTTGGAAATTGATTTTCATTGCAATAGAATGTATATTATAACGTGTTTTAACATGCCAAAAATGACATGTTTTTGTATGCAAAACGAGCGAATTTTCAAATCACTTAATCTTTTAATTGGTTAATGGTTTTATAACCAAAACTAATTTCAAACCTTTATATATCCCATCACATTGTATGTACAAAATTTGGATGTAATAAATTATGTAAATAAAAAGTTATACCGAAAGTAAGTTTTGTATGGGAAAACGCAGCTCCAGGCCCCTCTTAAATGCTACGAGCATTTTCTACCAGCCAAACGTTTGTTTATATGCCAAATATGATGTATAATAATGAACGATTAGATAAAACATTGATTGCCAGCATGTTACGTTTTATATTTATTTAAATATTTCTTTTATATTTGTTTATTTTGAAGTTTATTTAACTGTTGCAAATTTAGATAGGTATAGCGCATTGGATTAATCTGTAATGCTATATCTTGTATAATTGTATTAATAATAAACGAATTGAATTGAATTGTTCATCTCAGTGTTGCCAGTATGAATTTCGGATGAGGTACGGTTTTTTCTCCAAAAAGGTACGGTTTTTCGCTTCAATGTACGGTTTCCATAATTTTATTCTTATAAGCTTGATTTTACTAGGTACTGAGTTATTTTTTTTATAGATTTAATGATATTCTTATAATTGTGTTTTCTTTCGCCATTATGTGTATGCCTGTAATAAAACATGCAAAATGCATAGTACCATGCATGTAAGCAGTAACCGAATCGGCGAGTGAAGCGAGTTGCGAATTTTTTTGCGGATAGTATTGCTATACTTATCTAGTTTACCTTAAAAAAAACAGTGATGTAGGTGAAATATAACCACTTTAGTTAAATTTAACGGTAACCGTTAAATGTTGTAAATTGTAATTGTAAATAGTTGGATGCGTCGATCTCAGGACAGGGTGCAATGGCGCTCATTAGGGGAGGCCTATGTCCCCCGGTGGACTGCTATAGGCTGATGATGATGATGATGAGGATTAGTCATTCAATGTAATAAGTAACAAGCAGCTAATTTATTGCGGTGCAGCAAACTTGCGAAAACAATATGATAAATAACCCGAAATAACGGTCAAAGTCAAAGTACGGAAAAGGTACGGTCAGCTGATTAAAGGTACGGGCAACCGTACCTTTTAGTACCTTCTGGTAGCGCTTCTGGTTCGCAGTCATGTTTTTATTTCACTCCGAACTCATTTGATATTTTTTTTTACCCTCACATCAACGTAATACCACACATCTTCCTCACTACATAGCGGGAAACAGCAATAGAACCTGTTACTTCCGTTTCCGATGGCAGAACTGAATAGAACTATAAAATAATCATTTAATATTTATGGGGGTATTCAAAACTTAAATAAAAAAAATTTAAACGTTTTATGTTTACTTTAATTAATAATATTACAGTTTTTTCACTATTTAAAAAGATTACTACATCAGGAAATATGCAGGAAATTGGTTAGTACCCGATAGTACGTAACTCCGTACCCGGGATTGGCTGAAAAATAAACATTTGTACCAACCAAATAAATACTACATTCTATACAGTTTGGCAAAGTTGTCAGATTTCCTTTGGAGTTGGTCTCGTCGAGTGAATTAATCCTCGTACTGTGTCTGATTTTATTTAACTCTTGTGATTTTCAACTCGTTTTAGATTTCGAAAAGTATTCTAGAATCGGGTTGAATTATTTCTCTGGAAGGTTTTATAAATGTAAGTCGTGTACAATTGTAAGAACTCATGTTTGGTGAACTTTTTGAAGGTTGTAGTCCTGTAAAAAAAATAAGTTAGTTGCACAAAATGCTATGTGCGAATTCGCATTTCATTCAATCCTTCATTAGATTACTTATTTATCCTTACATATTTAAAGTCCAGTTCAGAAACTAAAACAAACAAATAAAATATTAGAGGTGGATGTTCTTTCACCAAGAAGCAAGCATTGTTTTTCAGTTTTTCACATCGCGACTGAGTTGCGGTAATTTATTTTTATATGCATTACAGGTCGTCAAATATGCGTTGTAAAAGATAAACAAGTGCATGTAATGCACTGGCCCGTAAATTGGCCGTCGAGAAATGGAGAAACAGAATTGTATTCCACATCAAAACTTTGATGGAACAAAATCAGAAATATTAAAGAAAAGATTACTGAAGTCCGTGAATACTTCCGTGGCTAGTATTTCACAACAGAACAGCCCGCAGAATCATGCGCTGCTGAATTCATTACGTGTGAGTAAATAAATAACAAATACTTCTGAATTGCATCCATAAAATAAAATAACCAGTAACATGCAAACTACCTTGACCATAATGTAATTTTTTTTTATTTCAGGCGCCAATATCAAACAGCATGATCGTGTCCTCTCTGCAGGCGCCTCAGAACTCTATGTCCATAACCCACAATTTTACTCAATCTCTAACCCCTGTGAAAATACATTCAAACAATCATCCTTATCCTCTACACCTATCCACGGTACATGTGCCAGTTCAGATCCCTGGCTCCACTTCTAACATCAATGTACCCGTGCAGCTATCGGGGCCAACAAGCTCAGGTCCTTTGCAAATAACTCCTGTGAGTCTACCTCTTCAAGTTTCTGGCACCACTAGTGTCCCAGTGCAGCTATCAGCTGGTGATACTATAAATGTTCCCCTTCAAATTCCAAGCAGCCAAAATATTCAACTGACAGGTCAGACATTGCCTTCCATGCCGCTTTTGCACGGTACTAACCAGTCATTGCACAGCTCTATAATACATCTTCATATGGGATCTAACGGGAGGCCTACTAACTTAGATAATTTGTCCGAGCTGAGTATGTCCAATTCTTCACAGCTTCACATGACGGACTCGTCTGGTGTTCAAATAAAGATGAATAATTCTACACCTGTTTCTCAAGTCCAAGTTGGAAACAACCCAACAGTTGTTCAAATCCCGAGCTCTACGAATAATTCCATCCAAATGCGAGGCACGGGCCGCTCTGTACCACATGTGGTCTACATCCAAACCCCTTCGGGCCTGAAGCCTGTCACTAGCACTGAAGTCATCAGTCAGGCCAGTACGAGTGGGAACCCCCCTCAAATACTAGTAAGGAGACCTGTAAGTGAATTAAAATTACAATAAACCAAGTGAATATTTAGGTAATTTTTTTCGAGTTTTAGTTCAGTGGAAATAATTTTGAGAATAAGATATTTTCAGAATTGTTTTTGTAATTTTGATTAACTTTAATGTGTTTTTCTACATATTGAGTTGCATTTATCTATTTACTTTTTAATTTTTATACTCACCTAGAAACTTAAATTGGTACCTAAAATTTTTAGTGATTTTGTATTTTTATGTGTAACTTATAAAGTATTTGTATTTTCAATTTTCAATTAATTTTCAGGTAACAAGCACCTCAAACCTACAACTATTGTCAAATGTCAGTGCAAGACCCAACATTGCTCCTAAATTGCCAAGTCAAAACAAGTCTTCCATACTGGCCCCAGTCAATGCCAGTCAACCCATTGTTATTCAGAAACCAAAAGCAAATGACAAAGTCATGGTGCCTGTAAGCATAGCGCCAGGAGCTCCCGCCAAGCAAGCTATTGCATATCTCGGCCAAATGAAGAAACCTGTTGCTAAAAACTTATCAGAAAATCAATCTATACTCATAACTAACAATCAACAAAACAATCCTAATAACAAACTTTTCCTGACTCCAATGAATATGCCTCTGATGCAAAGCAAACAAAATACTAAGTTCATTTTGCCTGTCACTTTGCCGGCTACTATGGCATCAAAAGGGCCAATCATCAACTTACAGATAGCTAATGGTCAGATACAGAATGATCCACAGGGAAACATCACTGTGATGCGAGATACTGGCATAGACCCAATGGACATGCCTCCATTGCATCCGCTTGGAAAAATTATGAATCATAATGGAAAAGATTTCCAAAATAAGTTGGACAATTCTTACACAAGTATATCCATTCCTGGGTCTCGAGCAGAGCCTACAGGAGAGCAGGGCGAGTATACTTTGTCCATACCGGAGACGAATTCCGCTATGAATGACGATATTTACACAGTGTCTATTGAGGACGACGAGGGACAAACTCGAGAGGAATCCTTCACTCTGGCGATTCCCGAAAAGACTAATAGCTTACTCAACAAGAATATTATTGAAAGGAATGAGTCGTCAGTCGTCGCCGCTCCCGCTATCTTGCGACGTTCTAACTCCGATAATACCAACACAGACCGAAAATCCACAAATGCCAATCTAAAGAGGCGTGTCTCACTCTGTGCCGAAAACTTATCAAACAAAACTAAAATACATAGCCAAAGGGATTTTGAACAAGCGATTGATGGGCATGACGATCATAGAGTGCCTTCGCTATTTTGCGATGAGAAGTTGGACAAGGACCTCGAGGCCAAAACCGTTGGCGATTCTGATGCCGAAGAGTTTAAAGAAAAGAGGAATGACAGTGAGGCTGAGAAAAAGAAAGCTTATGAAGTTTTATATTCAAAGCCAACAAGTCACAATGATTCTTCGAAAATAAAAGCTGAAAGTGACACATCCGAAGAGGATCCGCCTGGGCTGATATGGAACAATGGTGTTGCTATCCTGCAAGGCAGCGGCCTGCAGTTCCAAACTAATGAATTCGGTCTGATCGATCTAATTGACAGCACCGCCCACGACTTGATAAACATAAACGCGAAGTATCAGACACCCTTGAAAGAGAGGATCGATAGAAACAAGAATAAAAAGGTTACGTCTCCCGAAGACTTGTATCGCTGCGAAGGTTGCGGGTGTCACGGCATGGCGGCAGAATTTATAACGCCTAATTTCTGCAGCTCAACCTGCCAACGTAAAGTCGAAAAGCTTCTGATTAAGAAACGTGAAAAAGAAAAGGATCTACTCAAAAAGAGAAACAAAATGAAGAAGCTACTTATGAGGAAGCAGCTATCGGAATCTGAAATTCCTACCGAAATCAAAGTTCAAGAAAAAGTGCCGCTAAAGCATTACGATTCTACTCCCGCGGAAAGCGTGCCCGAGCCGTCTAAACCGGCTGAGGATGATGAAAATGAGAAGTATCCTTGGATGTGCGGGAAGAACGGCTTTTCATGGATGCGGTACCTAGATGTCTGCAAAGCGAAAGCTGCGCCGGTCAAACTATTTAAGAACCCTTTCCCGTACGGTAGGAACGGGTTCCGTGTCGGCATGAGGATGGAGGCGATCGATCCTCAGCATCCAGCTTTATTCTGTGTTGTCACAGTGGCTGAAATACAAGGGTACCGTATGCGACTGCATTTCGATGAGTACCCTGACATGTATGACTACTGGGTGAATGCGGATTGCATCGATATCTTCCCCCCTGGGTGGTGCGAGAAGAATAACCGTACTTTGCAGCCGCCTGCTTCCTTCACAACTGCTAATTTCTCGTGGCCAACTTACTTGAAGCAGGTTCGGGCCGTCGCCGCACCTAGGCAGCTGTTCTCACATGTCACTACTACGGTAAGTTATCTCTCTTATTAAAAAAGTTCAAAGCTAACATAAGAAAGAAAGCCGTGGGCAAATTATTACTCCATCCTCTCTATATTAATTGAAGAGCTCGTGGCATGGCTTACATCTGTGTTCTTAGCAGATGATGTTGGTTAAGCAGCACTCCGCCAGGTCACTAGTTGAATGGGTGACTGTTTCGTGCTAGGCTGGTTTATTTAAGCTACTTCCACAGCATTATATCCTACGGCATTTTATTGTGGCGGAATGTTGCAGATAACAACACCATATTTGTGCTGCAGAAGAGGGTAGTTAGTGCAATTTATAATATGGGCCCCAGAGAATCACTAAGAACTAAGTTTAAAGAAACTTACGTCCGAAAACTTATTAATTTGTTAAAGAAAAATAGCGACAATCATAATATTAACACTAGAAATAAAGTTAAACTTACTGTTCCTACTGTAAGGCTCCATTTAAAGGGCATAACGTGCGTTTTTTAACAAAATCCCAAATGACGTGATTAATTTATCTGTAAATAAATTCAAAAATATTGTTAAACGTAACCTCTGTAATAAAGCTTATTATATAATTCCTGATTATTTAGATGACAAATAAGCTTGGGATTAAACTATCTCCAACTCCATCAAAACCAATAGATAAGCAAAAATATTGTAAAAATGACATTAAAAAATATAAGCTTAACAGAGTTCCTTGCAAATTCTTCTCTGTCGTGTTACGAATTGGTGACAATTAAAAAAATGACGTTTCAAAGTGTACTGTAACGTTCGTACTGAATAAATAATTTTTCACTTTCACTTTCACGTGGCATTTAGATGCGCTTCCGTGCTTCGAAAGGCACGTTAATGATATCTATGTATATTTCAAGTTTCATCCAAATCCGTTCAGCCATTGCGGAGTTGAGTGGGAACAAACACACAACTTTCTCATTTTTGAGTTTATAAACCTCAGAAGTCAAAACGGAATCCTTATAGGATCACATGGTTTTCTGCCTGTCGTCTGGTTAATAGTTGTGTGTTTTCTCATACAGGTGCTAAAACCAAACTGCTTCCGCATCGGCATGAAGCTAGAAGCTGAGGATCGTAAGAACGAGCTGATCTGCGCGGCCACAGTCGCCGACATGTTGGATAACCGGCTGCGGATCAACTTCGATAGCTGGGACGAGATGTACGACTACTGGGTCGAGCCTAGCTCGCCTTACATACACCCTGTTGGCTGGGCTGAGGAGAATGGATTGCCGCTCACACCCCCTAACTGTAAGTATGGGACACTCCTTCTTTGCATTTAGGCTAGTGGAAAACTAAGAGATCCTAAATCTCTAGACTAGAATTAGATTTAAGACTGTTGGATGGAACCTGGAACCCAGTTCACCTTATATCCACCCGGTTGGCTTTGCTGAGGAGAATGGATTGCAGGATTGCCGCTGCACAAGCTAAGTGTAGCGCTTTTCTGTGGTACACTGTTGTTGTTTCCCACATGGTACACTGTTCGCTTTATCTTAAACATCAGCATCGGAAACTTTTTTCACAGGTTTAAATCCCTAAAAATGATAGAGTACCTAACATAACCTACTATCCTTCCTAGTTACTACTAATATTATAAGGGTTAAAGTATGTGAAATGTCCTTATTTCAATAGTTTTGGCATTACCAAAACTATTGAACTGATTGAGCTACAATTTTGCACATAATGTAGTTCTAAATATACGCCAAGAATAACAAATATATAGGTAGGCTACTTTTTATCCGTGTACTACGCGAAGCCAACGACTGAAAACCGTTTTGATTTTCGGTACCGGTTTAGACGAATTCAGGTTACCTCTACGGTTTACATAACCTTAATAACGGTGACCTTTTGAGTGAGTAATAGGTAACCGCTAAAAGTATTACCTTTTTATATGTGTAACCACATGGTAGTCCTTGACGGAATCGTAGCTTGCTAAAAAAAAGAGAGATAGAAGATGCCAGCGTAATTACCGACCGTCCGTCAGTCAGTTTAGTTCGAATTGGAAAAGCGTTGATAGCGGAATTGCTGTCGCCTTTGGAAATCTAATTAGTGCATCTACTACAAAAAAGTAATTTAAAAAAAAAATCGACTTTAAAAAGAAATTAACTCAATATTAAGGAATAATAATATTTATTATACACGAAATTAACCAACACAAACGAAATCAGCAGTAGTCAAGAAACAAATTAAGGGCCTACAATGTTTTTTAGATAGATAGATAGATAGATAAATCATTTATTTGTTACTACAGGCACACAATTTACATTAATAACAAGATATAAGCACAAAAAAATAACATTAATAGAAAGAGAAAAAAAACACAAACATTTCAAAGAACCTACGAATTATGAACTTTTATGTAAGTTTGTGTGTGCTGCAGCAAGACAAAAAGGCCTTGCCTCAGTGAATTTTTTTTGCTTTAAAGCAAAAACACTGATTTTCAGTCAAGACCTAATCGAGAGCGAGCAGAACGAGCCGCAAAATAATGTGTGGTTACGTACCTAGCTATGAAATATGATGGTTGTGTAGCAAATAACATTCCTAAATTTTGAATTTTGATTAAAGTGTGTAATAATAATATGTGTTTTTAATAATGTATAATATGACAATAGTCACAAAATAATTTACGGGAGTTTTATTTTATTTCTGGCATACGAAGTGCTTGGGAATACCCTCTATTTGCTTTTGCAACAAAAACTTTTTGAAATTTAATTTAAATGTATATTTGGTGTTAGCATTGCGGGTGGGGGGTGGAATATTGTTCCAGCACTTCGTTGCCGAATACCTAAAACTTCCTCTAAAAGCTGCAGTCTTGTGATTGTGATAGGAAAGTGCAGACCTTACTGACCGTAACCCCTTATCACATTATTTTTTGAGATCTGTGTATTGTATCTGTATGTGATATTGACTTATATAGTTAACATTGGAGTGCCTATCACTTTGTAGGTACCTTATGTACCATCTAGTACCTACCTGGTACTTAACAGCGAATAGCTATAAGCCCCTACCCCAAATTAAACTTTTTCTGAATAGCGGCAATAAGTAGGTAGGTAGTAGGTATGTGTGTAGAAGAAATCACTACCTAAGTACTAAGTATTACCTAATATAGAGGTTGGCGCTGTTATGGCAACATTAAATGAACACACGGGTACTTGTCAGTAATGATAAAAAATTAAATCCTGAAAAATGAATCATACTGTGTAAGGGCTACTTACCATACGCGCGCTTCTAAATAGAAGCGCGTGACGTTGGTAATGGTTGTTCCATTATACAATTTTTTTTTTCCAACAAACTAACTCACAAATAAGGTAAAAAAATACGATTAAGAACTACTTACCATTGCCAACTTACTAGTTAGGAGTTTAGGGTCATGTAGCTCAATCCAATGATTAGGTCCCGAGACCGCTATGTGCTCCGCTATTATATATCCCAAGGACAAACTTAAGAGTAATGATGACACTAAATCATTGGTACAAAAAATTATCAGTCCCGAGGAAATTAAGTTGCATGTAAGAGGACTCCGCAAGGCCAAAAATGGGGGTGTCATCATCAGCACAGACGCCAAAGGGGACATTGAGAAGCTGAAAAAATCTGTACATCTGACCATATCGGACCTCACTTGCAAATGCGCAGACCAAGAATAGTGGTAATTAGAGTGCCCACTAATATGTAGGAGCAAGAGGTCTATAAATGTATGTACGAGCAGAATCTTAACGATAAACACACGAACCTGACTAGGGATAAATTCATGGCTTCCATCAAGCTTAGCCATAAATCTGGAATTAAAAATGCTGATACCTGTAAGTACATTACAGAGATGTCGCTATTTGTAAAGCTCTCATAACACAAGACAGAGTCTTTGTAAAGACTCTGTCTTGTGTCTAAGTAAATTGGTCTTTGTGTCCTGTGAGAGGCTTCACTTTGCTTGCCAGGTACTTCAAGTGCCAACAATTTGGTCATGCAGCTAAAATGTGCAGAGCAGAGGATATTGACTTGCTTTGACTTGCGGATATTGTGGCGACCTAGGCCACCAAACAAACGAGTGCCCTAAGAATGAAGAGCCCGCAAAATGTGCAACCTGCCTGCGCTACAAAAAACCCAGTAAACACAAAATAGGTGAATTATAATGCCCTGCCAAAAATATAGCCGAGCAAAGGTATATTAACTCTATAGATTATGAAGGCGCCGTTGTCGTGTTATATTTCTGTTTCGTTTTAACTTTTGCTCTCATCTCTCATGCCAGTAAAATCGTGCTTCATATACTCAACAACGGATTACGTAGATATTTCAACTGGTAAATACCGCAGGAACAAGCTGGATTTGCTAAACGAAGAGGCACTCGTGAGCAAATACTGAACGCGTGACAAATAATAGAGAAATACTACGAGTTCAATACACATGTGCTTCATAGATTACAGTAAGGCCTTCGACTGCGTCAATTGGACTTACTTTTGGAAAGTTCTTGCTGAATTGGAAGTACCTCGTCACCTCACTGCTCAGCTCTCTACACCAATAACCATGGCGTAGTGAGGATCGATAAAACCTTCAATAAGCCGTTTAAATTTGAGAAAGCTGTGAGACAATGTAGTTTTCTCTCCCCCACCCTCTTTAATGTATATGGAGTGCATATCATGAGGAAAGCTTGCGAAGGCTGGGAAGGCGGAATCACAATTAGAGGCGTCAAGATAACTAGTCTCAGATACGCCGATGACACCACTTTGTTCGCAGCTAATGAAGTGGTGATGGCTAACCTCATAGATAGAGTTAAGTCTGCAAGTTGGGGCTTTCCATAAACAAATCTAAAACCAAAGTTCTGATTATGGACCGTACGGGAAAACATATATCTGGGTTTTAGTATAAGTAATGTAATGACGGATCGTGTGAAAAAGAAGTGCGCCGGCGTATTGGGATGGCAAAGAATGCCATGTCTCAACTAATAAAAATATGGAATGATAGACATATCACTTTGAAGACAAAAAATAAACTGCTGAACACCTTAGTCTTCCCTATATGGATCAGAGACATGTACACTTGAGTCCGCTGACCGGAAACGAGTCGAATCGTTTGAGATGTGGTGCTTGAGGAAGAAGCTCAGAATACCTTGGCTACGAAACGAACATAGTGTCCATTCTTGCACAATTGAAAATCTCAAAAAGACTCTCAACTACTTGCCTTAGTTAACTCGTGGTCACGGGAAAAATTGAAGGCCAAAGACCGCGAGGACGTTGTCCCACTCGCTGGACCGACCAAATCCGCAATACTCTTGATACCCCAATACAACACGCCATTCGTGTCGCCGAAGATCGTGGCAAATCATGAAAAAATCATAAAAGAAAAGATCATGCAAAGAGGTCACGACACTCTGCCCTGAGGAAACGACGCAGAGAGAGAGAAGTTTGATGAACTATGACTTAATCAACGATCTAGATACCTATCTTTAAAGTTTCCGAGTCGAGATTTTGTGATTTTGTAATCTAAAAAATCTGTATAACAAAATATTTCTGCTTACCAGGCCGCTATAAGAATACTGACCCTATCTATTTATTCGCAGTGTTCACAATTATTAATCATTTCTTTACTTCTTCTGCAAAGGCTCAATGAAGAATGTCATGTTTGTAAATTTTAAATAGAATGCTGTCTTACATTTTATAACAATTTGCCTTCTAAGCAAGGTTATAGATTGCATTATTAAGACAAACAAGACAACCTACATCCTACATCTAAACTTATTCATAAGCATGTCAAAAGTTAGGTCTTAATAGCATTAAGATTATTTTTATAATAATTATTAGTTGAATATTAAGTTTAATGATTTGATTTATTCATTCACACAAGTTAAATTTAAGAATTATTTTTCGCCTGAGTCTTCCTAAGTTATTTATTACCTCTATAAAAATATTTTGAAACGTTTATGTTAATTTTAGCACTAAGAAAATGAATAAAGATTATTTATTTATTCATTATTTATTGCTGATTTATTAGTGTGGCGATTCTTGACGGCTGTAATGTGTTCTTTCACACGTTCGGCTATTGTTCTTCCGTTTACCCAATATAAGAACGACCACAACTGCAATCACTTTAGTACACACCCAGTACTTGAAAAATGATTACGTCTTTACGAGGTTCGCAACTGTATCGCGGCACTTCGATCGTTTTTTGTTATAGTCGCCATTGCTATAGCAGAAAACAGGACCTGACTAAAGACTGGACGATTGGACTTATAAACCGTACTGCGTTGCCTCATATTATTATGAACAATTATACATGATACTGGCGAAATTATGGAAACTATCCCAAAAGCCATTTAATAAAAATGTGAAGTATTTCTGGAGTCGGTGCCAGCCAAAGCAAGATAACCTTAATTTCTTTACCTACTCGATTAATCTCTGTATTAGTATTAGGTGGTATTAGCTTGCTTTGGCTGGAACCGACTCCAAAAATAAATGAAATTTATTTCATTTATTTTGAAAAAAAGGTATTTAGGTAAAGTAAGGAGGTAAAGTTTTGTAAAATGGTATATATGTTTCAATAATTTCGTTGAATGTCCTTTAATGTTCTTGTTTTGAAGTAATTAAAATATTATTTCTTACTTCTTAGTTTAAGTTGGTACATTTAGTTATAGTATTGAAGTCGGTTTTCGTTTTTTTTTAAGAATTTATTTTATATTCTTTGGTTACCTAAACGGGCTACCGGTATTACAAAAACCGGTAGTACCTTAAAAATACAGGTATTTGAAATACCGGTTTCAGTCCCTGCGCAAAGCTACGTGCGGAAGCTGATAGTAAAGCTAGTAAGTACTAGCTTCCATCCGCGGCTGCGTTTGCGTAGTACCCTGATATCAAGTTGCTTATCTCAGTCACAGAATACAGAGAGGACAGAAACTTCACTCCGCGCAATCATTTAAATAAATAGCGACTTTAGCTGCTACGCAATAAAGTGCTATTCAGCTCGCACCGAACTCAGCGCCTAGCATTTATATTATCCTACACCTTGCATCCCTTTCTATCGTGTAGCTCTATCTCTACTGACGTGGCACGTGTAACGTTAGGGTTGTCTTGAGAATTATTCTGTGACGAATAATAATAACCTGGCCGCCGACGGGCAGCAGCGTCGGCGGTGCGAGAAGCTGTACCCTGCGATCCCCAACCCGCATGCCCAGCGTGGGGATTATGGGCATATCTCCCTTCTTATAGGGGAGGCCTATGTCCAGCAGTGGACTGAATAGGCTGTTGTTGTTGAACATTTTACTATCCAGTTACCTAGCCACCTAGTTCTTTTTAATAATATCTACCTACCTAGTATTAGATCAGAACACTATTTTACACTGGCTGGCTGCATTAAGAACTCAGAAAATAGGCATACCTACTAGGTAGGTACTTGGGTCCTTAACACTTAAGTGTTTAGGTGTCTTGTGTACGTAAACTGAATAATCACTGTTTAAGGTAGGTAGGTACATCATGCTAAATCATAAGAGAAATTTTAGTAGGTAGGTACCTACCTAGATATTTGCAAGAGAAAAAAACAACATTTGGTTGGAACCTAGGTATCTAGTTTTAGTTGTTAGTACGCCTACCTTTAGGTAACTTACCACATCGATTTGTCTACCTACATGTAGGTATCTACCAGACTGTTTTTAAGTAGATAACCTACACTGCCTACTTAAAGTTAAATCAAATAAAAATGTACCTAGGTTGGGTTACTAATCTTGCTCTCAGTCTACATAATCAAAATCATAATACCTACTTACTACAGCACTATGTAGGTAGATACCTACCAATGGCACAAAAATAGTCTATGAAAAAATACCTACATTATAATATTACGTTTATTTATGTAGGTAGGTACCGCATCCAAATAGAACTTGTACCTAAGTACCTATCTACTTAAGTAAATACGGGCGACTTTGATATCTAAACAACGCATTATTTGGTAGAAAAACTTTCAGTTCTGTACCTACTATTGATATTATTTACATTTTCTTATTATTATTCAGGCAACCAAATGCTATTCAGTATTTTTTTGCCTTTATTTGGCGAAAAATATAGGTACATTAACATAAACAAACTAAAATGCCGCGGCTGCTCAAGGACACTTTCGTTACGGGCAGAACTCGGCAACCGACTAACGAACCACGCTAGCAGGGTCGGCGATGCGTAGGTATATTTTTATACCTATTCTGCGGAGTGAAAGAGGCCTGTCTCAGTCTAGATCTGCATGATGTGCAAGATTTCAACAACAAACATGTTCACATCTTCACATCCAAACTTTCGCATTCAAAATATGAAATGGTTAACTATAACCAATTATAATTACACGACTTAGAAGGTACAGTTAAACATAAAACTAATTGAGCAATATAGTGAATGCATAATATGTTTAAGCTTTGCTACACTAATTTTAAAATTATTCATCAACTCACAATAATGAGGACAACTGTCAGAAGCGATGACGTGTTTTATCTAAATTAGACACAAATTAGTCATGCCCATGCAGCAGTAGGTAATCAATGTTCAGCGAGTGCGCCCGCGCTTAACTTCAGGTATTATTTAATAATTTACGAAAATATTGCACAAAAACATTTATGTCAATTGTATAGTTTTGTATGGTTTAGCCTAAACGAAATAAAAAATGAAATAGTACCTAAACCTATGTTTTTTTAACGTATCGTCATACCTTTTTGTATTTTTCCTGTAGCTTATCTGAGTTCATGTTGCCCACTTGCTATTTCAAGGTCTGACATTCTATACGAACTCAGTTTTTTCGCGCTTTTAATGCTTTATAATAGCTCAACTTAATCAAGGTCTCCTAAAAAGTACCTACTACACAAATTCACAGAAATTCGTATTCTATATATATTTCCCTATTACTACGACTCCACTGTCCGTCTGTCTGGATTTAAGTGTAATGGGGCTCCCATACATCAGTACGAAACCCTTCGTCCACGAGTCCGACTCGCACTTGGCAGGTTTTTTTATTCAAAACTATATATCAACAAACCTAAACGAAGCCGCGGTAAACGAAGTAAAACTCCTCGCTCGCGCGTCCGCGTGTTTTGCGTCCGTGTTTAAGTTATTTTTCATCAGTATGCCTATTTGGCTCTTTTCCGAGACACAACAACTAATTGTGGTAATTACCACGGAACACCAGTTTGCCGCGGCACACACTTTGCGGAACACTGATCTGGTGCATATTTTGTAGTGTAGATAGATAGATAGATAGATAACTCTTTATTGTACTCACACCAACTTAAACATAAAATACAAAACAAACAATAACTTATACTGTAACAGGACATCGAATCGCTCTAATCTAATGTATCATTCCTTACCCGGCGCGGCACTCGGCTTTTTGTTACAAGCTTTTAATGTACCTATATAACCTTCTGAAACTTTGTTCCTTTCAGTCTACAAGGATCCGGATACGTTCTCGTGGGAGAATTACCTGTCCGAAACTAGCGCTTCGGCCGCTCCTCCTCGCGCGTTTAAGACGAGATTACCGCAGGGGTTCAAGTCGGGAATGAAGCTAGAAGTTGTTGATAGGAGAGTAAGTTTACATATATTTTACCGATTTAACTTTCTTAGGGATTAAATTTTTCAACTTAAATCTAGATAGGAACCCGTTGCGATATGTGGATAGACTTGTCTGCATTTTGTCCACTTCTCGCGCTTGGAGAATAAACCACCAACAGTCAAATGTTTTAGGAATTCCTGCCTCCTTTTCGTAGCATAACAGTGATAACGCGCCTGTTTGTACATTCAAACTTATTGTTATCGACCAATTTACCCAGGATTTTTCAACTGCGGTTGGGTTTACTGGTAGACCCGCCTTCCCAGAATTTCTCATTGAAAAACGATAACAGGGATCACTGAACGCATTCTATACCAGTGACAATCGGCGAATGATTATGTCTTTGTTTACAAATCGCAAGCAAGATTTATGCAGTAATATTGTTTAACAAACAAGACTGATGATATGTCGTTATTGCGACATTGCGTGCGATCGGAGCCATACGTGCTTCTGTCGGAAACTTGCGCTTGCACAATCATGTTTATTCCCGAGATACTAGCAAAATCTCTTTATTTTTTAAAATTGTAAATATGCAAAATTATATCTACACTGTGAAAGATAAGACTCCAGCGTGACTTTGCGAATATCCATTGAAAGGAACAATATTTAGTAACAAGAATAGCTAACTAAATATATTTTTGACTAAGTAATTCACCGATTTTTTCCTGTACACTTTTTAACGCAGAGATGTATATCGTCAGGTTCCATTCTTAATTCGCGTGGCTACCATCAGCGCAGTGAAGGGGCACCAGGTGAGAGTTTCGTTCGACGGCTGGAGCGATCACCTGTCCTACTGGCTGGACGACGACTCGCCTGACTTACATCCCGTCGGCTGGTGCCTCAAGACCGGACATCCTCTAGAACCTCCACTCAGTAAGTTTAAATTTCTTAAGAAGATACTCTTAGTAATTCGCGTTAGCCTGACTGAGCCGAGTTTGCGATACTAGGCTTGGTTATTCTCTCTATACATTAAACACAAATAAGTAAGAGTAAATAGTTATAAGTAATAGTTAATATTATAGCGGGTAGGTAGCGTTCAGAGTACAATTACTATTGTGCTCTACTCTGTAGATATTCTATTATACCATATTTGGCAAATACCAGGACCAGTACACTAGGTATGCTGCCGAGATGCAAATTACATCACGGTACTCAGGCTGAGTTACTCATGTGCCTACCATTTGTCCATGAATGGTACCGGAGCTGTTAAGTAGCTCACTACCCACTAACCACTGAAGGATAGCTAACTTGTAACCCAGCTTAGGCCGTGAAAGCCGTGACGCCAACAACCATTTTTCCTTGAATGGTACCGGAACTGCGAAGCACGCTCACTTCTCGGTACACATAAGCATATCTTCGCTCTCTGCTCGGCTGGGTAGGCTGGTTCTTACGTCTAGCACAATGAGACTACTTGCAGCTTACTACGGCAGCTATGGCCAGTTTATACTTGTTATTCGAAAGTGAATTTTATAACGCAATTGTAGGTTTTATTATGTGAGAGTATACAATTTAAAATACTTAAACTAGACCAAGCCTGTATTATAGGTGTCAGTTTCTTCCTCTGTATACAACACAATATAAGCAACTTTTGCATGTCAACCATTTAGAATAGTATCGTTTGCATGATAACTACATAGAATAGAATATTAAATTTATTTGACAACAACACAATGACATAACAAACTCGCAAAAAGAAGATACAAAACAAAATAGGCACAAAAGAACTTATTACATTAAGTACCACAAGCTTGTAAAGAATAAATGCTCACCACTCTCTACCGGATGCAGCTTACCTATTGTTTTTAACTCAAAAGTAGGTAGGTAATAACTACCAACCTGCTTAGTGAAAAACAGCGCGAATTATCAGACAGAGCCTAAAATTGACTAATAAATTGACGCACAGTTATCAGACAGTTTTGGCAGATAGCTGCACAATATGCTATATATCTATATATTATACATAACGTGTACTGTACCCCCAGCGGTGGAGGAATTGTCCTTGGTAGGCGCGTGCGGCGTGGGCGGGTGCCGCGGGCTGGGCTCGAACCGCGGCGGTGCGCTGAAGCAGCACGGCAGCGCGGCCGCGTGCCCGTACCGCGCGCGCGCCGCTAGCCTGCCCGAGCGCGTATCCACGCCCGCGCCACACGACCCCGACCGACACCTGCCCAAGGAGCGCAGGTAACATACTGAAGCACTCCTGCCCAAGGAGCGCAGGTAACATACTGAAGCACTCCTGCCCAAGGAGCGCAGGTAAACATACTGAAGCACTCCTGCCCAAGGAGCGCAGGTAACATACTGAAGCACTCCTGCCCAAGGAGCGCAGGTAACATACTGAAGCACTCCTGCCCAAGGAGCGCAGGTAACATACTGAAGCACTCCTGCCCAAGGAGCGCAGGTAACATACTGAAGCACTCCTGCCCAAGGAGCGCAGGTAACATACTGAAGTACTCCTGCCCAAGGAGCGTAGGTAACATACTGAAGCACACCTGCCCAAGGACGGCAGGTAACATACTGAAGCACACCTTTCCAAGGTGAGCAGGTAACATACTGAAGCACACCTGCACAAGGAGGGCAGGTAACATACTGAAGCACTCCTTTCCAAGGAGAGCAGGTAACATACTGAAGCACGCCTGCCTAAGGAGGGCAGGTAAAATACTGACGCGCTCCTGTCCAAGGAGAGCAGGTAACAATCACACCTGCCCAAGGAGTACTTTTATCTATTTTTCAATATACTTTTTATTACCTCTGGCCGGTCTTCCCGCCGTCACGGCGTTATTGCGGTCTAGTCTTGCCGCTGTGACGGCGTTTCGGTCCCCGCTCAGTTTTTTTACCCTTATATATATAAACTCCTGTAATGACAATGTGTGTTTTTCCAATAACATTGTCTAAACATATTCCTGTTCTGAAATTGTGAATCTATCATTAGCGTGATATGATACATTACATAGAGATGTAAGGGGTTCTAACTATCTTCATAGCCTAATTACTATTAATTAATTAATGTTAATTTATTAATCAATGTGTAAATTTTCGTTCCAGATCTCGAGGGCGGCCGCCAAAGCACAAGCGAATCGAGGAAGTTTCCAAAAATGATGTAAGTTACCACTTTCACTGCCACTGTCTGTTTTAATCGCGTTACCTAAACCTGTCTAAATAATACCAACTTTGTAGGCTTCAGATGAAGACTCAATTTCGAGTAGCGGCGGCAAGCGGTGGCGTGGTAGTAGTGAAGCCCCCTTCTCGGGTTCGGAGCCGCCCCTCCCTCCGCGCCCGCAGCTCCCCCCTTTGCGGGCCAACGTCTCACAGTACATATCCGACCTCGGCCTGCCTAGCGATCCTACACTATGGAATCAGGTAACACTTTCACGATTTAATATTATGGTTAATGTGTCGCTTCTTTTGTGAAAGCTGAACTCTTTTTTCACTTTTCTAACAAATCTGCTGTGTCTCTATGAATCTAAAGTAAATCGTATAAAAGTCGTAAAATGTGTCTAAGCCTATGTGAAAAACCAAAATGGCTTTTCATTGGTTTGTCACACCAAATTGGTTTTCGTAATTGTTCATCATTGGTCGTCGTCATCACTACGTGTGTATCAATGTCAATGTCCCGCGTATCAACCTATATATAACAAACTGTACATGGCTTGTATGTTTGCAGGAGGAGGTGTGCGCGTTAGTGACGCGCGTGGCGGGCGCGGGCGCGGGTGCGGCCGTGCTGGCGGCGAAGCTGGGAGGCGCCGAACTCGTCATGTGCTCGCGCGAGGAGCTCGTCTGCGTCGCCAGGCTGCGCCTCGGCCCAGCCGTCAAACTCTACAGCTGCGTGCGCCAGCTGCGAGCGCTGCCCGCCTGATGCCAGCGCGTCGCGAGGGCGCGCCCCGTCTGCGACCGACTAATGCGCATCATACTCTAGCGTTCGACCACTGGAAGCCTGACAACTGTCTGATGCTCAGCAACGCTGGCGTCGAGTGGATGGCTGAGACTGCTGTCTGATGCTCAACAACGCTGGTCTCAAGTGGAAGCCTGAGACTGCTGTCTGATACCATCAACGCTATTGTAAAAGCTAAAGCTGTAAAGAAACACCCGTGCTGGTCAGCAGTGAACGCCTGAGATTGACTGATTCTAAGTTACGCCCGGGCTGATCATCAGTGTACGCCTGAGACTGTCTGAAGATAATTAGTGCTGGTATAAGAATAAGACTGATTCTGAGTTACGCCCGGGCTATTTATCAGTTTATGCCTGAGACTGTCTGTCCGCTGGCGTAAGGGTTATGACATGCTTAGCCTCATGAGGCTGAAGCTGATGGTAGTCACCAGTGATTTAAGGCCGTCGTCCATGAGTATTGTACGATGTTGATGATGTCCCTTTGTCTGCAGCTCCCTCATGTGAGACTGATGTCTAATGATGATTTGGTGAAGACCAGTATCATAATGTACACAGTGAGAGTTGTTCAATGTACAAGACATGGTGTCTAGACTTCTAGAGTGGCAGATGAGTGAAGTACGACTGAATAATACGCTTATTAAGTTATGACATTACAGTGGACAGAAACTTAGTGTCAGAATGTTATTTAAATTGAACATCTTCCTTCGATATGGATTTCTTGTGAAATGTTTCCGCCGGCAAGTGTAAATTATTTTTACTACTCAATCTGTAAATAATTCGTGACATTGGACTAAGTGACAATTAGGACCGAAACATTTATTTATGTGGTAGAATGAAGAAACTTCAAAGATATATCAAAAAACATTTTTATTTACAAACTAATCATTATTATCAAAGTGAACCTTTTTATTTGTGGAACAACCAACATTATCAGTATTCAACATTATTATGACTAGAAGGTGTTTTGTTTTTGAAGTAAGGAGTAAATCAAGGACTATCAAACTCATTATGTGGCAAGTTAAGACAAAATTAAGCTGATTTTTTTAAGTTCGAAAGTTACCAAGACGCTGGTGTTATTAATAATTGAGCGGTTAGTGAAATGTTTTGGTGTATAAACTATTCTAAATAAACACAGAGATCTTAGACTTTTGTACTTTTTTTGCCAAAAACTTATTTATTTCTATGCTATTACAGCCAACTGACAAGAATGATATTTTATTTTTAAGAAGACTTAGTATTTTAAGTTTTAGTCAACATTTATCTAAGTTATGTACATAAAATTGACAATATGATTAGAGTAATATAATTTCCTTTAATTCTGAAATTGAAATTCAAAATTAGCACAAAATGGGTTAATCATGCTTTAAATGTGAGGTTGTGATTGTAGCAATCTATTTTGTGTATGTGTAAAATTGTGTCTAATATAAAAAATTAAGTTTTTATTCAGAATCTAGCATTTTTACATTAAAATTATAGTTAAAATATTTTGGACAATTCTAGAAAGTGTTTGTTCAATTGAATGTAAAGTGTAAATAATGTAGAAAATATTTTAGTTACAATACTGTAAGTATAAAATAACCCTGACTTTATGTAAATATATTATAAATAAGGGTCTTAGTTTTTAGTGAGTAAGTTGTTTATAGTTGGAATGTCACTCTACATAGGAAATACTTGACTCCACATTAAACTACTTTAGAAGCCAAGTTACCATGAAATTATTTTTTATAACTCGGATTTTGGAAATTGAGAAGTAACAAGAAGTAATTCTTATCTATTATTTTTACAATGAAAGTTAAACTGTCAATAATGGACTGTTATTTACCTATTCTAATAATTAGGTTACTGAAATGTGAAAACCTGGAGTTTACAGAAGTAACCAGTAGGAACCTTTTTTACATGAAATAGAAAAATATTTTGTTACTAAATACTAAATTACTCCTATGAGTTTCTGTGAATCTTGTATAGTAAGTAGGTTGTATAGTAAGGAGTTTTTACATAACAATGTTATGTAACTGTGCCATTTTATAGGCAAACATATTCTCAAAAGTTGTTATTTGAAATAAAATCTGATGAAACTTTTTTTATTTTAAATACCTATATTTATATTTAATAGGTAAGTAGGTATTGCTCAACAGTGTTAATTGGGTGTGAGCAACAGTGCAGGGAGCAAGTCCATCACCAGACTAAGACTCAACATGCATCTCATGGTTTCTCGTGAGTCTGCTGAGTCCGTATAGCTTGGGCATAAATTATGAATGAACAAGCGTGAGCATGTTGGATTAGCACTGGGTTTCACCCGACCATTCCCCCACCGCATCACCTACATAGATCACACAGGCGCGGCCGCGTTGGCGAAAAATTGCTACTATAGGTAAAATAAAATAAATTTGTATCACTTTATTTATTTTACTGAGCCCCCTTTTATGCTGCCTGCCATACATAAGTCCTATATTACATTGTTGGGTCCAAAGGTAGGGTGAAGAATAATACATAGCATGTACTGTACTGTACTTATGTACCTAGTCAAAGAAATGAGAAAAAAAAATGCAAATAATGCCAACATTTGTCCCTCGGGAATCGAACCTGCAACCTTTTACCATAGAGTGTTTTCACTGCGCCACAGACCTAGACAGAGAAAGCTATAGACGACGAGATAATTCATCTCATTCTTTCAAGAAAGAGAACTACTTATGCGTGCTTCATGCAAATAAGGGAGACCGCACTATAGATTTGCTGTCCCTTATCGCGTGCCGGTTTTTTCGTTGTTTAGCGCAACATTGCGCTAAACAAACTTTGGCAGCTAGCAGCAGTTTCGGAAGATTTTGTGAAAAACTTGTTTGAAACTAAATTATTACCTGGAAAAATTATGTTTCATCTATTGTAAATCAATAATAACAAATGAATGTTATGGATTTCTCTATCAAAATGGATCGGTGTAGTGTATTTTGGTGCAAAAGTGGCAGTGATCAAAACATTCCGGATTTGTCTTTTCATTCGTAAGTATCGTACTTTTGATGAGGTATTTATTCCAAAATGGATTGTTAACTAGACTTCCACAATAAATAACAACATTTAGAGCAGAAATCTGTAAGAAAATAAGCCAAAAAGTGAAATTCAATTTTGTTTTGTTTTGTTTGGTGTTGCCGGCATTTGAAATGAATTTTGCCCACTGCACATTAATTTTTGGCTCAACTTTCATTTATTTGTAGTGAGCTAGGCGGCTGGAACTTTTGTCACAGATAGGTCTATATCTAGGAAGCCTAAATCTAAAATGGCGTAGTGCGGAACCAAATAGTTTTTGAGATATGATTATTTGAAAATTCATCTTCTTTTTATTTATGGCCTCTGTGGTAATTTTTGGTAATTCGACATTGACAATGATATTTCTCGTTGTTAATGTAATACGTTGAATAGACAGTCGGTTATTAGATTTTTTACAACCACCTGGAAATCCTTCTCGCAGCAGTAGGTTCTAGGACACCCCAACTTGAGTAGCAATATCACAGAACTGACGCAGATCACCCCGATGCCACGTAGTCTTGTGGTCCCTATGCGTAGATTGGATATAAAAAATGTGGAACCAGAAATTCGCGTGGAAGATCCTGAGTGGAGCTAGCCCGCGAGGACGAGTGGACGAAGCGACACTCAGGGCCGACGAGGTCAAATACCCGAATCAAATATCCATTTATATGATTGAAAAAACTGTTTTTAAACTGATCATAGGTCATAGGTCCGTAGTAGTCCGGTAGTGTGTTTTGGCGTATATTGTTTAATTTTTTTCTCTCGTTAACCTCAAAACTTAATTATTTTTTTCTCGGAAACTGTGAGATTCCCCCTTTTAGAGGGAGAGTCCTCACTCCCTCCCTGCCCTTCCCCACCCCATAAGTTCATTACATATAAAGGAAAGTCGTTTCATTTTTTATTAGAAATTATAAATTATATAATTTCTTTGGTTCATTATTATTTGCATAGCCCGGTTTAAAGATGACGTTTTAATTTCAGGATAAAAAACCAAAGGGCCACGTAATTCAATGGATGGTAACTGAAAATACACCTGTATGTCTCCAGTTATGTGAATCTTCGTAAGTATAAAAAACTTAAGTTTATTTTGATACTGATTTTATCGTTTAAAAGCCATGTGCTATATTTGGTCAACCTTGACTAACCGAGGTCTTAATGAATGTATAGGAAAATAGACCACGAAAATCAAAGAATTCATAATTTTTTTATATGTTGTGCTATTAAATGTTATGTTATTGTTATTTTTATTATTATTATTATCATACCTACAATGGTAGAATTCGTTCATTTTTGTCTTGGTTTAAAACTTTTTTTTTTAATTTCAGACAAGAGAACCAGAGGCTACGTTAAATCAACGGTTCATTCAGATTTAAAACGGATTCGGGATTCGTCAGTCACAACTGACAGCATTTTTTGACAATTCACCTATATGCCCCCAATTATTTAAATCTGCCACAGTAAGTAAGTATCAAAAAGCCTAAGCTATATTTTATCAAAACTGGGTAAGTGAAACCCAAGATACTGCATACTTCATCTTGGTTAAGCAACACTCCGCCCGGACACTACTTATATGGGTGATCTGGATGGCATTTAGATCTGAGCGCTTTCGCCCTTCGGAAGGCACGTTAAGATGTTCTTCCCGGCTTTTTCAGCTGTTAGCCATGTCGGAGGCTTTCGGGTGGCCTAAAAATTCCGACATCAGAGTTGGCCACTACTTCATACGAAGAAGAAGAAGACCAATATGTTCCATGCCTCAATTCATATGTTTCATCATTATCATCAGCAGCAGCATTAATAGCTTGTTATATTTCCCAGCCAGAACGATGAAGACCTTGTAAAAGCAATAAATTTATTGTATTGTATTGTATTGTATTTGTATCTAAATTTTGCGTGAGGGAGAAATAAACAATACTCAATACCTTTCGCCTTTATTATATTAGTAAGATTGCTAGCCTTTTATGTACGTATTTTCTACATTTGTTATGTTTAAATACCAAAATTAATTTTTGATTACTGTTTTTAGGGTAAATCACGAACATACACACCACGAAGGCTGCGGGAAAAAATTGCGTTGGACTGCTAAGCTATTAGAAGATACGCGCAAAACTGCGAGCTCTTGGGGAAAAAAGTTGGCGTTTTATAAAAAAGTAGGGAATTTAGAAAATATGATTGCAGAATCGAAAGCATATTTTCTAAATGTTGAAGTTTTGGAGAAATAAAAATATATTTCCTATAATTCTATTCATTTTAGTGTGTAGGAATTTTGAAAGCGTATACAAGAAACATAAAGACATGCGTGAATGACAACTTAGGACACAAATAAATAATAGGTTATTTTTGCCGTTCTGTAAAAAATCAATGCAAAATATATCTTTATTCATGTCCGTTAAAATATTCAATAGTCTCCCCGAAGACATGAAAGATTTGACACTTAGCCTTTTTAAAATAAGACTTTACAAATGGCTTGTAGATAAATGCTTTTATAAGATTAAATTGAATGTATTAAAACTAAATAATAATTTACTATTTTTATTTCTTCATTTGAATGGTTAGTTTTCATTTTGACATATATTTATTAAGTAATCTCGATTGTCAACTTAATTATTGTTAATTAAAATTAACCGATATTAATGATAATTAATGACATATATACATATAACAATTTAATATTTGCACGCTTCTGTAATGAAGTATAAGTATGCGATCCACATAGCCTTTAAGATTTTCCTTTGTAATTACCATACTTTTATGCAAATAAATATAATTTCATTTTATTTGATTTAAAAATTATATAGGTAGGTGCATTCAATCAAATTTGCTAAACATCCTTCCTTCCCTAACATATTATCAAAAGTCATTAAAACTTGTTAGTGAAGGTAGATTATAAATGAAAAAAAATTTCGTGTCTATGAAAAAATTTATAGATTAATACTTTACCTGCAGTATTAATTGATAGAATAATACTTTACCTGCATGACATTAATTTCTTGTTAGATTTATATTTACCCATTATCATCATCAGCCTATAGCAGTCCATTGCTGGACATAGGCCTCCCCTAATGAGCGCCTGAGTCCCTGTCCTGAGTTCGATGCATCCAGCTTCTACCAGCAGCATTTCGCAGATCGTTACCACCTGGCCGGAGGGCGTATTATCAGTATATTTTACCCAAATCTATGGAAATTTTAATTATGTGGCAACCCTGCAGTTGATATGAGAAAGACTAGGGTGGCCACGCAAACTATAAATCTATATATATACTTAATCTATGGCCACAGAGATCCTAATTGGAACAAAACTGTCAAACCCGATTGATTGGTAGCCTACAGAGAAAGCAATAGACGACGAGATAACTTCATCTCATTCTTTCAAGAAAGAGAACTACTTATGCGTGCTTCATGCAAATAAGGGAGACCGCACTATATGATTTGCTGTCCCTTATCGCGTGCCGGTTTTTTCGTTGTTTAGCGCAACATTGCACTAAACAAACTTTGGCACCTAGCAGCAGTTGCCTCATTGGGGGCAACTACCTTTTCTTATGTTATTTGCAGGCAGGGAGGAGTTCAACCCCCTCAACTCCGTCAAAATACACTAGATATTACGAACTTTTTAATTTTTTAATTCATAAGGTACTTATTATGTACCTAGGTTAATTTGGAACGATCAATACATTGTCATGTGTGAACTAATTAGCTATTAATTATACTGTGTCCAGTGCCGAAAATAAGGCGGTGCCACCGGTGCCCGGGTACAGGGCGCAGACCATGCATGGTAGTATTCATTACTTATTTCGTTAATATCCAGTTATAAATCGTAGTTTTCTTTTCTGGGGGGCGCAAAAATGACCAGACCAGCCCCCCTATTTAGTAAAATTGACAGCTCAGTGTACAACCGACTCTCGGTTGGCAACCGAAATGAGTGGGCAACTGAAAAAATAATTTATTCGGTATTCACTACAGTCGATATGTATGGGTGCCTTTCAGAAAATCACCGGACGTCTCTATTGTTTTATCGATAATATTTTTGAGTTTTGACAATCGTTTGACGGCACGAATGTCATTTTTTGTGAGATTTCATTTTATGGAAAGTGATTGTATTGTGAAAAGTGATTTATAAAAAATAAGACTTAATAATACTTACTATAAATAAGCTTACACTAGGTACTGCTTATCACATCTAGCTAAGTAGGTATATAGTACACATAAAGGAACACCCAACAGGCAGATAGAAATATAGCATTGCTTGACCCAACACAATCATATTCCCTGTGTATCAAATCCTTCCCTTCTCGTGGGTGTTCGAAACTACGAGTCCACCCACCACAACACCCATACCCGGAACAAAAGAAATGGCAGATTATGGAAACATTGTCTTGCAGAGGAAATCGATCCCGCAACCTCTACCTCTTGCGTCTCAGCTGGCTTTTCATCCCTTGCCTCAAAGAGGATGTCTCTTCCATATTTTCATTATTAAAAACCAAAATTGGAATGCAATTTAGAGTTGGCTAGGTCACTGGTCCTCATTGAATGTCATAATACTAAAATACCTCGGTAACTCACTGCTGGACTTAGGCCTTTTCCAGTAAGCGCAACTGAGCCCGATCTTTGGATCTCCACATCCACTAATAATTATTATATTATTATCAATTTAACACGTATTTTGTTTTTATAGTTCTTCAAAATGGGAGTTGGGCTACCCCGTTGCTTTGGGCCTATGATCTAGAGTGGAGTCGGTTCAAGGTTGAAGAGCGTCAAATGGCTGCGCTGCGCTGGAGGGTATCGCGTCTGCAATGGAAAGAATACTCGCGGGACAAGAAAACGACCCTATGCGTCGAGACGAGGGCAACTAGTCTCTCGACTACATACATCCAACCAAACAAAGTTTCACATTTAATAACTAGAACACCAATCGAGATTATTTTGATAGCTATAGCTAAGCACCGCGCTTAGCTACCTGAATATTGGTGGACTACCTTCCGTCCTCAGAATTATCTACCTGAGTGTACGCTTAATAAGTAAGGAGCAATAAAACATTGTTTTTTCAAGACAAAGTGTTTCAATTATTATTTCGTTAGCCAAAGTAGTTCCTCAATAAACGAACGGCCATCTTCTGCAGCACAAAATAATATGGTCTTGACATCTACAACATTTTCCCACAATTCAATGCTGTAAGACAATGCTGTGGAAGTAGCTGAAATAAACTAGTTAACAAATCTGATTCTACGTCAGAAAAAGGCTTATTACACCACGCGGTATTCAGTCTGTCTTAGTAAGACTGCCTTACTAGATTTACTATGACCGACTTAGTGACTTACTCTTATTACACCACGCTAAGTGCGAAGACAGTCTTACTAAGACAGACTGAATACCGCGTGGTCTAATAAGCCTTGTTAAAAGATCCTAGGTACTGCCTAAGCTGTAGAACAAAGTCTGTTTGGTAACCCATCTATGTGAGCGCTCCACTTTAAAACAAATAAATAAGATAATGAATAATCGTTTATTTCAGGCACATATAAATATGATTAAAAAAGCCCATAGCTATTCGCCATAGCTTCTGCTTCGCTGCCGCTTCTCTATAGCTGGCTGAAATCACTGGGCTGAAATTCGGATCCATGAATACCTACATCCATGTGCTTTGCCAGAATCTGGAGAGTAGGACTTGAAACCAATATTTCTACTGCTCTCCAGCCTCTGAAGTGACATTGGGACCGACCCCTGACACCGACCCCGGTCGTCTCATCAAAACGGGAGAGGCAGATCTTGATAGTCGGCTGGTATCGCGGCGGTACTGCGCTTGTTGCGGGCCGAATCTCTGTCGAAGTGTCGACGTATCCCTATCGACCTCATTCCTGTCAGGGACATTGACCTTCGATTTTTCCAAACTCTTGCGTTGGAACTCGACGCAAGGCGCCGGAAGCGATGGCTGAGGTTAGCGAGACACTTGCGCTTCTTCTGCTGGCGAGGACGTGAAGCAGGAAAAGGCGTACCTAGGTTAACTAAGGTTGTACTTACCTGAAAATATAGTAATATCCTAAATATATTTAATTTTTTCTTTTATTTAGTTTTACCCATAGATAAAAGTATACTGTTAGGTTAACCTTAAGGTTATTGGTAATTAAATTTAACCTACTTCGAGGTTTTTGAATGAGCTATTTTGCATGCATTTGGAAATCGGATGGCAATGCAAAATTATTTGACATGAAGCTATGAAATCTTGATGACGAGGGTCTGAAGATGGAGCCGCAAGAATGCAACTGGAACTCCCTTATGAAATGTACTAAGAAAAGTATTGTAGAAGCCAGATTTGTTTGCTTTGTTGTCTTGAGTAGGTAATTTCTAGGCCTACCTAGTATAGAACGTGGTTCTTTAGTCTTGTACCATATGAGGGTTTAAGCGGTTCCAACCTCCATCTTTGGAATCCATGCCAATCTCACCTGCCCGTGTTGCACCCTGCTGTATAACAAACTAATGAGGCTCTGGCGGCCGGCTGTATGCGGCATAGCGCAAACCGGCACAGGTAAATTCCCTGACCGCCAACGGGCAGCACTTTCGGGTACGAGAACGTGTGCCCTGCGATCCCCAACCCGCATGCCCAGCGCCAGCGTAGGATTATTATGGGTATTATCTCCCAGTGAACTGTACTCCCAATGGCTGGTGTGATGTGGTGCGGTTTGGTGGTTCTATATCTACTCAAACCTTACCTCAAACCACGAGAAATTTAACTCGTACTTGAATAAAAATGTAAACAAAGAAATGCCAAACGTACATTTGACAGCTTCGGTGGGCAACCGAAGTGAGTGTGTAACTGAAAAAATAATTTATTCGGTATTCCGTACGAGATTGTGAGATGATGCATCAAAGGTGGCTTTCAGCAAGCCACTGAACGTCTCTAGTATTCTATCGACGTTATACGACTGATTAAAATATAGCCATTTTACCACCAACCGAATGGGAATAAAGACTATCTTTAATTATTTGCGTATGTACCTTCGCCATAGATAAATTAAACGCTACCCACCTTCACGTTTTGAGTAAGTAGGTAGGCTAAAAAAGTTAGGTTTCAGTGCGAAAACAAAAATAGGTACGACAATATAGCTAACTAGATAGAATACCTACCTAAATTGCTCGTGTAGCTATTGTTCTGAATCTATCTTTGTTTTAGTTTATAAAAGGAAGCAAGATTAATGTAGATACTGGATTAGACTCTTTGTATTTTCCATTTACAAATTAAGTTTATTGAAAATTACAATATTTACACATTTTTATCCCTTTATTATCTCAATGTGAACCTTGTGTATGACATAAGGTTGACCCCAACTTAAAAAGCAGACACTGATCATTACGTGGGCTGGGCACGACCGCAACTACCTACGGCAGCCTGTTGTTTCATCAGTAGTTGGAGATAGGTCACATAGCTAGGCAAATAAATCAAAAATCCTAATGATTTTATGATCAATAATGTAAACAAGGAATCAGAAAGAATCAATGCCACTACATTTTATTAAAAATCAGACAAAAAGTTTATTTAAATATTGTACTACCAAAATACAAATAATTTAAATACAGAACAAATTCTAATAGACTACCTCACACAACAATTAGTCGAATAACAGTGCCGATCACTTCCCAATCATCAAACACTGCTAGAAACTAGTTCCTTTCGCAATGCATTTCACCAAGGAGATCGACTACCAATTTGATCTCCACTTTGGATACTGAATACCAAATGATAAGATATCGATAGAAATATTCGATGTAAACCGATGACGTCATCACAGTGTGCAACTGCACATAACATTCTAGCCACCTAGCCCCAAAGAGGTTGGATTTTTTTTACTAAATCTATGCCTAGCCCGGTTCATAACATTGAGGTGGGCAACTGATATAATAGGTAGCAGTATTATTTAATTTTCCTACCGATCCGAAGGTAAATGTTCAATATTCATAATTCATTACCAGTCACACAATGTAGGTTTTAGTAAAGCGGTACATTACTGTTTCTAGCTTTATAAGAACAAATTGTGTTGAGATAATAAAACAAATTATGTTAATTAGGTATAATATTATTTTATCTCACGGTGAGGTACAGTGCCCATAACCCTCCAAACACTGTTACAAACCAGTGTCTCTCGCAGGACCTTATACCAAGAAGGTCGGTTACCAATTTGATCTCCACTTTCGTTACGGAATACCAAATAAATATAATTTCGATAGAAACTGTCACAACAAACAGGCATTCGTTGTACACTGTGACGTCACCCCGACGCCCCAGTTTATAACGCAATTGATGCACACCGATGACGTCATCCTAGTTGGCAACTGTAGTAGCGAATACCAAATCAATCATTTGACGTACATTTGTTGCACACCTAGCCTCGGTGCTCATCATTTCGGTGGACAACTGACTTAGTGAATAGCCCCTCTGGTCTGGTAATATCTGTGCCCCCCAGAAAAGAAAAGAAAATTTTATTTCCGGATATTAACCTAATAATTAAAACTTGGTCCTGAGGGGCTATTCACTAAGTCAGTTGTCCACCGAAATGATGAGCACCGAGGCTAGGTGTGCAACAAATGTACGTCAAATGATTGATTTGGTATTCGCTAACTACAGTTGCCAACTAGGATGACGTCATCGGTGTGCATCAATTGCGTTATAAACTGGGGCGTCGGGGTGACGTCACAGTGTACAACGAATGCCTGTTTGTTGTGACAGTTTCTATCGAAATTATATTTATTTGGTATTCCGTAACGAAAGTGGAGATCAAATTGGTAACCGACCTTCTTGGTATAAGGTCCTGCGAGAGACACTGGTTTGTAACAGTGTTTGGAGGGTTATGGGCACTGTACCTCACCGTGAGATAAAATAATATTATACCTAATTAACATAATTTGTTTTATTATCTCAACACAATTTGTTCTTATAAAGCTAGAAACAGTAATGTACCGCTTTACTAAAACCTACATTGTGTGACTGGTAATGAATTATGAATATTGAACATTTACCTTCGGATCGGTAGGAAAATTAAATAATACTGCTACCTATTATATCAGTTGCCCACCTCAATGTTATGAACCGGGCTAGGCATAGATTTAGTAAAAAAAATCCAACCTCTTTGGGGCTAGGTGGCTAGAATGTTATCTGCAGTTGCACACTGTGATGACGTCATCGGTTTACATCGAATATTTCTATCGATATCTTATCATTTGGTATTCAGTATCCAAAGTGGAGATCAAATTGGTAGTCGATCTCCTTGGTGAAATGCATTGCGAAAGGAACTAGTTTCTAGCAGTGTTTGATGATTGGGAAGTGATCGGCACTGTTATTCGACTAATTGTTGTGTGAGGTAGTCTATTAGAATTTGTTCTGTATTTACATTATTTGTATTTTGGTAGTACAATATTTAAATAAACTTTTTGTCTGATTTTTAATAAAATGTAGTGGCATTGATTCTTTCTGATTCCTTGTTTACATTATTGATCATAAAATCATTAGGATTTTTGATTTATTTGCCTAGCTATGTGACCTATCTCCAACTACTGATGAAACAACAGGCTGCCGTAGGTAGTTGCGGTCGTGCCCAGCCCACGTAATGATCAGTGTCTGCTTTTTAAGTTGGGGTCAACCTTATGTCATACACAAGGTTCACATTGAGATAATAAAGGGATAAAAATGTGTAAATATTGTAATTTTCAATAAACTTAATTTGTAAATGGAAAATACAAAGAGTCTAATCCAGTATCTACATTAATCTTGCTTCCTTTTATAAACTAAAACAAAGATAGATTCAGAACAATAGCTACACGAGCAATTTAGGTAGGTATTCTATCTAGTTAGCTATATTGTCGTACCTATTTTTGTTTTCGCGCTGAAACCTAACTTTTTTAGCCTACCTACTTACTCAAAACGTGAAGGTGGGTAGCGTTTAATTTATCTATGGCGAAGGTACGCAAATAATTAAAGATAGTCTTTATTCCCATTCGGTTGGTGGTAAAATGGCTATATTTTAATCAGTCGTATAACGTCGATAGAATACTAGAGACGTTCAGTGGCTTGCTGAAAGCCACCTTTGATGCATCATCTCACAATCTCGTACGGAATACCGAATAAATTATTTTTTCAGTTACACACTCACTTCGGTTGCCCACCGAAGCTGTCAAATGTACGTTTGGCATTTCTTTGTTTACATTTTTATTCAAATACGAGTTAAATTTCTCGTGGTTTGAGGTAAGGTTTGAGTAGATATAGAACCACCAAACCGCACCACATCACACCAGCCATTGGGAGTACAGTTCACTGGGAGATAATACCCATAATAATCCTACGCTGGCGCTGGGCATGCGGGTTGGGGATCGCAGGGCACACGTTACGAAACTCGTACCCGAAAGTGCTGCCCGTTGGCGGTCAGGGAATTTACCTGTGCCGGTTTGCGCTATGCCGCATACAGCCGGCCGCCAGAGCCTCATTAGTTTGTTATACAGCAGGGTGCAACACGGGCAGGTGAGATTGGCATGGATTCCAAAGATGGAGGTTGGAACCGCTTAAACCCTCATATGGTACAAGACTAAAGAACCACGTTCTATACTAGGTAGGCCTAGAAATTACCTACTCAAGACAACAAAGCAAACAAATCTGGCTTCTACAATACTTTTCTTAGTACATTTCATCAGGGAGTTCCAGTTGCATTCTTGCGGCTCCATCTTCAGACCCTCGTCATCAAGATTTCATAGCTTCATGTCAAATAATTTTGCATTGCCATCCGATTTCCAAATGCATGCAAAATAGCTCATTCAAAAACCTCGAAGTAGGTTAAATTTAATTACCAATAACCTTAAGGTTAACCTAACAGTATACTTTTATCTATGGGTAAAACTAAATAAAAGAAAAAATTAAATATATTTAGGATATTACTATATTTTCAGGTAAGTACAACCTTAGTTAACCTAGGTACGCCTTTTCTTGCTTCACGTCCTCGCCAGCAGAAGAAGCGCAAGTGTCTCGCTAACCTCAGCCATCGCTTCCGGCGCCTTGCGTCGAGTTCCAACGCAAGAGTTTGGAAAAATCGAAGGTCAATGTCCCTGACAGGAATGAGGTCGATAGGGATACGTCGACACTTCGACAGAGATTCGGCCCGCAACAAGCGCAGTACCGCCGCGATACCAGCCGACTATCAAGATCTGCCTCTCCCGTTTTGATGAGACGACGATGGTCGGTGTCAGGGGTCGGTCCCAATGTCACTTCAGAGGCTGAAGAGCAGTAGAAATATTGGTTTCAAGTCCTACTCTCCAGATTCTGGCAAAGCACATGGATGTAGGTACTCATGGATCCGAATTTCAGCCCAGTGATTTCAGCCAGCTATAGAGAAGCGGCACCGAAGCAGAAGCTATGGCGAATAGCTATGGGCTTTTTTAATCATATATATATGTGCCTGAAATAAACGATTATTCATTATCTTATTTATTTGTTTTAAAGTAAATGGAGCGCTCACATAGATGGATTACCAAACAGACTTGGTTCTACAGCTTAGGCAGTAGCTAGGATCTTTTAACAAGGCTTATTAGACCACGCGGTATTCAGTCTGTCTTAGCTAGACTGTCTCGCACTTAGCGTGGTGTAATAAGAGTAAGTCACTAAGTCGGTCATAGTAAATCTAGTAAGGCAGTCTTACTAAGACAGACTGAATACCGCGTGGTGTAATAAGCCTTTTTCTGACGTAGAATCAGATTTGTTAACTAGTTTATTTCAGCTACTTCCACAGCATTGTCTTACAGCATTGAATTGTGGGAAAATGTTGTAGATATCAAGACCATATTATTTTGTGCTGCAGAAGATGGCTGTTCGTTTATTGAGCAACTACTTTGCTAGGCTAACGAAATAATAATTGAAACACTTTGTCTTGAAAAAACCATGTTTTATTGCTCCTTACTTATTAAGCGTACACTCAGGTAGGTAATTCTGAGGACGGAAGGTAGTCCACCAATATTCAGGTAGCTAAGCGCGGTGCTTAGCTATAGCTATCAAAATAATCTCGATTGGTGTTCTAGTTATTAAATGTGAAACTTTGTTTGGTTGGATGTATGTAGTCGAGAGACTAGTTGCCCTCGTCTCGACGCATAGGGTCGTTTTCTTGTCCCGCGAGTATTCTTTCCATTGCAGACGCGATACCCTCCAGCGCAGCGCAGCCATTTGACGCTCTTCAACCTTGAACCGACTCCACTCTAGATCATAGGCCCAAAGCAACGGGGTAGCCCAACTCCCATTTTGAAGAACTATAAAAACAAAATATGTGTTAAATTGATAATAATATAATAATTATTAGTGGATGTAGAGATCCAAAGATCAGGCTCAGTCGCGCTAACTGGAAAAGGCCTAAGTCCAGCAGTGAGTTACCGAGGTATTTTAGTATTATGACATTCAATGAGGACCAGTGACCTAGCCAACTCTAAATTGCATTCCAATTTTGGTTTTTAATAATGAAAATATGGAAGAGACATCCTCTTTGAGGCAAGGGATGAAAAGCCAGCTGAGACGCAAGAGGTAGAGGTTGCGGGATCGATTTCCTCTGCAAGACAATGTTTCCATAATCTGCCATTTCTTTTGTTCCGGGTATGGGTGTTGTGGTGGGTGGACTCGTAGTTTCGAATACCCACGAGAAGGCAAGGATTTGATACACAGGGAATATGATTGTGTTGGGTCAAGCAATGTTATATTTCTATCTGCCTGTTGGGTGTTCCTTTATGTGTACTATATACCTACTTAGCTAGATGTGATAAGCAGTACCTAGTGTAAGCTTATTTATAGTAAGTAGGTATTATTAAGTCTTATTTTTTATAAATCACTTTTCACAATACAATCACTTTCCATAAAATGAAATCTCACAAAAAATGACATTCGTGCCGTCAAACGATTGTCAAAACTCAAAAATATTATCGATAAAACAATAGAGACGTCCGGTGATTTTCTGAAAGGCACCCATACATATCGACTGTAGTGAATACCTAATAAATTATTTTTTCAGTTGCCCACTCATTTCGGTTGCCAACCGAGAGTCGGTTGTACACTGAGCTGTCAATTTTACTAAATAGCCCCCCTATTTATAATAATATATAATATATATATAACCTGGACCAAGTTTTGGGTCATGAATAGTAGTTTTAATCTATTATTAGTTTGATATCCAGATATAAATTGAGTTTTCTTTTCTCGTGGGGTGCAGAAATGACCAGATCAGGACCAAGTCTTCGTTGATAATTATAACCTAATACATTAAATAATAATAATACATTGGTTGGGTGAAATTCAGATATAAATCGTAGTTTTCTTTTTCATATTTTGTATGCTCACCTTTGATAGAAAAAATTTGCGGCTCGCTCTGCTCGCTGATTTTGCTACCACCTTTTGGTTGTGAATGGTACATAACTACGCACAATTTTTTTTGAATCCAATCTATAAAGTTTGCAACAATAACGAATTAGAACACAACAGCGCTAGTTAGAATGATTAAAAAAAATTGCGGCTCGCTGCGCTCGCCAACTTCCTTTTTTACGTCTATTGGGTCTAGGCCTAGACACCTACTTTCAAAAAATGCCACCGTTTTCTTTGTCTTTTTTTCCTTTGTGTGCAAAAAAATGTTGGGGATCGCTGCGCTCGCCGATTTTATTTCTATAATAAATAAAGCAACTAAGCACTGAGAAGTCAACTTTAACTTCATATATGCTGTAACGCGAGATAGATTTTCTATTATGTCTGGTATCCAGGCTTAACAATTATAGAAGCTCGCACCGGGCGCGTAACTACGGCACTGACTGTGTGTGTCCATACAAAAAAAACCAGTAATGGAACGTTATCCGGTTTCCGTCATGAGGATCATTCACGTTTTTTGTTAATTAGTTAATTATGCAGATTTGTAGCTATAAAAATCAATATTATATAATGTTTTTGTTTTTATAATAGTATAAAAATGACCAAGATGCAGAGGTTTTAGTATAAAAATTTCGCGGCTCGCTGCGCTTGCCGACCTTAATTACTGTCTTCTACATTAACGATTTCCTATGAATATATAAAAAATCGCAGTTTTCTTTTCGTGTTTTTTTTTTGTGATCATAATAATAATTATTAGTATATCTAGGCAAAATAACACATTTTCTGAAGAAAAAAAAAATTTCGCGGCTCGCTCCGCTCGCAGATGAAAAATAATGAAGAGCGTTCCCAAAAACAAAAATTGCCCCCCCCTAAACGAAATCCTGTATCCGCGCCTGTTTGAAGGATTTATTCGTAGGAAACATAAGTTAATTTGAAGAAAAAAGAACCGAT
Organism: Horisme vitalbata; assembly: GCA_951804965.1. NCBI lineage: Eukaryota > Metazoa > Arthropoda > Insecta > Lepidoptera > Geometridae > Horisme > Horisme vitalbata. The sequence goes on along the minus strand of OX638093.1, from coordinate 11,399,362 downwards.
TTTCAGATTTTTCAGAAACCGTAAAATCAACCCAGAAAATCGGCAAACACGTTAGTCGCAATAGACGAAGTAAAACATACCAAAATAAGTAAAATACCAAGTCTGCTACTTTATATAATATTATTGTATCGTATCGTCGTCGTCGAGTCGAATCTAAAGGGCCTATTAGATCTCGCGGTGTTTTTTTATTTATTTTTATTTGGGTAAAAAAACAATTTCACAATATACTTAGAAATATAATATTGGGCGTATTGCTAAATGTTAACCAACACCTTTTACCTCGGATTAGTCTGTATTGTTAGGATAAAAACATGAGAGGTGGGTAGCACTATACTAAACTCTCAAGAATCTTATTTTTATATGAACTAGTATTACTACTATTTAGTATGTCTTTGTAATACTGTTTTACTAACTAATTATTCAAGCTTAAAACTGACTTAGTGGCTTGTAAGGGCGGCTTCAAACGTTGGTGTAAACGTTGGCGCCAACGTTGGACTGGAAATTTGGTAAGGCGTACACACGTTGCCAAGTATATCAGTTATGTCCCGTCACGGCCAATAACAGGCATGAATTATTTTTAAGCAATACACAATTTATATTAGATTTTATACCTAGGTACGCAATTTGCCAGTTCCTGAGCACAAATTGTGATGCTCACTTTTTTGAAAACCTTCAATTGAGTAAATAATTCCCATATTCTGTTGAATGTTGAGTCCTTTCGAGTTGCGTCCCATATTTTGGGATGCAGTTGGATTTTGATTGCAGTGTAAGTACATGGTATGCTCTTAAGTATTTATTTAAAAAAGTATTAAGAAAAAAAGACAGTTTTCAATCATCATCATCATCATCATCAGCCTATAGCAGTCCACTGCTGGACATAGGCCTCTCCTAATGAGCGCCGTTCAAACTCAAACTTCATTTATTCAGTAGGAACTGTATAGTACACTTTGAAACGTCATTTTTTGAATTTACCACCAATTCGTAACGTAACCAAACAGAGAAGAATTGGCAAGAAACTCTGCTTGGCTTATATTTTTTTAACGTCTTTGTTCTTAATAACTATTACATTGTTTTTGATGGAGTTGGAGGCAGTTTCATCCCAAGCTTTTTTGTCATCTAAATAATCAAATATTTTATAATAAGCATTATTACATAGATTACGTTTAACAACATTTTTGAATTTATTTACAGATAGATTAATCAAGTCATTTGGGATTTTGTTAAAAAATCGTACACACATCCCTTTAAAAGATTGACTAACTTTATGGAGCCTTACAGTAGGAACAGCTAGTTTATCTTTATTTCTAGTGTTAACATTATGATGGTCGCAATTTTTCTTGAACATGTTAATATGTTTTCGGACATGCATTAAGTTTTCATATATATATTGGCACATTGCGCCCTGTCCTGAGCTCAACGCATCCAGCTTCTACCAGCAACCTTTCGCAGATCGTCACCCCACCTGGTCGGAGGGCGTCCTACACGACTTTTGCCGAGCCGCGGTCTCCACTCAAGAACTCGTTTACGCCAACGGTTATCGGTTCTTTAATGTAATCCCTAAAAACAATAACAGGTGTTTTCCGGTTAATCGATTTTAAAATTGTTAAATACTTTTTGATTAAATAAATTCCTTTAAAAACCTGCTATGATGCATTTTATTTAGTAGCTCGCAAGCCTACTCAAGAAAACAATAAAGAAAATTAACAAAAAGGATGGCTAATTAAATAATCGTAACAAACGATCTAAAGGTAGCTACAATGAATATAATGTAGGTATTTGATTTTTGCTGTTTCCATGAATATAGGAAAGTCAGTTCGGCAGATTATGGCAGAATTGTGGGCCAGTGTGAGGCAGAATCGCCACTTTTGAGATGGTCACCCTGTTGGCCTAGCTGGATGTGCTGGATTTATAGGAGTTGGCAACCCTGGTGGCTGACAACTTGTTTGGTGGAGTTGTTTTTCTTTCATGGTTTTTGAGAATTTTTGTCTCAAAATTACTGTAAAATACATAGAAAATGTCTCTTTACTGCGCAAGTAAGTATAACTATTAATATAACTAACATAGTTTTTGGAAATCTTTGGCATTAAACAAGCGCCAAACTGCCGGGGGAGGCAAGCTTTTGTGATCCTGTTTCTATTCTGAATACGTATCCTCCAGAGGCTATTGTAATTCACCTGGAATTTAACTAGGTACTGCTACGAACGTAGAAAAGCTGTGTATGAAAATTAATTATAATATTACATTATTACTTTTGTTCCTATCAAACATAACCTAATTTCTTTGCAGTATCTAACGAAGTCCCGGAGACTCCCGTGGTGTCTCCGACATCAGGGGCGGTGTTTGAGAAGAGAGTAATTGAAAAGTACATCATAGAAAATGGTGTAGACCCTATCAATGGAAAAGAATTGCGAGTAGAAGATCTTATTGAAATCAAAAGTAAGTTAAATCAGCTATGTTTGTAAGCTGTTTTTCTAGAATAGTTGATAATTAATGAAATGTTCCTTTAGCCCCACCGATAGTGAAGCCTAAACCTCCAAGTGCTACGTCCATCCCTGCAACACTGAAAAGTATGCAAGATGAATGGGATGCTCTGATGCTGCATGCTTTCACACAGCGCCAGCAACTCCAGACCGCTAGACAGGCAAGTGACCACTTACCTCCTTTTATCTATAAACTGTCTGTTTCAAGTATTAGCAAGCATTTTGATTTAACACCACAGATTTGCACCTGAGAGTGTAATTGTGATTTTATTATTATTTAATTACTAGCTTCCGCCCGTGGCTTCGCTCGCGTGGTACTAGGATAAAAAGTAGCTATGTGTCTAGGTCACAAACTATGTATATTCCAAGTTTCATCCAAATCCGTTCAGTAGTTTTTGCATGAAAGAGTAACAAATATTCATCCATACATCTATAATCACAATTTTTCGCATTTATTATATTAGTAGGAAGTAGGATAGATGAGCAGCCTATGTGTCCATTTCAGCCAATGTCAATAAATAAAGTCATTGTTTCTGTGACTTTTTTATCACTGTTTGATTTAGTCACTGCCAGATGTCAAGTTATTTTTATTTTTGGAGTTGTTTGCTGAAGTAGCCTATAGAAAATCTTCAGGTAGCAAGTTTCAGAAGATATCCTGATTGTTTGGCAAGTTATAATGAGGCCTTTGTAGGTGTCTATAAGATCACCATGAAGATGTCTTTCTTCAAGATTAGTGAGGTTTAGGTATAGGTTTTTTTTTTAATTTTCTGTAAATGTCATTAAATAACTAACTAAATTTCTGTTGGCAGCATTTTAGTTGCATGTAATGACAGCAAAGAAATACATTTAGAATTATCTTGTGGGGCTGCATTCAAAGAGACTAATCTAACAAAGATTTACCAAAACGTTTGTCAGATTAAATAAATAAATAAATTTTGCACATTTTGATACATTATAATTAAGTAAGTTAGTAGAACATGTGTTATGGATGGGCGATATGGGTGTGTAATTTGGTGTTATACCCAAATAACCAATATATAATTGTTTTTTGTAAATACATACATACACAGAAAACACCCAGACCGAAGACAAACATTTTTGGATCATACAAAACTTTGTCTAGTGGAGGGAACCGAAACTGCAACTCGAGCGGACCTTTGTCCACTGCAAATCAGAGGTCTCAATAAAACTCGTGTTTATTTTTTACATCAGCCTGAAGCTGCTCGTACATAATTAAATAATAATAATAATAATTTGTAATAATAGGAGCTAAGCCACGCACTGTACCAGCATGATGCGGCATGCCGTGTCATTGCCAGGCTCACCAAGGAGGTGACGGCAGCTCGAGAAGCCCTGGCCACACTGAAGCCACAAGCTGGAATCGTAGCACCTCAACCTACACACCAGGTGATTATTATTTGCAAGCATATAGTATTTGTTTTGTATTCTGTATTGATTTGAGAAATTTGATGTGCATTACCATGTGCTTAAAACAGTAAAGGAATTAAAATACTGTGAGGTTTGCAGTATAGTCATCTCCACACATATTGACAATGTCCTGTGGGCAAGGCAGACTGAGGGGATGGTATAGTATAGTTGCCGTGCAAGCCTACTCCATCTAATTATGTCCTAGGTAGGGCATCCTGGTCAGTGAGTAAAAGTTACCTATTAAGGCTGTATAAATCACATAATTTTTTTCCTGTGGTTAAAGATATTTATTTCTCGAAGAACATAATAAATACAGATCACTTACAGAGTAATTTAGTTAGCTATAGTATGTACTCATAGTACTGGTTTATGACCAGCTATATATCAGTAAGCTTAACCAGGTTACTTTAATTACAATATATTAGTGTACTTCAAAACATACTCCTTTGTACCTAAATTTTAATCCTAGTGTTTCATATAAACAATGTTGAAATGGACAGCTAATTCTTATTCTAATTTGAGCTGGGGGGGAAAATTCTGCACTGACAACTCGCATTGGAGTGTATTGTGCATTGCCCCCCTGCTAACCTAACCCCAGCCAGCCCTGCTCTGCCCTAATGGAGTTGCGTGGAAACAAACATACTCACACACACAAACTTAGTGAAGTAGGATAAGGTGAACCCTTTCATTGACATTTAATTGAGAGTATGAGTTTGCAGGTGGAGGGCGTGGGCGCAGCGGGCGGAGGGCTGGCGCCGGCTGGCATGTCTGGCGCGGTGCTGGCGAGGCTGCAGGAGCGTGCCACCGCGCTTACACAGGAACGCAAGCGCCGCGGACGCACCGTGCCCGAGGGCTTGCTCTCACACGACCAGATACGAGCCTTCAACACGCTCGCCTCACATCCAGTAAGTTCACCAATGGCCGATTCACACATATCAGTGAAGTCACAGTTCCGGCAACGTGTCCGCTCAGTTCAGTATCAGTGCTACAGTATTCAGAGTTGTGGCAGTCTTCAGTAATTCACACATATCAGTACTGAGTAACAAATTCTTCCGTGATTTCAGGTGATGGCACTGACATTGAAAAGTGGGGTTCACAGAGAATGTATGAAAGAATATTTCGTACTGTGTCGGAACTGTGGGTTCACTGATATTTGTGAATCGACCTTATTAGTTCGTAACCGATGACGTAAAAATTTGACTGTTTTTCAAGAAAAAACAAGTCATTGGTTTCTTACCCAATAAATATTACATATATAATGAACTTTATAGGAATCAGCCCTAAATAAACACATTACAGTTTTCTCTTGTTGCAAATAAAATTATATTACAATGTAATTCCAATCTATACAGGGTGGGTCAAAATTTTACCTCATTGAGGGCACGTATAGTACGCGTCATGTAAAAATATCGCTGGAAGAAGTGGATGTTGTGTGTTTGCGCACGCATAAAATCGCCCTAATGCGCAGCTTACTGCTAGTGTTCTTTTTACGTGAAGCGACCTATGCCTTTTCTTTTCTAGTGTTCTTATGGGGTTTTGTTTGTGTGGGAAACTAGATTTTGAAGTAAAATACAAACGCATTTCCTCCCGCGGCACCGCCCGCGTGGTGCCGGTATAAAAAGGAACCAATTTGTTAATTCACAAATGTATATATGCATATTCCGAGTGGAAACAAACATACACGCACACAAACTGTTGCTATTGAATATTAGTGTGATTCATTAATGATTCATTTTACCAGGGTCTTCATTCAGCCAGTGTTCCCGGCATTCTGTCCTTGGACATCAATCCGTCAGACCACAGCAAGCTGCTGACCGGAGGCAACGACCGCAATGCTACAGTCTTCAACAAAGACACGGAACAAGTGGTGGCCATACTGAAAGGTCACACCAAGAAGGTCACTCGCGTGATCTACCATCCGGACGAAGACACGGTGATAACGGCGTCGCCGGATCACACTATCCGTGTTTGGAATGTGCCCACGTTAGTATTATACCAAGCTTTATTAATTTGTTTTTGCGTCTCCAGCCAGAGAATGCAGAATACAGATGACATTTACACTTAGCTTTTACAGCATGCTCAGCACTGGGTTTGAAAATGCTGATGATGATGATTATGTCATAACTTAGGGAACTGGCAATCATAACCCAATCATATCATGTTTTTGTCTAAACTAATCATGGTAATATAATATCATGATCATTATGAGTTCTTGAGTTATTCAAAGTCTCTTCTATTCTAAGTCTGTCTTCAAGAACTGAATTTAACGGTGATTGTGACTTAGGAATAGATTTTTTAAAGTTTTCAATACAAACCTCAGCTCAGGACTACTCTGGGATAGAATGGCCCCTGATCATTCAACATCATCATCATTATATCATCAGCCTATATATATCCACTGCTGGACATAGGCCTCGCCTAATGAGCGCCATTGCGCCTTGACCTGAGCTCGACGCATCTAGCTTCTGTCTGCAGCCTTTCGCAGATCGTCACCCCATTGATCCCCATTGTTGATGAATGTGCCTAAGTGGTATTATGTAATTGCAGATCTCAGACAACATGTATCCTGCGCTCGCACGATGGTCCAGTAACGGGACTGTCCTTGCACCCGACCGGCGACTACGTGCTGTCGACCTCCACGGACCAGCACTGGGCCTTCTCCGACATCCGTACTGGCACACTGCTCACCAAGGTCAGCGACTTCTCCGGCGTCTCGCTGACCACAGCGCAGTTCCACCCCGACGGTCTCATCTTCGGCACGGGCACCGAAAACTCCCAGGTCAAGATCTGGGATCTGAAGGAGCAGAGCAACGTGGCCAACTTCCCCGGGCACGTCGGACCTGTCACATCCATCTCCTTCTCCGAGAACGGCTACTACCTGGCCACGGCGGCGGAGGACGCATGTGTGAAGCTGTGGGATCTGCGTAAGCTGAAGAACTTCAAGACGATCCAGCTGGAGGAAGGTTACACTATCAAGGAGCTGTGCTTTGACCAGAGCGGCACGTACCTGGCCATCGCGGGTAGCGACGTGCGCGTATACCTGTGCCGCCAGTGGCAGGAGCTGAAGGTGTTCAACGACCACACGGCTTGGGCCACGGGTGTTAGGTTCGGTAAAAACGCTCAGTACATCGCTTCCACGAGCATGGACCGGACGCTCAAACTGTACGGCATCGAGTAGGTTCACTGGACTAGCTGTAGGTGTTAATTATGATTGGACATCCTATCGACACGCAGATTATCTGTAAAGATTTATTGAACGATGAAGATCATTCATAGGACGCCTGTTTTGTTTTGAATTTAAAATAAGGATAGATAGATATAGTAGGATATAAGTTGTGATTCGTATTTTGTGCAGTTGAATAATTTAGTGAGCTCAACATAATAAGGGTTTGGTTTTAACAAACAAATATTGTTATACCATAATTAAAGCTGTATGCGTCAAGCTGAGGACAGGGCGTAATGGTGCTCATTAGGGGAGGCCTATGTCCAGCAGTGGACTGCTATAGACAGGGTGATGATAAATATTAAGCTGTGCAGCAGAAACAGAAAAAACATGTTAATCAATTGCAATACAGACTAGCTCAGCTATTGTATGAAATGACCGAGATAGAGAAAGAGTGAATGTGTGCAAAACGATTATCTTCATGTATTTCATTTCTTTATTAATAAAGTGAATGAAAGTGGAGTAACTTTTGTTTTATTCAGTACAACCTTATGTAGTAGGTATCTATTATGAAAAAAAAAATCAGCATAATAATTGTTTATTTTTTAAATTTACAAGAAATAAACCCTCCCATCAAGTGAATGTTTTCAATTGAAGAAATATATACAATTTTGTTTTACAGAAATAACTTACTTAAAAATAATAATTCATAAAATTATACTATTTTACAAGTCACCAAATTCAAAATAAAAGTCCCTAGGTTTGAGACACGTCTTTGATTAAATTTATTTCTATAGGGCAAACAATATGCGTTATATACTTTCAAGCGCATCGGTAGACTTGTAACAATTATTTTATTAAAAAAACATGATAATATGCACTGCATGCTACACACAGAATACAACCTAACAATACCTAATATATTGTATACTGTGCAGTATATGTTACATAAAACTGAAAATCAAGTATCATACTTTTTCATTTCCATGTAATTATGGTTGCTGTTGTTCATATTATTTTAGAGATAAATATCTGTATTCTTAACACTTTCACAGCTTAAACAAACACCCATCGCTTGCTGCTTGCGAGGAGTGTGAATCATTCACATTCAGTGTTAAATTATTATCAAGGCACAAACCGAGGTGTCCTGTAAGTTTAATACAATATATGTTCAATACAATATATATATTTTTGTCAAAACCCTTCTGATTTTGAAGTGTCACAACATATCTTTCATGTGTCTTACCTAGCTTAAAAACTATGATTTTGATTACATGCAGTGTTGCAAATATATACGACGTCGTTAAATACATAACAATTTAAGTATAACACTATCTATACCAACAGACGACGTACATTCCTAATAAAATTAATTAATATAAAACATTCTTAGATACAATTAATTAGCTTGGATCATGATTCGGCGCATTATAATTTAACACATTGATTGCGATCACACGAATCTATGGAACTATCTCGGTCGTCTGTTGCTTATAACAAGTCAGCAGTCAATGTAGTAAACGCTGACGAGCCTTACCTCATTGACTATTTGACTTGCTCAGTCACAAAGTTTTAAAGCCGCGGAACACTGATTGTGATAATTTTATTGGCTTTAAAATATCTGCCAAAGTGTAATAACCATCTAAATTATAAAAAAAAAACAGATTTTATCATAGCTAAATGTAAATAGTGCCCAACGTGGGGCTAAAAGTGTTAAATAAAAAAGTTCTGTAAAGTGGGAAAACAAGGGAATGGTTATCGTTTACAATCAGTCCCCAAACACGTTATGAAACTCATTAATTAGACAAAAATCATGGCGTGACTACAAGAACACGCCCATATATTTTGATCTACTTTAGACAGCTGAGTTCTTTCGAAAAGCTACCATACAACTATAGCATAAGATATTGATTTAGGTACATACTTTTTTTGAAGAATAATAATAACTACATTTTAGCGCACTATAAATACACACAAATCGCGCTTATCCTATTTATTCACATCATAAAGGTGAACGTTTGTAAAAAATATGTGAAAAGTTCCTCCTTCAAGCCAAAACTACTGAACGGATTGAGCTGTTGCACAATATATTAAGTCGTTCTAGACCATACAAGAATAACATACAGGCTACTTTTTATACGAGTAACACACGAGCGAAGCCACGGGCGTAAGCTAGTTACGAATATTTTTAATTCACCTAGACTAGGAAAACGTTCAGTTTTTTTTCTACACATCTTTGTGTCTAGACTACGCAGATGGCACTGGGGTTGAACCTTAATTCCCAGACCGTCAAGCTTGAAAGTTTAAAATTCTGTGCAGAATTGATCGAGAATCACATTATTTGCTGACACACTTTCACTATCATGAAGCACAAGTACATTTTTACACTATCACCATTTGCAACAATATCAGAGCTATATACCTACCACATTTTGTAGAATACTGCACATTTTGTACAATGTTGCATTTAATAACTACTATAAATTATATTGGGACATTCTATGAACATAACATAAATAATTATTATGTGTGACTAATTGTGAAGCCTAAATTACAAATGAGTGCAACTTTCAAGCTTCACTCACGATGCAAAAAGAACTTAACAAAACTTTACGAACACTAAAATAAGCTTGATATATGATCCTAGAACAACTGTACATTTTATTTTGAACAAGATTAATAAAATAATTAATAAAATATGAGCTCTAAATCATTTAATAGGCCAGTACGGAGCCAATTAGCCTTTTTACAATCACTATCTACATCACATAGAAACACATAATCTAAGTGAAAATGAATGAGAAGCAGTCAAATACTTGACGAGCAATAATTGGACATTCCCATATTTTTCCATTAACGATTGTACATAGATCAACCTAGCAAGGTACTTCTCGGTCGTAAAATATTGCAAAAATGATATAATTTCTCACAAATACAAATCGTCATTTGCATAGCTATTTTAAAAACTAATTTATTTAGAATTTAGATCAAGTACTAGTCTAGTGACCTTTAAGAGGTGAGACACATTTGGATCACTTCAGTGATATTGCCCATTCACAATTTGACCCTTACGTTCTCTAAAAAATATACTCCTACTTATAACTTTGAGTTGACTTTGTTAGCACGGATCATTTTGTAAAAAAATAATAAAAATCTTTTGTTTGTATTAAACTCCTTATGCCAACATGTGGTTGTTGTGGCGTGGGTGACGTGGCGTTATAATAGATACTTCGCCACTGTTCAATTACACAATTGATTGGATTAAATTGTCCCTCTGAAATAATCTTGGGTTAAAGCTATCGTGGCCTGCGTTTGATAACCTCTCCATACAGTAACAATTATTGGTAAGACAGTATTTTGAGTTTTAATTTATCAAATATTTTAAAGAAAATGGTTTGTCATAGATGGGTGTATGGTGTGGATTGGTCATAACTAGCCAAATGTGTTTTCGCTGCTTATAGGCCACTGCTATAAGACTTAATGATGGGTAGCTAATAGCCAGGAAAGTTATAAAATGCTAATGTTCAATTTGTACCATAAACTGAATGAATACAAATGCTGATACTATTATAGCTGGGATATCTATGCGGATGTGAAATCTCTATAAAATACGTACATTTTGGGCGACAGCGCCACAAGCCCAAAATCGATGTATTGGATCTTTATTTTTCACACCTACAAAGAATGCTGCTTAAGTAAGTATATAAAGTTGAAACCTCTGTTAATGATGATAGTACAACTTGGCATCGCGTCAAATATAATATTTACTACATAAAACGGCGAGGAATAAATTCGAACTCTAATCTGCAAACGAGGACATATTGAAAGACTTACGAAGGCTTAATTTCATAACGCCATCGTTTATCGACTGCACTGCAACTGATATGCAATTGATTCATGAAAACACATAATATTATTATAAATGTGAAAGTTTATCGGTATGTGTGTGTGTATGTTATTAGTTTAGTACTCCTTCACACTGAAACGGGTGAACGGATTAAGTTGACATTTTGTACATATTTAGTTCTGGATCAGGAATAACAGGCTACTTATTATCCAGGTACCCGCGAAGCCGCGGGCGGTAGCTAGTATATAATAATAAAACCTTTATTATTAACCAGAGTGCACACTTTACCACTGGCCAAACATTAACATCTAGTCTCGTACAAAATAGATTACATATTACATATTCAAAACATTTTTCGTACAAAATGAAGTGCAAGTGCGACCTTATGAGTAACGCGCCATGACTCGCTTGGATTTGCCAGTTCCGTGGCTAGAGACGAGGGCTCGCTATCAGGGCTTCAATCGTCACGTTTAGCCGGTGTAAGTTGGCCTCGCGGCTAGAGGCAGGCGGCGGTGGCGGAGGGGTCAAGCGAGGCCCCGCGAAATGCCGCGTCGGCGCCGGTCGCGGGTCAGGCGAAGATCAGCCACAACACGAAGAGGATCGCTACCCAGAGGAATATCTTCGATAGGAACTGCTCCTCTTCAAACTGCGCGGTGCCACGAGGGGCTGAAATCATTTGGTTAGGTAATTTTTTTATTAACACATCAATCACATACAGTCAACAGACAACATATATAGCCTTGACGACACTAAGATTCTCTCCTGTGTTGTACATGTACTGATGAAAGAATTCACCATGATAACGCAACACCGACAAATATCTGCCTACAGATAGTACAAGCATTTGTCCTTCAACGGGTATGGATACCGCAACCTTTTGCATCTTGCACAGCCAGAACTCGCTCGTTGCGCTCGAACCTTTTTCCTGTCGCGTGTGTAAACTAAACAGAGCGAATAAGCACATGACCCACCTTTTAAAGTTAATTGGTAACCATCTATAATAAAGTATCCCATCGTAGGTGACACATGTTAAGGCATGGTAAAAAACCTCATGTGCCTGCAATTTTTTCACCGACACCCACATCCAGAAATGCAGAAAATGCAGCAATGCTTGAAATATGCAGAAAAAAAAGCTTGATGGTTGTCCCTGGAGAAGCCCTTCCCAAAGAGCTACACTACTACAACTACTAGTTTGACCTTTTCTGGCTTGGTGCTAACCGCAATCCAAGAGTCGCGCAATTAAACGATATTTGTTAAACTACTGTCTCAACCAAAACTTATGTGATTTATTTCGATCAATTGATATAAAAGAACAGACTTCAATCGTATCAAACACAATACAATGTATAGTATTGTGTTTTTAGGTATTATTGTAAGGGCGCGCTCAGACTTTGAGCTATAAACTATAGCTAGTCGAAATTTAATAGCTCACGAACACTCACGAAGAATTAAACTGCAATTTGATTTACTAGAAATGATAATCACACTAATAATAGAAATGCGAAAGTTTGTGTGTGTGTGTGTGTTTGTGTTTAAGTGTAATTGTTTCCACTCAAATACATATTGGCTGATTTGGATTATGCATAGTTCATGAGTCATGTCACATTGTAATAAATAACATATAGGCTACTTTTTATTTTGGTCATGCGAACGAAGCCGCGGTCGGAAGCTAGTAGCTCAGTAGTTAGTAGTAAAACGAACTATTAAGATTCCAACTCAGCTTGTAAAACTTGTGTAGTTGAGTGATATACACGCTCACAGATTCTCATATTTAATCTCACTGACCGCCATGCAATATAACTTTACTAGCACACTACCCACTAGTTTATTTCTGTCTGACCGCGCCCCTAAAGACTTTCGCCCAATCAGCGTACCAGTGTGTGTGCTGTGTGTGTGTGCAAAGACGCTGTATTATTTCCATATTATTTTTATTTAAGCTTAGCAATATGCTGATAACATTTACACAGCGAATAAACATGTACACGGTTATCGGCATGCCTGCGTGAGATGAATGAACTCTATTATTTTGACAAAAAAATAGTTTGCGCATTAATCAATCCACCAGGCATCTATGATATTAAATGGAGCTTAAACAGAAATAAAAATAAAATGGAGCTTATTAAACAATAACTGAAAAGTAGCACTATCAAATAAGTACAAGAACCAGAACAGGTGCGTCATATCATGATATAAAATATCAGAAAAAAGCTGTGCAAGAGGTTTATGTTAAACGATTCGCTGACCCAATTAGAGTATGTCTCATAATTAATCATGTCAGTGTTGTCAGTCTCTCAAAATACTCAACAACTCACACATGCACAGAAAGGGTCTACCGGTACAGAATCTACCCCGTCAAACTGTGGCAGTTGTTCTTGTTGTTGCCTAACACCTGTATATCTTACCTGAGCTGGGCCTTGGGTCTCCAAAGTTGAAAGTTGAAGTGAGGAAGCCGAACGGGAAGGCTCCGATGCCGAAGGACATCTGGAAGCCATCGCCAAAGCCAAAGCCTGGGAATCCACTGTTATTCTCGGGCTCCGTGCGCTGTCCCGCCGGCCGGGGAGGCACCTGACGTAAACAAATGGTCCTTGTTATCATCATGATAACATCATCGGGTTTGCACAACATATTCTCTCCTTCCATAAGCTGATTAATGCCGAAAAGGACATTGCTATTGTTTGTATGGATTATGGTCCAAATGCTGCCCAGAAATGAAGGTAATTGCATTGAAACCTTTACATCAAAATATATCTTTGAACCCAACACACTTTTCAAATCGGTCCTGGGGTTTCCTAAAAAAAAAAACACCTCAATGGTCAAAGATAAATAAATAAATAATGCGGGACGTAATCACACAGCATCATGTAGCCCCAAACTAAGCAGAGCTTGTATTATGGGAACCACATGATTGATATACTACACATATTTTTTTTTTTGTAAATACATACTTATCATACATAGAAAACACCCAGACCCGAGACAAATATCTACAGAACATGCAAACATTTGTCCCGCAGCGGGAATCGAACCCGCAACCTTCTGCGTCTCAGGCGGACTTTCGCCCACTGCGCCACAGAGGCCGTCCGAAAGATGTTGTAGGTGAACTTTTATTTTTCACTTCTTACTTAAAAAACATTCAAAATTGACTGTGACGATTATGAGATGTTATCTCATAATCGTCACAGTCAATATCCTCATCATCATCATCATCATCAGCCTATATGAAGTTGTTGATGCCTATTGAAGTGTGTAAAATCATTGTTAACATCGACGTAATTACGACTCATTATCATCAGAATTACCACTATCATCATCATCATGTTGAGAGTTGGGAGGCAGTTTTTTTATAATTAAATATCTAAGCATGGTGTCACAATACATCTTCCATCGAGTCTACGATGATAAATTATGTATTGAAAACAAACAACAACAACAACAAAAGCCTCCCTGTTGGCTTGGGTACCGAAGATGGATGTTGGAACCCCGTACACCCCAAACATGGTGGGGATTATGGGAATGATCCCAAAATAGGTTTTCAGACACGATTAAATGCCATTGTTCAGTCGTATGACACTAATTGCTTGATATGCGCCAGGCGCCAAGTACAATATAGATAAACACAATTTTCTAAATGTTTGATTTTGGAAATATTTGATATGTTGATTATACTAATTGCAAGGAATCCAATGGTGGTAATCTTGCATCTGGGCAGCATTCGGACCGAACACTGGCAATGTCTTTTCAAGACAAGGCGAGGATTTGGCTCGGTAGGTTAGCGCATCCCGGTTGGGGGGGTTTAAATCCCGCCTAAGTCAAAATTTTCGGGTTATTTAAAAATCTTATATTTTCCAGAATAGTTCTATAATAAGTTGAATTGTGGTGACAAATAGTATTGAATCAACGGGCAGGTTAGCCTTGTCCCATACAAGGCTAATGGGACAGACAGGGAAGAGGTTAATGGGACAGAAAACCTGTGGTATAATAATACCTTAACTACAAAGAGTTAGACTAGATAAACTACAATATAATGTCAAAAAAGTGCAATTTTATAACAACAAACATTCCAACAAACTTTGGTGTACTTCCAAGATGTTTATTTACCTAGCTAAGTGCTAAAATGAGCTAATGCAAAAAATCTAATGTGAAACTTAGTTGCCTTTTTCTTTAATTATAATTAATTTACACATTACAAATTATAATTCTATCCGAAAGTGACTTTGTTAGGTCAAGGTTAAATTAACATGTCTGATTTATTTCTGTGTAAATTAGAAGCAATAGAAGTGTTCTTTGTAAGCAAATTGGCCAAAAACGACCTCTATTACACAATTTTTGATACAATGTAACTTTGACAGAGGAATTCTGGCTCTTCACTCTCCTGATCCTGTGCATATAGGCTACTAGGGTCTAAGAAATTGTAAAAAGCTTGTAAGCTAAAAGGCATAATATACTGTCGACAAGTTTTTAAATGATAGATTGAAGTAGTGACATTATTTAATTTTAAATTTTAATTTGACCTTTTGCATACTAATGCAAATCAATCTATCATTTAAAAACTTGTCGACAGTATAGTATCCCTTTTAGCTAACAAGCTGTTTACTACCTAATTAGGTACCTAATTGTTTTTTTTTCTGTCCAATATAGGCAAATTTTTGTATGCTTTTATAGGCAGGACTAGTGAGAATAACTTAAGTTTATTTTAACTATTAACATCAATTATTGTACATAGTTTTCATGAACAATAAATAACTTTATCTTTATCTTGTTACCTTATTTCTGGGATCTTCCTGCTTGGTGTTACCTCTGCCATAGAGCGGGATCACCTTATCCCGGCTGATTGCAGCCTTGCAGACGGGACACACCTGGCGGCTGGGTCTTGTCTCCAGCCACTGGTGCAGGCATGGCCAGCTGAATAAATAAATTTTCCTTATTTTAATTTCACATCTCTTTTTTCATAAGGTCAACAGGGTGCATGTACCGCTATTATGCTACCAATTATTTTAGCTTTTATAATTGTAATGTGAGCAAATAAATAAATATGAATATTAGAAATAAATAAATATGAAAATATACTTGACATCTCACACACGGCCAACTGATCTCAAATTATGTAGAGCCTGTAGGTACTGTAGGTACCAGATAATAAACATACATAGATAATCCCAGAACATAAACACAGAAGAAACATATCAATGTCCCATAATACCCCTTATTCATAACCAAATATCATTTTATAACGCTCAATATTGTAAAACTGACATTCAATAAAATATAAGCCTAGCAGAGTTTCTTGCCAATTCTTCTCTGTTTTCTTCTTCGTTACAAATTGGTGTAAATTAAAAAAAATATAAAGTGTACTGTAAAGTTCATACTGAATAAAGAAATTTTCAGTTTCAGTTTCACTTTCAATCATTTTATAACACTCAATAAAGTAAGCTTGTCCCTGTCATTTATATGTAAATAAAAAGAGTTGACATGATATTTTAACACCTTTTTAGCTATCTGACATATAAAGAACTGTTATGAATAGGATGGTTAGTTTCCAGTATCCATAGTACAGGCTCTGCCTGATTTGGAAAACCTTTTTATAGTAACCACGGGTTTACTATAGGTACAAATATTTGTTCTAAGCAGGACTCAAACCTACAACCTGCAGCTTAGAAGGCAGAGTTACTACCAACTGAACTAAGGCATAATATATTTTTCTTGTACCTAGAGCTGTAGTTCTATTGTTTTCTTAGGTACTTGTTACTTCATAATAATTTGGTATAAAAAATAACATATAATCATCCAAGGTTAATCAACCAGTTGATATTTTATTTTATAAAAAGCGCAATGGATGTTTTCTTAGGTACTTGTTACTTCATAATAATTTGGTATAAAAAATAACATATAATCATCCAAGGTTATTCAACCAGTTGATATTTTTTTTTTATAAAAAGCGCGATGGATCTTAAATAAAATAATATTTGTTTACATAATGTTTGATAACTCCTTATCAGTGAGTGTATCTTTTTTTTAGAGAATATAATAAAAAAGAAGAAAACTGTTTAAAACACTCAGCTTTTTCCACATTTTATCAGATAAGGCTCTGTATTCAAATGTTTTAAGTATCATTGAATGGGATAGTCAGCGGCAAGTCTATACATTTCATTGGGCACACACCTGTAGTATAATGTAAGCAGTTAGCATTCTATGGTAATATGATGTTTAGTTTGAATCAGGCGAACTCTCAGCTTATAGTTTGGCTTACGATCTGTGCTCCATTTCAAGAGATTTGAAAATAATTTAAAAGCTGAAATTCAAAATACTAATACAAGAAATAAACATAGTTTTTAAGCAGTTTTTATGGGCATAAACTCTAACTGATTTAATTTGCATACATTAAAAAATTGGCAAAGTGAATGTTTATGTATCATTTTATCGTACCAGAACAGATGTCCACACATGCTGACAACGGCATCTCGGGCGGTATCCAAGCAGATGTTACACTCCAACATTCTTTCATCAGGTTTATTGTCTTCTCCGCCCGCGGCGTCGCCTGGCGCCGGCGATGAGGTGCTTGCTTGAGCCTCCGACCCCACCATTGCGTTGTCCGTCAACAACACGTCGCACTATTCCACTCAGACCAAATAATTAAGACAACACCAGAAAATTTATCGCAAGTGACGTCTCGTCGCGATTGTGTTGTGACACGACAAGAACTCAGTTTATCAGGTTGTGTAACCAGCTACTCGATAAAATTGAAACTATGTCCTCAAGCTTACTATTATTATATAAATTTAGATGTTTTATTCCATTCTACAGAGGAAATCTCATTAAATAAATTCACTTCACATCGCACACACACATTCCGAAATCCCGTGGTTTTTTCATAGAGGATTTTAATTTTGATATGCCACCACAGACAATAGCAGTGTTGCCGTTTTTTATTTGGAGAAAATGGTAAAACTTGTTGAAAAAATGCATAATAACTTTTAATATGCTAAATTCCAAATTTTATTCCCGAATAGCAAACCGAAGTGGTCAACTGTTAAAATAGATGCATATTCGCATATAAAGAACGCAAGAGAAGACTCTGCTCTTTGGGTATTAAGATTAATTTCATTGACCCTTCGCATTTTGAATGTTTTGCAGTGGAAATGTGTTGCTTCAGTTAATTTTGGCTATAATGTTGCACTTATAACAAAATTTGCAATAAGTTAAACTCTGTCATCTTTTCCCATTGTTTGCGCTAAATTTTCTCATAAATATGAGAAGCCGTAATAGTATAACATCAGATTCAAATTAACGAATTAACAATCGCTGAGCAAAAAAAAAAAAAAACATAAATTTCAAGGAACTCCTAATTCCATTAGAGAGAGTTCCCATGAAAAAATAAACTACTTTTGAGTTAAAAAACTGATTGTCTCATGTTTTTATAAAGTCTTTTGGATTCCAAAAAATGTTTATCATGAAATATGCTAAATGCGAATTTTTCAAGCTAACAGACCCGGAAATATGCTAAATTTAGCATTAAAAATGCTAAAACGGCAACACTGGACAATAGAAACAGTGTTGTCTGCCTAGACAGAGAAAGCAATAGACGACGAGATACGTCATCGCATTCTTTCAAGAAAGAGAACTACTTATGCGTGCTTCATGTAAATAAGGGAGTCCGCACTATATGATTTGCTGTCCCTTATCGCGTGCCGGTTTTTTCGTTGTTTAGCGCAACATTGCGCAATAGACACCACAACTTGAGTAGCAAAAGTTCTAGATATATCACAGAACTGACGCAGATCACCCCGATGCCACGTAGTCTTGTGGTCCCTATACGTAGATTGGATATAAAAAATGTGGAACCAGAAGTTCACGTGGAAGATCCTGAGTGGAGCTAGCCCGCGAGGACGAGTGGATGAAGCGACACTCAGGGCCGACGAGGTCAAATACCCGAATGAAATATCCATTTTTTTTATTTGAAACTGTTTTTAAAATGATCATAGGTCATAGGTCCCTCTCCCGGTAGTGTGTTTTGGCGTATATTGTTTAATTTTTTTTCTCTCGTTGACCTCAAAACTTAATTAATTTTTTCTCGGAAACTGTGTTTCCCCCTTTTAGAGGGAGGGTCCTCACTCCCTCCCTGCCCTTCCCCACCCCATAAGCTCATTACATATAAAGGAAAGTCGTTTCATTTTTTATTAGAACTTTCAATTATATAATTTCTTTAGTTCATTATTATTTGCATAGCCCGGTTTAAAGACGACGTTTTAATTTCAGGATAAAAAACCAAAGGCCACGTAATTCAATGGATGGTAACTGAAAATACACCTGTATGTCTCCAGTTATGTGAATCATCCACAGTATGTATAAAAATCTTTAATCTTTAATCTATATTGAACTGATTTTATCGTTTAAAAGCCATGTGCTATATTTGGTCAACCTTGACAAACCGAGGTTTTAATGAATGTATAAGAAAAAAGACCACAAAAACCAAAGAATTAATTATTTTTATATGTGTTGTGCTATTATGTGTTGTCCCCGAAGACATGAAAGACTTGACACTTAGACTTTTTAAAAATAAGACTTCACAAATGGCTTGTAGATAAATAAGTTTAGATAGATAAGATAAATTTAAATGCTTTTATACGATCAAACGAATTTATTAAAACTAAATAATAATTTACTATTTTTATTTCTTCTTTTGAATGGTTAGTTTTCATTTTGACATATATTTATTAAGTAATCTTGATAGTCAACTTAATTGATGACAACCTCTGTGGCGCAGTGGGCGAAGGTCCGCCTGTGACGCAGAAGGTTGCGGGTTCAATTCCCGCCGCGGGACAAATGTTTGCATGTTCTACAGATATTTGTCTCGGGTCTGGGTGTTTTCTATGTATGATATGTATGTATTAACAAAAAAAAAGTATATTATGTAATATATCAATCATGTGGTTCCCATAACACAAGCTCTGCTTAGCTTGGGGCTACATGATGCTGTGTGATAGTTTCAGCATTATTTATTTATTATTTATTTATTTATTTATTATTGTTCATTAAAATTAACCGATATTAATGATAATTAATGACATATCTAAATATATAACAATTAAATATTTGCACGCTTCTGTAATGTAGTATAAGTATGCGATCCACATAGCCTTTAAGATCCTTTCCTTTGTAATTACCATACTTTTATGCAAATAAATATAATTTGATTTGAAAATTATATAGGTAGGTGCATTCAATCAAATTTGCTAAACATCCTTCCTTCCCTAACATATTATCAAAAGTCATTAAAACTTGTTAGTGAAGGTAGATTATAAATGAATAAATTTCGTCATGCAGGTAAAGTATTAATTAATAGATTAATACTTTAGTATTAATTAATAGATTAATACTTTAGTATTAATTAATAGATTAATACTTTACCTGCAGTATTAATTGATAGATTAATACTTTACCTGCATGACATTCATTTCTTGTTAGATTTATATTTTACCCATTATCATCATCAGCCTATAGCAGTCCACTGCTGGACATAGGCCTCCCCTAATGAGCGCCTGAGTCCCTGTCCTGAGCTCGACGCATCCAGCTTCTACCAGCAGCATTTCGCAGATCGTTACCACCTGGCCGGAGGGCGTATTATCAGTATATTTTACCCAAATCTATGGAAATTTTAATTATCTGGCAACCCTGCAGTTGAAATGAGAAAGACTCGGGTGGCCACGCACACTATATATCTATAGGTACTTATTCTATGGCTACGAACGTAACGAACCATCGAGCTCACAGAGGGTCTAGTAGGAGTAATAAAATAACATAATTCGAAAACATATTAAAATATCGAGCTCAATTTTGAAGTACCTGCTTTCGTTAATTACCGCACCGTTTTGAGTGATAATTATTGCAAACTGCAAGAAGATTACATCACCTACGTTGTTCGATCAGTTTCTACATAGAACCAGTTGCGTAATTTCCAAAAAACGTACATTCAAATTGAGCTCGATATAGATAAACTCTAAAAGTTTTTGAATTGTGCAAATCGTACTAGGTTCTCTGGTCGAGCTAAGTCATTGAGGTGGGAATCTTGGAACATAAAAATAACATTGAGTTATAATCATCTGCGGGGTGATGTTCCATTGAAAATGTAATTTGTTTCTACGTCATTGGTCTGTTCTGTTGTCAGACCTGGGGCCTGATTCTGACGATTCGATAATATTGATTTTATTAAATATTTAAATCGCGAGAACTGTCAAATTTCATACAGTTTTGACAGTTCCGCGATACTTATAAAATAGGATCAAATTTATCGAATCTTCAGAATCAGGCCCCAACTGTTGTCAACTTTTTCTTCTTCTTTTTTGGCGTTTTCAAGGGTCGGTATTCTTTAAAAGATCTATGGTATTCTCCGAGTTTGCCAAAATTGCCAATGACAGTATTTTAAACAAAAATGCGAAGATCTGAGTAATATAAAAAAATATTAGGGTTTAAAAAAGGGAGTCTCGAACAAAATTTTTATGACTAGTTGATTCATTTCTGTAACAGGACACCACAAATAGCTTGACACACACAAAATAAGCTACACAGATACATACAGTGAAAATATAAATTAATGTACATAAAAATACGATATTACGCTATTTATAATGAACTTTCCTCTTCGATGATGCACTTGTCAGTTGTCTTCAGTGTTGCCGTTTTAGCATTTTTAATGCTAAATCTAGCATATTTCGTGACCCATTAGCATGAAAAATTTGCATTTAGCTTATTACGCTAATCTAGTAGTTTACATTGAGCTTGCACTTGTCAGTTGTCTTCAGTGCTGCCGTTTTAGCATTTTTAATGCTAAATCTTGCATATTTCGTGACCCATTGGCATGAGAAATTAGCATTTAGCATATTTCATTATAAGCATTTTTTGAACGTTACCGTGAGTGCATAGTAAGGAATTCAAAAGATTTTATAGGAACCAGGGACAATTTGTTTATTGACTCATTGTAGTATTTTTAGGTGGCATGGTCACTCTCTCTAAAGAAACTAGGACTTCCCCCAAATATAAGTTTCGCTTTTGCTTAGCGATTGTTAATTTGTTGATCAGTGCAGTGCTCATAATTTTAACGACTAATTTGAATTTGATGTGTTAGTATAATATGGCTTCTCCTAAACAGGGTGGGGCAAAATTTTACCTCATTGAGGGCAGCTACCTTTTCTTTTCTAGTTAAAAGGTTTTGTTCTGTGGAAACTATACGTTTATTTTGAAGAAAAAAATAATTAAAACTCTATATGAGCAAAATTGGCGGGAAAAATGGGAAAAGATGACAGAGTTTAACATATTGAAAATTTTGTAAGTGTAACATAAATCTAATAGAATTTACTGATTAAAGCAACACATTTTCACCGCAAAAAATGCAAAATGTGAAGGTTCAATGAAAAGTAATTAACCTACGATGCAAATTAGTCATAATACCCAAAGCGCAGTGTTCTCTTGCGCTCTGGGTATTATCTCTATATATATCTTTATATGCAAATATACATCTATTTTAACAGTTAACCACTTCAGTTTGCAATAAGGGAATAAAATTTGGACTTCAGCATTTTATTAAGCATTATCAATTTTTTTGGCATTATCACAGAATACAGAGAGGACAGAAGCTTCACTCCGCGCAATCATTTAAATAAATAGCGACTTTAGCTGCTACGCAATAAAGTGCTATTCAGCTCGCACCGAACTCAGTGCCTAACATTTATATTAACCTACACCTTGCATCCCTTTCTATCGTATAGCTCTATCTCTACTGACGTGGCACGTGTAACGTTAGGGTTGTCTTGAGAATTATTCTGTGACGAATAATAATCACCTGGCCGCCGACGGGCAGCAGCGTCGACGGCGGTGCGAGAAGCTGTATCCTGCGACCCCCAACCCGCATGCCCAGCGTGGGGATTGTGGGCATATCCCCCTTCTTATAGGGGAGGCCTATGTCCAGCAGTACTGAATAGGCTGTTGTTGTTGAACTTTTTACTATCCAGTTACCTAGCCACCTATTTCTTTTTAGGAACAATGATAATTCAAATAATATCTACCTACCTAGTATTAGATCAGAAAACTATTTTACACTGGCTGGCTGCATTAAGAACTCAGAAAATAGGCATATCTACTAGGTAGGTACTTGGGTCCTTAACACTTACTTAAGTGTTTAGGTGTCTTGTGTACGAAAACGGAATAATCACTGTTTAAGGTAGGTAGGTACATCATGCTAAATCTTAAGAGAAATTTTAGTAGGTAGGTACCTACCTAGATATTTGCAAGAGAAAAAAACAACATTTGGTTTGTAGGTAACCTAGGTATCTAGTTTTAGTTGTTAGTACACCTACCTTTAGGTAACTTACCACATCGATTTGTCTACCTACACCTACCTACCCGACTGTTTTTAAGTAGATAACCTACACTGCCTACTTAAAGTTAAACCAAATAAAAATGTACCTAGCTTGGGTTTCTAATCTTGCTCTCAGTCTAGATAATCAAAATCATAATACCTACTTACTACAGCACTATGTAGGTAGATACCTACCAATGGCATAAAAATTGTCTATGAAAAAATACCTACATAATAATTTTACGTTTATTTATGTAGGTAGGTATACCGCATTCAAATAGAACTTGTACCTAAGTACCTACCTACTTAAGTAAATACGGGAGACTTTGATATCTAAACAACGCATTATTTAGATAGTAGAAAAACTTTCAGTTCTGTACCTACTATTGGTATTATTTACATTTTCTTATTATTAATCAGGCAACCAAATGCTGTGCAGTATTATTTTGCCTTCATTGCGAAAAATATAGGTACTACATTAACAAAAACAAACTAAAATGCCGCGGCTGCTCAAGGACACTTTCGTTCCGGGCAGAACGCGGCAACCGACTAACGAACCACGCTCGCAAGGCCGGCGATGCGTAGGTATATTTTTATACCTATTCTGCGGAGTGAAAGAGGCCTGGCATTATTTGCATCAAGTTTCAGCATTATCTCCAAACAGAAAACGGCAGCACTGTTGTCTTGTCGTCTGTCATTTTGTGTGCTTTTTCTTCTGCTTGTGAAACAGTTTTTTTGGTTTTCTTTCGTGAAGTCCTAGTATTAATATCATCATACATAGCATACGGTAATAAACGGCCTACATAAATGTGGACATTTACTCTCAATCCATTACCGTGGGATTGCTGTAGTATGTTGAAAAACAATTGTGACGTCACTGTGCCAATCAGCTGAGAAGTGAGGGGAACAGTGCGATAGGAGAAGCTGTTGCAAAACAAACAAAATGGGGGGCGCCGTGAGTTCGGGGCGTGATAACAATGAACTTATAGACAATCTGATGGGCGGAGGGTACATCCGGACCCGTAGCGTGGAACGCGTGTTCAGGGTTCTCGACCGGGCGGATTACATGACGCCTACTGAACGAGATCAGGCCTACAAAGACTTGGCCTGGCGCAGTGGCGCCTTGCATCTCTCTGCTCCATGCATTTATAGGTAACAATTACGATATTATACCCACATTGAAGTATGAAGCCATGACCAGCAGGTGATCATCTAACTCTGTTGCAAACAGAAATGATTGACAGCGATCCTGTTTTTACAAACTTTGACAGAAATTCAATGAACGTCAATTGCCAAACTGTTACAGTTTGCTAAAACAGGATCTGTGTCAATAATTTCTGTATGCAACAGAGTTAGCCGATCACCCGGCAGAACTATTTTCAACAACAAACATTGTTGACCTGACAAAATGCAAGCTCTTGAATGGTCTAGCTTAAGCAATGTGCTCTGTTGAATAATGCCACATAAACAGTAGTATAACTGGACTTACTCTACCTATGCTCCTGATCTGCTGCCTGACCAGCTAACTCAGTTGCACACCGAAATGATTGACACCGATCCTGTTTTCACAAACTTTGACAGTTTGTCAATTGATATTCTTTGAATTTCAGCAGAGGAAATGTCAAAGTTTGTAAAAACAGGACCGGTTGCTATCATTTCTGTGGGCAACTGAGTTAGCTGATCTGGCAGCTGCCTATAATTTTTTAGAAGTGGAAGATTATTATTAGCCAGTTAAAAACATCTGATATTATAATTGCCTCTGATTGACCACTCTAATGAAGTTTTTTGGAGTAGAAAACAAATAGCTTGTTGAAGGGACCTATGCTTCTAAGTACTGTTAACCACTGAAGAATTGGAATGCAAATCTTGGCACTGGATGGGTCAATATTCAATATCATGAAACACACTACTGATTGGTTATCTTTGCTGCAGTGAGGTGATGGAAGCTCTGGAGTTGAAGCCCGGACTGTCATTTCTTAACCTCGGCTCTGGAACTGGCTACCTCAGCACGCTGGTCGGCCTCATCATCGGCTCAGCTGGGATCAGCCATGGTGTTGAGATCCATCCTGGGGTAGTAGAATACTCTAACAAGAAGCTCAGTCAATTTCAAGAGAACTCAGTCACTTTAGACGAGTTTGACTTTTGTGTACCCAAGTACTACTGTGGTGAGTATTTACTATCCAAAGGGCATGAGATAAGATTATTTCTCAGACATAAACTCTTTTGATTATTTTAGTATTCAGGTATTTTATTATTTGATTGCAGTCCTATGGTTTGATTGGAAATATTTCATCCAAAATTAACTTGTTCGTTAGTTACAGCTATGGTGGAATATGTAGGTCGCAATTATTATTTACTTGAGTTTAGGACATTATGTATGTTGGAGAGCTGAACCTTACAGCAAAAAATGTGTGAATGATTGGTAAGAAAATATTTCTTAGCTGTTTTTCTATATCATCTGGTTTGCAAGCAAGATACTTTTGCCTGGTAGATTTGGAAAGATAAGTTCTTCTATAAATTTCACTGTCATAGCGTTGTGGATTTTGATGGTGTATGGTATTTGGGCCCATGCAGTACTCAATTCCACTGCAAACAGCAAATAACCTGAGAGTGAAATACCACAACACATTTCATCAATAATTTTTATAGAGCAGCTCAATGTTGACTGAATCAGAGTTTACAGATAGGTCATGTTTACACAACATGATAAGGAACACAAATGAATTTTGTCTGTATTCAATTGTTTTTATAACAGTAAGTATAGTCTTACAAACAAGTGTTTACGCCCAGGTCTGAGCTTGCATGGTACCTGGATAAAAAATACACTGCATATTTTTAACCCATTCAGTAGTTTTGGTGTGAACAAGTAAACATCTCATACATTCTTAAAAAGTAGAATTAATATGTTAAATAACTATGTTGAACAGGTAACGCGTTATGCCTGGCACCGCTACAGACGCTGTATGATCGCGTCTACGTAGGTGCTGGGGTTCTCGACAAATATGAGAACTACTTCAAGCAGCTGATCAAGGTATTGAAATCTATCGTAATATTGTGTGTGTTCATTTATCTTAAGTACCTATTTTTATTTTATTTTCTGCTTACTGATTATATCTGACTTTGTTCAGGATTCTATTCAAAAACTGCTCTATGATGAGATCCGTACAAGTAGTTGTGCATTTTCTAAAACAACTTAGGTTTTATCCTTACAGCTCTGAAATACCAAAATATAGCTTTCCCTGTTATCTTCCATCTATATAATTATAGCAATGGAAAGGGATATCAGAATAGACCTATGCCCAGTAGGGGACTGAATATGGTGTTTTTGTTGTAGCTATAAGCCACAACACTAAAGCCCCATCCAGAGCTTCGTGTTTTTATTTATCGACAATTTATTGGTGTCAGATGCAGGAGTAACTGTCGGAAACTAGCAGTAATGATCGACTCTACAAAATGCAAGCTGTTTAAGTTCATTGGTCTCTAGAGCATTGTGAATTGTTGGAAAAGACAAAAATATCTGCTATCTAGCAGGAGACCCATAAACCCGGGTCCCCTGCTATCTTTTTCTACTACTTTACCACTAAGGTCATGCACCGACAAACTACCCAGCTAAACGGTTCTTTAGCTTAACCAGTTCTTCTTGAGACAAATCTTGATGTATTCAAGTATTCATGTAATTTTAAACGCTGGTTACATTCAACCGTCTGATTGATGTCGGTACATGTCTCTGCCGGTCCTAAGTATCCAAGCTATTGTCTAATCAGAACGTCCACCACACAAGTGCGGCACCGCAGTGAAGGTGTGGTGTTTATCGTCACCAGGTTGAGGGTGTGCTGGTGATGCCGCTGGGTGACACGCTGGTGCAGATCCAGCGCGTTTCGGAGACGGTGTGGACGTCACGCCAGTTACTCAACGTGTCCTTCGCGCTACTAAGGGCTCCAACGAAGGAGGAGTCCGCTGACCCCCTCAAGCTGGGTGAGGATACAGCTATCATCATTATGTAGATAGATACCTCTCATTCCCTAAACTTCCTTAGGGATAGACTATGCCCTCATAGTTCACCAAGCATGACTGACTGACCCATTCAGAAAGAGGATTCTGAAACAATAAAATAAAATAAATAAATAATGCTGGTACAGTATCACACAGCATCATGTAGTCAAATCTGTTTCAAGTTTCGTATTAGTTTTTGAGTTTCTTTCTGGAATGAAATGTTTATGTGGTGTGAGTATTATAAAGAGTTTTCTATCCATCTAACTATCTGCCCCCTTACTTATGAACGCTACTCAAAGTTAGCCCTGTCACTGTTTGTCATCATCCAAAGGTCAAAAGTCATGGTCCAAAGGCTGGCAATAGTCTAATCATCATTTATCTTTTGAAAGATGTTCATAAGTAAGGCCACTAGAATCTAGGCTAATCGTAAGTAAATCTACCCAACAGAAGAGCAATGCATGTGAAATTGTATCAGAACCACTGTCGCTGGTTACATTATACATTCCATAAATCTATGTATTAGTTTGTTCACACGCAAAACGCGGCGCTACATTGGTTTCCACATTACAGATACTAGGTAACGTTCACTCACGCACTTTACTAAACTCGATGCTTGACTCTGCATTGTAAAATCAAAGTATGAGTGAATGCTCTTAGTTACTTAGTTCATCATAGTCAACGCTCCGCGACGGTCGATGCCCTTTCTAGTAGTAAGTGGGTTGGTTTACTCTTCTATGCTGTTAACCACTAGGCATATGAGGCTTATCACCTTCATGCCTCAAGTTGATGGACGGAAGGTGCTGCATCGTAGGACAGGTTCTAAACATCCGTGTCCTACGAAGCAATAATTTGTTATACGTAATGGTTACCATTTAACATTAGGTGGGCCATGCTAGTTCCGTCCTGCATCGTAGGACAGGTTCTAAACATCCGTGTCCTACGAAGCAATAATTTGTTATACGTAATGGTTACCATTTAACATTAGGTGGGCCATGCTAGTTCTATCAATAGGTTTTTTTAATGATATTTGAAGATGGAATAAGCACATGGCCCACCTGACTTTAAGTTGTAACCATTACCTATAACAAAGCATTGCATCGTAGATCACGTTTTTTGGAACATGCTCTACGATGCAACGCACTGCGACCACCAACTTGAGGTATGAAGATTACAAGCCTCTTGTGCCTGTAATTTCACCGGCACCCACACCTTCAAACCGAAACATAGCACAGCTGCTTCACGGCAGATATAGGCATGGTATCATAAAATCCAAAACAAATACACGAAGGTGTTTGCAGACGAGTTGGTCCCGGTGTCTCTGATGGTGCTGTGCCGCGCGTCGATCCGCAGCGCCATGCTGGGCGGCGTGTGCCGGCGCCACCCCGAGCTGCGTGAGCCGCCGCCGCGCCGCCCGCCCGCGCCCCGCCCGCGCCCCCGCCGCATCTGCATACCCCTCGACCCTGATACTGACGGTCAGTCCTAACAACATCACATACTCCTTTATGTTGACTGATGTAGATACAGAGTTTTCCCACGGGTCTTAACTTCTTCTTTTTCTTCGTATGAGCTAGTGACCAACTTGTATTATTGTATTGTATTTACAGGTATTCATTATTTAATATAAAGAGGCTGGACGGCCTCTGTGGCGCAGTGGGTGAAGGTCCGCCTGAGACGCAGAAGGTTGCGGGTTCGATTCCCGCTGCGGGACAAATGTTTGCATGTTCTGTAGATATTTGTCTCGGGTCTGGGTGTTTCTATGTATGATACGTATGTATTTACAAAAAAAAAAATATTATATGTGTAATATATTAATCATGTGGTTCCCATAATACAAGCTCTGCTTAGTTTGGGGCTACATGATGCTGTGTGATTACGTCCTGTATTATTTATTTATTTTATTTGAATATGTTATCAACAGTGATCGTGATATCACAGAAGGCCCTGTCTGAAAACCAGCGCTGCGTCGGCACGTAGGTAGCTACTTACGTGGCGATGCAGCATGAAGCTGAGACAGGGACCTATTTTTGCCCTAATTACTTAATAGCATAGATATTAGTTAATAAGTAGATTTATTAGTTTAAGTAAAAAATCCGTTTTCCTTTCATCTACTTTTTTGTATGCATTGTATTGGGTAAAAATAAATGTATTTTCTTTCTTTCTTTCTTTCTTTCAACTCTGGTGCCGGAGTTTTTAGGCCGCCCGAAGGCCTCCGACATGGCTTAACGACTGAAAAGCCGGGACCAACATCTTAAAATGCCTTCCGAAGCACGAAAGCGCTCAAATCTAAATGTCACTAAACGGTCACAGTCGGACATAGTCAACGCTCCGCGACGGTCGATGCCGTTTCGGACGGTCGAGGCAGATCGTAAGGTCGAGTTTTCCCACAGGTCTTAACTTCTGCTTCTTCTTCTTCGTATGAGCTAGTGACAAACTCTGGTGTCGGAGTTTTTAGGGCGCCCGAAGGCCACCGACATGGCTTAACGACTTTAAAGCCGGGACCAACATCTTAAAATGCCTTCCGCTCAAATCTAAATGTCACTAAACGGTCACCCATCCTAGTAATGACCGGGCAGACTGTTGCTTAGCCAAGGTGATCTGTAAGAACACCGAAGTCAACCACGCCACGAGCGCTTCGAACTACTTACGCATTAGTAGTCAGAGCCTTGACTGAACCAAGTGAATCGCCCCTTCATTTGTTGAATTGTGGTGTCCACTGATGCACAACAAAGAACTATCCGGGACAAATACTCTGAAAGCCCTAATGTGCTACGACTTTCTCTCAGCTGTAGTGACTTTGGCGGTGAACTATAAACGTCCTACAATAAAGAGTGACATTAATACAGATGGCGATCTCAAAATTCACAATTCACAAATTCAACACCGCAGTGGTATCACCAAATAATTGGATAATTTTTATGGTAATATTAATATTATAAATTAATTAATATGAATATTTGAGTATGAAATATAAAAAATACAACAGGCTTGAATGACATAGCCGCTGCGTCAAACGTAAAAAATCATTCACGGTAATAGCTTTATATGTATTAAAATTGGTCAATCGCAAAGCGTTTTCCGTAGCCTTTGCCGCAAAATGCAACCGCGCGCTTTGAGGTTGTTACGGAAGCCTCAGTGCGCGATCCTGTTTGACGATTTAATGTGTTATTGTCCAGACGCGAGTATGAATGAGCTGCACGACATGGAGGGGCAGGACGGTGGGCGCGAGATGAACGCGTTGCTTTCGCTCGTGCTCAGCATGGGCAACAACCGCGTGGCCGGCTCGTTGCGGTTCGACGACGAGCGCGCTGACGACGACGACGGCGAGCTCGAGGTATGTGTCCACACTAGTCAACAACTGCTGGTTAAGCCGACTATAAGGGTCAAACCTCCCTCTCGCTCGCACTATTCGTTTTTGAAGATATAAAATCACTGAATGTATTTATGCAAAATAGCAAACCTTCACAGCCTAGAAAATAACAATACGAAAGTTCAGCAATAATATCATTTTGATTCTATCACGTTTTCTTACCAAAAAACTTGCAGCAATGTGATCAATTTTGGTTCAACATGATATTCTTGCTCAACATTTTGTATTGTTATTTTCTAGGCCGTGAAGGTTTGCTATTTTGCATAACTACATTCAGTGATTTTATATCTTCAAAAATGTTGAATAGTGCTAGCGAGAGAGAGGTTTGACCCTTATAGTCGCCTTAACGGCAGTGCGGGCGCATTCATACATGCTGTGGGCAACTGAGTTACTAAATGCGGCCTCTGATAGGAAGTGGTCACTACTGTCCATGGACATGACCCCTATGCCAAATGGACCATACGCAGACGCCACACAAGCTAGTAGCAGTTTTGTTAAGGTTCTCCTGTATGCCTCAAATTGATGCATCACCTCCATGGACCACTTTAATAACTTTTTACTTCAGGGGTTTCTTGATTGGCTACCACACCGCACCAAGTCCACTGCTGGACATGGGCCTCTTGTAATAAAGGGGGATATGCCCACAATCCCCATGCTGGGCATCCGGTTTGGGGATCACAGATTACAGCTTCTCGCAGCGTCGACGCTCTTGGTCCGTCGGCGGACCAGGGAAGGCGGTCAGGAAATTTAGCTGTGCTATGCCGCTGTCAGCTTGTTGGTTTGTTAGTTAGCAGGGTGCACCATGGGCAGGTGAGGTTGGCCTTGATTCCGAAGGTGAAGGTTGGATCCTCTTACAGCCCGACTGGCTACAGACACATAAAACCGTGCTCTGTGTAGAGGCGACTTGACAGTGAGGTATATTGTGGTCTCGACAGAATAACAGCGCCTACTGCTCTAACAGCAAGCATTATGTTGAGTCGAGGCCCTTTTGCTGCTGTAGCACACACACACACAAACACATACATTTATAATCGCCATTTTTTTTTACCATCACTACCATAATAAGTTTATTTTACTGTAGTCTGTGAGTCTGTATTCTATTGTATTTTATCACAAACTCCCTCAAAAATAAACTTAAGAACAATTGTAATAAAATCATGAAAAAAAATATAACCCAATCAGAGTTTCTTGCCAATTCTGCTATGTTTGGTCGCGTTACGAATTAGTGTAAATAAAAAAAATACAATTCAATGTGTTCCTTGTGGTCTCTGTGGTTCCAATGAAATAAAGGAATTTTGACTTTTGACTTTTATTGTGTGCGCTTAGTGGTAAATAATAGGGATGACAACTGGGTAAAAAAAAAAAAAATCTAATTAGTCCGTCAGATAGATCAACAAAAAATATTGGACGTATTTTTTAAATTATCAAATAAATAATAATTGACTGAGATATAGAGTGCCAAAGTTCGGTAGTGGGGGCTCGTGACGTCACGGCTAGGTAAATGCTAGGTAAATGCGTGATGTCACGCGGAATTTCAACGCACTATATCTTTGTAATTTTTTGTTTAATTGACAAAAGAAAAAATAGTTGTCCAATATTTTTTATTTATTTATTTATTGGAAAACCAACAGCTAAAGATAATTTCCTTAAGATAAATGATTAGTAACAGAAAGCCAATTACAGGTCTTCACTAGTAGCTACATAATTGTGATTAAAATGTGAACTCAAAACAAAAAACTTTAAAATCGAAATACTGCTGGCTTCTTAAGCTGAAATAAAACAGAAAAAAAACATATATTAGGAATGGAGAAAATAGTAAAAAAAAATATGCTTAGTTTACCCGGAAAAGAAGTTAAGGGATAGGCACCGCCTTGCCTTAGGAATGCTGATACAGAAGGGATCAATATCCAACGACTTACTGAAATTGTTAAAAATTCTGCTCGCTCGCACCATGTATGAATTCTGCCGGAAAGAGTAAGAGTACAATTTTATGATGTAAATGATGGACTAATTAGAATTTATCAGTCGTCATCTCTAATAATGATGTGTTTATGTATCAGCAGGTACTGATAGACGAGATGGAGGCGGGCTCGTCGTCGGGGTCGGAGTCTAGCGACGCGG
The DNA here is from genome assembly GCA_951804965.1 of Horisme vitalbata. Lineage (NCBI taxonomy): Eukaryota > Metazoa > Arthropoda > Insecta > Lepidoptera > Geometridae > Horisme > Horisme vitalbata. The sequence continues at coordinate 11,366,614 of OX638093.1, read as the reverse complement.
GCGCGGTGCGGCCGAGCGCGGCTGGCGCGGCGGGTGCGGCGCGGCGCAGCAGCGTGGGGCGCGCCGTGCGGCGTGCCGCCGTGCCGGGCGCGCGAGCCGCTGCCACGCACGCCAGCGCGCCCGGACAACCCGTGCCGCGCGCCACGCCCTCGCTCACGGACCACTGCGCGCTCACGCCCGCTGGCAGGGTCGAGGTAAAAAAGACGCTCATAGCTCCACTCGACATACATCTCCCTATCTATATATATAAAAATGAAACCCGTTTTCCTTGGTCACGGCATCACGCGTGAATGGCTGGACCGATTTCACTAATTCTTTTTTGTTGTATTTGTTATTATTAGGAGAAGGTTCTTACGGAAAAAAATATTAAGAAAATTGCTACGCTAAGGCGGTACGAAGTTCGCCGGGTCAGCTAGTTTATTAATATTATTTGTTTATACACAGGCAGCTTATAGCTGATATGTGTATATCGGGGTTATTTTTCAGTGCACTTTAACTATAATTGTCCAGTCTATTTTTGTTTGCGATACAAAATCTCTTTATTTTTTTAAACTATTTAGTAGGAACCTCAAGGAACACTTTAATCGTATTTTTTTTTTAATTTACACCGATTCACCATTGGTTTGAGATATTGCATATAATGACGAAGTGCAGTGGACAAATTGAACAAAATTTAAAACAACATTGTAGTGAGTGCTTGCAATTGTCAATTGTTGACTGTAAAATTGACTTTGGGGCACCGATTCATAAAAACCGGCCAAGTGCGAGTCGGTCTCCCGCGTGAAGTGTTCCGTTGTATGGGAGCTCGTATCGTTCTCATATTTCTCACAGATGATGTATTTCTAACAATAGAAATCATATGTGAAAATTTCAACTATTTAGCTATCACAGTTCATGAGATACAGCCTGGTGACAGACAGACAGACAAACGGACAGTGGAGTCTTAGTAATAGGGTTCCGTTTGGGGCTCTAGTATTGAAGTCGGCAAGTATAGGCCGATCTCTAAGCTTTGCCTTCCTTGGGAGACACCTATGTTTAGCAGTAAACTTTAATGGGTTGCTGATGATGATGATGATGGATAATATAGAAGGACGTGTTTTGTAGTTGCTTTAACCTACAAAAAAAATTTATTTGTCCGTCATTTACATTATCAAAAAATATTGGACACGTCTTTTTTCTAGTGTCAATTAAACAAAAAATTACAAAGACATAGTGGGTTGAAGTTCCCCGTGACGTCACGGCTTAGTACACTTTTTACATAGCCGTGACACTCCCGAACTATGACGCTCTTTATAAATAAATAAATAAAGCGGGACGTAATCACACAGCATCATGTAGCCCCAAACTAAGCAGAGCTTGTATTATGGGAACCACATGATTGATATACTACACATATAATTTTTTTTTGTAAATACATACTTATCATACATAGAAAACACCCAGACACGAGACAAATATCTACAGAACATGCAAACGTTTGTCCCGCAGCGGGAATCGAACCCGCAACCTTCTGCGTCTCAGGCGGACTTTCGCCCACTGCGCCACAGAGGCCGTCAATTTTTATTTATTTGATAAATAAAAATAATAATACGTGTCCAATATGTCTGTTCTATCTGACGGACTAATTAGAATGTTTTTTTTTTACCCAGTCGTCATCCCTGTTCTATGTATTCCCGCAGTGCGATCCGTCAGTAGTGGAGAAATCCCGTCCGACGGAGCGGGACGAGCACGCTGACGTGGAGTCGGACAGCGCCAGTGACGTCTCCAAGCCCTCCACCAGCGGCGAGAGTCCCGCGGCCAGCGCCGCGCGCCGCCGGGGGGAGGGCCGCGGGGGCAGCGGATCAGGTCAGGCCTGTTTTTCATATTACCTTACGTATACATCACACCGACTGCGTTTTCCGACTTTCATAGCATCAGAGAAAACAGACATAGTTTGTATCGAGGTTTCTTGAAGGATGTTTTTTTTTTTTTTTTAATATTGATACACAAAACAGAGTACAACCGAAATATAATTATCAATCAATTATTCAAATAGCTTAGTACTAGATTATACTCCAAAACTTGCATACACAACATGATTATTGTTATCGAGCAGGATTACATTAAAGTTACATTATTATAAAATAATTTAAGTAAAAACAAAATTTCCCCCATTTTGTTTTTCCGTTTTTGGATATATGTTATATCTATAACAATTTAATGATTACATAAATTAAAATTTAACATAAAAACATGTAATACTAAAAATAAAAGAGAAAAATTTAAGTTAATTTATTAGCCCACTCCGCTACGAGAGTGGCTAGGGCAACTTTTTTAAACCTAGGTAGACTGTTGATAAAAACGTCAAACTTTTCATGATGGTTGATCAATAAATCATTGAATAAGCGGCACATTCTAACAACTGGAAAGATGTACTATAGAAAGATGTGAAATTAATTCGTAGGGCGAGAGTACTGAGAAAAGGTTGCCGGTCATAAGTGAATGTTTAGTTGTGTGAGGAGTTCAGGAGTATCGACAAGCGAGTGAGTGATTTTGTAAAGAAAGACGAAGGAAAAAGGCATAATAGTAATTTAGCGATGCCACGAAAGGAACTTAGTCTGCGTACCTATATGGAAAAGTTGCCCTCGTTCGTTAACTCTTTGACCATATTAAATTTTAGGAAGTTTACAAAACTTAAAGGCTCGGTCGAGAGTATTCTGAAAATCTCAATTGTCTAAATGAGTTTTGCAATTTCAAGTTTGCGTGTAACTGTATAATGTTTTGCAGGCGGCAGCGGCGGGGGAACCAAACGCGGGAGCGGTAGCGGGGGCGGGGGCGGGGGAGGGGGAGGGGCGGGACGCGTGCGGCGTCGCGTGCGGCTTCCTGCCGCCAGCGGCCGGCGTCGCGCCAACCCCGCCGCACGCTCCAAGCGGTACCCACCTGAGGTAACCGCACTTCCAGCGCCGTGGCAGAGATTAGGTTCAAATCAAGGCTTATTAGACCACGCGGTATTCAGTCTGTCTTAGTAAGACTGTCTTACTGACTAATAGTCAATCCTAAGACCGACTTATGGCCGATTCCTTTAATGTACCGTAGCCGATGAAGCGTGTGGACACTCACAGTACGGATAGTTCACCAGTTTAAAGTCGCTCAGCGAGCTATGGAACGAGCTATGCTCGGAGTTGCTCTGAAGGATAGAATCCGTAACGAGTTTATCCGACATCGAACTAAAGTTGTCGACATAGCTCAGAGAATTAGCAAGCTGAAGTGGCAGTGGGCTGGCCATATCTGCCGAAGAACCAATAACCGTTGGGGTAAACGAGTTCTTGAGTGGAGACGGCGGCTCGGCAAACGTAGTGTAGGACGCCCTCCGGCCAGGTGGAGTGACGATCTGCGAAAGGCTGTTGTTAGAAGCTGGATGTATCGAGCTCAAGACAGGGCGCAATGGCGCTCATTAGGGGAGGCCTATGTCCAGCAGTGGACTGCTATATGCTGATGATGATGATGATGATGCTTCGTTTCCCCTTGGAAAGCTGTAAAAAAATTGACATTTTTTTAAGGGAAAACGAAGCGTTATCGATTACAGTACATTATAGAAATCAGACATTAGTGGCTTACTCTAATTACACTAGTCTTAAGTCTAAGACAGTCTTACAAAGACAGACTGAATACCTCGTGGTGTAATAAGCCTTTCAGTCCTTTACATGAATGTTGATTGTGATGCAGGTGCAGATATACTTCGGCAACGCGGGCGTGTACGCCGGCTCGGACGTGGTGCAGCAGGAGGAGGACGAGGCCGCCAACGCGTCCGCACGCGAGGACCGCCACCAGCCCTCCTCCAGCGAGGACGACGCCGCGCACTCCGCCAAGGTACGCTCGCAGGAGGAGCACGAGCACAACTAACTTTGTACAAGTGTAGTCGGTTGAAAAAGAAATAAAACCAGCGTTCATCTCAGACGTTTTTAACGGCGACGCTCCATGCAAAGCGGGAGGTTTTGACGGCCTCTGTGGCGCAGCGGGCGAAGGTCCGCCTGAGATGCAAAGGGTTGCGGGTTCGTTTCACGCTGCGGGACAAATTTTTGCATGTTCTGCAGATATTTGTCTCGGGTATGCGTGTTTTCTATGTATGATAAGTATTTATTTACAAAAAAATGTATATAAGTAATATATCAATCATGTGGTTTCCATAACACAAGCTCTGGTTAGTTTGGGGCTACATGATGCTGTGTGATAGTCCAGCATTATTTTTATTTTTTATTTATTTATATACAAGATCCAGACAAAAAGGAAATAAAACCAGCGTAGTTCAATCTCTGTACATTTATTAAAATTTTACAGCAACACTTCAAGCGTGAGGTTTTCGTCACCACGTCCTAGATTAATACCCTATCGACATTCTATTTCGAGTGATACTACCCAGCACGACCATGGAAGCTTTTAGTAATTTTTTTGTGGTACAAATTCATGAAATAATATGTACTATTTTGTACCCTGGAAGAAAAAAATTGTACCCTTATAGTTTTGAAGATACAGCATAGTGGCTTTGGTCGTGCTGGGTAGTACCTTCCTGGCACGATCACGAGAGATTTATAGTAATTGAGATCATGAATAGGCTCAGAAAAAAATGTACTATTTTGTACTCCAAAATTCGTGTTTCGTAGTTCAAAGGTTCAAGAGTTATAGCCAATTTAAAGCAAACTTGAGGGACCCAGAAAATGCCTTGAGTGACTCCGAAACTTTTCTCACCGCTTTAAGTGCTGAAAACACAAATGTGATTCTGCACGTCGTCATCCTCCAACCCATACAACCACTGGACACCGGCTGTATGGCCCTGCTCGTAACGCTGATGGTGCTTAAAAAAAAGAAAGAGTGAGCTGAAAACAGGGCGCAAAAGCGCTAATTAGGGGAGGCCTATGTCCAGCAGTGGACTGTTATAGGCTGATGATGATGATGATGAAGGACCTACTTGCATACAGTAGTCCGACTTCTTTGATCTCGCGGTAGATGCCGGCAAGTGACGCGAAAATGTAGAAAGGCAAGGGTTGTCACAAGTAGGGAAAACATAGTGTACCTTCCTTATGTGTGTCAAATAAATAAATTCTTTTCTTGATCTTGTTTATTTAAGATCCACATAGTCATCAAAAGGCCGATAATTAACTACCTATTATTTATACCTAAAAAATTGGTGACAAAATGTAAAATCATAAGATTTTGTATTCTAATGAGTAAAAAGTTTTTATTTCCGGTTAGGTTAGGTTTTAGGTTTTTTCTACACCACGCTAGTTTTTTTTCTACGCCCTGAAAGTTATGTCCCGAGTTTCATACATTTTGAAAGAATGCAACTTAGGACCTTCCCGCGTCTCGCCCCTGACACTCCGCAAGATTGCCGTGTCTAGACGCTTTCGTCGAACGACTATGGATTTATAGGCTGTGCTAATGCAATGGTTTGTTTTCAGGACACTAAGCGTCAGAAGCTGGACAGCGGCATCGGCGAGGGCACGGCGTCGGGCTCAGTCAGCTCCTCGCCCCCCGCCTCCGGCTCGCTCTCCGCCTCCGCATCCGCATCTGCATCCGCCTCCACCTCCGCCTCGCCCGACGAGTCCGCCGCCACGCATACTGACGCCTCCACCACTGACAATCAGGACAGTACGTATATCCGTCAACATTCACTAGTATTTGCCCACATTCTCACACCCATATACTCAAAAAGAATCCTAGATTTCAAGTTCTTTATTAAAAATAAAGAAACATTTATTTGAGTAAAAAAATATACAAAAATAAGCAATAGTTAAGTGCTTAAATCTAATAAGAGAAAAGTGACAAAAAGCATAAGCTGCAGAAACATGAAAGGAACTGCAGCGCTGGTTTTCAGTGGCACCACCGTGCAGAGCGCAGCAGCAATTGTTATCGCATTATGTACTTACTAATATTATTAAGAATAGTTATTTATGAGTTAGTGATTAGTCAGTAAGACAGACTGAATACCCGCGTGGTCTAATAAGCGTTTTACTAAGACAGACTTAATACCGCGTGGTCTAATTAGCCTTTTAGGACAGATGTTAAAGAGTGGAGTGTTGCAGGCGGGAATGGGCGCGTGCCTCGGCGACGGCGCGGTGGGTACGACAGCGAGAGCGAGGGCAGCGGTGCGGCAGCGGCGCGGCGGCGGCGCAGCACGCGGGACGCGCGCCGCGTGCGTCTCTCCATCACCATGAAGCGCGCCGTCAAGGAGCTGCCGCTGCCCTATGCGCTCAAGAAGTACGTCAACCTGCATCGCTGCTTTGAGTTCTAGGCGCAGGTACTTTCGACAGTGCGGCTAGCCGCGGGTTCACATATACATATAGTGATTTCTAAATCACTGTCTCTCTAGGACTTTCAGAGAGTCTTCAACCGTTTTATAACATCACGTTCTGAGTCTGGACGATTTGTTGATCACACGAACTGCTAATGTCCATAACTGTTATCTATTTTGAAATTGTTATTCAGATTTGTTCGGAATGATTATAATATTTGTCACGACCCTGACTAGTCCGACCCCGTTGGTTTAGGGTGTGTTGCATAGAGCATTATGTAAGCAGCACATCATAAATACACTGTCTAGATGATCCTAATAACTTCAGAAGGACAAAGATCTTTTCTGACGATTGTACATACGAATTATGCACGAACAATAGTCACCCGCGGCTGCCCACTCAATGGAAATGTACTAGGATCGTCGTGACTCCACTGCTCGAAATGTATGACCTTGAGATCTTGAAGTTCCGGAATCAGTTTTATACTGTACGCAAACATACCATATCTGACGCAAAGGCTTCCCCGTGTGAATACGGCTTCAATTATTGCGTCTGATAGTTTTAAGTTTGTAGCCAGATTTAGACCCAAATTAACCAAGCACTCGTGGCGTGGTTAACTTCGGTGTCCTTAGCAGATCACCTTGGTTAAGCAACACTCCGCCAGGTCATTACTTGGATGGGTGACCGTTTAATGACATTTAGATTTGAGCGCTTCCGTGCTTCGGAAGGCACTTTAAGATGTTGGTCCCGGCATTTCAGTCGTTAAGCCATGTCGGAGGCCTTCGGGCGGCCTAAAAACTCCGACACCAGAGTTGGTCACTAGCACGTACGAAGAAGAAGAAGAACCAATACAATGGTGGTAGAATGTCATAAAAATCGCGATGGTATTGATTGAGTTTAGGAACCCTCCGCTTGATAGACATTTAAATGGGAAGTTTATCAAACGGTTTGGGGCGAGTCTCGTGTTACGATTACACAAAGTTTTTTTTATATTCTTTGATAATCATATCTTCGAGACAAGAAACAGACCATCTAAATGGTACTGTATTATACAGTCTAATAAACTATGCTGTCGTTGGTTGTACGGTGTTACTGTGGGCTTGGCCTATCAGAATACAATGAGTGAGCTCGGCGACGAAAAGCAACGAGTGAGATAAAAGTTGAATGTCAACGAAACATCATTTAAATTATCTAATATTCTTTGCACTCCATAATTAGTTTTGAATCATCCATCGTGTGTCAGACACACATTCTAGCTGTAGAGTGGCTGCTGTGTAGTGTGATGGTTGCTGTAGGTGCGCCGGCGACAATGCAATCATTAGACGTTTACTGCCATTTCTGAAACCTGATTGCAAGGTGGTATTGTATCTCATTTAAATTCACCTAGTTTTAAACTGTTATCGTAGTCACATAGTTTTACACTAAACATAAGACATAATCATTGTACCGCGTGCAGTCACTTTTTTCATTTTGTAAGAGACTTATATGATGAGTAGGGTATGTTTACTGTTTGTATTCAAGAATGACACTTCGCAATGAACTATAAAAACGTAAAGATCTTGAATACGGATAAGTCATTAAACATTAATCGTAATCCATTAAATAATTGTGTTTCGCGTAAATTATATTTTCTTATTCGTAACGTAAGGTATCAGAAAATATCGAAAAAATGTAAAAAAAAATCGGGCTGCTTTCAACGATATAATATTTTTAGTTTGTTTAGGTTTCGACTATTGGAATAAGCGTTTATATTTTTACAAAAATATTGTTTGGATCAATTGATGTGTATGTATTTGAATTAATTACCCCGTTGACACGTTTTTGATGATGCTAAAAAATTACGTTCAAAAACGTTTTAACGGGCCTATGTGAACGAGCTGTTATTGATTAGATTTTATGAATTAAAGACTCAAAATTATTTTACTATTAACATAAGTTTTATCAGTTTGAATTACTCAAAATGTAGTTGTGTATTGTTATAATATTTTTGAATTTAATGAACTAACTAAGCATTAGTAGTTATGAAAATGAACTGTATAAATGTGCAATAAGGTGTTTATTCGTTAGTGTTTGCCATCAACACAGAAGTCAACCATTTATCATCTTAGGCATAATGTTTAGTACTTTTTGTAATACGAAGGGAAAACAATACAGAACACTTATTATATTTTTTCTTATTATGCATAATAAGAAAAAATGCATAGAAATCTATGCATAGAGTGAACCCCTTTCTCTAGATATTCTGGGGCACTTTATAGCCGCCACAAAGACACATCGCATCTCTCTTACAATTAATTATATACAAAGTCACTTTCATATCCAAATTTTGAATATCAAAGAAAAATACTTAAAGAATACGGAATGTAAAGTCTAGTATCTACCGAAACACAGCAGTAATAATAATTTCATTATTTTACTATATTTTACAAATTGAATGCAAGTTTTTATGGCGGCAGACTGCAATAAATATATGGGAAGTTAAGACTGCCATGAACCGCTGCAGCATGGGTACCTAGTTTCTGAAAGCAACTAGTCTGGTTTGTTTTTTTGACGACGGAAGCGGTTTTGCTTTTGTAAGTGTACATTGGTGGTACACTTTATCAACTTTAGCGAATCACACTGGCTGTACATTCATTTTTGAAATTTAGTCGCACTTAAATAACCTCTTCTCTACTCCATTATGAACTTATACTTATCAGTTATCAGTATCACCCATCAATGTCCCACGGTCAACTTTGAAACTTTGAAAGCTGACTGTGAGACATTAATGTGTTGACTGTAATAGAAATCTATTAAGACATCAAGCAACAACCAACTAAGAATAGGACTGTCCTGCCAGAAAAAAATATCTGAGCTAAAGTTGGTAGACCATCGCGAATTGTAGCTGTATTCACACTGAACTGCGTTATCCGCCTTATTATTAATTGTAGCCATTATTTGCTGTTAGATTAGGCTTAGGATAGTATGTAATCATTGGAAATAAGACTTTATATCTCATTCTGTGTAGATTTTTCAGTCGGCGGACACAGGCAAACTTGAAATTGGTTTATGTTGTATTGTCAACTTTACGTTTGCCTTCATTCGCCCACAGAGTTGTACTAGGCGATAGCACGCGCCGGTTCAGTGTATGTACGGCTTTAGGGGATATATTTATAATGTTGGATTGATGTAAATAATACTGTCTGTTTTATTTTTGTTGCAAGTAATGAATATATGATTTTATTAAGAACCAATTGTTTGAATCGATTTCTTACCTTGCTTAAGATCAATGTGTGTTACATATATTAGGTGAGCATTCCCACCGTGCTTATACATTTGTATTTACAATTACTATATTAATAACTTATAATAAGTGTTTCTGTACAAGATAGTAAAGAGCAACGTCACTGGATAGTCAAAATTCACACTTAAAAACTAGCCTCGGGGCTTATTCGTTCACAAATACTTGAATGCACCGGCATATGAGTCCACTTGGTCGTCACTTGGATTGATCCATCTCGTCTAACGGTTCGGTTCTTGTGACGACTAGCGGTGCCTCAACAGTCAACACCATTTGCTGCCCTTAACGATCCCATTGATCCTGTGCGGCATGGTGGTCTCGGGGTAGAGGTCATCGGGCGCGGGCGGGTCGCAGGCGCTGAGGCCGGCGCCCAGCTGGCGCTGCGGCCGCGGGGTCTGGCGGGCCGCGTCGCCCCGCTCGCGCGCCCAGCGGTCCGCCGCGTGCGTCCGCTTCACGGGCCGTTTGTTGCCCGTCTCGCTCGGGTGGGTCGGCTCGCCGTTCCGAAGCTCCGAGGCTGGCCGGCTGGCCGTCTCCGACTCGCTGCCGTTGAGCAGCGAGTGCGCGCTGCGCGCCTTGTGCAGCGACAGGCGCATCGGCTTGCGCGGCGGCGTCGGCCGCGAGCGGCACTCCTCGCGCCGCTCCTCGTGCTTCCGGTAGTGGCCGAGCCGCGAGCACGCATCCGCCCCGTAGTCTATCCGCGGCGAGCTGCTGTACACGTCCCCGTTGGGAAAATCTGAGCACTCCGACTCGAACTCCGAGGACTTGGCGCTCCGGGAGTGCAACTTGGAGGATCTCCTGCTGGATTTGTGCGCGTTCTCCAGAACCTTCCCGTCTATCCGGTTGTACATGTGGATCTTCTCCGTCTCGACCTGCACGTCCTCCGCGCTCTCGTTCTTCTTCATCTTGCGGAGGCGCTGGGAACGTTTCAGCTGCTCTATTATCGAGAGCGTCTTTCTCTCGGCCCAGTTGGTCTTCTTGATGCTCTCCTCTATTCGGTCGGCTGCCTTCTTTATCTCGCAGTGTTTGGTCTCCCTGCCGACGCTGGCGCGGCTCTCCCTGGCGTCCAGGTCGCTGTCGGATCTGAGGTACTCGTCCCTGGACCGGCTGAGCCGTTCGCTCTTGATGCGCTGCTTCTCCATGTGCCTCTGGTTGCGCTCGATCATACGGATGGCGGCGTCCGTCTCGGCGGTGTAGTCGAGCGCGGCGTGCACGCAGTGATGCGAGAGCGAGGGCCGCAGGCGGGCGGCGCGCGGCTCCAGGCTGTGCGAGCTGTGCGAGCGGGGCTGCGGGGGCGGCGGGGAGGCGCGCGGGGAGGCGGCGGCGCGGGACGAGGCGCCGCTCGCGTTGGACCGCGGCCGCATCAGGGGCAGGTTCCCCTCAGAGCTGTCGAGCCCCGGCAGTTTGGCCACTATGGCCGTTATGTCGGGCCCCTTCTGGAACACTTGCACTTCCGATCTGGGACTCCTCCTGGACGCGGGCTCGGTGCTGATGTTGATGTTGGTCACGTTCTTTTTGCTCTTGTTGACCGTTATGCAGCTATCGCTGCTGCTGACAGGTTGGAGCTGGAACAAGGAGACTTTATTTATTTCAAGTTCCTTCCGAAAGCATAAAACCTACGACGATGAGTTGTTTACCTGGTTGTGCCTGGCCAACAGCTCCGCTACCTGCTCCTCGAGGTAGGATATCCGGTGGGTGAGGCGGGTGTTGTCGGAGCGGAGTCCTTCTTTGGCTTTCTCTGCGTCGTCGGCCGCGGAGCGCAGCGCACCCAACTCTGCCCGAAGGGATGCTGCCTCATTCTATAAAAATAACGTAATTAATTTTAATAGACTGTAAATAGATCTCAATATCTTCTAGAAAAGCGAACGATTTTTGCGTGGAACAATGTGTAAAGCTTATATCAGTTTCCTTCCACCAAAATTTTATTTCACCTTTTAATAGGTATCGATTGTACCTACAAATATAGTTTTCATTAAGGAATAATAGAGATGACGACTGGGTAAGAAAATATTAATTCTAATTACTCCGTCAGATAGATCAACAAAAAATATTGGACACGTATTTTTTAATTAATTTATTTTTTAAGAGCGTCAAAGTTCGGGTGTCGGGGCTCGTGACGTCACGCCTAGGTAAAAAGTGTACAAAGCCATAACGTCAAGCGGAATTTCAACACACTATATCTTTCTCATTTTTTTATTTAATTGCCAAAAGAAAACGTGTCCAATATTTTTTGATAATGTAAATGATGGACTAATTAGAATTTTTCAGTCGTCATCCCTATTATAAATTATGTTACCTGTGTGAAGGTAGAGGCGGGTAGGAGGGGCGAGGGTTGCTGCCCGCGCAGCAGAACAAGCCTGCTGGCTGCGGCTTCGCCAGCGGCGCGCTGCAGCTCCTCCGGGCTGCGGCACGACACCACCAGCGACCCGTTCACTTCCACCAACCTGGAACAATATTAATAAATAAATATACCAACATCTTCACAAGGTCAAATAATCCCATACTAGGCAGAGCCTGCACTAGAGATAGCTAAACTTAGGTAGAAGCAACCAGACACAAAACAAATATCCACACAAATGTTTGTCCTGTGCGCGAATAGAACCTGCGATCTGCGGCTAGGAAGACAGTAAAGCTACCTATAGTTATGAGACCAGTCAAAAAAAGATAACGACTGCAAACAATCTTATCTATCTATAAAAGATTTAAGATTTTCTATAGTTGGATCAGATTATAGATGTTTTTTCTACTTTAGCTTTGAACAGAAGAGGCTATCGCAGAATATGTTAGTATGTAGGTATCTACTGCAACTTCCAATGTAATGGATTGAGTGCAATCGTTCAATTGGGTAGCTAACGAAAGTATCACACATTTTTCAGGCCAAGACAAGGGAATTTAAACAAAAACAAATCATTGCTATCAATCTAGTTTCAGCAGAACTCATGAATAAGACAAGAGACAGGTTTGGCACGCATGCACTTGTTCTTGGAAATGTTTTCACGGAGTCTGCCGTAACAGGCGCTGGCGTGAGCTGCTCGTTAATTGGGGTAATTTAGCCACATTCCTTGACATTAGAGCTAGCGCCCAAACTCGGGTCGTGGAAAGCTGGAACACTTATCTTTGGGAGAAAAGGTTTATGACGTTGACGTGGACTGATTTAGACTTCAACCGGTCCCTGTCCCCACAACAAGTATGCTTACAAAAGGACCGGAGGTCATTACCAGCTGAAAAGCATTTTTCTTGGAATTCGTAATAAAGACGCCATTACTACGTAATCTTGATTAGGTACTAACGTAGATATCAAGCATGTGTTAGCATTTTCACATTTATATATATACTAGAAAACATAAAAGGTATCAATCATTGTATATAAGCTTTGAAGGGAAACTAATAGGCCATCTTTAGCGATTCAGTGTTAATATAGCTTAACTAGCACTACACTAAAACTTATAAATATAGCTTGGGGCGTTAGGTAAATATATATTTAGCAAAGCAAGTAACTGAAACTCTACTTAAACGTGTAGCCAGGTATTTGAAACTCATATACTTTCCACCAGCTCACTTATATATAACACTGGAACTGAAAGGAGAAGGATAACCTCATTAAATAAGAAAACCTTGATACGTCAATATTCTTTAATTTACCGCCAATTCGGAACGTGGCCAGGCAGAGAAGAATTGGCAAGAAACTGCCCGGTATATTCTTTTCAACGTCTTCATTACAGTTTCTTATATAAAATAACAAATTCAATCGTTAACACATAAGTATATAATGTAAATGTTTGACCATGTAACAAACATTTACATTACGCATTAAATTTACTTATATACTTATTTTTTAGGTAATACATAAGGTATATAACGTTATACATAACAAACATTACGTTGTGTATTCCATTTACTTATAAAGTATATAATATATAACGTTATGTATTACATAATACACAACACACAACCTAGAAATACACAACGTCATTGATCAGGACTTAACGATTAGGTACTTAGCTTTTATTGCTATAGAGGTGCCAGAGCTCCGTCCGGTCCGACAGTCGACAACAGAATGAGTCCCGCTCCCAGGGCGGCAGTGCTTTTATAGCAACGAGTAAACAAGTCGGTCGACCACGTGCTTTAGCAACCACGTGTTTTACAAAAATGAAAAGGGATGAGTCCCGACCATTATTTCTCCATAATTAGCTTGACACAAGGGTAAATGTCGACTTACAAACACTGAAACGTACCTATGTACTACGAATCACATAGTTATATAGGTTAGGATTACAATAGGCAGTATTTTAAGGTTATAAATACCTTTACCATTCAATGTTGTTTACAACACTGAATGGGATTTAAGCTTAATACATAAACAGATCCTATATAATAACTAACTTCGAACATTTCATAACACAAGCCCTTCTTTTAAGTGATTATATTTATATTACATTACCAGTACCTGTACCTTTATTAATTGGAGTATTTCTTTAAAATAATCTATCATAGGTATACTTAACAGTACTTCGTTATAATACAAGCTTGTGTGTTTTAACAAAATCATATCTCACGTGGTCATATACACATATTTATCTATTATTTGGAGTATATTTACATAATATGCTATCACGGCCAGACTGACACGTACTTCGCTCTCGAAGTACGAACACCTCTCAAATTTCTTGCAGTACGATCACATTTCTGATCTCTCTCAGCACAGAATAAGATTTGGTTAATAAGTATATATATGATAAACTACTTAATATATACGTATTATAAATAATGAACACCCAGACCCGGGCGGGCAGATGCTTGCAGAAAGCATTGCCCGGGAAAGGAACTCGCAGTACTCATCGCTATCAATATGTTAATACACAATGATAACCATGATATACTACTTAATAAATACGTAAATATGTATATAGGTATTATAAATAATGAACCAGTACTCATAATCATCACCATGTTAATACACGGTGATAACCATGATATACTACTTAATATATATATACATAAATATGAATATAAATATGATAAATAATGAACACCCAGACCCGGGCGGGCAGATGCTTGCAGAAAGCATTGCCCGGGAAAGGAACTCGCAGTACTCATCGCTATCACTATGCTAAGACACAATGACAACCATGATATACTACTTAACATATACGTAAATATGTATATAGGTATTATAGATAATGAATACCCAGTCCCGGAACGGATGCTTGCAGAAAACATTGCCCAGGAAAGGGACTCAGGATAAATACGTAATAATAAAATAATAAATGTACTACACATATACTTGAAAATAAAATAGGGTTAGGACGCAGCAACCTGCGTATTTATTTCATACCAGCGACTTGCATATTTCAACATCAAAGTCAAGTAGTCGAGTCAAAAAGTCATTACAGAAGTCGTCAAACACAAAGTAATTGCAGTAAGCTGCATACTTATTTTGTCCATGTTAAGGTCAAAGTCAAGTCATATGTTTGAAGGTCGAGCCAAAGTCTGTAGACAGGTCGTCAAACAAAATAATTGCAGTAAGATGCATATTTATTTTGTCCATGTTAAGGTCAAAGTCTAGTAAAATGTTTGAAGGTAGAGTCAAAGTCGGTAGACAGGTCGTCAAACAAAATAATTGCAGTAAGCTGCATATTTATTTTGTCCATGTTAAGGTCAAAGTCTAGTAAAATGTTTGAAGGTAGAGTCAAAGTCGGTAGACAGGTCGTCAAACAAAATAATTGCAGTAAGCTGCATATTTCTTTTGTCCATGTCAAAGTCTAGTAAAATGTTTGAAAGTCGAGTCAAAGTCGTGTCCATGTCAAAGTCTAGTAAAATGTTTGAAAGTCGAGTCAAAGTCGGTAGGCTGGTTGTCAAACAAAGTAATTGCAGCAACCTGCATATTTACTTTCTCCATTATATTGCAGAGGTCGTCAAACACAAAATAATTGCAGTACGCTGCATATTCATTTTGTCCACAAAGTAATTGCAGTACGCAACATATTCACTTTCTTCATAGTATGGTAGAGGTTGTCAAACTCAAAATTATTGCAGTATGCTGCAAATTCATTTAGTTCATTCATTTGAATTCACACAATGTCATAAAATAAAATATTCTTAAGTAACATGGGTCTCGGAGAATCATATTTTGTACATTCTTCAATATTATATCATTAGACAATTTGTATAATCTTACAATTATACCATTCTAAATGAATGGTACTAACTTATTATATTATAAACGTTTGCACAGCTTATTTATTGCGATATAAAGCCAGATATGGATATGGTAGGATAAGAAAAGTAGGTACTTTCTAAACTACGGTGGATAGTTTGTTAGGGAATCGCCAGTTGGTGTACTTACTTAACTACAACAAAAAAAGAATATTATAGACTTGTTTGAATTGTTGTAAAATATAGCTCGACTTTGTCCCAAATAACTATTTTTATTTTCAAGTAAAACCTATATTTACTACTTACCCTATACCTATACCTATATTATCTACTTTATAGAATTTTAATCGAATAATGTTTTTTTTTTTTTATTTTTAATCCAGTAATGACAAAAATGTGTTTTATTTTAACCCTGAATTAGTTTCGTTGATACAGTATAGAAAGATCACTGGAAAATGTCTGGAATTGGTTTATAAAACAATTTAACGAGTTTTGCATCGCTTGGTCATGCTGACATTTTTTTTTTTAAAACTTTGTCAGTAAAAATGCAGTAAACCGTTTTATGAATAGGTATGAGTCTTCTATTAGAAACAATTCTCTGAATAACGGCTGTTAGGTGTTCAACTAATTATTTAAAGTTAAACATGTAAGTAATTATTTCGCGTGTAGCGGCACATGACAAATTTAAGGTCACGGGGGTATAATTATATTTTATTTAGATGCAATGCTATCGTCGTTTCTCTACAAAAGGGACCATTCGTACAGTTTAGGGTACCCGAAGAATACTTTAGCCTTTATTTAATTTTGATTTGTTTGGAACACGAATAGTATCTATATCAATATCATAGTACTATAAAATACTACACAACCCAGTGAAATAACAAAACTGCTGTTGATAAAGTTCTTTTGGAGGGTACAGGTGAAATTGAAAGCTAAATAAGCAAAAATTTAAATTTTCGAAGTTGAAAGTCTAGTTTTAAGTTAAGATTGCTACTTGTTATGAAAATAAATCTATATAGGTATTAAAATGACAAAAATGAGGGAAATTAAATAATGTTATGTGTAATTATTGTAAAGTAGTAGTAGTAGTTTGGCTTCACCATTATATTGGGTATATTTTTTTTTTTTTCATTTGGAATCATGTCATGCTATTGTTCAAAAGCAGGTATTGGTTCCGTTCTATTTTATAAAGTATAATATAAGAATTAGTAGATATATTCTAGGCCACCCTGTATAGCTTCAAGTCTGGCTAAGGCCAGAAAGGACATTTATGTGTACGTAGGCAGCACATGTGCATTTTACCCATGTTTTTCAGTGTTTGTTCTAAATATAACGAACTACGTCAATCTTAGTTTATTTTCTAGTTAGAGTTCTTCCTTCAGTCTAATAGATCAAACATACTACTTATATGTTATTAATGGAAACAGTATTTTAATTTGTCCTAGTAATTATTTCTATAAGAGTATTTGGTGCTCGACTGTTCGACATGAAATAACTACTGCGCAGGAGATTGAAGTACGTTACGTACCCTGCTGCCGTAACAGTTAGGTAAATCTTGCACGGAGGGTATGGTTTTACAGACTACCTATTATGAAAGTCAACGTTTCGTCCCATAGACAACAGTCAAACTTTTTCAACTTTGATAAAAGGGGCCTAGTAAGTGGGGGCCTGTATTGCTTCGCTTGATTACAAATAATTTGTACCATAGAATAGAATAGAATAGAATAGAATAAATCTTAATTAACATGTAATCATGTAATCTGAAAATAAAATAATCTTTATCTATATATTTTTTAAAACAAAATTGATGACAAAACAAGCCCGAAGTCAAAATTGAGGTGGACGAAGAAGAGATCGAATACGTAAAAGAGTATATTTACCTGGGGCAAGTCATATCTGTGGAAGACTTATCAACTAAAGAAGTAGAAAGAAGAGTAAATAATACATGGCAAAGATACTAGTCCCTCAGGGAAATTATGAAAAATAAATCAATACCCATCTCGGAAAAGCAAAAACGTCTATAACGCCTGTATACTCCCATGTCTCACCTACGGCTACCAGACTTGGCCACTAACAAAGAACATTGAGCACAAACTGGGTGTATGCCAAAGAGGAATGGAAAGAAGTATGTTGGCACTAAGGTTGAAAGACAAATGGAAGGCCACAAAAATTAGGAGCATCACTAAAGTAGAAGATGTTAAAGTAAAAACACGAACCTTGAAATGGAAATGGACTGGCCACATGATGAGATCAACAACAGAAAAGTGGACCAAAAAAATAACAGAATGGTATCCACGGGACGGAAAAAGACGTAGAGGAAGGCAGAAAAAATAGATGGGAAGACGATCTGCCCAAAGGTTGGAGAAGGACAGCAATGGACAGGCAAAGGTGGAGGGAACTTGAGGAGGCCTATGTCACAAGACGCCTGACCTGGTAACTGATGGATATGAAGTGTTAAAATAAATACATAAAGGACAATAGAAATAAGTACAGTTAATATAGTTTAGATAAGTATAGTTTATGTTTTATTATATTAGAAATTGTGCAAAAGTCAGAGCAAATAAAGGCTATTTTATTTTATATATTTATTTATTTTTATTTTATATTTTTTTCATTATATGAATTTGTGAATTTCAAAACTAAAACTAAGATAACAAAAATTAGCGGCCCAATTATCGCAAATAAAAAAAAAATAGCTAAGCTTAAGGAAGTATGTTCCTTAAGTTTCAATTTGGTGTCGATAACGATATTTTTTAATTAAAATTTCATTGAATCGATATGTAAAAATAGAGAAAACAAAAAGAAAATATCCAGACACAAATGGCGAGATTGAAAATAGAGTTTATACTTTATACAAATTTAATTATTATGTACATATAGTGAGACCGATAAGGAGCTAGAATGACACCCCTGTAATAAATTTTTATGAGGATTCGTTTTTCAGATTTTAACCAAATCATTGTAATAGTTTTGAAAGATTTACGAAAATAGGGGTTTTTTTTTGACACTTCAGCTATTCGATGAATTTGTAACGAACCTAAAATAGTTTTAGATGTCGCGGATAACCTTGCTACGAATCCATTTAGCATTGTTCGTAATACAAATTTAAATTAATAGAGAGAGTGGACGGGAGCCTTTTGTCCAAGAGTGGGACATTGAAGGCTGATAATAATAATAAAAGTTATGGCAATCCAACAAAATAATTATACAATACATACATAACACAAACATTTTACAGGTCTTTGTGATATTTATAACTTACAACATCGTTTTTGAGGGAGTTGAAGATTTTCCTCCCAAGCCTTTCTCCTCATAACAATAATCAGAAACCCCTCAATAAGCATTATTATCGTAGGTTTAACTAGCCACTTTATTTTAAAGTAAATATAATGAGACAAGCTTTGCAACGTGTAGATTGGCACCTACAAAGAGAAGCCTATATGTACTGCTGGGTAGTGGATGAAGACGGGCTGTGAAATTAATATTTTAGTAGAGTGACTTTACTTTACATAGATGAAAGATGAAATAAAACTATCTTAAGACTCAATTTCGTTTTATCGTATAACGCAATATTTTGGTTATTATAAATAAAAAAATATATATGGAACATCTTGCACATAGTAAGCCGATCCCAAAATAGGCTAAGCCCTTATCATTGTTACTAAAAACTGCCATAGGTATGTAGACTATAGAGAACCAACGAAATAAAATGTACCACATGAAACAAGTAAAGATTATTATCATGAACAGTCTGTCACAGAACAAACATCCATATTCACTGCACAAATGGGCGGAGATCGAACCCACAACCACAAATAGAACACATTTATTTATTTTAATAAAATGTATTGTTTTTATTTATGCATTACCATCTTAGTTATTGGAAGGAGAAAGGTGATAGGGGTGGTTGGAGACTTTTGGGAGGAGGCCTATACCCGAAATGGGGCCTGACGTAAAAACAATACTGGCAAACGTTTAAATAAGGCTTATAATTTAATAAAACCTAGTTATAAGATCATTACGCAGCGTTTGATAGTTAATTTTTAAAACTTATCTTACCATATCCCTTTTTGTTTTTGAAGGTACATACCAAGAACCTAATATTACTTCAACATTTACCGTTGTGTTACAAAGGTTGTGTACAAAGACAAGTATATCAAACGTATAAAAACTTGCGGTTTTCGTTGTTAGGTAGGGTACCCCCGCAGGGCCTTCTTCCATCTTGATGTCGTAGCACGATGTCACCATGATGGTCCAGCTGGTAGAGTGTAGCAGCGTAGTGATCATGGTGACGTGGAGTGAATCAGCAGTCCCACGTGGCTTTCCAAGACGGCGTGGTGGGATTCAATCTGAAACTTGCACAAAATGTATTAGAACAGGTTTCGAATCCCACTTCTGATGTTAGCATTTTCACATTTATATATATACTAGAAAACATAAAAGGTATCAATCATTGTATATAAGCTTTGAAGGGAAACTAATAGGCCATCTTTAGCGATTCAGTGTTAATATAGCTTAACTAGCACTACACTAAAACTTATAAATATAGCTTGGGGCGTTAGGTAAATATATATTTAGCAAAGCAAGTAACTGAAACTCTACTTAAACGTGTAGCCAGGTATTTGAAACTCATATACTTTCCACCAGCTCACTTATATATAACACTGGAACTGAAAGGAGAAGGATAACCTCATTAAATAAGAAAACCTTGATACGTCAATATTCTTTAATTTACCGCCAATTCGGAACGTGGCCAGGCAGAGAAGAATTGGCAAGAAACTCTGCCCGGTATATTCTTTTCAACGTCTTCATTACAGTTTCTTATATAAAATAACAAATTCAATCGTTAACACATAAGTATATAATGTAAATGTTTGACCATGTAACAAACATTTACATTACGCATTAAATTTACTTATATACTTATTTTTTAGGTAATACATAAGGTATATAACGTTATACATAACAAACATTACGTTGTGTATTCCATTTACTTATAAAGTATATAATATATAACGTTATGTATTACATAATACACAACACACAACCTAGAAATACACAACGTCATTGATCAGGACTTAACGATTAGGTACTTAGCTTTTATTGCTATAGAGGTGCCAGAGCTCCGTCCGGTCCGACAGTCGACAACAGAATGAGTCCCGCTCCCAGGGCGGCAGTGCTTTTATAGCAACGAGTAAACAAGTCGGTCGACCACGTGCTTTAGCAACCACGTGTTTTACAAAAATGAAAAGGGATGAGTCCCGACCATTATTTCTCCATAATTAGCTTGACACAAGGGTAAATGTCGACTTACAAACACTGAAACGTACCTATGTACTACGAATCACATAGTTATATAGGTTAGGATTACAATAGGCAGTATTTTAAGGTTATAAATACCTTTACCATTCAATGTTGTTTACAACACTGAATGGGATTTAAGCTTAATACATAAACAGATCCTATATAATAACTAACTTCGAACATTTCATAACACAAGCCCTTCTCTTAAGTGATTATATTTATATTACATTACCAGTACCTGTACCTTTATTAATTGGAGTATTTCTTTAAAATAATCTATCATAGGTATACTTAACAGTACTTCGTTATAATACAAGCTTGTGTGTTTTAACAAAATCATATCTCACGTGGTCATATACACATATTTATCTATTATTTGGAGTATATTTACATAATATGCTATCACATGCAGAGCGGTGATCTTGGTACTTAATGGCAATGAAATAATATGTGTGCTATTTCCGTTGCAGTAGAACTATAAAGCGGAATAATTATTTTAGTTTGTGTACCTACAACTGTAACATAGAGCTAATTATGGATTAAACCTTCATAATTGCACATAATGGGTATAGGGATAACGACTGGGTACAAAAAATAATAATTTTAATAAGTCCGTCAGATACAAAAAATATTGGACACTTTAGATAACATCAGAGGTTAAATCAGTCGGGATTACCGCGCGACGACCTCTGCCAGAGCCAAGTTTGGTCGGCGCGGTTAGCGGCTGCCGTTCATTACTTAGATACTGGTATCTACCGTTGATCTGGTTTACAAATGACTGTTAAGTATTTTAACCTTGGGCCTGTTTTGGTAGTTTATTCTAGATACTGTTAGAATTATGAAGATTGAGTTGATTTCGTTTAAAAGATCCTTAAAGAAGGTCTAAAGATAGGTCCTTTAAGAAGTTCACCTATCCGGGAACCTATATTCAAACAAAACTTCAAGTGGATCGACTACCGCTTCAACGCTTTCAAACTACGAAAATATTTTGTACACTTATAAAGTAGGTAGGTTAGATAAAGATGGTGGACTGTAGTCATCATAGTAACTGACTGACCGGTCTCCGACCCTGAGTGCGGGCTCGTTTGTCCACTCGACCGCCATGCAGCCGGCCCGTGGCACTGCGCCCCACGAGCCCTGGCGCGCCTCCGCCGCCACCAGCATGCCGCTGCCCCCGCAATCTCGCACCATGCTGGAAACAGACACTCCTTCTACAACATAATCTCTAAAAGTCCTTACCCACACTGAATTTTCTCTAGGTACCACAACACCCGAGTCGAGCTGAGGACAGGACACAATGGCGCTCATTAGGGGAGGCCTATGTCCAGCAGTAGACTGCTGAAGGCTGATAATGATGATGACCATAACACCTAAACCCAAACAAATTTCTGCAGAAAAAATTGTCCCACAATGGTCTATACAAAATTTCAAATTTAATCTTTGTTTAACAGTTTGTTTTCAAGTTACATCTAGGAAATTAGAAAATTTTAGAGGTTCATTATAAATGTTAAATCAATTTTTACATAATATTAATCAACGTTTATTATAATCAACAAACCTAAAGGAAGCAACACCGCGTTTTTTGTGGCTGTGTATGTAGGTATTTTTCTTTTGTATGCCTATTTAACTTTAAGATATAACCTTATTTTTCTGAGGCATACTAGGTACTCAACACGGCACGCACTTCGCGAGAAACTGGCGTAGATGACAAATAAAAATTTATAATTTTGTTTCGTGCGTAGGTGATAGTGGCCAACTCTGGTGTCTTAACTCATCCATCATTGCAGAGCCGTAAATCAAATACGATACGTCGTTTCATAGCCGGTTGCTCCCGAGACAGCAGTCGTTAAAAATAATAAACTTGTAATATTATCTAGTAGGCAACGGTTTCGATGTATCTACTGGATCAATAACCGTTTCCTGTTTAGCTTTATGGTCTCGGGCTACAGATTGAACTTTAATTAAAGGCGTTTGAATTGAAGGCAGCTCGCTGAACTCTTGGAAGACTCAAAGTTAAACGATTTGTAATGAAATAGTTTCTATAAATAAAATTATACATTACTTACTTCAGCTGCATGTAGGTACCTACTAAAGTACAAAATACAACATGTCTTTACTTTAATCAATAGAAACCTGTATACTTTATATCGTATTTTTTTATAATCACACCAATTCGTAACGCGACCAATCAGAGAAGAATTGACAAGAATCTTTGCTATATATTTCGTCTTTGTTACAATTATTCTTAACTATTAGAGTTTTAAAGGGAGTTGGAGACAGTTTCATCCCAAGCTTTTTTGTATTAAACTGATATCAATCAGAAATTTAATAATAAGAATTACTACAGAGATTACGTTTAACAACATTTTTGAATTTATTTAGGTACCAATAATCTAAGCTCATCATTTGGATTTTTGTTAAAAAACGTAAGTACACATTGCTCTTTGATTAACTTTATGGTAGGAACAGGGAGTTTATCTTTATATGTCTTTACTGGTTTGCCAAACGGCGTAAATCCTATTTCTGAGAAGGTACCTAGCTTAAAAGGCTTATCTCTTTGAATACTTATAGCTTTTCTCGTTTACCATAGTTATTGCCACTTTGCAAGTGGTCGTTAATGTTTACAGTAGTTCTGAGTGACATCGACCTCTGATGGCAGCACATTATCGTATGCTGTCTTCTAGCACATTATTTATTTAAGTAGAAACGCCCACAGCCCAAATATAAATACATTGCCGAGCTAGATTGCTAGGCTTTCATTCTGATAAAGAAGCCAACACAGGCGGACACAATATGGACTATATTTTGTTTAGTAGTTCCTTTACTTGTCTCTTATTATTACCTTATGTTTTTAAACTATGTATGCTGCAGAGATAAGAAGTGTGCATGTGAGGGATGTAGTTAGGGGTCAGAGTCGAGGTCACTTTGCTTCGGGCACTGCACTGTGAGCGCGGGTGACTGTGTTTTGCACGTGAAATGAGATTTTTTATTTAAAATTTTATTTTATATTTTATTTAAAAGTATTATTTTACAAAGAGAAACGCATTATTATTTTAGTATAGGTTAAAGCTACTATTTAGCCGAACTTTTAAGGTACTTCGTAGCACCGGTAGCGCGTTGATGTCTTTTGTACGCAGATAAGTACGAAATCAGTAGCAATGTATTTTCTTCGATTTTATAACCAGAAAAATAGAAATTGAGTATTCAGTCTGGTGTATCTATATACGAATTACACAAAATACCTACATGATGTTGATAAAATAAATTGCATAACGTTTTAATATATCCGTAAAATCTGGCATTACTTATTTATATACTATTGCTACTAGAGCGTTTACCATTTCATATATAGAAGTTTATTTTAAAAAGCTTCATTTCACAATTTTTTTCCGAAATATATGAAGGTCATCAATTATTGTGGTAGTAAATTTTTTTGATTCTTTAATTATTAATTTTACGTTAAGTATGTATCTTGTTTAGTTAGTACACCAACCTACCAGGATTACCATTTCTACCAGGGTAGGTTGAGAAGCAGAAATTGCTTTAGCAGTAAGCCCTCCTTATCTTATTATTTTGTATTTGTACAGTAAAGTGTAATAAAATAATCATAGATATTCAAACTGTTTCAATTAAATGAGATATTAAGTTTAAGCTTTCTCTTGACAACCGTAATAATTAATAGCGACGAATGAGAGACCTAGTCAAACCAAACTAGGTTATTAGTTATATTATAAAAACTGTATTTTTATGTGTTGTTAAATACTTAAATTAATAAATAAAAAGTAGTTGTTCATATAAATAGCTCATAATAAGTGAATTACAAATACAAATACAAATCGTTTATTCCACAAAAGTTATAAGAACATTATCAGTATAGCACTGTCTCCTGCGTTAGTTTAACACTGTGTTGCAGGAAAGCAGTAACTTTTGAATTGTAAAGTTATTTTGAAAGTTCTTTAACCGAAGTTATAATGGCAGCTCTAACAATATATTCACCCGACGCGGACACCTACGCGAGCTTGCGCAGCCATGCCCTTTGTTCGATCCATTCGCACCTAGCATGGACCTGCCTAGCCAGCTTTGTAGTACATAGAGCACATTCACGCATTAAACAGGGTAAAACTGTCTGCTGGTTAAAAGTGGCCAAATGTATTGTAGCACGTGTCAAGCAATATTACTTTGTCGTTGCTGCTTCCCTAATGCGGGTTAGACATAGATGCACAAAGATCTACTAAACATATTCGACATGTCAATTAAACATATTAAACTTTAGAGGTAGTTGTTGTCTACAACAACATACTCGTTACTCTATGGTCGTATCAAAGAACTGAATTCAAAGGTTGATCGATTTTTATTGTATTTTTTTCTCAATGTTTACAGTTATCAATTTGGATCACTTATAATTAGGGACAAATTGGCTTCTGATTAAAGTTCAAGAGTAAGTTCCTAAGTTATCCATCTCGTCAGAGGAAGGTAAACTACATAAATCAAGCAGGTTCTTTCAGCCTGTTTTCTAATTGATAGCAAGTCAGTGCTTTTATGGCATTCTATGTTCAGTTCTCCGAGATTTAGTCGCTATTCTGAGATATTGCCACTTTGTTCAGAGGTCGTTAGTGTTTGGAAGATGGTGATAACCGTCAGTCTGGCTCTGTAGAGCTCTTTATTATAGAACTTACTTGTGGTTTACTGAGTATGCCTGTGTGTGTTATTTTTACCACTTTCTGAATTGCTTTTACTTCAACTTAGTAGTAGGTAGTATTAGTTATACAAAAACTACAAAAATAAAATAAGTATTAAACATTTTACTTTTACAACTTTTTCCTTTTTCATGAAATAAACTTATACGGTAGAATTAAAAAAGCCATATCGATATAGCAGGCATAAAAGAGAATTTCCCACGGTATTTGAACGTGAGTGCAGCGAACCGCCGCGCGCCGCCAAGACCAGGGAAAATTGTGGCTGTTATGGATAAACCAACATGTGGAGCAAAAACTGTCGGTGCTGCTAACATGGCTAGAATGTAATTGGATAAGAATTGTTTTACGTTCAGTGCAATATACAATCAAGTTTTAATGAATATGGGGAATCACGGTTAAACTGACTCTTTAGATTTCTAGAGTGTATATTATATTTTTGTGCAGTATTTTAACATCTTATCTGCTGCGATTTCAGACACAATATAATCATCTATTAGGTACCTATGTCTCGTTCAGATCTGTGTCAAATCATACAAAAAATTTAATCCAAAATAAACGGACTTTGTATTACCAACAAGCTCATCAAGGAAAGGTTTTCACGGCATCACCTCTAATGACAGCCTGATGATGATGAGATGATGACAGCCACCACGCGACGCTAATACGCTAATGAGGCAGCGTGGTGCGATGACATCGGCATTACGCCGGCCGCCGCGTTAGATAAAGTGAAAATAATGATAAGATAATCATTTTATAGATGGTTTGGGACACGCAATCTTTCTCCTGACATTTTTTTATTTCTTTTTAATTGGGATATGCCCGCCTTATATAAATTTGTATATTTTCTCCAAAGTGGTAAGTATATTCTATCTACGCTATCTGGCACTATCGCTGTATCAAAATCACTGGTCCTCATGTCGTACCTAACTGTTTGCTGCCAGGCTATTAGTGGTGGGAGTGCATAACACTCCCAATGCAAAGTACAATTATATTTGATAATTAATATTAGAAATACGAGTAATATATATACTGAGTACAGTATATACGAATATGTGAATATCTCGTTGGTATCAAAGATAATAGATACTTAGGTTTTCAACGCCTAAATGGACAATGATAAATAATGGAATGGATGATAATAACGTCCCAATACGGAGAAAAAATTCAGCATTATTGTCAACAGGGCATATCACACTTTACACTTATATTATAAATGCGAACGTTTGTGTGTGTGTGAATATGTTTGCGGTCGCTTCACTCCGTAACGGCTGAACGGATTTGGATGAAACATGGAATATACATAGTTTAAAACCTAAATTAACACATAGACTACTTTTTATCCCGGTATATCGCGAGAGAAGCCGCGGGCGGAAGCTAGTATTTACATAAATGCTGTGCTACTGCACAAAACTATGTGCTTTTCTATGATTGCATTGATATGTCTGGGAGTCTGCGCAGGCCAAATAAAGCGCGCAATCAAACGGCGCGCAATGGATTATATAAGCTGCTGATTGGTTATAGGAAAAAACATTATTCCACACTTTTTGTGGTAATTTGTCCACAAGAGTTTATAACGCGAAAGGGCACCTACCTACATGCGTCAGTTTTTATTGATTTGATTAGACGATTAGATACATTCATAGACGTGATCAGGTTGAACAAGGACTTTTTCCTATATTATGTTTATTTTATTTTATTTTGTTTTATTTTATTTATAAGGACACCCAACACAGGTTAACACCACACACACACAATAACATGTAAAAGGATAAAAGTCTCAGTGCACCCGTAATTAAAGGGTATCACAGCATGCGCATTATAAGCAACAAGACAAAATGTTGGTATACAATACCTAGGTATTTTGGTTTTAATACTATTTTATGGTTCCTTATTCAATTGTATCTACTGTCTATAATAAATCTCTATGCCTTGTTGGTTGATGACAGGTTGTGAAATCATCGGGAGCCTAATGACGTGGCTGTGGCTATTGACGACAGTCAGGTAAGCACTGCCCGGCGCTGCCTGGCGCCGACACTTCACAATTACTTCACTTTCACTCTAATTTCGCTTTTTCTACTGCATTCATCATCACGGCTGACGAGTCTGTTTTCATGTAGGTACACTATTGAGAAATTTCCCACCAATTGTGAAACCAAAAGTTAGCTAACTAGCCACGTAAATGTCTACATCGTATGTTAATGAAGCGAGTAATTACTTAATCTTAAAGTACAAGATTTAATTAAGTGATATCATCTTAAATTAAATTTGCATGTTGTTTTGATTAATTTCGTCATCTTTTTTTTATGTAATGACAAAATATATTCGCTCTAAAAAGGATTCATAATTTTATACGGCAAGTCCCTGTTTACCCTGGCAAAGGCTATCTTGCAATAGCTGGATAGGTTTTAGTAGTAAAATAGCGAGCAACTCATTTGTATGTATCTCCGGATCTTTTGTACGTTTGTGAGCTCTACATCTGCTTACTGTTTCGTGCTATCTGATTGAGACAAATTGAGATCATTCTTGTTTTTGCATCAGATATCAAATATATAAGAAAAACCTTTGAAACAAACAAAATCTAGATACATAGGTAAAAGGAAAAAATTAATAATATTGTAATGTAAAATTGATCATTATTTTATATATTTATGTTCTTATAAAGATGGATTAAGGTAGATATGTACCAAGTGTAGGTACACTAGCCATTCTTGTGTAGGTATTCATTAAAGTAGCTTAGATTCTAATCGTAAATTAGACGGGAACAATTGCGAACTAAATATGTAAAACCAGCAAAGCGAAAGAAAACGTATCACACGTGGTTGTATTTTTTGTTCCAATAAAGATTTTAATGTAGTCAGTACTTACGCGGTGGAGGAAGTAATTTTTCACCTGTCAAGGCAGAACGTGAGATGCGCTGCGGGCTTTTCTAGATATAGACAATCATGTGCCTAGCTGGGTAGCCTGATATATATAGGATATATTTTCGTTTGAAATATGTAGATACGCAATACCAACTCGTAAATGCGGTAGGTACTTCTGATAGAGGCTTCGAACAATGGAAAAGTGTCATTCCTTCATGAAGAAATGATTGCATTAGAAAATATATTTTATGGATTGGCGAGTGCAAAACTACGACACCATGGCCTGAGGGCAAGAAAGGAGCCGTGGGCGCTAGCTAGTGTTGCCATAAACAACAATCGCCCTGTAAGGTAAGGCTAGCAGATGCGTGGAATACCAAACGCCTCGCGAGATATGATCTCGGTATGCTGCAAACGTGTTGCCTCTGCCTGCGCTGAAAAACATGCCTGCATTATGCAATTCATTTCCAACGGCGCTTTGGCGCTAGAAGCTTTATTTACTGTTAACTGGAAACGAAAGCTTATTCTATGATCGCTCAATTAAGTTTTATATGGATCCGCTATCCATCACCGTCTACAACGTTTAAATTGCAATATATGTTTCTTCAATTCAATTCAATTGTGATGTTATTTCAGAAGGGGTCATACCTAGCATAGCAATAAGAAGAGCTTAGTATATCCGTGATGGTGAATTAGGTCAGTATCTCAGGGGTCCACCATAGAGATCAGCCACAGACCGCAGTCGTAGATTACGGCATAGCACCCTCGCCGCGGCGGTGGCCGTGAGAAACCAACACGATGCGCCTTCACGAAGGTAAACAGATGACTCCATTGTCTGCCACCCCGGAGATTGGCTTGGGAATATCTTCGCAATTAAAAACAAATCTATCATTTGATATTGATTGAAATGTCGGTTCCTTGCAACAATTAAAATCGATCGATAGTTCAATTTAATCGATCTGTTCAATCAGGTCACCTCACTATATGTTGTGTAACTCAACGTATCCTAGCTAGACTAACCAACTAACTAACTAAGGTTATCAAATCTAATAGGTCAAATGTGACCTGTTAGATTTGGCCCTACTTTAACAACTTTTAAGAAAATTATTATTAGTTGGTTAGTATAGCTAGGATACGTTGAGTTGTTTCGTTGCGGTTCACTAGATAGTTTCTGAATTTTCTATGCTGTCATAACTTCTAAACCCAGTTATTTATCGAGCCGATTGTAGGTATATATATCCCGTAGTACACTTAACTGGTAAGTTTTGAGCCAAAATTAAATTTTTCTTTATCATATGAGCTAGTGGCGGACTCCGATGTCGGAGTTTTTAGGCCTCCGACATGGCTTAGTGACTGAAATATTTTTTAAATATTATTCTAATTATTATCCTTCATAATAGCTTTACAGGCTCAAAAGAGACCTAGTGCGGGGATCTGAGCTTATCTAGGTACATCTGTATTTATCCTATGAATAAGTACTACCTTTATATACATAATCCGACTTTTGTACCTGACCATACATTGCTTTTGTCGAAATAAACATTTACCATCATCATCATCAGCAGTCCACTGCTGGACATAGGCTTCCTATAATCATCCTTGCTCTCTTGAAAATAATAGTAGTGAGCACTCAAGCTACGTGTCAGCAGGCTACACGCTAGCATACTTGTGTGAGCACACTGATCTTATCGCATCAGTCTGCTGCTCAATTATGTCAAGTTCTCGCGCAAAGCATTGATGAATCGATCCATAGAAAGCCAGTCTCAAAGGCTAATAATAACACAAGCAAGATACGAAACTCTTGTTTTGAGTTACAAGAGATAATCGCACGTTATTCGTGAATGACGTGCGATCGCAGTGTATTTTTAGTTTCTCCCTTTCTAGATCAAGAAGAAACTCTTACAAGGGAGATTCACTTCTATAAGAGCAACTATGTTCCGGGCATTTCTATGGTAAAGATGCAATTTGTATCAGCTTTCGATAGTGTGACTTTCAGAACAAACCATGAATTACTTCTAATTGCATGCAAATTGGCGGGTGCCAGAACTCTCTCCGATGAGCCGATTTTAATCCGGATTTGGCATGGAGAGATTTTTCCCAAGAGCATGTTGTCCGGGCATTCTAGAAAGTGAGCCATGTCGGCGCGCCCCTTCAACAATAGGTGTTGTAATAATCGTAACAATTACCCACTATTTGCGAAGGCCTATCGCACATCTTCACGGTTTTCGTTCAAGTTAAGACCCAAATCCCACTAAAGCAGAGCTGACTGCCGTGTGTCGAATGTCGATGTCGTCGTGTGAATAGGAGAACCTTTGCTTTGCGATATTTTAAGCATGCTCGTGGCTTACTTCGGTATCAGCAGATCATCTTGGTAAAGCAAACCCCCGTTCGATCACTACTTGGGTTGATGACCGTTTAAGGATATTAAGATCTGAGCGCTTCGGAAGGCACGATAAGATGTTGGTCTCGGCCTTTTCAGTCGTTAAATGTGGGAGGCCATATTGCGGCCCGAAAACTCCGACACCAGAGTTGGCCACTAACTCATACGAAGAAGGAAGGAAGAAGAAAGGAAGCATGTCCATTATCTCTGGCTTAATGCATTCATAAAGAAAGAATGTCGGCATTACTTGTAGGTATCTTTTTAGCATGCTTCAGTGTACTTTTGACCTAAAGAATAAGATGTCTGGCATGCACAGTGGCACGATTTACACGTCCCTGATAGCGGCGCATAAGCTATGCGAGTCTAATCTTGTACCTCTCGTCCGGTAGAACATGAATGAAACCGTAAATATTTTAGTAATTACTAGATTACCAGTTTCTCATGCAAACTGCGAAATGCAGAAACAGTGTAAGTGCTAACCGAATAATTACGTTGATTTGTGAATAGCTGATTAGACACAGATACAATCTTACACGGTGCCTGAGAAAATAAGCGAAGGTTGCAAATTGGTAAACAGTAGAAACAAACCATAGCTATTATGTTATTTTATCGGTGTAATTATTGTCTTTGGACACTCCTTTGACACTTTGTTTTGTTTGATTTGGCTCGTTCCTAATAAATTAAAATTTGCCATAAACTAATATAATTTGATAGGTATCAGAAATAATCATATATGTATCTAGGTAATACGGCTGAGTTATTTTTAATTCATTCATAAACTTAACTGAAAATTAGGTTTACCTGTATAATGTAGGGTGCGATGTAGCGGCTCGGGCCCTTGCGTCGGCTTGTTCTATGAGCTGCGCGAGTGCACGCGCCTGCTCGCCTAGGGTCAGCAGTTCCAGCTCCTCCCGCCCCAATTTGTACTGCAACTCAGCTTGTTGTATCCGTGTGTCGATGTTCCTGCCAATAAATAGGATACGACAGTTTGAATAAATTGAACTAAAGCAAGCCTATAAATATAAAAATATACTATATGACCTGAGGACAGTGCTGTGCTTAATTATTCTCCTCTCAAAGCTTTACTTTTCGGTTCCCAAAATCATTATATTAAAGTAAAAATAATTTAGGCAGTACCAATATTTTTGTATTAATTCTAGGATAAAAATAAAGTCCCTATATAGTCTAGCAGATAACGGAAAGCGAAAGGTGCCTTAAATATTTTTTTTTCTCTCTCTCTTCAGCCTGTATGAGTCCACTGGGAGAGGATATTCACATCCTCTTCCAGTAAGCGCCACTGAGCCCATTTTTTGGCTCTACGCATCCACCTTCTGCTGGCCAGCTTCACAAGTCACTCCATTCAATTGACTCATTCTTCTTCGAATCTTATCAAACACTTAAGAGCCAAGGACTTACTCTGTGACATGCGTCTTCTCCAATCTCTTTCTTAACTCTTGTATGTTATTCTTCCTGGTCTCCAGGTCTGCCTTCACCGCGAGTGCTCTATCTTCCAGCGCTCTTCGCTCGTCGGCTGACAGCGCGGTGAACTCCTCCCGGGACCCGGTCCTGGATGGCGGCGGGGACGTCGCCTGGACCAGCCGGGCGGCGCTCAGGGAGGCACTTAGCTGCTTCTTCAGGCTAAAGGAGTAGATGTTTAGTGGACGGGGAATGGATAGCGTAACATTGTCAAATGCGAACGCTTGAGAGTGGTGTAACCCAGCCGAAGAGCGATCTAGATTTTAGTGTTCTAAGAATTTTACATATTTGTTCGTTTATATATATATGGTTCTTAAATTATTTCGCTTTAATTTTTGAGCAAAAATGAAGAATGGTTATTTCATTAATTTACATCATCATACCTCTGTATAAGCGAGTCCTTATCTGAGAGTGCAGTCCGCAGCGCGTCCAGCTCTCTGGTGGTGTCCCTCGCCCCGGCGCTGCGCCTCCGGGACCCCGCCAGGGAGACCTCGATGCTCGCCATCTGTACCACGAGTCAAGGCCATTGGTCTTTTGAAGAGAACTTTCGACTACTAATTACTACCACTATCCGTGTCTTTTCGCCGTTAAACAGCATTGCATTTTGGTGTCAAGAGTATGGGTGTCTATGAAATTACAGGCACCTAAGGCTTATAACACATGTGTGCTTCATGTTGATCATACTCATCAGCATCGCCTGTAGTATGTCCATGGGGGTTACAGTAACTATCAAAGGATCAGCTCGTTTGCTATATTTGATATAAAAATAATAATGAATAATTAAAGCCATATTTTGTTATCTGTTGATTTCACTTTACTCGATACCAATAAAACGAAAAGACGCGACAATTTAATAAATGTTTTAATCCCGTAGATTGTATCGGCGCATACGCAGGCCTATAAAAAAGCTGTCGCTTGTTAATAGCTCGTATCGCTGATCAGCATACGTTAGGAGGCGTTCCTTGGGCTTACTGACTACAGAGGTGACATACTATAAAATATAATTTTATATCCATATTCTGTGTCAATCATCAAGTGTAAAAAAGTAGCAAGATGAGCTGCAGATTTCTATCAGAGTATTTGTTAACGCCTCAAATAATTACCTAAGTAGGTAATTCAACATTTGAGAAGAATTCTAATCAAATACTAATAAATAATCAACCACGTCGTGAACTCCTTTCTTTCTCCTATCCAATTCCATTCTGTGGTCCGAGCTACAGAAATCAAAATCAATTGGCATTACACGACTATTGAATAGAACTGTCTATTCTGCGACAGCTCCTCAGCTTGCTGTCAGCCGTGATGAGTGATCATTGGCTGATTTATAGCTTCACTCGCTTAACCGATTCCCAGCCTCGTGTCGCGCCCACTATCCTGTTTGTAGGTAAGTGGTGTGTAGACACTTGTAAATAATAGGTGCGATCCTGAACACTGCCATTACTTGCTTGTCTACGTATTATGGCTATCCGTGATTACACAGCTCGCCCTTTCTCGATGATATTGTAGGAATTAAATCACTTATATATCAATTATTAGGAAAATGTAGAGTCCAATGCGCACACTAGAATGCGTATAATACGAAGTTAGATTAACGAGCATGCTACAATTACAATGTACAATTACAGTTTTTTTAACAGGAAATAAAGGAGACTGTCCAAGTATAGTTACAGTTGCGCACACACAAAGATATTGTGATGATTAGATCTAACGGCTTCATTGGA
The DNA here is from genome assembly GCA_951804965.1 of Horisme vitalbata. NCBI lineage: Eukaryota > Metazoa > Arthropoda > Insecta > Lepidoptera > Geometridae > Horisme > Horisme vitalbata. Next base: position 11,332,476 of record OX638093.1, on the reverse strand, counting down.
AAGTATCGTATTAAGATGTGCCGGATAGTGCGTGAGAAAAGGGCGGGAAACAATTACGGTACATTAGAGCACAATGGGTAGAATGGTTGGGAACGAGGAGTACGCGTGTGTACAGTTCCTTGATGGCTGATTGTATGGGCATCGATTACATAACACGCAAGAAACTCCAATGACCTTGACGAAAGACATAAACTTACGTTGAAAATATTTGAGTTTTGTTTGAAAAAGGACCCTACAGTTAAGTTATAAAACAAGGTTGGTCTATAAAAGTACAAAGCAGCAAGGTGAGCGAGGCACAAGAAGCCGTGTGGAACGAAGCGTGTGCAGGAAGACGCACCTCGCGACCAGCTTTCCCAAGGACCAAGACACTTCCTTACACCAGCCGTTTTATTCTGTGTCTAAAAGTTATAATTATTGTCTTTAATTTTTACTCAACACTTTCCGAGAAAGACCACCTATAGCCGTTATCTTACTAGCATAGGAAACACCAACACACCTAGGTGCCTGTAGCCGTTGATTTTGATATCGTTAATACTGTCATACCGTCGACTAATGATCTTTTTATTAGGGAACACGTGTTTTTGTGCCATAAAGTTCTTATTACTCGTAAATTCACTCCCTTTTCCGCAATTGGACTCCAGTTGGTCCATTGTTCCTATTACTCGCGGTCTTTTTCTATGCAATTATTAGGCAGCACGTGATTTTTAACTGACTTCAAAAAAAAGGAGGCGGTTCTTCTTCTTTTTTTATGTGTGTTAACTCATAACTCCGTCATTTATGAACCGATTTGGAAAATTCTTTTTTCGTTGGGTAGGGTATGCTTTTGTGCCATAAAATTCCTATTATTCACATCGGTGTTCAGTTAGTTCAGTAACAGTTCTTATAGCAATGTTTTAGAGGCACCTCCCCGTAGGATTGTGTTTGCTGTGGCTCTACGCCTATAGCCGTGCGCGTTGTGAACAAACAATAGCCCGTCAGATGCCCACGCCCAGTGCCGCCGCAAGGGGAAGGTCGCGCTTGGCGCATTTTGCGTTAGGAACATGTGCCTCCGCGAATGTGGGCCACTTTCGTGAGGTATTATATGTTTTACTAATATCCCTAGGAAACAGTTCCATTTCAGTTAAATTATCTGTTTTGCTGTTTTTTGTGTAATTTGTATATTTTACACGGTAGGTAACATAATTTTTGAACTGGTCATCGTCATCATCAACGGGATATTTACCATGATTAGATCAACATGATCAATACAACGCCACTATATACCAAGACTGGTTCAATAAGCGATTGAGATTACCAAACAGAAATTTCAATCGAGAAGATGGTTTTCAATTGTCTGGAGTCTGGAATCCTGTTGTTAGAATGTGTAGGAACCGAAAACGTGATGTTTTAAAACTGTGTCCTGATACAGTAAGTGTTGTGTGTTGTGATCGAGTTAGAAGTGACATTGAAATCAGTGGTAGTGGTGTCATTCGTAATAAAAGACTAAGAAAGAAGGTAGACAGATTCGTCTGCCAGTAACTACCCACTCGCACAGACTTCAGTTCCTCCCGTGATCATGGCGCATGCAAATGCGTCAAAATATCGGGAAACAACAGAACTCACAAATCATGGTAAATATCCCGTTGATATTCATAATTATGGGTACATAATGTAAGCATAGTTGGTTCCAATAAAATTGAACTATGATTGAATCTTGCAGTAAATTACATTCATCATCGTAAATGGAGGTGAATGGCGGTGTCCTCTGTTTTTTTTGCGCTGCCGCGGGTGCTTGTGCGTGTGTTATAAGCTCTATCCCAATGAGTAGCGATAGGTATAGTGACCAATGAATGTGTGTTAGTTCAATTGCGTGAACGTCCTAGCTCGGTCACGATCCGTTTTGCTATTTTCTTAGATAAAAATTGTACCTAAATTGTACCTTATTGTTCTACTTTTAGAAAAATGATATATCTTAAAGCATCTCGCGGATTAAGGTTTGATTTGTGGCTTGATTGGTGCTATGATTCTGTATTATCTACGTTCGTATTCATAAAAGTTTTTTTATTACTGTCGTTATAATATAACCAACAAACTAAATAAAAATAAACAAGTTAAAGATAAACTACATTTACATTCCTCTGTAATTAGAACATGGCAAGGGTTGCCGCGAGCACCACACTCGCAACAGGGCTATCTCAAATCTATGTATACGTTTTACCACTGACTAAGAAAGTGTTTTACATACAGATCTATCAAAGTTATTATTTACCTACTAAGCCTAAAAACATTATCGTACCTAATGACGAAAAATATACTATTTTATTTTATATAAAGTCAAAATACTGGTTACCTATGTCACCATGAGCCATGAAGCACAATTTCAGAGACCATACTTGCTCAGTCGTTTCAAAGACTTCCTTCTTGTGACGCTGGTTTATTAAATGCTGCAGATATGAACACCATATTTGTGTTGCAGAAGAGGGCTGTTCGTGCATTTTATAATATGGGCCCCAGAGAATCACTTAGAACTAAGGTTAAAGAAATAAATGTTATGACAGTGCCGTACCAATATGTATATGAAAACTTAATGTATGTCCGAAAACATATTAACTTGTTCAAAAAAAATAGCGACTATCATAATATTAATACTAGAAACAATAAACTTGTGGTTCTTACTGTAAGGCTCCATAAAGTTAGTCAATCATTTAAAGGGCAAAACGTACGTTTCTTTACAAAAATTCCAAATGACGTGATTAATTTATCTGTAAATAAATTCAAAAATTTTGTTAAACTTAATCTCTGTAATAAGGCTTATTATAAAATATCTGATTATTTAGATGGCAAAAAAACTTGGGATGAAACTGTCTCCAACTCCCTCAAAAACAATGTAATAGTTAAGAACAAAAATTGTAATAACATGGACTTTAAAAAATATAAGCCTAACAGAGTTTCTTGCCAATTCTTCTCTGTTTGGTCGAGCTACAAATTGGTGTAAATTTAAAAAATTACGTTTCAAAGTGTACTTTACAGTTTCTACTGAATAAATTTTGATTTTGTTTTTTTTTTATTCTACTTATTTTCGAAGACTCGTGCACAAGTCGAGTAAAAAATAATAAATAACCCTGGACGTTATCACACAGCATCATGTAGCCCCAAACTAAGCAGAGCTTGTATTATGGGAACCACATGATTGATATACTACATAGATACATTTTTTTTTTGTAAATACATACATATCATACATAGAAAACACCCAGACCCGAGACAAATATCTGCAGAACATGCAAACATTTGTCCCGCAGCGGGAATCGAACCCGCAACCTTCTGCGTCACAGGCGGACCTTCGCCCACTGCGCCACAGAGGTCGTCAAAAAAAGACAAAGCAAGTTTTGTGCTTTTGAAAGCTTCTTTACCAGTGTAGTGAAGACAGCGCGACACGGTCGGCTGCGTTCAGGCGGCTATCAGACGACACAGCGATACGCTATTTATGTGTTTCACACATCTGTTTACAGGCCCTATTTACTGCTGGGGGTGCTGACATAAACCTTACTTTATAGAGCCTCCTTTGCAAAGTAGAGAACCGGAGTGAGTACAGCTGCGAGACGTGGCTGCGACTATAAATTGACAGCTATAATTTTATAGATCTACTTGGAACGAATGTCAAAAAGTAAATAGGTAGCTACTAAAATTAATTGCATAATTATGTTCAAGTGTGAACTTGTGCAAAAGCCTTGTTTTAATGTTTTATAATGTTGGATTCTTTACGTTTTGTACCTATAAGAACTTTATATAAGTAGTAGTACTAATAGGTAAGTAGACATTTTATTTATTGTCCTGTGTAGAAGCCAAATGCATACCTTCCATTGAGTTATCTCATTTCCTGCGTTAAACTCGCACATTTGCCTACTTTCACATCCATGCCCCTTGCCTTCCTTATGACTCAAATTATTTTAATTGCCACGTCTATGAGTATTTAGAGGCCATTAAAATATAACTACACATGAGTGATGTACATTTATCTACCAACTAAAAGATGTTACAGTGGATTATAATGTAAAGTACCTGAGTCTTAAGAGCTAATGGCTAAACACGGTGCACGAGTTTTTAAACCGCTCAAAGGCCTCCGTCCGATTTTATATATGTAGCTATTTATATGACCGATAGTTTACAACTACGCTCTTTATTTTATAGGGCTCTATCGACTAAGTGATAAACGTTGCAATACAAGTTACGTAAGGGTTTATGTAAATGAAAGATGAATTAAAAATGTTTACTTTGCGTAGAATTTCCAAAACGAATCTCAGTTGTAATTTGATCAGCAATTTTGATGTTTTAAAACTGAAATTTCAGCAACATTATTTTGATTTTTTTTTTATTACTAGGTAACAGATAATATATATATATATATATTTTTAAATGGAGATGAACGACGCAGAAAACGGGAGGAGCGCGTTGATGTCTAATGTATGGGTGAACGCTCAATGGATAAAACCTATGAATAAAGACAGTGTTTACAAAATCGTCAACATTCTTTGACAGCCCATTTTTTCTCAATTACGAAATCGGCACTACTTCCGTCCATTGTACTTCCATGTGTTCCGTTTCTTTTCTACAATGTTATATATCGTTATGTAAACACCAATTATGTATTTATCCACTGGTGGGTCACTGACCTTGGCTTCCAAAGTGTCGAGGTTGACGACCCCACCCGCTTCAAGCGTTTGCTGCAACAAACAAAATAAGCTGACCTTTATCTATGTACATACACGTTATATGGAGCAGGCGATTGGCGATCGGTCTATTAATGTTTGGGAGCGCTAAGTGCGAGTTGAGCAGGCGGGTATTGTATTTTATTATCTATTAACCAAAAAGTTACAGTAGCACTTATATATAAAAAGACTATAAAACCTGTTAAAGATTTGTCTTAGTGCTACTAAATACTGTAAACGGCGAGTCATGAAAACTCATATTTGTGATGAAAGATTGCATACTCGCCTGCTGAACTCGCCCTAAGCGGTCCCAAACTTTAATAGATATAAGTACGATACTTAACGCCTTTACTTTAGTTTACCACAACAATTATCTATGTCATGACAGATATTAGATGTTTTCATAACCAGTAGTCCTAGTAAAAAAGTATCTAGGCAAAAAAAAACTAGATTCTTAGTAATGTAGTTTTATGCGGGAAACGTTTGCGTAATCGCTGATGAAAACTTTCTACGACTATCAAATGACCAGCTGGCTACGAGTCATACTGGTAGATGAGATGCTTATCTTGATGACTGTCGGTTTATTCAATTGATATGCTATTAAACAGGGCCAATCGGCTTGCGTGACGCAGCGTTTGTTAATCTACTGGATACCCTAATCTGATAATGGCCCCTAGAGAGTCAAGCCCCAATAAATGATTGACATGGAGTTTGTTTTACAGCAAAGCACAAGGCTAAAATGAGACTTTGGTAAAAATAAAAATAGAACGATATCTGGAATGAACAAACTTCGAAAGTTCCAAGTAGGTTAAATTTTTCAATGAGCCAAAGTGTGTGATTTGTGTATCCCAAACTAACTAAAATAACGTGTTACAATTAGCTTTTTTTTAAATTGACATCTATGATAATAATGTATAGGAGCGAATACACGTTATATGAATTAATACATTATCATGTAGGCAGTGCATACTTTACACGCATTTTTCGCAGTTTTGAAAAATAACCGCGATATGGAATCGCTGGTTTTTGACTAGTGTCAGTTTGAATTGAAGGTTACTATTTTAGTTGCAATAGTTTTCCGTACCTATATTGTTTTATTACTAAGTAATTGCAACCGTTTATGTGAGAAATTTACAGAATTATTATATTGATGGAAATCTATACAAAGACAAATAAACATAGACACAATATAGGTACCTAAGTAATCACCTATATTTTAGATACTTACCTACTACCAAGGTTTTTATATTTAGTACTAGTAGTAATTCCAAGTAATTCCATGCTTACTACTTACAGACTTCACATCTCAAAAATCATGTAAAAATCAGGCAAAAGTGTTTTGACAAAAGTTAACAGGCAAATTAAATGCCACGGTAGGTTCTAGAACCTACAAGATAGGCATAGGTTGCAAACATATGTGACACTCTCTATGTTGCCACTCAATTATATCAAAACGGCTGAACTCAATTTAATGATAGTTCGACTGTATCAATAATTAAATATGAAAGGAATCCCTTCGACAGCAGCCAGCGGCCTGGTGCGCCACATCAGATGCGTTTCAGAGCGAGACAGCTGCACTGACTTGGCCGCAGTCATTTCACGTTATGATTACTGCAATTAACACATTTGTGCTAATTGACTAGCGGGACCACATCGCAAAAACTCACCCGCGACTAAACTTTCTATGCGAGCGATTTTCGCTTTCCAAATACAACGAGGAAATACCATAATCTGTGCCTATCGTTGTCTTATTGTCTTTTTGTATATTTATATCAACAAGTTTATAATTTACTTATTTTTTGTAACGGTACCCCGTTAATAAAAAGTAGCCTATGTGTTAATCCAGGTCACAAACAATGTATATTTCAAGTTTCATCCAAATCCGTTCAACTGTGTGTTCAGCTATTATATTCGTTTAGTGTAATTTTTATTGTACTACACTAACAGATAACTAATAAGTAATCATAAATTTATATATTTTAAGCGAACTGTGTGTCCCCTATAAGTACACTGGCGTAACTCAAAAGAGAAAAGAAATGGAAGGGGAATATTATGTCACAGTCAATATCTTTAGACAACCATCTTTATAAAAGTAAAAAGTAGGTGATTAGAATCTCATCTACATACTAACAATGCTATTATATGCTATTACAATTTAAACTTGACACGGATACTGACAATGCTAGTGGGTGCAATTACATGCAGGCACCGCAATGACGTACAATGAGCCTACAACACGATGTAAAACAAGCCAAATGCATAACTGTGGCGTATTAAAAGTTAGGCCTTAGCATCAAGATGTTTCGTACAGATTTTATCAAAATGATTAAATAGCGTCAAGTGAAAACTTTTACTCACGGGACGCTGCGCTGTAGCGCATGATTTTGGAAAGATTTTCCTTGCCCAGCATCTATCTACTTATCAATCCCATCAGCCTAGTCGGCCTTATTCATAGTAAGATATCATCAATACGCGTGGAGTTGACGAGACCGTTTTACTAGGCGTAAAGCAAAATGTAGAGCCAGTTTTGCAGTTCCGCCACTTGGGCTGTAAAACAAGGCGTGCTATGTCATATCCATTCACAGAATGACTGGGTGATTTACTTGAGGAGATAATATTCTATCACCAGCATGTGTAAGTGCGCAGTATCTGCACGGTGCCTTGCCGTATTGCCGTACCTTGTAAGCAGACAGATTGCAGCAGCAAAACCTGGTTCAACAACACCTTCTTTTCCTTGTAAGTGCATTTTAGCAAGTAACAAGTAGCTGTGAAGTTTATAACTACTTAAATAATTTATTTTCAAAGAACATACTATCAATTATAAAAAAAATATGGGAATGTGGCTGAAGGTACAATGGTTTCATTTCAATATTTTGATTGCTCCTTTTTATTTGATTACATTTATCGTCATCAATCATCAAACACTACAACAGAAGCTGACTGTTTTGTCATCAAGTCATCTTAGCTGAGTTACATGTATATTCAAATGCAAAGCAATGCATTGTTTGTAGTAAATAACGCTTACTTACAAGAATTGTCGTAATATGAAGCGGTTTTATGTAATGTTAAATTGTACCTACAGAGATGGTGTTTTTTAACCGACTTCCAAAAGAAGGAGGTTCTCAATTCGTCGGAACCTTTTTTTTATGTATTTTCACCGATAACTCAATTGTGGACCGATTTCAATAATTATATTTTTGTTTAATACAGTATACTTCACAAATGGTCCCATATAAATTTTATTCCTGAGGGATTGGTACTTTTCCCGGAAAACTCAAAAAACCTCATCCTCACTTGTAATTTTCGCCCTATGATCACCAATATCTCCGTCAATCGTAAACCGATTTTCAAAATTCTTTAGGGCAAGAAGTAAGAAGTGATTTATTAGAAGTTGGTTTATTTTTTTTTAAACTCCTACTTGTACCGTTGCATGTCAGTTGATACCTTTGGAAGTGATAACCATTGGTAAGTATTTTCCAGATTCACCTATTTAGTGTGTATGGGACAAATATTTCATTAATTTTTATGAACTATAGAACTTCAATTAATAGATGGATAAAAAATACTTTATTACTCGAAATGAAAACATGCGAACTAATGCATTTTATTCTAAATAAGTTTGTTTTTTGAATAAGAACCCACGTTTTCAAACCACAGTCTTTCACAGTCTTCTACAAATTCTACTAATAAGTATTACATTGGTCAAAGTTTGTAATAAAATATTTAATATATTAAATTCTTGTTCCTTCACTGCAAAAGACAGATTTAGCTGTAATTTGGCACATGCAGTTCTAGATTTATTTAGATTTATTGATTGCTAAAAGCTACTTTTTATGCGTGTACAACGCGAGGGAAGTCGCGGGCGGAAGCTTGTTTAATAATAATTTTAAAATCGCCACTTATTGCTTTGATAGGGCATTACAATTACATATGCGGTTTATGTCATGCAATTGTAATTAATCAAACAGTACGAACGCGAAGCACAAATTACTAAACCACCTTGGGATTCAAAGTTATGTGATCGGCGGTATTATTTCGCAAATTATAACCAGCGCAAGATTGCGTATTGTATGAAGTTATTGCATGTATCAATTTATCATATTATTGTCTCAGAATATCCGTAAACGCCCTGCGAAATAGCCTTTACTATATGGCATTTATTCCATTTCACGATGAAGTGTTCAAAGGAACCGATTGTATCAGGTGGTGTACCTATTGTGTTGGGAACACAGTCGCGGTAGGCGTTTCTGGGCCCACGCACTTGATCTCGAACAATAGCCTTATTTTATTACCTACATACCTGCTATACCTAACTAAAATGTACAAGATTCAATACTTAAACAGTCGCAGTTAAGTTGTTACTGGTTATATCTAATAGATTAATCTGACTTACCAGGGACGCCGATCGCTGCTGCTTGGTGAGGTCATGTTGGCTGCGGCTGCGGTCTTCGCCAGCATCAGAGAACTGACCAGATTTCCGACTAAAAAGAAAAATTTAAAATGAAGGGGCTACTCAAAAAGTATAAGTAGGTACAAATCTATATTCAGTCGGTCAGTATGTATAACTTAGATTAATTAATCATAGTAGGTAAAAACCTAACGTATCGATTTATAAAAGTGAAAAATAGCTCCTTAGCAAAAACCGTAGCCTTGAGACAGATACCAAGTTACACAAACAAAGAATGTAAACTTACGGTGTGTCATGTTACATCAGTCTATTATAAGTAACAATCAACCTTCCTTACAGTCTCTACAGAAACAAAATAAAATCTGCTAATTAACCAAGTCTACGTGTTTGGACGAAAAATAGTTGAATCCACCTCAAATCGAAAAACACAGCTCGTACACAGCCTAAGCAGTGGCCTAAGTTTATAACAGCTGTTATTTATTTCAACATGGTTTTTGAGGCTCTAATGAGCTGGAATTGAATCTACTTCCAAATGCAGAATCTCTATATTGTTGCAGTTTAATTTAAATGCAAGGAAATGGGAACCAACGCCTACGGAATGGTAAAGATTGCTGTTCGATTACAATAAAGGCTCCATGCACCTCTGATAAAGACGTCGTTGCGTAGTTACCTGTGCTTATATACTAAGATCTTCTCTTTAGAAGTGAAAGATCAGTGACCTTAAGAGAACGTTCACATATGGACGACTCCTGGTCTGTCGGACGGAGCGTGGACGGAGAAAATGTATGAAATTACTGTCGTGACAAAAAAACTGCTGACAGTATAACGGAGACCGCATTTTTCATACATTTGCTGACCTGAAACACATATCTGCAGATCATACAAACATTTGTCCAGCAGCGGGAATCGAACACGCAACCTCTTACGTCCAAAGTTTGTAATAGTAACGTTTTGTGTTTATTTTGTATTTTTTCTTTTTCAGAGTTTACAATAAATTTATGCTTATGCTAGACGTAATTTGGCGTAACTGGGCTAATCGCGCATTCATCCAATACGTCAATGTAATTAACTTCTATTATCCTAATTTACCTAGCCCTGCTAAATCGATTGATGCGTGTTCCTGTTTAAATAAATAAACGTATTTTTATTCATTTGGAATTACTACCTTGCTAGCTTCCGATGTGCTCGCCTTCCGCCGCTGATCATGGACAGCGTGCTCATCACTGCCGACATCCTGGACCACTCGATTCGACCTCATGGGATCTGTTGAAGATACAATCTTATTAATACTTATTAACACTTATTTAGACTTTAGGGGAGGGCTATGTCCAGCTGTGGACAGCTATAGGCTGATGATGATGATTTACTTCAACCGTTTTGACGCTCTATGCATGCAGCTATGTTTTATGGATTACACCTTTATCCAGCAGTGGTTGCATGCGGTAATCACTTGATCTCCATAATTAATTTTTTAATAGATTTTGATTTCAGACTCCTAAATATTAGGAAGTATTATTTTCTGTGTTATTACAAAATATAGAATGGTTACTTCTATCGCCGTAAAATATTCAATTCAATTAAATTTATTTATTTATGATTGACATTGTTAATGCACGTAGATAAATCAACGTTAAATATCCAGCAAATAGAAAATGGTGCTAAGATGCAACACTATAAAAGGCTAGCAAAAACCAGAATCGCAATGAAATTCACACCAGCTATGTAAATGAAAGGGTACCTAAATGCGATAGGCGCGCGGGTGTCTGTAGCCGTCCGTCCGAGCCACAAATCTCACAGACAAATAGGACGTCGCACGCGCCGCCCTGGCTAACGAGCGCAAAAACAATGCCTAGAGCCTCACTTACTTAGTACACCTTATGTAGGCCTTTTCTAGGTTGAATTTTACTTACTCAAAACAATATCCTTAAGCCCTGTGGGCCCTGAAACTGAGTTGACATGATAAATTGACTGAGCGTTAAACAGGTAGAATAGAGCTCTTTGCGAAAGGCTCGTCTGGAGAAGTGCTTCCATCCTGCCTTATCTACGTTTAAAGGGCATGGGTACCATGAAATTACAGGCACGTGAGGAAAAAAAAAGATTCAAGCTTCAATTTTTTTTATGTTAAAGCTGGGAGACGGACAAGCCACCTGATGGAAAGTGGTCACTACACGTGGACACCTGCGCCACCAGAGGCGATACTGATGCGCTGCCGGTGATGAAGTACCCGCCTTTTGAAAAACCCCCTTATTGTAACTCTGAGGAAAAATATAGAAAGGAGTTCGTTTTACAACTTGCACGTAGTGGAAGGAAGAATCGTGAAAAACGGACAGTTGAGTAGAACCAATTCAGTGGACGCACTTTGATTTAATACTTTAATTAATACTTTGTAGAGATGTACTGGTATGGTGGGCCATATCTGCTTATTTCATGTTCAGGTATTTTAAAAATATGTCTTTGACTTTGAATAATATTTAATACTAACTTTTGCCCGTGGCATCGCTCGCATGGTACCCGGATAAAAAGTAGCTACCTATATGATATTCCAGGTCAAGAACTACATTAGTATTATGTGCAAAATGTACCTAAGCTCAATCCATTCAATAGTTTTGTCGTGGACAACGTGAGGGACAAACATTTCACTTACATTTCTCAAACTTTCGCCTTTTTAATATTAGTAGGATTATATCTGTGAGTAGGATTTACAAAAAATATTTCTAAGGACTCTTTCTGGCTTTAATGGGAACCTTGTTTTTACAATGAAGGTGGTGTAGGTACAGTGCTTGTACCTACACTGTTGAATATTTTGGCCACACATAATATGTTTTACAAGACAAATGACTGCCTGGTAGGAACTTAACGCACCACAGCATTCCTCTGTAATTTTTGCATTTGATCCACACGCGAACTCGTTTTCGGTGTGCACGAGCTGCGGTCATTAGAGCTCCACGCTGCCCATTATCTGACGGCCAGCGGCGAGCCTTGGCCTCGGCTGCATTAACTAGCACATCATCTGCGGCCCTGCCGTACTGACTGCGGATTGTTCTGTGACATCATCATTACGATCTCGCTCTAGAACATCATTACTGTACTTCACAACGAGCTAAACGAAACGCTGGCTTCAAATATGTACAGATTATTTGCTGTATCTATATAGATACAGCAAATAATCTGTTTAAGTATAAGTTTACAGCAAGCAGTGAACGCAAATATATATTTGCGTTCACTGCTTGCTGTAAACTTGACAAAACAAAACATTTAAACTAAAACTGCATTACACTACATGTATTATCATAGATTTAACTTTTCATATCTACTCGATGTTTTCATACAGGTCATTTAAATTCTTCTTCAAAATCAAACACATACTTACATAGTTTCTTTCGCTCTCTTGATCAAAAATTGATCAATTTATACTCCTTTTGGAGTAGCTTTATGCCATCTCGATCGGCACCATGACTCTTTTTTAGTCTTTATTAGTGGCTGGACGGGCATGAAGTTTACTGATACTACAGAAACTACAAATTGAGCCATATAGATCTAAATTACATAAGTAGACTTTCACATTATGCTGATGCAAGGAAGAGGCCTGTCTCGAGCTAACGGGTCTCGATCCCTACAATTATGGATGCAACAATCACTGAGGTGGGTACCTAACCTACCTACTATGGCTATTTCAATTACTGCTAGGAACTTTGACTGTAAGTACCTACTTAATTCAACATGGGGTGGGGGGTTTGAAAAGTCATGTTCAATATAAAGTAGCCTCAAATGGTGGTAGGTACGTAAATAATGGCGAGCTTTTGATTTCTGTCCTCTGGTTTCAGCTCGATTCAAAATTATAGTATCTGCTTGCCACTAAATTTCACTTCCCTACGAAAAGCGTTAACTCAATTTCCGATAATGTGTGAGGGGTTGGGGATAATAAAAACGCAAGTCAGACGTCATATTGTGGCCCCAGCCACGACACAAAATCTTTTTTATGACGGTGCGGCAGCAGCGGCGGTTACAACAAGATTGATGATCTCTATAGGCGAGTTTCAAAGTATCTTGAAACTCGTGTTCTAGTTCTATCTATCTGCAGTAGTATTATTATTTATTCTGTAGTTTTGTATGTTCGGCAGCCCTTTGGCTGCTCAAGTTTGCTAAAACTAAGATAGTAATTAAAAGTATGATCAAGCTATGATTGTGCATATTAAAACAATAATTGATGAGCATTTTTACGTCTTATTAGATTTATTAATGGTTAAACACAGATGTGTTACGAATAACTAGAATGTTACTTATTTTTTAATTAATGTTAACTAGCAATTTATAATATATATTTATTTATTTCTTAGTTTTCTAATGTTTACTTTGTTTATTGCTTTTTATTGAAAATATTATATTTCTTATTACATGTACACCCCCAGCCGTACTTTTTTATTAGCATAATCCTCTCCATCCAAAGGTTGTCTGGAAGAGATCGCTTCTAAGCGATAAGACCGCCCATTGTACATTTTTATTTTTAAGATTCTATCTGCTGTTTTTTAAATTATGGTGTAGAAGAGAGAATATGAGAATAAAGAGTTTTCATTCATTCATTCATTCATTGAATTTACTCGCTTCAAATAGACTTTTGAAAAAAATCTAACAGAAAATTTAGGTTTAGCGATTATTATTACGCTAAAAATATCCCCTGCTAAAATTATTTAATTTCATTATCCCATTCCGACTCCAGGAAAACATGACTGTATCATATCTTCGAGAACCTCACTATTCAGTAGTCTGTGGCCTGACGCAGATGGTGTAATTACACCCTGCCATCCCCCTGTCAGCCGGCAGATGACAAGCTCCTATGCTGCTGTCTTCATCATATCATAGCTATTAAGATAACAAAGATTAGGAATGTGCCGATTGTTAGATGCCATGTAGGTACCTACTTACATTTGTATTTTGGATGAGATTTTTTTTTATGGGCTACGTTAGTTTGACTAAGGTAAGACGGTATAACGGGTAGCATTTAAAAACAGCGTTACAAAACTACTAATAATAGCACAAAAAACGGCTGGCTATTAATTTTTTACGTGCTGTAAGTATAATTTTTACTTTGGTCACTCACAATATAGCCGTTTGTAAACTAGGTCACACATGTTTATTCAATGGTCATTGTCATAGAATGCTAAATTCTATTCATAAATTACAGATGAGCTCCATTAGCAGTTTCCTTTCAACGGCTTCTACTCTAATGCCGTAATAGTGGTTTGTGGAGTAGGCACCTAAACAGGTTATTTGAATAAAAACACAATTTGTATAACTTTCAAGTGTTGTGGGAATTAAATTACGATTCTACGAAACATCTCAGTTTTAATAATGTTGCATATTTTTTTTTGTTTGTACTGCACCGTTTCGTGTGGAGACCACCTAGCAGAAATGCCTTATTTCTTCTGGAACCGGTTTCAAATGCACTTTTTTATAGTTTCCAACATAAACTTCACAGATTATTTCTACTTGCAGTATAACAGTATTTAACCTAGTGTCCTTTTGGCCTTGATTTTCAGTACCTATGTTATTCAGATAAAAAATCCACGTGTTAATCAAAACATATATAAGCCCTTTCTAGTCAATGTAGGTACTGTTCAGATTTATTTTTTACTCAAAAAACTCAAGTGAAACCACACTTTCCGTTAACTCTATACGCCTGGGATGAAGCCCTGCTGGGCTCTAGATCTTTTGGACCCTCCTACTTGTAAACTTACGATATGACTGTTGCTAAGGTGTAATTTAAAGTTGGGAATCTATCTAGATAAGCAGAAATTGTATATTTAATCGAGCAGTGGGAACAGTTGAATCATAATAAGCGAAGGTGTACAAACCTTTATCAATTGAATCGCAGTGGGAAGTTGTACAAATTGATGTGAATTCGCACCACTACGCAATAATCTTTTCAAACGAATGCATATTATTGTTATCTACAATCGACTGTGCTAGGTGTCGAAAGCACAGGAGGCTGCTATGAAGTTAAATTATCATAACCGTGTAGCTACTTGATTATTGTTTCGTCCCACTGTAGGGTCTCAGGATAGACTAAGGATTTTTTTTATGGGACTTGAAGTTAGAATAATCACCTGATGTTAAGTGGTAAGCATTACCTATCACAAGGCTTTGCATGGTAGATCACGTTTTTTGGAACGTTTTCTACGATGCAACGCGCTGCGCCCATCAACTTGAGGCATGAAGATGATAAGCCTCTTGTGTCAGTAATTTCAATGGCACCCATATTCTTCAAATCGAAACGAAGCACAGCTGCTTCACGGCAGAAATAGGCATGGTGGCAGTACTTCCCCGGAAGAGTCCTCCACAAAGGACTCTACGACTACCACCTTGTTTACTTGTTAATTGTCCTCAAAATAAATTCACCTGAAATTACGATTTTTTGGAAAACCTTAGGGAAACCCCAACTAAACTTTACCTAGATTCAATCATGACATTTAAATGGGACAGCTAATTCCAATAGGCAGCGCTATAAAATCTTCTATTACCATCAGCAGCTCTACTTCGTGTGATGAAAGCGCAGCGTCTCTGCGCGTGCGCTTGCGTCACGCTAATAAATCAAACAGAACTCTGCCTAACCTGTATTTACAGTGTGAAACAAGCTTATAATGAGAATTAGTACGCACTGTTGGTGGCATTCGATTATCTCCGGGAACTATCTACTTGCGGTGATTTTAAAATAATTATATATGCCGTAGTAAAAAATATTCAGTGTCAAATTACATGAGTTACATCTGCTTAGGTATTTATTTTAACGTATATTTTTCAATGCCGAATAATAGGGTAATTTTTTATATTTAAAAGTAGTAAAAGACCTCAAAAGTTTAATTAATTGTGTTACGTATCGTATAGTTAGAGGTCCCGTTACAATAGCCGAATTGTAAATAGTATTTTTCAGGCATCAATAATAAAAATTAACTATTTATTAAAAAGTTCGTTGATAAACCTTTAAAAAATATATATATATTAAATAAATAAATATAGTAGTGTTAGTTTAGAGCGTTAGCACGCGAAGTATTGCGCGAGTCGGAATAATTCCATGGATCGGAGAAATTATTCAAAAGAGCATCGGGACCGGTTCCCGCCGGCCGACTGTGCTCTGTAGTCTGTATTTCACTTTATACATTTTTCTCGTTTTTAATCCAACATCGTTCGGAATAAAGGCCTCTGCCTGCTGACCTGCATTCTGTACTCCTAGTACGATTTGCATAATACGGAAACGTTCAATAGTATTCGTTCTCGAGCTCAATATTAATATGTGTTATACAGAAATTACTCAATTGGATTCAAATATAAACTAATCAAATAAACTCAAAACAGTCAGGCAATTGCCAAAAAAGTAACTTTAAAATTCACTCGAAACGAAAACTATAAAATTTTTTGTATTGTAACTAAAATGTTGTTGTATCTCTTTAGTAATACCCACTTGGCTACAATATGTAATACGGTATGTTCATCTTAAAATAAAATCCCATATTATCTCTGCGATTTTTTTGATCACCCTAAACCTATATCAAGATATTTCCAGCTTTAAATATAACCTCGATATAGGTGCTTTTGTGGAAGGTGTACTTTTTGATTCCGCGAGTAGCGAGCACAGTCGAATAATCGCGATTTAAATTTAATTAGGGGATTCTTATCTGTATTCAATAACTCAGGGAAGTGCTCATTGATACGGGAGGGAGGCAAAATTTTGCAAGGATTATTTTTTATCCAGAAAGATGTTTTAAAATTTCAACAGTAGGTTGAACCTACATTGAAGTGTTTTAATTTGAGTTCAAACGACAGATAAGTTATGCAAGGATAAAATCATAATAACAAAGTTGAGATAAAAAAGGAGAGACCTCGTGGGGAAGGGGAAAAGTGTGTAAGTACAAACTTTTGTAAAATATAACGGTACCTATACTTTCGCTACATATATTCGTACAGCGCTACTTTTCGGCCACATATATACTTAAAGCTCGCTGGAAGAAAACTTTTGATGCATTTCTTAAACACGTCTGCAGTATTTGTTAGTCTATTGCATGGCTTTTTATTATTTTTTATTAAATAGGTACTACTGTACTTATACCTACTGTTGTTATCATATCATATATCGTATCCGTCTGATTAATTCAAAGAACATGATCTTAAACCTAATTACCGACTTCAAAAAAAGGAGATTATCAATTCAATACGTATGTATGTAATATTACTGGAATTGCAAAATATTCACATATGTGAATCTGTTAGGGCTTCCAAACAAATATACAACATTTGAAATGTGTATGTATATTTGTCCACGCATATCTCCGAAACTACTTATCTTATTTTCACCATTGTTTTTTTATTAGCTTACCTTTACTTCAACTTAGGGGACAGTGCAAGTTTCATCAAAATCGGTTCAGCAGTTTTCAAGATATGGACTAAATAAGCATAATTTAGTGTGACCGCCAGGAGCTACAGGCGCGGTGTCAAAGGGAAAATCTCTCAAAACCTTGGTCAAATTATAGTGCATGTAATAACAGACCTCAAAAACATTGTAGGCCCTAATTTATTTCTTAAAGTACTGTTGATTTCGTTTATGTTTTTTAATTTCTTGTACAATATAAAAATATGATTTCTTAATTCTGAGTAAATTTTTTTTTGAAGTCGTTTAATTCTTTTTTAATTACTTTTTTATTTTAACTAAGTATATGATTAGAAAACCTTTATCTTGAATCTGAGAATGGTAATCATTCTCAGTCAGTCAGCACGGTGACATTGAACGGAAATACCAACATAGGAAGCATTGTATCGGAACCGACTGTACAATTAGTTAGCCGGCAGTCGACGATGTCGCGTCGGTGCTGGCTTTGTGTTGGCGCGCCTCAGTGGCCACCGTAACCACTAACCACCTGTGGCTGAGGCCTGAGCTAGTTACTAGCTAGTGCGGACTTGGACACTATCAGGACAGCAATCCCGAACAAAGACTTTGCATATATACTTTTTTCTGTTTCAGATCTTGAACGATAATCTAGCTTCTTCTTGATTGTTCGTATTTAGAAATAAGTTAATAATAAAAGTCAATAAATAATGTAATTGAAGCCACAGATATAGAAGAGAACTAGATGAAGTCTTAAAATTCACTATGTTCTGAACGTCAACTCATACGTCTGATCTCTACTTTCTTATGTCTATATATCATTTACTAGAAAGGGATACATACTGTATCTCAATGCGATTGCTGCGACTTCGTACCAGGGTATTTCAATGACACTGCATTGAATTTTGTTCGAGGGCCCTGGTACAATTAACTTTTTGATCTCATTTGTAGTCGCATTGATATATGTATACGTCCCTTTCTAGCTGATGATATTGTAGATAAGAAAGTAGAGATCAGCCGTATGAGTTGATGTACAGAACATAGTGAATATTAAGACTTCATCTAGCTCGGTTCTATATCTGTGATTGAAGCACCTCCGACCTACATTATATTTTAGTTAAACTCTACTCTAGTTAAAGTCTACACTTCACTACAAAGTGAAACACATAACTTATGTAAGTAAGTCAACATCATCATCAGCATATACCTACTCCACTGCTTGACATAGGCCTCCCCTAAAACTAAACTATGTATAAACATCCAATCATTTAGGACCTCTACTCTAACTATTATCGGCTCGTCGCCAATTAACTTGTTCCTTTTAGTTAGTTCGTCTTATCAGACCATAAACATCAACGTCTCCATCGAGAAGAACCGATTCCACCGGCAAAGTAGCGACTGGCAACTTTGTTTGTACTAGGTATACACTGACACATTTACAGCAATTACTTTTCACAGCAGGTGCATGGAACCCGTTATTTTTATTTTACGAAATTTTATACGCACGCAAGACTTTTGGCGTTTTGAACTTGAATCGAGATCACGTAGCGCGCATTCAATTCATTTTTCTGCACCGAATTACTTTCTGTTTGATTAATTTATAGTTTCGGAACCAATCGATACAGTGGCTTTTATGTGAAGAACTTAAAAACTACCTACTTGAAAAATTATCATAGTTAGTACCTAAATGCAAAGACATTTGACGCATCTCTTATCTGGCAGTAATTGTACTTAAACGTATAATTACAAGTACCGCTAACCCAAGATAAGAAAAATGGTTGTTTCACACATTGTTCAGTAATTTAGCAACAAATAAAGCAGCTGATAGGTTGATGAGAACGTAAGCACAATGCCACCATATTTCACAAGGAAAGCTCTGTCCTCGTCGTGAAACTCTCACATAACCCACAGTAAACTCCCAGCAGTAAAATAATGATTTTGAATGAATTTTCATTCAAAATCATTATTTTACTGCTTAGATAATTTGCTTAGTTAAGAAATAAGCATTTACACCTTTATTATAAAGTTGTACCTAATTACGACAAATTTAATAAAACGACGCTAAATGACCAGTCGTCTACTAGTGGGTAGGTACAAATAAAAGTCTTACCAACTACCTACTTGTACTACCTACCTACAACGACTTGGTATGCCTCCAATCTCACTTTCATGTAAGATAGGTACCTAGTTGCAAAATAATATCACATGAAAGCCATATATCGAGTATGGACAATTGAGTACTTCAAGTTTCCAATTTGACAGTCACTTTTGGACTGAAACGACATGATAAGTAGGTACCTAAGAAATTATTAAAAGCTCATGAAGCGCTCGTGGCGTGGTTTACTTCGGCGTTCTTAGCAGATCACCTTGCCTTAGCAACACTCCACCCGGTCATTACTTGGATGGGTGACCGTTTAGGGACATTTAGATTTGAGCGCTTCCGTGCTTCGGAAGGCATGTTTAGACTATGGTCCCCGCTTTTCGGTCGCTAAGCCATATCGAAAGCCTTCGGGTTGCTTAAAAACTCCGACACCAGAAATGGTCACGAGCTCATACGAAGAAGAAGAAGAATTAAAGAGAACCTACCGACCCATAAACTATAGACTTCACGTGCAGTTCAAGGGAGAGACCATTCAGTCTGAAATTAAGTGGCCGACCGCTTTTTCTCACAGTGGAACACTCACGTCTTGTATCTAATCAAATAAAAACGAGGAACCTTTTTGGAATAAGAAAACACCTGTAGTGTAGTGTACCTAATTCGCTTCATTCTATTGTTACGTTATGGTATAGTCTGCTGTTTAGAACTTTTGCCGTGGCTGAGCAACTCAAAGACGCCGCAAGAGCCGTAGCTCTCGACTCAGCTAATTAGCAGCTGGGTCATAAACCATTAGATTGATGCCCTGTCTTCTCTGAAGAAGTACTACCTTCTGCTACACTAGTACTATGTTCGATAATTGTGAGCTTAAAACTTTGCAGTATTGTTTGTGTGTGCCTATGTAACCTGCTCTATCATGGCATCTAGAATCATAGAATTCACTGAGTTTGTAGGGAAAATAAAGGTAGTTTAACTATCGATCAGGCAGCAGGTAGGTACCTACACAACGTTATGCAACGTGTGCAGTGAGACAGGATCGGATGGACAATAGAGTAACTTCTAGATTTTCTTCGCAAGAGGTGAAGACGCGTGACGGACAGGTGCAGCGGTGCGAACAGGCCGCAGGACTGGCACCACTGTAAAATAAACTGACAGTTGCGCATTTTTTTGGCATTTGAAAATTCACAATACTATCCCTTATTTCAGGTAATTTTATTCAGCGGGACGCAGGTCTCGTTAAAGGTACCTTGAACCTTGGCGTACCTTGATCTCATACAGTACATTCAAAATCAAAATAAAAATCAAAATCAAAATCAAAATATTTATTTGCAAACACGGGTTACAGTGGTATAAGGTTGTTTGTAGAAGTCCCATACAATGTCTTACCAACTAAAGGCATGCAAATATAAAATAATTTGTTTGTACAGACAGCGTCAGAGTCTGGTAACCCCCCTAGTTAACGTTAGTAGGTTCAAACCGTCGCGGTGTCGGTCGTGGATCTCGAACTTTTTGCACAAATGTGTGTTTTATAAACCTTCTCCTCCTTGCTTATGCATATTTAATTTCGTCCATGGGTCTATATGAGACGATGGAGTGGCGGTTACAACATTCGACATTAATCTATACGTTACAAGAGTACTGGGTTCAAATCCCTCAGTGCCTAAGTAAATTTTTGTTTTTTTTTTATTATCGTTACTAACACAATGGACTACGTTTTAAGTGTATTATGTAAGTTACCTAAATATTTAAGGTAAAATAATAAAACAATTTTCAAAAGTTATAACAAATTTATTAAAACACCATTTAACATAACATAATATAGATAGTTATTACTTATTTTTTAGAATTTTCAATAATGTTTTAAATGATGGAATAATACTTAATTTACCCATATAAGATTAACGAGTGAACAAACATGTTAACATTGGAACAGGTTATACTTGCCGTATAAAATCCAATAAACAATTTAGATCACTCGCAAATACTTACTCTGGTATTTTATCTATTTTATTAATACCGAATGGGATGGATGTCTTTCACTTAAAATAATTTGTTGAAGCCTTCTTTTCATTTGGGTAACCAAAGTCCGCCCAAAACTACTAGGAAGCATCAGTTCCCAGGTTCTTAGGACCTCCTGTTGCAGGTGGACAACACTTCACTCGTGTCCCAATTAGGACAAATTGACCCCACATATGCTCACACATTATCCACATATTTAAATCTGGACTTTTAGATGACCAATGCTGTGGTGATTATGCCCGTCTGAGAAGCGAGCCAATTGGTCAGAATTCGCGAACGATGAACCACGCAGTTATCATGAACTAACTACACTGTTCCATCTGGACGCTTATCCACTGCTTGCACTGCTAACAGCATTATTTCTTGCAAAACTGGCCAACTATGCGTCCTCTCACTTCAACAATTTCTCCTGGTCCCATTGATGACATCCATCACCATTAACCTGAAAATAAAAACACAATATTATAAACGTATGACTGTGTTTATATAATATAAAAGGGAATAGGTTTACTAAGCACATTGGTTATGATAATCCTACTTATAATTGTCATACCACTTACCTAATGTTATTCTGCCATTTCCTCTTACATTTGATGGGTTGTAGCGTTCTGAAATGTTATTTTGCAAAACCCACTCTTTAGCTCAATTTTTTGGCTGTTATATATGCACAATTATTTTTCATAAACAAAATCAATGACACACACCCAAGACGAAACAAGTAACCTTTTGTTCTGAACTTTCATTTAATACAAAACTACCCTCAATAGTCCAGTGCTGCACGGAATAATTTTAAGTAGTAGTAATATTAATAATTTAAAGCTGGTTTATAAGCTGATTTACTGAATTTGTTTGTACATACTGTAGAACGCCGCAAAAGGCAGGAGGGCAAAGGGCGAAGTCCCTCAGGCGGGTCGCGGCCGCTCGACCGTGAAACTGCAAGTGCCTTTCGTGTTGTCCCTGGCTCTCACGCTGCACAAACACGCCTCGCTCAAGGCGAACATACAATTGTCCTTCAAATCAACGGTTCTTTGCGATTACGAAGCGTTGCATTATGTAAGCCAAATTTAAATAATAGGTTCACAAGATGTTAGAAATATTTCTGTTACTTTTGTATAGTCTGTTTTTAAAATTGATTCAAAACAGCAACTGTTCATTCACCGTTAAGTTCTACCAGCATAAGTTTATCAAGGTTGTTACTTTCTTCAAAATTATGCGCATACGTAAAATACGAGATAAGAGGGTTTTTAAATAAGCATAGTTTTAATTTCTTCTGTTCTTTAAACAAACAGTGCTAGAGCCTAAAGATGACCCAGACAAAGGATCACAGGCTAAAAAAAATTCTATAAACATGTGGTAAATGCGAGCGAGTCCTTGTGCCCACTTTGGCACGATTTCCGTAATTAAACCTAACGAATCGATTTCTAATGTAATTAAAGAGAAATGTTTCGATAATTAGAGTGTAGATTTGCAGCGGAACTGCAAAAACAAAGGTAATGTATCCACGTTCGTGCGACGAGCGACGTGACGCGTCCGCTAATGAACACGCGCCGACGAACACATGCCAGCGACTGTATTTGGACAGATGTATTTGCCATTAATAAGAAAACTAAATGAGATTCTTGTGGCTGCATCGTTTGAAGATGAAAAACTGAAATGAAGGTAGGTAGAGTCTTGGTAGAGTTAAAAAATAATTCACAGTTTTTAGAGCTTTGCGACCTCAAAGGGATAAAAAAAACTCTTATATTATAGGATCACAATGTTGTCCGTCTGTCTATCTGTTCCCCTTTTCTCGGGAACGCGTGGAGGTATTAAGTTGAAATTAACATATAATACTCAGGTCTGTAATCTCTTAGATCTGTGAAAAAATCAAGTTTATGCCGCATATTTTGTCATATTCGCATATTTTGCAAGGAATAAAAACCTATAGGGCCGTCCCGTTGACCTGTGTTAATATTTGGCTAGAGGCAATGTCTAGCACCATCGAGAAATATCCGGAAACCGTAATTTTGTAAGTAATTACATACGTCACAAAAGAATCATACCAACAAGTTTGTACGGAAGCCTCGGTGCGCGAGTCCAACTCGCACTTGACCAGTTTTGGGATAGCTTTTCGTCCTATTCTGCTAGCAGCGGAAGATAAATCCCTTTCTCTTGTAATATTTAGAAAGCTACATAAATAGCTCTGTGTATTTATTTGTTAAATAAACAATTTTATACTGTAGGAAGTTTAAAGGAAATGGGTGTAAATGTATATGTAGGTACCTATTGTTATTTCGTTTATTAAATAAATTCAAAAATGTTGGTACTGAGTGCTCTTAAAAAATGCAAACCACTTTTAAAACGGCTCCCTAATATCACCTCAATGATTTGTCGCAAATAAATTAATAACATCACAATATCGTGTTACTGTGCGAGCCCC
The DNA here is from genome assembly GCA_951804965.1 of Horisme vitalbata. NCBI lineage: Eukaryota > Metazoa > Arthropoda > Insecta > Lepidoptera > Geometridae > Horisme > Horisme vitalbata. Next base: position 11,308,473 of record OX638093.1, on the reverse strand, counting down.
CATTCCGATTAACGAATATATTAAAATATTTAAAGAAACACAAAGAATTGTGTAATGTTTGGAGCCCGTGGGTTCAGTACCCTCGCATTGTTGCTGTGAGTTAGATAAATGAGGCTTTTACTCATTGTCGAGGAGCCCCGGCCCCAATCCCCGGGGCTATTGTCAGAACGAACTGGTTTCAAACAAATCGGGAATATTCCGATCAACGGATTTTGAATAACTCCGATAAAATAGACTCGCTGAGTGGTGTATTGTGTACGAGCTCGTTAGTAACGCTGCGAACAACGTTTCCATTTCGTAGAGCTCTAGTACGCACCTGTTCACTGTGTCAAAATAATAATTACAGTATTCTGTATATCTGGAAGGCAGGAAATACGCCACTATCAGGGCTTGCCATAAACTTAACACGAATACTTTTTTTAATTTTCTCGAAATCTTATGATTTGCTTTGGCAAGTTACTTTGGGAAAAGTGTTCCTGTTGGAATATAGAGTCGATTGAGACCAACTTGTTTTTTTTTTACAAATGGCATTTGTGTTTTTGCATTGTGGCATAGCACAGCCTACATCGGTCCACTGCTGGACATAGGCCTCCCCTAATTTAGGGGGATATGCCCACGCTGGGCATGCGTGTTGGGGATCGCAGGGCACAGGTTCTCGCACCACCGACGACCTAAATTAGGGGAGGCCTATGTCCAGCAGTGGACTGATATAGGCTGGTGTGTGTGTGTGTGTGTGTTAGTGTTAAAATATTAAGATCTTTAAAGTGTTTTCTGCAGCCCTCCATTTCAGTAATGTTTTCAGTAATATATTGCGATGACGAATGAAAAATTCTAATTAGTCCGTCATCCACATTATCAAAAAATATTGTACAAGGTAGTTTTTCTTTTGCTAATAAACAATAAATGCCAAAGATATAGAGCGTTAAGTTCCGCGTGACGTCACGGCTTAGTACACTTTTTACCTAACCGTGACGTCACGAGCCCCCACTCCCGAACTTGACGCTCATTATGTCCGTCAATTTTTATTTATTTGATAAATAAAAATAATAAGTGTTCAATATTTTTTGTTGATCTATCGGACGTACTTATTAGAATTATATTTTTTTTACCCAGTTGTCATACCTATTCTAATACATCTTTTTTGTAATACAAATAGTTGACTACTTTCAAGGGCTTTTTCCCCATACTATTATGCAATAATTAAGCGACGCATGCTTTATGTATAAAAGTTACCTACATACTTACACATGTTTTATTTTGGTAAGTAAGTACTAACTTTTAGTATTATAATTTTTAACTATAACGAATCTAGGTTATAAGTGTCATGAATCTTTGAAGAAATCAATAATTACAATGGCAGGCAACTAGAAAGAGAGATAAATGAAGAGTTATATACAAGACATAGGTACCAGACTTGTGAACGTCTGTTTTAGTTTTTATGGGCTGAACCAATGAATGGAGATACAAACAAGGAATTTATGGAAAGTCCGTTTGAAATTGCTCTATTGAAACTAAACTAAGAGTAATCAACAAGGAGATACCTAGGTTCATACTTACTAGAATCAAAATAATACATACATAGGTACTAAGGTAAAGGAGTTTTAAAAAACTAGCGTTTGTAGCGTTAGGGGCCCAGTTTCATGAATAACTGAAAATTTTGAGTTACGCAAAATCTATTTAAAGCTAGAGTCAGCTAGAATAAGATTTTAAACACCTTCAATATACAGTTCCATAAAATTAAAATTAAATTTTCGTTAGACGAAGTCCCATTCATCAAAGTCAAAGTTTTTTTATGTATACCGAAACAAGAATAATTCTTTTTTCTTCTTCATTTGCATCCGATTTAATACGCTTAGAGAAGTACCTACTGTAAAAACCGTTAAATGAATGAATAGACATAGATATCATAGAGGCATTGTCACGTCACTTTTAACTGCGCACCCCTTGCACCCTGTGTTAGTGTGTGCAGGGGGCACATTCGTATGCTACCTACCCCTAAGTCAGGGAGCGAATAAGTCTAAACAATACAAGTGTTACATTAATAATATTGCGCATAAAGTTAAGTTAGTTGCGCGGACCAAGTGATAAGCTCTTGCAAGGATGTTGATATGGAAACTTTTATTTATTTATTATTATTTTAACGTTTACGCCAACGGTCATCGGTTCTTCGGCATATATAGCCAAGCCCACTGTCGCAACAGCTTTTTTTTATGCCAATGCGGCAGACAGACAGACGGATCACCTGATGGAAAGTGGCCAGCTTGCTAATTCTGTGCTATGTCAACAACTTTACTTCTATGTCGTATAGTCTCCTTACGGATTCTATCCTTCAGGGAAACTCCGAGCATAGTTCGTTCCAGAGATCGCTGAGCGACTTTAAACTGGTAGACTAGTCGTACTGTGACTGGCCACGCGCCAAGTTTCAGTTCCAAAGAGTAGCCTAACTAAAGCTAACTAACTTGAAACTAGTCGATCCCGACTAGTTTTTGATTACACACCGCGACTCACACAAAATAACTGTTAAAGTATGGGTATGAATATTTTCAATAAACTTCTTTCTGTTTGTATTAAAGAGTTGCCGTTTTAGCTATTTCAAAAAGTTAACTTAAAGTATGGCTCTCAGATAAACATTCATTGGATGAATTGGATTCATTGGATGAATGGAACAATAGTTATTTGTTATAAAAGAGTGCAAAGTTGCTTTTTAACCGCATGCTCAAATTTGATGAACGAGCAAGCGAAGGATTCTAAAATTAGAATCCTGAGCGTTAGCGAGGGAATCAAAAGAGCACGAGGTGAAAAATCTTAGCACTCGAGTGCGACACGTAACTTTTCATCCCACCTCAGCGAGGAAATTACTAAAATAAATGCAAAAAAAAGAATATCATTACATAGTTTAACATTTAAAGTTTCAATAAAATAAAGTACACCAAGAAGGTTCGGAGTCTGATGTTTTATCAAATCAAAGAAGGTTTTATGACAAATTCGGCACCATGGAGGTAGAAGTAAATAGGTTTAATGATGTTTTGAATTCTCAAACTTAGTGCACACGATGTTCTAAATTCAATTTTACTTTATCCTCTAGCGGATATAAAAACGGCTTTTGCACTCAGATATCGAAGAGCAAACATACTCTTTCCGAGATGGGGGGGATGAAAAATATTTATTTATTTAATGTTTAATAGGTATTGACATTGACATTAATTTTTATTTTTATTTTTCCTTTAATTATTTTAATTTGACATTATTTTTATGTGTGTTTTTCCTTTAATTATTTTAATTTGACATTAATTTTTATTTGTATTTTCCTCTCATTATTTTATTTTAATTTAACATAACCTTTATTGACTTGATTACTAATTTTATTTTATTTCATTACGTAATTACATAATTTGTAGTATCTTTTATTGTGTTGTTGACCAATGATAAATATAATTTTTTATTAGCATTATATTATGTAAAAATAGGCTCAGACAATATTGCAATACCCTAACAGGGTGCATGTCTATACTATTAAGCTACCTACTATCTAAGCTTTGTTATTTTGTACATGTAAGCAAATAAATGAATATGAATATGAATATGAATAAATAAGTTAGAGGACTATATCACAGGCACACTATCTAATCATTAGATCCATTGTTAGGTATAGGTATAGGTACCGACACTTATTTAATCTTTCTTCTATTGGTCTAACCTACCCCAGTACTACCATAATTCCACCTTCCTTACAAAACGACAACTTCTACAACAAATGTTGCGTGACAATACGTTTGTTACAGTTTATTCGCTGGTTGTAAACGTCAATTTGATGCGATTGTCGGAGAGGCGTCACTGATTCAACGCATCCATTGTGTATACTCACTTTTATCTAGCAAACATAAAGTTTTACGATTATAGCAATAATAATAAGTTCTATTGTGATTTCGATCGCGCCATCATTATTATTTTGATTTGGACTGTCTGTGTCAGTTTTTCAATTGATACATAAAGCAGTAAAATAATAACTTTATGAGCTGCAAAGAAGCGCAGCTGCGTCAGATCGTCAGTTATTATCTATTAGATCTATCAGATAGAGTATGGAATTTAATTTATTGAACAATAAAAAAGTAGCCAGTAGGTATAAATATCACAGGTCAAAAGTAAAAACAACATTTTTGAGGAAGTAGGTTCTACGCCGAAACACATAACAAAACATTCGATTACAAAAAATAAACATCAAATTCTGCGGCTCATTGTTCCGACGACATTGTTGGTAGACCACTACAAACAAAATAGTCTTCTATTGAAATGTAATCGGATATTAGATGCCTACTGATGCCTGCGCACACACGCGCGTTCCCGGTCATTGCAATTGATCATCGACGTGCACTTTATCAAAAACTGTCTAACGCCTCGCTTTAATTTTTTTACAGTTTTTGAAGGGAAAACGAAGGGTCATCGATTACCCACTTAGTAGTAAAGGATTTCTATAGTGAATCCCAAGATGGGCAGTCTAATTTTCATTCAGAGACCATTCAACGACCGTCTTACCAATAAAGGTCAGCTCATAGAACATTCTGTGGGTCAGCTATTGTACTTAAGGTGTTGCGGTTTCAACTGAAAAGGTAGATCAACTGAGCTGTGTGTGAACAATCAGTGCAGGACAAAAAAGACTTGGAGAAGAGGTGAAAGACTAGCCGTCTCAGGCTAGAGATGGGTGTTCCATTGACGACGGTAGGTAATTTGTAATAACATAATAACCGTAGTAATAATGGTAAGAGTCCAGAAAATTATTCAGTCTACATTCGTATTTCAAACTAGGTTATTTAAATTCTGCCATAAAATAATCAATGCTTTCGAAAACGTATAATCCTTACATTCGTTATTATATAGCAAGAGCTACAGCTGGATCTTATTGGTAAAAAAATTAAAAAAAGGATCATTCAAACATTGCATTTGCAACTTGAAATCAAAGATCTAACGACCTGGCGGGTTCAATTCAACCGTCAGCCATTAGCGCATCCACCGGAAGGCCCGCTTTCATAGCAGCTTTCTCGCTCTTCCGCCTGCCATCACCGATGACGGACAGAGACGGGAGGCAACCAACATAACGTTAATATAAGGGATGGAGTTAATTAAAGAAGGATCAAAGGGCAGGACGGAATGCATAGGTTTTTATGAATACCTTACTTGAAGGGGCCGCTTTTTGTGCATTTGAATTTGATATCAAATTGTAGGGGATTCTATGTTTGCTATATAACAAACTAGAACAATTTTTTAAATAGATTAAAGTGGCATTCAATTATAGGAAAAAATTGGCGTAAAAAACTATTCTTATTAATTTACAAAGGAAATTCCTACTAAGGTTACACTAACTAAGTAAGTTATATATCTTACTTGTAGGTAAAAGTTAATATAGGTAAGAAAAGTAGTAGGTAAATAATGGCCCCGTCAAAATACAAAATAAAAAAACATCTACATTTATTTTAAGTAATTAAAACCAAATTAAATAGAGAGAGCTCTATCATCGCGATGCTCAATACATAAGTACAAAAAAAATCAGTACAAAAGACTTCAACGCGCTTCCGTTGTAAGCTCTTTTTCATAAAAATGCGTATCTGATGTTGAAAGTTTCAACGTCTATTGGCACTTTCTGTGAGTGGATGTCACAAAAAAAATTCTTAACAAAAATAAAATTTCGTCTTGCTAACGAAAGTATCGTCTTAGCTAAGTCGTCATTACGCAAGATGAAAAAGTTTATTCATTTCGATTTCAATGGAATTAGAAGCTAATTAACGTGCAAGTAGAAATAGCTAAGGAAAACAGATGAACTGCGAACAATGGCGATGAACTCCCGAACATTCTCACACAAAAACATAGGCACTGAAAAACGGCTAAAGCCGCGAACAGACGGTGTCTGAGACCGCGAACATCTGTTGGGTGTTAAGTGTAGTTTGTTTTCTACAAATGAATATGTACAGTTAAAAACATTTTTTTTTAAATCCATTTACAATTGACGGTATCGGTGAACATACATAAAAAAACAAAAAAAGGTTTGGATTACCGAGACTAACTACAACATATTTTTTTATATGGTCTTGAAAAGGGGCTTCCGCGTCGCCTTGAAGAGTTCTAATCCCCCTAATAAAACCCCTGCTTGGTTTAGGGCTAGATGATGCTGTGTGATAGTGTCCAGCATAAAAAAATAATAATAACGAAAGCATATACCTAGTTCAAGTCCAATTGTGTAACAACGCATCTTAAATTCTTAATGAATATTTACTCTTTGAAGGTGTACAATTTGATAGCATTTTCACTGCTGAAAATACACTTCAGTCGCGGAACGGCAGGCTGCTAGTACACAGCGCCATGTATCAACTTGTACAAGGCCAACAATCAAAGTTCTGTTGAACTGCTTCAAGCGTTCGTCTATTCCATCCAAGCCTACAGCATGAAAACAGAGGAACGTAGCGTGCAGCCGTGCACGTCTCGCCTCAAATAACGAATGTGTCAGTAATTATCGGGTTTGAAACGATAACCGTGATTTGAAATGCCACTAACGACGGGTTTTGTGTTACAACTGGCTAAAAAACACATAACAGAACTGGCCATAAACAAGGTTAATACAATAGAGTGTCAAGTCAGAGTCTCAGATATAAAAATAGAAATGTGGCAACGTTTTTACGAGTATATATTAGTACCAAAATAATGTTTAAAAGACAATAAAGTCGCAAAACACGGAATTCCCTTCTAAACATGAACATAAAACCATTGAATGTGGGTAATCTAATTTGCATATACATGCCTAATACGAACTATAATAACAGTAAAAACAAACAAGTAGATTGTTAGTGCAGATCAGCGGCATGGTGGCGTGTAGATGTGGAGATGCTTTCACATTACGTTTTTATCGCGTGGACCGCACCGCGTAGCGCGTGGGACGCAGAGGAATTTATGAATACAACATCGTCCATCATGTAGAATAACATGGTAATACCTAAGACCAAATTAAGTTTAGGAGCAGATGTTGCAATTCCGCTGATGAAAGTAGCTTAAACTTGGACATTGTCTAACTTTTTGGTGGTGAACTTTGTGCCTAGATACTTCTATCGACTGTTAATGATATTACTTAGTTGCTTAGTTACCTACTTCCATAAGTATATAGTCTTGTAAAGTTAAACGTTTTCCCCCTCAATTCTCTTACCCGCAAGGTGTAAAGTCAACAAGTTGAAGAGGTGTGAAGTTGTCAACATGAAAGCACACAATGTTGGTTTACATCGGCTCTGATCTAACGCACCTCACCAGCACATGCTCCATTCGTCCACGCTTGTTTGAAGTGGTTAAGTGGAAATCACGATGTTATACAAACACTCAGTTAACAAATATCTGCCAAGTACCTAATGATTTGTTAAGTTTTAAATTAGACAATAGGTAGAATCGTGTAAAGTAAAGAACCATAACTATACGGGACATCTCACTCATAGTCTGAACTGAATACGACATATGCAGCCCGTTTTATGATGAGCTTGTCATAACACGAGCCTCAGGAGTCGTTTTGCTTGGCTTTTATCACTTTGAGAAGTTGTTTCGCTTTTGCGTTGTCGTTCCCCGAGGCTGGTCCACGCTGGCTGCTTCATGGTGTGTGAGCGCAGTAATGAGATCGTGTCCAGCCGCACTTTCCCTCACATTACCATACATCAGCTATCTGCTGGCATCTTTCAATTAAGGCGGGGGCGGCCACTTGCGCCTATTTATTCCGTGGGTTAGCGAGCCACTAAAGAATGCCATTGGTTCTTGTTTCGAGTTAAGTTGCTGATTTATTGAAGCTGGGATAAGATCTCTTTGGTGATGAAAATCTTTATGTTTTTAGAAATGACTGACGTGTTGATAAGGTCTATTAAGGGATTGGTAAATGTTGGTGCAGCCAACTTACTTTTACTACCTAAATACAGCTTAGAATGTGAACAACCTGGATAAAAAACTAAGTAAAACAAGCCAAAGCAGAGATCCCTTGTGACTACATACAAGTGAAAACTTAGAGCGAGGAGTCGATGTACACAATGCTTACATTTATATAACACACAAAAATGATCTAGCTTATCTATAACTTTGTTTTCACTAGTATCCTAACTTTAAGCTTTCGGTTTTTTTTATGGGACTTGAAGATGGAACAAGCACATGGCCCACCTGATGTTAAGTGGTAACCATTACCTATCACAAAGCATTGCATCGAAGATAACGTTTTTTGGAACGTGCTCTACGATGCAAAGCCCTGCGTCTATCAACTTGAGGCATGATGATGATAAGCTGTGATTGTGCAGGCATGGTGGTAGTACTTCCCCAGACGAGCCTTCTACAAAGAACTCTATTATTACTACTATACTATTATTATTATTTTATTCCTTCTATGCTTCAGATCCAATGTATTCAAGAAATAGCAAATTACCTCGCGAAGTTCACAAACGAGGCAGAGATACGCTCGCGAGGAGATATTTCAATTAGGTTGCTTATCGCGGATTCTACTATTCACCGCCCATTAATATCTTGGACAGGTAATTTTATTAAACAGTTTATGTTCTCGATTTATTTAATCTACGTGCCGACCTTATGCTGGTCTGCTGTACTTAGGTATCAATGTAGGGAGGTAGTTATCCTGGTCGTGTGTTGCGAAGAGTCGAAAGGACTTGTAGGTACTATAAAGTAGAGTGAAAATAATATTTTTTCTTACGTCTGATAATTATTTAATTAGCGTTGTTTGCTGGTACCTACTTGATTGTAAGTAAATGAAAAAGTAGTAACGTGCATGGTAATATTACTATAAAATTGTGTACGACGCCGCGGCGCGGCAGTCATCACGCCAAAAGGCAGATCGACATAGCCCTGATTACAAACACTAAGCAGTCCCTGTAGGCGAAATCTGCCAAGACTTCATCATCATCATCATTATTACTAATTGCGTAAAATTCTACGTTGCGTTTAATTTTACACCGAAAATATAGATCGAAATAACACCTCAAACTCTCTCAAATCAAAATACTGCTAGAAACTCATTAGACTATAAGCTCGAATTAATTTAAAAACTTACCATAAACTAACAGAAAAAATCCTCTCGTA